>CM060928.1:98295921-99545921 GCA_030765085.1 Allium cepa | reverse complement strand
CTGCACTCTGCATTTTTTTTCTCCAGCAACATTGATGCTATGCAATTTAATTTTACTACATACGATTCAGTAGGTAGGATTCAAGAAAAATCCGTGTTGGTATTTTACGAATATCCACAGTTTTCGAAATACAACCATATATAAAAACTATATATTTTGAGATATCTGATACATTATCTCTAAAAGAAAAGGAAAGGCGGGGTGATCATATTCATGAGATGATGGATTTTTTAAGAACAAAAGGAAGAATCATGTTAATGAGAAGCAATAATGATGCTCGTTTAGATAAATGCAATCATTCAATTGCTGAAAAGGGTCATATATTTGTCTATTCTTACGATGGAAAGCGATTCAATGTTCCTCTTATGTACCTTAGTCTTGAACTGTTCCACGAGCTGCTTAGAATGTTCGAAGAAGAGTTTGGTCATCCAAGTGTAAAAGTGTTTATAGAAGATGAGATAAATTTTGCACTGAAAATAGTATTTCATTCGAATAATTCATCAATCAGTTTGTACAACAATATTTATATACATATACACTGAGTTATTTGAAATAATGGTATTGAGTTGAGTATCAGGCCTGGCCTACAACCAATTATAAGATACATGATTATAATTATTCTCGAACCATTTTTATTTCTCTAGCTTCCCTTCAATTCCATCTATCCATCGCTACCTCTAATTTTAAGTTCCTTCTTTAATCTGATGAAATTTTTAATTGATAGCAGCTTCGTAAGAATGTCTGCTCTCTGATAAAAGGCTGGAACATGATTCACTTTCAGTCTCTCGTTTAAAACTCTCTTACGAAAAAAGTGTAAATCAATCTCAATATGCTTTGTTCGTGAGTGTAAGACTGTATTGGAGGTAAGAGATACTTAGCTAGAATTATCGCACCAGATAATTGAAGTGATTTTGAGATCAATTTTAATTTCATGTAGAAGAGACTCGATCCAAGTGATTTCTGCTGCAGTGCTAGCTATTAATCTATATTCTGCTTCAGTATTGAAGCGTGAAATTGTAGCTTGTTTCCTGAAGCTCCAGGAAATAGGGTTACTACCCAGATAGATGCAAAACCCTGATGTCGACTTTCTGTCATCAGGGTCGGTAGCCCAGTCCGCTTCTGAGTAAGTTTTTATGTTTAATTCTTTTGTGTTGTTGAAGTGCAGACCATGATTTAATGTTCTCATCAGGTAACGTAAAATACATTCTACAGCACTCCAATCGTCACTAAGCGGTTTATGCATGTATTGGCAAACTTTGTTTACACTATAGCACACATCTAGTCTGGTTATAGTAATGTATTGTAGAGCATTCATGATGCTTCCATATTGTCTTTCATTAGCAATAGCTTCACCTTTGTCTTTTGAGAGTCAAATGTTGCTAGTCATAAGGGTAGGTATAGATTGGCTTGATCCATGCTTTCTCTTTTTAGTATGTCAAGTATATAATTTTTCTGATATTGAAACATCTCTGAATTTGATTTGCATATAACTTTTATGCTCAGAAAGTAGTATAGATCACCCAGGTCCTTTAAGAGAAAGCTTGATTCAAGTGAATGATAGTTTGATCTATGATTTTACTATCATTCCCAGCGATAATGATATCATCCATATATACCAACACGTATGTGATTTTGTCTTGTTTATATTGAATATATAAAGAATATTCCGATTGTGTTGGTACAAACCCTAGTTCTAACAAGGTTGACTTGAGATTTTCATTCCATACACGAGGACCTTGTCTCAAACCATATATAGCTTTGTGTAGTTTACATACCAACCTGCCATTGACTCCTTTCTTATATCCTTCAGGCTGTTCCCTGAATACATCCACTTTTAGATCTCCATTCAGAAATGCATTGTTAACATCCATTTTTCTGATTCTCCATTTATTATGCAGTGCAACAGTTAAAATAACTCTTATTGTAGTTCGTTTGACCACATGAGAGAATGTTTCATTAAATTCAAAACCATATTGTTGGTTATATCCTTTGGCCACTAATCTTGCTTTATATTTGAATATGCTGCCATCTGGGTTTCTTTTGATTTTATTAGTCCACTTACACCCAACAACATTACTGTCATTTGGTATAGATATAAGGCTCCATGCCTTATTTTTGATAAGTGCTCTATATTCTTCATCCATCGCATGTTTCCAATTGTTGTTTGTACTGGTTTCTTCATAGCTGCTTAGTTCTGTTTGATCCAACCGTGCATTGTATACTTTAGACTTGAAGATTATGTCCTGTCTTTGCAGGAGATGAGTCATAACTATTTTTGTTGTCATCAGTGTGTTGAGACTTGGAGGGAAATGAATCTCCTTGCTCTAGGTTGTTATCATCATCCTGGCATGTATCATTAAAATTGTTGGAGACCTCCTGAGAACCATGACCTAATCTAGTTCCTTCTCTGGATGATGTGAGTTGTGGTTCCTTGCTTTTCTGCAACTTACATCAATAGGATTAGCGTCTCTTCCAGAAACAACAGGTTTTGGGGGTATGAATGTATTGCCTTTTTCATACACTTTCTTTGTTGTTTTGACATATTTATCTACAAATGGAAAATACTTTCATTAAATACAACATGCCTTGAAATAAATATCCTACCATTACTACTCAAACATATGTACCCCTTTTGATTACTCGTAAAACCTAGAAAAATACATGGAGTTGACCTGAGACTTAATTTGTAATTATTACAAGGTCTAAGACATGGAAAACGTAGACATCCAAATGTCTTTAGATCATGATAGTCAGGTTTGACTCCAAACAGTACTTCAATGGGATTCATATGTTTGAGTACTATTATTGGAAGTCTGTTAATAGTATAAACTACTGTGTTGAAGGCCTCTGGCCAGAGTTTCATAGGCAGGGAGGCTTGTGCTAACAAAGTTAGCCCAGTATCTACTATATTCCCGTGCTTTCTTTCAAAAGCCTATTCTGTTATGATGTGTAAGGTCAAGTAGTTCTGTGGATTATACCCTTTTTCAGAAAATATTCATTTAATGACTTATATTCTCCACCTCCATCTGTCTCTAATATTTTGAGTTCACTATTTGTTTGTTTCTCAGCTTGTGTCATGAACTGTATAACTGCCTTATGTGCATCTGTCTTTGACTTCAGGAAATATAACCAAGTATATCTAGAATATGCATCAACAAAAGATATATAGTACTTGAAACCATAGTCAGAGTTTACTGGTGCTGGCCCCCATAGGTCTGTGACCACAAGTTCTAGTGGTTTAATAATAATAGTGTTCTAGTCAGCAAATGGAAATTTGTGACTTTTGCCTAATTGACAGTAAGTGCAGACATATGGTAAAGATACATCAAAACGAATATTATTGTTCTTAAGAACTTGTTTTACAACATTTACACTAGCATAACCAAGTTTACAGTGCCATAGATCAAAAGTTTCTTTGCCACTCTTTATACATGATTCAGAACTATTACACCACATATTTCTAAGTTTGCTTTTTCCAGTATTTCCAAGGTTGAACTTGTACAGCCCTTGTCCAATTTACCCTGTAGCAATATATCTTGACTCAGTAAGTCTTTTACTACACAAAATTTAGGGTGAAACTAAAAATACACATTGTTGTCATTAGTAAACTGAGATACACTCATTAAATTATTTTTAATTTGAGGAACTCTTAACAAATTATTAAGGTAAAGATGTCTTTTACCTTGAATATTGCTAGTTCCAACATATGTAATATTTATGGCTTCACCATTTCCTATATGTATAGTATGCATACTTGTATATTCCCTATTTCCAAGATTAAGATTTTAGAGATTATTTGTGAGATGATTGGTGGCACCTGAATCTGGATACCAATCTTCACTTGTGATGTCCTCTGATCTGGTAAGTCCTTCTGAATTTAAGTGTTGCATTCTTGTGCCTTATGTCTGATTGTTTGATCTTTGGTCCATATGTGCCATGTTTGCACCAGAACCGTTGTTTCTTTGATTTCCTTGACTCTGCTGACTTGGGTAATACTCAGTATTGAGTCTAAAATACCACTGTCTTGCTGGGTGTTTAGCCTTTTTACAAATTTGACATTTTGTTCTGTTGTTGTTGCATTTATTATTGCTACCTCTTCCTCTTTGACTAGTACCACCTCTCTGATTGTATGAGTCTTGTCTGATATTTGGATTTTCTTATCTTCTTCCTTGAGTCTTGTTTTAGAACTTGAAGCATAGTTTATTGCCAGATCTGTATTACGTTCTTTTCTTTGCTCTACCCTTCCTTCTTGTGATAGGAGAATTGAATGAACATACTGCATGTTGGGTAGATTTTGTTGAGATGAAATGATTGCAACAACAGATTCATATTTAGTATAAAGACAATTTAGCATAGTGAGAATTTGCTCAGTCTCTGACGTTGTATGACCAGTAGTGTCAAGAAGATTATAGTATGATTTTATCTTGGTTAAGTACTCTCTCACTGTCATATCGTCCTAGTTTAAGTTCTGTAGTTGACGCTTGTAATACATAATTCTTGTTGCTGATTGTGTGTTGAATATTTGTTGTATTGTAGTCCATATCTCATAGGAGGTTTTACATCCAATAATTTGTGACAACAAGCCTGAACTAATAGAAGCTAGCAGCCATGCTGTCAGTAGACTATCTTGTCTCTAGTAGTTGATGAACTCCTTGATGATGACTCTCTCTCCTCTGTCGTCTGTGATCATTCTTATAGGTGTAATAGCAGTGCTATACAGATAATCTTCTAGCCCATAACTTTTATGATGGTTTCGACTTGATATTTCCATAATATAAAGTTGTTCTCATTTAATGCAGTGGTGACTAAATGATTCTTTGGTTTGATAATGTTGCAGGAGTTCATTTCAGGTTCAGGTGGTTCTCGATTTCTTGGTCTTGACCCTTCCTGATTCTTGTTTCCACTTGATCCTGTAGATGAAACATCATCGTCTTCGACCATGATGGATTAACAGGAAGTGTCTTTGAGATTCTCGATGGGACTCAATCACCGTGCAGTCAGACTTGCAAATCTTGAAGCAAGATTCTTGGCGAGGCACCTTTGATGGTGTTTCTTGATGACGGATACCGTGAGAATGATGATGCTACAATCTCAGATGATGAGAATGAAAAAAACCCAAGAGCAATCGAAGGTGGTGGATGATGATCTTGGTATGACACCCCTTCAGGACGGCTCAATGATGCTGCTAATTATTCTCTAATGAGATTACTGTCGTTTGACAGTTTTGTGGCTCTAATACCATAAAAGTATTTAAAGAAGATGAGATAATTTTGCACTAAAAATAGTATTTCATTCGAATAATTCATCAATCAGTCTGTACAGCAGTATTTATACAGTTCTCATATACACTAAGCTATTTGAAATAATGGTATTGGGCTGAGTATCAGGCCCGACTTGTAACCAATTATAAGATACAGGATTATATTATTCTCGAACCATTTTTATTTCTCTGGCCTACAACCAATTATAAGATACAGGATTACAATTATTCTCGAACCATATTTATTTGTGTAAGTGATGGACCAATTACTTTGCCATGTCATTCTTCATGCGTTGCATATATTATATCTTGACTTAAGACCGACCTTTCAAGTGAGCCTGATTCACGATGTACCACAGTTTCATTGCCTTTGAATCAGCAAACATCTATGGCTTCGGAAGTCTCTACTTAAATTTTTTATATAATGCTGATATGTGACAGATATAGTTTGTACTTGCATAGATAGATATATTTGTATTGATATTAGAACAAGTATGATTATAATGTAGCAAGGTGGTGCAGATATTGATATGGTAAACTAATTGTGAAGTTTCTGTTTTCAACATTTCTCCCAGACTAACATACACAAGAAGTCAAATGATGCTTGTGGAAGAGCTAAATTTGTATCCTTTGTCAATTTATGGTGACACGTTGTGCTAAGAATAATTGTGATACTAACCAGAAATATGCAACGGAAGTAGAAATGGCATATGATGAAAAATGAATAAAAACACGAGGATTATACATGAAAAATATTACAAACAAATTAGAATAAAAGCTCGTGGACAAAATGTAGAAAAAGAATACAACAAAAACTCTCTAAAATGTGAAGAGCATGCCTTCTGTCGTATAATAGAAGAAATGGAATCACGATCATTTTCTCAAAGAAAAATAAAATAAAATAATGTTTACAAGAAACCTCACATCTTCCTTCTCAAAACTCTCGTTTACTATCTTTGCTTTCACTTAACGAGATATTTCACATTTGAATGAAAATAGTACTACAAGGCCAATGAGTACGTATAAATGAATCAACATTGTCCTCTATTTACAGTGATTCTTGCCCACTTATGATACTTCGTACTTGCCAACTTTATGGTATTGACCCAACGCAAAAGACGCCAGTTCCAATTCGACCACCCTTTCATTTACTTATCTGAAATATTATTTTGTGTAGAGTTTAAAAAACTTTTTCATTGAACACTCAATTCATCTACTTAGTGTTATTTTAGAATGTTACTCTTCCAGGAAAAAAAGACTTTTGTAAATATTTGAACTGTAACTCAACAATATGATTTCTCAACAACATAGATGAGCTCTTGCATGGCAATTCCCGTTTCAGCCTTTGGGTACTTCATTAACATCCTATAAGTTTCATGTACTAATTTGGACTACCAGATCTAGTAATTTAAATTGGTTATACCAATTAACTATATTACTTGTCTCTAAGTTTTATATTTTATTGCACAAATATTCAAAATCATTTCACAATTATTTGTCTCCTTTTCACGTTCCATAGACACCTTTTTCTGCACAATCAGTTACATTTACAAGAAAATCAAGAAAATGGCAATCAACTCTAATCAGATAATGACCTCTCAATCCATCATGTCCGAGCTTCCTCCTCCTCTCCCCTATTCTTCTTCCCAAAACCCCAAGGAGGTGCAACCTCAATTCGACAGTGAGGGGTTCCAATTAGTTATGAACCACCGTAATAGAGATAAATTCCTTTATCAATTGAAATCAACCCAATATCACACCAAGAATTCTCAACATTCTCATTACAATGGTTTCAGAGAGCCAAGAACCAACAATCACAATTACAATTCAAGTCAAGTCTCTTAGAATACAAATAATATACAAAAAAAGTCAAATATACAATGGTGAATCAGCAAATCAGAATAAATGGTCTTTTTTGCACAAAGTATTTTCTTCGACTGATTGAATCAAATAGGGAGGACTCGGGCATGAATTTGATCTGAAATACCAAGCACCACTAACCATTAACAATAAGAAAATGGTTATAATGAATGAAGGGGTTAGTAGAAGAATAGAGAATAAATGAGGCTGCTCGGTAATAGCATATGTATATGGTAACATGCCTTTCTATCATCATTGCAAAGCTTTTGTGCAAAGAACTTGGAATCCCATGGGTACTTTTGAAATTTTCACAAGAAACAATGGTTTCTTTATTATCAAATTTTCTATTGAAAGTGATTGTAAAAAAAAAAAACCAGTGAAGGCCCTTATTTCTTTAATGGAAAACTAATTATTCTAAAAAGATGGAACGAAAATATTACTTTGGATAAAGATCCGTTGAATACAATCCCAATTTGGATCTGGCTCCTAGAGCTTAGTTTAAAATTATGGGACAGTGAGGCTTTTGGAGCAATTGGAAGTGTGGTAGGAACTCCTCTAAAATTGGATGAACAAACAGCAAAAGAAACTAGATTAATCTATGCAAGAATCCTTGTTGAAATCAATGCAAATTTAGACCTCCCAGAGGAAGCACACATATCAATGCATGATGGAGAAATCATAGTTCAGAAAACTGAATATGAGCGGATTCCTCCAAAGTGTTTAATATGTGAATGCTTTGGACATAACACAGAAAATTGTTCATCAAAAAAGTATGGAAAGGGAAAGCAAAAGATTCAAAGGGAAATAATTAAAAGGAGGTTATATTGGTGCAAAATCAAGAAAAATCTACACAGCAGAGAACACTTCTAATCAAAATTCTAGGCAACAAGAGATCATTACTCCTGAAGCACTGGATAGCTCCCTTTCAGGAAAAATATTTTTTTTTTGAAATAAGGGTTCTATAAAAGATATGTATTCAAATGTGGATTATCTTGAAGTCTCCAAGCAATCGGATGCCCCCCAAGGGAAAGGACTTACCAGACCAAGAAATGGCAGATAACACGAATACAATCCCAATTTGAATCTGGCTCCTAGAGCTTAGTTTAAAATTATGGGACAGTGAGACTTTTGGAGCAATTGCAAGTGTGGTAGGAACTCCTCTAAAATTGGATGAACAAACAGCAAAAGAAACTAGATTAAGCCATGCAAGAATCCTTGTCGAAATCAATGCAAATTTAGACCTCCCAGAGGAAGCACACATATCAATGCATGATGGAGAAATCATAGTTCAGAAAACTGAATATGAGTGGATTCCTCCAAAGTGTTTAATATGTGAATGCTTTAGACATAACACAGAAAATTGTTCATCAAAAAAGTATGGAAAGAGAAAGCAAAAGATTCAAAGGGAAATAATTAAAAGGAGGTTATATTGGTGCAAAATCAAGAAAAATCTACACAGCAGAGAACACTTCTAATCAAAATTCTAGGCAACAAGAGATCATTACTCCTGAAGCACTGGATAGCTCCCTTTCAGGAATTTTTTTTTTTGAAATAAGGGTTCTACAAAAGATATGTATTCAAATGTGGATTATCTTGAAGTCTCCAAGCAATCGGATGCCCCCCAAGGGAAAGGACTTACCAGACCAAGAAATGGCAGATAACACAGAAAGTAATTCAAATCAATTTCAAACAAATGCAATTTATCAAATACAACAGAAATAAAGTCAATAAAGGATCCTGAGGCACAAGTTATACACTCCCCTAGTGTAGATAACAATGAAATAGAAGACGAAATTATGGAAGTAAACATGAACATAGAAGAGGAAATTAACATTTCTGTTAAAATAAAGGAGCTCATAAATCAGAATGCAACAAGTTGTCTGCAGCAAAAATCTATATGGTCCAAAAAGCCATGAATCTTATTCCTAAGCCTTTCTCGCCACCAAAAAAGAGTATTAAAGAAAAGAAAAGGAAAGAAAATAAAAAATCTGCAAGACATTTTATCTCAAGACAATGAAGGTAATAGTGAAAAAGATGACTTTCAGGAAAAGTATATAACAAAAAATCCAAAGTGGACTGAGCATTTAAAAATCCAAGGCAGAAAGTCACTTAAAAGAAAAGGACTCAAAAGCTCAGAGTATATGGAAGAGGAAAAAGACAGAGAGAGCTTGGAGGAATTCAACCCCAGTCTCTCAATATAGTAGCAGTGATATCATATGTGTATCCTTAATTTTCTTATATCATTAATTATGTCGATTATTGCTTGCAACATTAGCGGGTTAAACTCTTCTGAAAGAAAATTAGATTTAAATAATCTAAATTTTTTAAATAGACCTAACATAGTTGGTATCCTTGAACATAAACTTGAGGATACTAATATTCTTAATTTTCATGCTAGATATTTTAAAGATTGGGGTTTAGTTAATAACAATATTATGGGGGATAATGGTAGAATTGTGGTATCGTGGGATCCTAATATTTGGAATTTAACTCAACACTTTTTGAATTTTCAGTATATTCACTGTAAATTTACTAATAAAGGTGGTTTTCAGCTTGAAGTGACTTTTATTTATGCTTAAAATAGTGAAAAGGTTAGATATTCCCTCTGGAATGATCTTGAAACCCTTAACAAAAACATGTCTAAGCCTTGGATTTAAATGGGAGATTTCAATACAGTTTTGCATTCTTTTGAAAAAAAGGGCGGAATTCCAATTTCCTTTAGAAAGTTGGAATTTCTTAATAAATTCTTCCTTAAAACTGGGCTTATTGAGCCCATTATTTTTGGGAATAAATTTACTTGGAAATATGGTGAATTTAGAAACATTTACTGTAAGCTTGATAGGATTCTTATTAATCTAATTTTTGAAAAAAACATTTTCTAATTTTCAGTGTTCAACTCTTCCACAAGCTACCAGTGTTCACACTCCAATGCATATTTTATTCCGTGGTAAGCAAGTTTATAGAAAAAATATTCCGTTTAGATTTGTAAATGGCTGGACATTAGAGAAAGATTATACGGAGATAGTTAAAAACATCATTTTTTCATCCAATCTGGGCTCTGCCCAATATAATTTTGGAAATTTTTTATAAAGCAATAAAGAAAAACTGAAACATTGGAATAAGAATAGAAATAGAGATGATATTAATCTCATTAGAAAAGAATGTGAGTCCCTTCAAAACATTATTGACTTAGATAGCTCAGACAATTCTCTTGTAAGTCAACCTTTTCAAAGTCATGACAAATTAAATAAACGCCTACATGTGAAAGCTATCAACATGGGGGCAAAAAGCCAATGTGGACTGGCTTACTAATGGTGACGAGGCTAGAAAGTTTTTCTATGCCAAGATGTCTAGTAGAAAGAAAATCACTGACATAGGAAAGCTGCTAGGCAATAATGAGAACATCATAAATAATATTTCACATCTAGAGCAATTGGCAGTAAATTAATTTACTGGTTTATATAATACTGATCTGTACAAGAAATAATTCCCAAGTTTTGAAACAAAATTTCTTCTTAAAGATAGCAATAAAGACATTCTTCTTGTCCCAGTGGTCTTGGAAGACATAAAAAAATTGTCTTTGATTCAAATATAGATAAGATCCCTGGTCCTGATAAGTTTGGGGTAAAATTTTATAAAATTCATTGTGAGGATATTAAATTTAAAATTTTTGATGCTGTAAATGAATTTTTTAATACTGGAAAACTTTTGAAAAGCCTAAATCATACTTTTATCACTCTTATTTTTAAAGTCAACATTCCTTCTGGGTTAAGTGACTACAAGCCTACAACTTGTTGTAATTTTATATACAAAATTATTGCTAATATTCTAAGTAATAGGATAAAAAAATTCTAAAATACTTGATTTCTGAAAATCAATGTGCTTTTATCCCTGGTAGATATATTATTGAGAATACTCTTTTAGCCCATGAGATTATTAGAAATTTCAACAGGGGCTGTAAAAATAAAGTTTATATCAAAATTTATATACAAAAAGCTTTTGACAAAATCAATAGATATTTTATCATTCACATGATGAGACAAATGGGTTTTCATGAAATATTTTTCAATTTAATTAAAGAATGTATTGAAACTGCTTCTTTTTCTATTTCAATTAATGGATCACCTTGTGGTTTTATTAATAGTAATGTAGGAATTAGACAGAAGGATCCCCTTTCCCCTTACTTATTCACAATTGCTATGGAATTTTTAACTCTTCAAATGGATATTGAACAAATCAAAGGCAATCTTAGACCAATTAATAGAAATTTGCCTAGTATAACTCACTTATTATATGCTGATGACTTGCTTTTATTTATGAATGCAGACTCTAACAATGCTCATATCATAGTTAAAACCTTTGAATACTTAAAAAGATTTTGAAGGTCTTCAAATCAATGAGCGTAAAAGCAAAGCATATTTTAATAAAAATTATGAGAACAAAGGGAAATTTCTTCAAATTCTTAAAATTCAGGAAGGACAACTGCCTGCCAAATACTTGGGGCTTCCTCTTAGTACAAGTCAATTAGCTGACAAAGATTGCTCTAGACTTTTTAACATCATTCAAGACAAATTAGAAAGCTGGTCCAGTAGACTTCTGTCTATAGCTGGTAGAATGGAACTCACACACACTATCATCACGGCTATCATAATGTATTGGATTCGGACTCACAACATTCCAGAATCATCCATTCATAAAGTTGAAAAAAAATGTGTGCAAACTTCATTTGAAAAGAAAAATATCATAAAGTCTCATGGGATACAGTTTGCAAACCAAAAAAAACTGGAGGCTTGGGGTTAAGAAATATCAAAGATTTAAAAGAAGCCTGCAATATGAAACTCCTTTGGAGATTTGTAGAGGGCAAATGGTCTAATTGGATGAAAAGTAAATATGTTAAAAACAAAAATTTCTAGAACATGCCAGCAGAAATCCACAATTCCCACTCTTGGAAAAACATTTTAAAAAGCAAAAATTATGGTATCAAATTGTTGGAAAGAAATTTTAAATATGGAAAAAACACCGGCCTTTGGATTGATCTTGGATCAATGGAAAGTCAATAATCAATTTATTAGGCTAGTATAATCTTTTATATTTTGGTGGTGCTAATTTAAAATTAGATAGTCATACAAAATCATAGTTGGAATACAAGTCTTCACCCAGCAAGCTCAATGTTTTAAAAGAGCTATAGAAAGCATTGATATTGATACAAATATGGCTATAGATTGCTGGAGATGGAAACTCCCAAAGAAAGGAAAGTTTTCCTTTAAATTAACTTGGGAATATTTAAAAGGGTTCGAAGCTGAAATGGATTGACTACCTATCGTTCGGAGCAGAGCTAACTGCCCAAAAATGGCACATTATGCCTATTTTTCTTTGCCGAAAAGATTACCAACCAGAGAAGGATGCAATAAATGGAGCAAAAATAATGATTTAGAACGTCTCCTTTGCAAGAATGATAATGAAACAATAGAACACTTATTTTTTGACTGCAATTTCTCAAGACACATATGGTTTATTGCCAAAAGCAAGCTCAAATTCAATCAAAAAATTTGAATTCAAAGCATCAAAGAAAGTATTCATCACATTCATCAAAGCTTCAAAATCAAATCAAAAGAATTCAACAAGGCTAGCATCATGCTAACAACTGTCACATACTATATTTGAAAAGAAAGGAATGCTAGGCTGCACACAAAAAAAGAAACATAAGCCATTCAAATTTGGAAATGCATTAGAAACAGACTTTCACATTCTAAATTGAAAAGCAAACAGCAACAATAATTTCCCACATCAACCTTTTTTAGATACCAATGACCGAGATAATTACGAAACAACAGTGGAATCGTACTTACAGAGTGGGAAACTCAAAAAAATATATTTTCCATGGCAGACATTTTCAGACCAACAATCTAATACCAGGAGAGATTCTAGCAACTTCAACAGGACAACTGCTAGCGGCGGCCATTCTAGATCCAATACCAGGAGAGACTCATGCAAGGGAAGTAAATAGGGTTTATTATACTTAATTCCTCACTTAATAATAATCAGACAAATTTAAATAATACTCTACCTGATATAGGCAGGAGCTACCGCTCAACAAGAAAAGATCCATTGAAGCAGAAGTCTCCCCCTGATTCAAAGAAAAACAAATCATTTAGACCACAACTTACAAAGGACTGGCAAAAATCACTAATTAGCGAGCTTAATGGAAACATATATCACTTATCTGTATGGAAAAGGGCGATAGCAGCAAACATCCATCAAAGCAGACTACTGGTTAGCCAACGATACTGAAAGCAGCAAGGTTTTTTTGTAATTTTTACCTTCTGAAGGAATCAGAGAATCAAAGCAACCATAAAAGCAGCAATAGAAGCCGTAAAGGGTATGACTTTATCAATAAAAGTGAAGATCCAAAGGAAACCAGCACTCTTTATGGCAAATCGACCGAGCTTTTAGACATTGATAGCAAATCTATTAATTTGAAACAACTCCCAGAAACCAAATTGCTCCTTCAGCAAAGAATTACAACTTTGGATATTATAAGCTTGTTACATATTAATAAAAGTGTTCTTCACTTCAGCAAGGGGCATCTCCATTTGTAGCGAGAATCACAATTACATACAAGAAATTTGTAATATTTATCAAATTGCTCCTTCAACAAAGAAATGCAACTTGTGATATTATAATCTTGTTACAAGTCTACAACGGATAAAAATCATTTAAGCATGAGCCTAGAAACAGGCACCTATACAACACCAATGGTAACAAAATTGACGTTTGTTTCTTCACTCAATCTCCACATAAAAAAAATTGTTTTCTGAATTTGATCCAAATGTTGTGCAATTCTTTTAATTATATTCTTTTGAATGGAAGTTGGGTAAATTAATCAGAAGTCGAATTTTATACTACTAGCAGTCAGACAAACTAAAAAGGTAGCCACTAATCCTTTTGATTTTGTGGATGTGCAGATGTAGAAGATAACGGAGAACATGTACAAGAGGATGAAGGTTTTGGTTGGGACATTTACAAATCTTTTGATTTTGTTTCGGACGTGAAGTCTCAATTTCTTTTATCATGTCGGCCTTAGTCAATGGAAAAAGACTTGGTTTCCGTTATCTACACATTAATATCATGATAATTATAATTCTTAAGGACTATAACTTTAATCTACACGTTGATCACTTTAACTAACATTATTTACTAGCATACCACTTCAGTTTTACATGTATGAACTATCATAATTTTTCCCAATAGGTTGATATGTGAATTTGAAGTGTAAACGATTTTGATAGTTTTAGTTTGCCATCTTGATTGATGAAGATGACGATAAATATAAACTATAGTTTATGTGTATGAAAACTGCACGAAGAATGTTATTTCTGATGTGATGTTGGACTTATTTATTTATTTTATATTATTACCAGTATATTTGTTTAGGAGGGAATTAGAGAGGAGGACAAACTTTGAAAAAAAATTGGGCTGAAGGACAACAAGTTTCATTTTTGGACTGAAGGACAAACTTTGAAAAAAAAATTATGCTGAAAGATAATGTTTGTTATAACTAGCATTATATTCATTTTTTACACTATACAAAATGCTAGTTATAACTAGCATTATATTCAGTTTTACACAGTACGAAATGCTAAATATAATTAGCATTATCCTTCAGCCTGATTTTTTTTAAAGTTTATCCTTCAGCCTAAAAATGAAACTGTTGTCCTTCGGCCTAATTTTTTTAAAAGTTTGTCCTGGTGCTTTCCCACTTTGTTTAATTTATTAAAACAAAATGCATAATCTATATTTAATTGAAAAATAAGATATAGACAAACAATACCGACTAATTATAACTATTTATAACACTAAAATTTGTTTATTCATTACTTTTAATTTTTTTATTACACCATTTATATATTTTGTGATTTTGTATGTTTTCTAAGTTAAAATTTAAGATTTTAAATATCTGTATTATTATTATTTTACTAGTATGAAGCCCATGCCGATGGAATGGGTTCAAGTTCTGTTTCCCATAAAACATTGTAGCATGCCGTTATGTTTTGCACGAATGCAAAGCTTGATCGATAGAAAACCGTTCCTGCATTAAAATAGTACAAATATAACTTATATAAGATTGATCTTTGTAAAATATAATATATGTGTACAAAATTTAAATTCTCGTTCATTTATCTAAATGCAAAATGCATACATACATACATGAATGAATATACATAAGAGAATACATATAATATTTAGTTTAACATGACAAAGTTTTTATAGTTTCGTCCGAAGGTGTGTCACAATCGCAAATGGGAGTCTGGATTTGTTAATATACTTAGGTTTGAGCCCTGCCTTGCACACACTTCTCGCAAAAATAGTATCTGGGTGGCTATACATGTCATGAGTTGAAGTAGACAGACACAACTTAATTCCCCTCAGGAGTTTACTGATCCACCGGGTTCTTCTGAGCATATTCAAAAAATAAAGTTTTTATAGTTTCCTAGACACTCATTTTTATTTTTAATTAATATGAAATGAATTTTTTTAATCTATAACAAATTGTAAAAAAAATAAGTCGATTATGTTGAAGACAATGTGGAATTTTATGCAGTAGTTACCTGGTTTGAAATTTAGCCATGTCCATATATGGATGATTGTCATACTTTGTATCTATCCAATATTCAACTCTTCGTTTAGTAGTCAAGGGATTAAAATATAATCCAATATTCATAGGACAAAATAAATTTTTATTATACTATCACAATGCATGATGACTTAATCATATAGTTGATTTTTTTCTTATGAAGTCATGGAATTCGGATTTGAAGGCAACCTAGTAGTAACATTTATTTTATTCATGTGTACTGGCCTCATATGCTATTTATCATCTTGTTCCATTAAAATGTAATTTGACTATAGGTTTTTCCATAAAAGCAAATAACAATATAATAGTACCCAGGTATCAAATTTTATACTTTAAAAGTCCAACAAAATGCAGTTTGCATACATTATTATAAAGCAAATACCAATATAACATTATGCAGAGATTCAATACATTCAAACAAAAAGTCCAACAAAATACAGTTTGCATACAATATTATAGCTATCATACGGAAGAAAATATACGCCTAATCCATGCTATTAAAGAAAGCCATCATTGTTACATTTAATCAAATATCATTATAAAACTTTCAACATTTTTGTATAATTTCATAAGAGTGTTCATACAATTATGTACTCTCAACATATCCATATGAAGCAACTTGGATTTAGAAAATAATTTGATGGCTTTGTAAACGGTATTATAAATTGGTTGTAGGTTGAAGCATGCATATAATATCCTTTTACATACAGCAGGCGGTATATTATTAAACATTGCAGACGAAATCTCTTTTGAAAGCCTAATTACTGGAGTCATCTGCAATACTTAGAAACTTACCAAACTTGATGATCAAGTGAGACGAAATATTAAACCCGTTCTAATTGTTTTAATTAGTCCAACATCATCCAAAATATATTAATTGTTGTTGTATATAAGCTAAGGGATGAAGAAGAAAGTTGTTCACATCTTATTGAGTTAAGATAATGCCATGAAGTTTAATAATACAGCCCATAAACAGATTGTTGGAATTTGATACCAAATTTCGAGATGCTGGAGCTCGACGACATTGAAGCAACAGAGCTATGGCTTCGTGTTCCGACATTGATGGAGGAGAACCTGAAGCTAGCAATAATAGAAACTCTAGATCGAGGTGGAGCTGCTGAAGCCCTAGTCACAGAAGTGAAATCACGGAGGACTAAAGGTCGCTCCGTGAAGTAGGAAGACCGGACGAGAGATCTCATCCGATGGTTGCCACTACTGCCGCTCCAGCTGGAGAGGTGGTGATAGAGAGGACCGGATCAGATATTTGGTTCGGTGGTGGAGGCTGTTGGTTAGAAGGTTAGGGCATGGGAGTTTCGTCCGGTAAAGTGGTAAAGTGTTTGGTGCGATGACTTGGGGAAGACCGAATGAAATATTTCGTTCGCTGGTTTGAGAATGCCGGTCCAAGTTGCATGCACCAAACCAAAAGCATGCTGGTCCAGATTGGGCTTTGCCGAACCATGTGATGCCGAACGAAATATCTCGTTCGGTATTTGGGCATGCCGGTCCAAACTGAAGTGGTGATGTCGGTCCAAATGTTGTGTGTCGAACCACGTAGTGCCGCTCCAAATGAGTGCCGGTCCAGTTTTCTTGTTCGGGCATTGAGTGTCGGACCAGATGGAAATGCCGAACCAGATGGACACCAAACCAAGTTGACCGAACCAAAGTGATGCCAAACCAAATGTGTGCATACTGAACCAAATGCCAAACTTTGCCGGACCAAAAGTGTACTGAACCAAATTGTGCCGGACCGGATGCTTGCCGAACCAAATAGTGCCGCTCCAGAAGTTTGGTTCGAGAATCGGGATTTTTCGATCCAGATGGATGCCGAATTAAACACCAGGGCTATTATATAGTAGCTACCCCTCCTCATATCTTCACTCTATAAACAGTGGAGCTTTTGGACAACAATGGCAGCCATCCTAGAGAGCTAAAACTCTGCAGAATTTTGTCTGTATTGTTAATTCTTCTTATGTATAGCCTTCAAAAGTGAATCAATCTTGTAACTCTAATCTTTCAGTGATTAATAAAATCTCCTCTCCCCAAGTGGACATACACTGCCTCGCGGTAGTGGAACCACTATAAATACTGGTGTTATTTATTTTTTTGCATTGCATAGATCTGTGACTGTCTGTTCTAGTGTTTATCTCTGCTTGTTTTGTCTCACAACAATCACGATCTAGTTATTTTCCGCCGCGTTGGGTTTTTTATTCCCTTAGACTGATCATCTGAAGGGATTTCCCTCAACACAGATGGCATGCAAATTGAGAGACAAATATTTTAGCTACTACGGCTATACTATAATTTGCAGCCCGACTAACAATCAAGGATACACTTATCATCTATATTCCTTTATGGAGATGTAAAGGATATTTTAGGAAATTCAAAAAGAGATGGTTGAATCATATTCATTGAATTCTCATTATGAATAGTGGAGATAAAAGAGTGATCCTCATTATGAGGAGAGCACTCGTGAATATTTATATATTTGAAACTCATTTTTTTTTATTTCTATAGTAAAATTTGAAGTTCGGTGTTTTTCTTATTAAACCGAAGTTTTAGTTTGGTTCGATTTCAGTCCCTGTAGAAACCGAAACCATAACCGGAATTTCGGTGTTTCTTCAAAAATGCAAAAACTGGTTTGAGGAACATATTAGATAAATCTAAGTAATATAGTTATTGCATTGTGCAAAGATGCATTGAGACCTACCTAATATTACGGATATCGTAAAATTCGCAGCTACCAAAAGCACTATTCCTATTTGGAAGGTAGCACTCCTATTTAGAAGGTACTTTTCGGTACAGATACCCACAAAATTTAATCAGTGGGCTATCTTGTGAGAATTCATGCTCATAAGGTATCCCCTTTGGATATATAATCGTGTGACAAGGTAAGATATTATTGTTTTGACACTGGAATTCATATTTTCTCCTTCAAAGAGACAAGCCCAAATTTCAAAAGCTTAAGCGCCTTGTATGATACAAAGGGGGGAAGAGCTCAAAGGTCTGTGGATGATTGGCAAAAGGTGAGTACATGAGGAGTTATTGCATTAACCACATGCCATTTAGCCTCTTTGATTATTTATGCATGAGTGTAAAATTGAATGTAGTGTACTTAGCAATGACATGAAATAACTATGCATAAAAAATCATTTGATCATCTAATTTAATTAGTCGAAGATCAAACAAAACGAGAAGCAACTTTTGTTAGAGTTTGGTTTACACCCACACTTTGCATATGTTGTTTCTCCGGCAATATGGACGCATGCTGCACAATTTAACTTACTATTTAAGATTCAATATTTAGGATTCAGGAAAAATAAAGGGTATTTTTAGTATCCCAAAAGCAGCCACAGATTCTAGAACAAGACATTCATAAAAAATATTATGATATCTCGTGCATAATCTTTAAAATATGAAGGATGAAGAGGATAAATATATTCATGAAATAATTAACAAATTTTACTACAGCCAAGTTTGCATTGAATCTCTTCAAAATAAATGCATGACTGATAAAATACTTTCTGTAGATTGCTTGAAGCTACCTTATGTATAAGATTCGAATGGTGAATTGGGGTGAGTAGACCAACGATCCTCTAGTCAATTGGCAAGCTATGGGAACAAAAAGCTTGATCTGCTCTTCCTAAAGTATAAACGGTCTCATTGTATATGTATATACGTATGTGTGTATGGAGAAAGATCCACAACCCCCTCTATTCAGTCCTCAAATGTGGCTTTAAATTTTCAACCACACGTTCCAATTTAAATAATAATATGGTGTAAGAAGAGAGAGGAAGTATTATTATTAAAAATCGGAACATGTGATTGAAAATAAGGGGCTAAGTTGGGGACTGTACAAAGGAGGTTGCAGATCCTTTCTCCATACGTGTGTGTCTCTCACACACTACAAAATGTTGAAAATGTAACTATAAATGAACCAATCAGCAACTATGTTGTTAGGGGTACAACCAAGGCGCCACTGAGCGCCGTTTAGGCACATTTTTGCAATTTTAACGCCCCGCCTTTTTATAATAGCACTTTATTACGTGTTTTGCCTAAGACGTTGTTTGAGCGCTGAGTTTTCCTTGAAGCGCTAGAAAATAGGTGTTTTTAGTATAATTTTATTCTTTTACTTAGCTAATTATATACATTTAGAATAAAATAAACAGGAAAATGAGATGAAGGAAAAACACATCATGTTTTTTTGCTTGGGAGACGCACAGATTTTTCTTTTTTAAGGGCGCGGGTTTTATAATTTCGGCTGAAGGAAAAACTTGAACAAAACTTAAATCGTGCGTCTTCTTCAATCTCGTTCCTCTTCAATCTCGACCTCAAATCATGCCGACTACCAAAAATTAAATTGATCTTTGCTTCTCCTCGAATAAAATTCCCCGCTCCGTCTTCCCAAACTCACTGTTGCTATTCACCTGAAGATGCCGACTCGAAGATGCATCTCACTTCACCATTTCTCTCAGATGAAGATCGAGATCGTCGCTCCTCCATTCTAGATTGCTTGAGTCGAGTTCACCATTCTCGTTGTGCTTTGTGATATCGAGAATAGGAGACGATACTGTGAGCGCTTTGAGTTTGAGTGCATCGCCACCTGCTTGTGAACGCTATGGAGTTCTAATACGATTTTGATTTTAATTGGATGTTTGACATGTATTGGAATTATTGATGATTGGTAATGTTTTTGATCAGTTTTTTGTTTCTGCCTGTGATTACTGTATCTTTCATATTATTATGCTATATGAAACTAGCATTTCTGTGTATATTATGCAATTTAGTCTTTTATTGTTTTATTATTTTGTACTTGATGTGGAATGTTGCTCTTGTTAGTTTCAGATGGTGTATTTAATGTTGATTGTATTTTTGGTAAGCTTCAAGCTGTTGTTCGTAACTATAATGCTATATTAAAGTATCATTTTGCATATTGTAAACATGACATTGGACTTCATAACTCAAATGCTATGTTAGACTATCATTTTGTATGCCTGAAGTATGCTAGTGGACTTTGTGACTAAAATGCTACATTGGATATCATTTTGCATACTGTAACTTTGATATTGGACATCGTAAGTAAAATCCTACATCAAACTATCACTTTGCATATTTTAAATGAGATAGTTGACTTCATAACTTAAATGCTACATTAAAGTATCATTTTGCATATCATAAACATGGTAGTGGATTTTGTGATTAAAATGTTACACTAAATCCCAATTTGCATATTGCAATCATAATATTGGACTTTATAATTAAAATGCTATATTAAAGCATCATTTTCTCTATTTTGAACATGATAGTAGACTGCATAACTCAAATGCTACATTAAACTATCATTTTGTATATCATAAACATGGTAGTGAATTTTGTGACTAAAATGTTACATTAAAAAACACAGATGCTATATGTAGTTATCATTTTGTATATTCTATTCATGGTAGTTCTCTTTAGAAATACTTAATTCATTTTGTATATTCTATACATGCTAGTTCACTTTAAATATACTTATGCTATATTCAAGTATCATTTTGCATTTTTTTCGTCATTATTCAGTTGAAATATGCTTATGCTATATCCAACTATCATTTTGCATAGTCAGATAATGATACTATATTTAAAAGTACAAATGTTATATTAGTCTATCATTTAGCATATTAAACCCAATTTACTGTGTCTCAAATATAGAAATGCTATAGCTAAATGTCATTCGAAATTCATGGTACTTTTTAGACTGTTTTCTTCTTCTTCTAGATACTGCTTTTCCATTCGTTTCCTAGATCTTGAATTTGCAGCTCTTGAATTCAAAGGTCGAATAATTTCTGACATAGTTTTGGGCTGAGGCGACAAGTTAAGTTTTCTCGATTTTGGAGAAATCGACGTCGACAACGGAAGATCCAATTCGATTCGAACATCAGCAAGAGAGAGGCTTGGACGATGGCGGCTTGGATGACAACGACTTCAGATGACGATTGCTTGGACGGTGGCGGCTAGGGCAAGCAGTAGCTGAAGGTAGACGGCGGCTGGGGTAAACTTGGACGAAAGCGGAGGAAACAGTTGAAGTCGGAAAATTAAAAAAAAAACGCTACCGTCCTTCTGCCTAAATTCTAATGTTGCGTCTTTGGTTTAAAAATTGGTTTAAAGTTTTTCCTTTAAACTAATTACCTCTAAAATAAACTGGTTACTTTGTTTATTTATTATAAATCTTGGTATTTCTAGAATTTCAGTGTTTGAATCATTTTTTTGTATCTTTTTTAAAAAAATATAAACAATCAGTTAATAAATAATGATAATTCTTTATATTTGATTTGAGAATAAAACTTACCCTTTAATTTCTCTCTTCTTTGAAATTTTGCCCTATTGATTTCTTAACTTTTTATTTCAATAGTATTAGCCTTTTAAATTATTTGAAAATAATGTCTTAATCCAACTTAAAATAACTAATTATAAATTAAAATTTACATTAATCACTAATATTGTACCTGAGTTCTTTAAGATTATCTGGCATACAAGTGTTCAGATATTGCCATAACACAAACTTTATTAATATAAATTTTCTTGCTTCTATAAATTACAAAAGTACTTGATTGACGAAACATTTACTTGTTACTAATCCGTTCCCATCGTCTTGTCTTAGCATTTACTTATTTCATATGAAAACAATCTTGTTGTTGTCGTTAAGGCAAAGAATAACGATTCGTCAATTTTTGACTTATTTAAACTATGTTCTCTAGCCACCAATACTTTTGATTTTATGGATGAGCAGATGCAGAAGATAACGGAGAACATGTATAAGAGGATTGATGAAGCGCTTACCTCAATTCAAAATCGTCGCTCCACCTTAAGTCGCGCCGCCCCAAGTCGCGAAGGCGAAGAGCCCCAGAACGCCCAAACCCTAGGTCGCGATCTGCCCTTCATCACGAGCACCGTAGGTCGTGAACGACCTTCGTACTACTCCACGAACATCTTCGATCCAATCCAAATCGCAGCAAATTCTAGGTCGCGATCCATAAGTCGCGAACGACCTATACAATCTCCAGCCCTAAGTCGCGAACTTCTTCGCTCCAATCTAGGTCGTGTCGTGCTTCTTTTGAATCACGAACGACATTTCACTCCCGGTCGCGAGCCATCATTCGGCACAAGCAAGCTTGAGTCGCGAACATCTCTTATGTCGAGAACGACATTCCAGTAGGTCGCGAAGTTCCAGTTAAGTCGCTACCAAGCTTTATTAAATCGCGAATGAAATTTCTTAAGTCGCGAAGCTGTAGTTAGGTCGCTGATGAATGCCGCATTTCTTAAGTCGCGAAGCTCCAGAATATCATTCCAATAGGTCGTTGCCGAGTTTGTTTTAAGTCGTTGCTTGTATTTTCTTATGTCGTTTGCTTTGTAAAGTGTTGTGTTGTAAGCCTATAAATATCGAGCCGTGACATTTGTAAAGTTGTTGAAATTTGAATAAAATTTGGTTTGTGCTTTGTGCCTCCATTTTTAAATCGGTAGTCAAGTGTTAACTCCTATCTCCACTTTCGGCATTCGAGTGCGCTCGAATCAACGAACGTTGAAACCAATTCACGGAATCAAGTGCGCTTGATCAACGCTCCAGGAATTGAAGACCTTTCTTCACGTTATCGTGCGCGATCAACGTGTCGAAGATTGCAAAAATCCGGTATCTTCGTGATCAACGGATTTGGGCCTTACGGTATTCATAAATCCATCGATTCTTCGTCGATTCACCGATTATTTCCGCTAATCGTGTGAGATCCTGCACGGATTCGATTTACATCGTCGAATTCGCTTCCCACGCTGCGTCAAGGATGAAGGTTTTGGTTGGGACATTTACAGATCTTCTGATTTGTTTCTGGCGTGAAGTCACAAAAAAATTTCATCACATCGGCCTTAATCAATGGAAAAGGATTTGGTTTCCATTATCTATACATAATATCATGATGATTATAACTCTCTTAAGGACTATAACTTTAATTTATAAGTTGATCACTATAACTAACGCTATTTACAACAATAGCTTAACACTTCGTTTAAATGTGTGAACTATCGCGCGTTGATTTTTTCCAGTTTGATATGTGAATTTGAAGTGTAAACGATTTTGATAGTTTTAGTTTGTCATCTTGATTGATAAACATGACGATAATAAATGTACAATGTGGTTTATATGTATGAAAAGTGCATGAAAAATGTTGTTTCTGACGTGATGTTGGAATTCTTTATTTATTTTATATAATTATCGGTATATTTGCTTAATTTATTAAAAAAATAATATATAATCTACATTTAATTGAAAAATAAGACATAAACGAACAATACTGACTAATTATAAACATGTACAACACTAAAAATTGTTTATACATTACTTTCAATTTTTTTAGTTACACCGTTTATATATTTTGTGATTTTGTATGTTTTCTAAGTTAAAATTATAGTTTTGAATATTATTATTTTTTATGAAAGAGTAATCCTCATTATGAGGAGAGAACTTGTGAATATTTATATATTTGAATCTCAAATTAATTCTTTTTTCGGTTTCTACATTAAAATTGAAGTTCGGTGCTTTTCTTATTAAACCTGAGTTTTAGTTTGGTTCGATTTCAGTATTTCGGTCCCTGTTGGAACCGAAACCATACGACCGGAATTTCGGTGTTTCATCAAAAGGCAGACACTGGTTTGAGGAACATAATAGATAAATCTAAGTAATATAGTTATTGCATTGTGCAAAGGTGCATCGAGACCTACCTAATATTATGAACATTGTAAAATTCGCAGCTACCAAAATCACTACTCCTGTTTGGAAGGTACAACTCCTATTTGGAAGGTACTTTTTAGTGCGGATACCCACAAAATCCAATCAATGGGCTATCTTGCAAGAATTCATACTCATAAGATATCCCCCTTTGGAGATGTAATCGTGTCATGGAGATATAATCGTGTCACAAGGTATGATATAATTGTTTTGACATTGGAACTCATATTTTCTCCTTCAAAGAGACAAGCCCAAGAATCAAAAGCTTAAGTGCCTTGTATGATACAAAGGGGGGAAGAGCTCGAAGGTCGGTGGATGATTGGCAAAAGGTGAGTACACGAGGAGTTATTGCATTAACTACATGCCATTTAGCCTCTTTAATTATTTATGCATAAGTGTAAAAGTGAATGCAGCGTACTTAGTAATGACTTGAAATAACTACGCATAAACAACAATAATTTGATCATCTACGTTAATTAGTCGAAGATCAAACAGAATAACAAACAGAATGATAACCAATTTTTGTTAGAGTTTGGTTTACACCCACACTTTGCATATTTTGTTTCTCTGGCAACATGAACGCAACACAATTTAATTCATTATTTAAGATTCAATATTTTGGATTTATTAAAAATAACGGGTAATATTGGTATCTTAAAAGCAGCCACAGATTCCAGAACAAGACATACATAAAGAATATATATTTTATGATATCTTGTGCATTATCTTCAAAATATGAAGGATGAAGAGGGTAAATATATTCATGAGATAATTAATAAATTTTACTACAGCCAAGTTAGTATTAAATCTCTTCAAAACTTCAAAATAAATGCATGATTGATAAAATCCTTTTTGTAGATTGCTTGGAGCTACCTTCTGTATAAGATTTGAATGGTGAATTGAGGTAGAGTAAATAAACGATTCTGGAGTCCTTTGGCCGGCTATGGAAACAAAAAGCTTGCATCTGCTCTCCCTAAACTATAACTAGTCCATCGTGTATATATATTGGTATGTGTGTCTGTATGGAGAAGGATTCGAATCGCCCTTCTATTCAGTCTCCAAATGTAGCTCCATATTTTCAAGCGCAAGTTCCAATTTAAATAATAATATGGTATGAGAAGAGAGAAAACATTATTATTTAAATCAGAACATGTAACTAAAAATAGGGGGCTATGTTGGAGCTGAATAGAGGAGGTTGTGGATCCTTCCCCTATATGTGTGCGCCTCTCACACACTACAAAAAATTGAAAATGTAACAACAAATGAGGAGAGCACTTATGTTGTAGGGGCACCGTCGAGGCGCCGTCGAGCGCTGATTAGGCATTTTTTGCAATTTTAATCATTTGATGTAATAGCATTTTATTACGCTTTTTATCTAAGATGTCGTTTGAGTGCTTAGTTTTTTTTGGAACATCAGAATTTAGGCGTTTTTAGTATAACTTTATTTTTTTACTTGGCGGAATTAAATCATCTGGTTACTTTGTTTATTTATTATAAATCTTTGTATTTCAAGAATTTCAATCCTTGAATCATTTTTCTAAATCTTTTTAAAAAAAGATAATCAATCAATTAGTAAATAATAAAAGTTTTTCTTTATATTTGATTTGAGAATAAAAGTTAACGTTTAATTTCTCTGCTCTTTGAAATTTAGCTTTATTGATTTCTTAATATTTTATTTTAATTGCATTAGCCTTTTTTTGAAAATAATTTCTTAATCAAGAAAATAATAATTAACTATAAATTAAAATTTATATTATTCACTAAAATTGTACTTGAGTTCTTTAAGATCATTTGATATACAAATATTCAGTTATTGTCATAACACGAACTTTACTAATACATATTTTATTACTTCTATAAATTTTAAAAGTACTCGATTGATGAAACATTTACATGTGTATAAAAGTACTTGATTGACGAAACATTTACATATGTATACACACACACATACGTACGTACACACACACACACACATATGTATGTATCATTTATGAAAAACAAATATGTAATGATCATTTAATCAACATCAATATAGTTTACAGGAAAATATACACAAGGAAAAAGTTACAAAAAAATTTAGTCTCAAGGACGGTAAGTTTGTTTTTTAGTCTGAAGGACACTTTATAGTGTAAGCAGAAAATGATAGCTACATTTATCATTCTGTGATTTACACTACAAAGTGTCATTCAAACCAAAAAACAAACTTGCTGTCCCTGAGACTAATTTTTTTTGCAACTTCTTCCCTGTGTCTAAAAACCCTTATAGTTTAATAAATAGTTGGTTATTTTTTGTAATTATTTAATGCGAATATTGTTTCAATATATGTGACACACGCCTATTTTCGTCCAAGCTCCGCCTGAGCTATAAAGCCGGTCTTAGCGCCCAGCGCTCCGCTCCACCTGAACACTGCCTAGACTATAAGACCAATATTAACACCCAGGGCTTCCCTCCACCTCGAACGGCATAGGTGAGCACTCTTCAAGAATGAATCCACGCACAAGTGCGTAATTCAAATACAAGTTGCGTTGCATGCAATAATATTGCAAATAATGCGCCTGGAACCTTGTCAGACAACTAATCATTAATTTATTTATTTATTTTTAGTTAATAGCAAGTGCCCTACTTGTTTGAATAAGATACAACAATCTCCTCCTAGTTCACTGAATAACAGTACTAATATGAGTCATAAAATATCATATGATACTTGTGAGGCAAACATATACATACCAGCACATAGTATTGTTACTCTTGGAACATTGAATATCATCCATCCTTTCTTATACCTCTAAACACACACATATATATGTATATGTATGTATATGTATGTATCTGTATGTATGTATATGTATATATATATATATATGTGTGTGTGTGTGTGTATATGTATATGTGTATATATGTAGATGTGTATATATGTACATATATATATATATGTGTGTGTGTGTGTGTGTGTGTATACACAGCCGACTATATCAACTTCAGCAAAACGAAAAAAATAATCTAATAATTTACCCATTCATCCTTAGTCTCCTAAATAGAAAGTGATGAAAATGTATTATTTGATGTATTGAACAATTAACTGTTACATGAGTACACAGTATTTATATAGTTACAATACAGGTCCGTGCAATGACAAATATACCCTTAAAACCCTTATGCTAATACAGGAGGAAGCTCGGCCCATTATATATCTCATTTCATTATTTCTGCATTGCTTATTTCCCCCCGACAATGTCGGCTAGGTTTTTCCTCATCACTTCCGAAAATACTTTCCTCCTTCTTACTAGTCAGATCTGTGCTTTCCTTCAAATAAATTGATTTTCTGAAGCTATTTGATGCCATGAATCTGATTTGAGGTGAATATACTTGGAAGATTAAGAGGTTCGATAGGTAGCTTGATTTGATTTTTTTCTTTTGGAATCGCAGGCAAAATTACATGCTTCATGTGGTTTTGTCGGTGAGATCCAGCTTATACAAGTCTTCGATGTTGGATCTGGGCTATTCTTTCTCGAAGAATCTGAATTTACCTCGACTTTAAGATCTAACCGAAGCCTCACAAAGTTGTTCTTTGAAATTGGTTTAGTAAGAATATCGGCCTTCTGACAAGTAGCTGGAAGGTGATTAATATTGAGTTTCCCTTTGATGACTTGCTCACGAACGAAGTATAGATCAATTTCCATATGTTTCGTTCGTGAGTGAAGAATAGGGTTAGCAGAGAGAGATACGGTGCTGAGATTATCACACCATATTACGGGCTTCATGCTGGTTGAAATTTTTATCTCTTGAAGAAGATATTCCAGCCACATTATTTCAGCAGTAGCGCATGCGACACTGCGATACTCCGCCTCTGTACTTGATCGAGAGACAGTTTGCTGCTTTTTCGAGCACCAGGATACTGGATTGCCACCGAGATAAATGCAATGACCAGTGGTAGATCTTCGGTCATCAGAGTCTGATGCCCAATCCGCATCTGCGTATCCTTGAATATTTAATGATTTGCTAGCCTTAATGCATATTGATCCTCTTCACTGCCTTCCAGTGTTGATCTAGAGGTTCCTGCATAAATTGACAGACCTTATTTACACTGAATGAAATATCAGGTCGAGTAATGGTAACATATTGCAAGGCACCTACTATGCTTCTGTACTGTTTAATGTTTTCTATATGCTCACCCTTGAATTTAGATAAGTGTAAATTACTTACCATAGGTGTTGTCATAGGTTTAGCATCATTCATGTTTGCTCTAGTAAGAATTTCAGAGATGTATTTACTCTGTGTCAGTAGCAGTTCACTTTGAGATTTTCTATGTACTTCTATTCCTAAGAAGTAACTCAGTTTGCCTAAATCTTTGATAGAAAAAGTTTGATGTAGATAACAGGTGACATGTTTAATTTCATCGCTACTATTTCCTGTAATTATAAGATCATCCACATATACAAGTACATAAGTAGCACTGCTATCATTTGTCTTAATATAAAGTGAGTTGTCAGACCTGGTTGGCTTGTATTCAAGACTAATCAAAGTAGATTTTAATTTTTCATACCACACTCTAGGTGCTTGCTTCAGTCCATAGATTTCTTTATGTAGTTTGCATACCATTTTCTTGTCACTGCCTTTAACATATCCTGGTGGTTGTTGCATGTATATTTCTTGTTGCAGTTCACCATGTAGGAAAGCATTGTTGACATCTAGTTGCTTAATGTCCCATTTATTATATAAGGCAACTGTGAGAATTACCCTGATGGTAGTTGGTTTCACTACTGGAGAGAAAGTTTCTGTGAAATCAAAACCACTCTGCTGCGAGTACCCTTTAGCTACCAACCTTGCCTTGTATTTAGTTACTTTTCCATCTGCTGACTGCTTGAGCTTGTAGGTCCATCTACATCCAATTACATTTTTATCTTTTGGTGCCTGTACAATGCTCCATGTCTTGTTTTTAATTAAGGCATTATATTCATCGTCCATGGCTGTCTTCCAATTGGTGTCTGTATGTGCCTCTTCATAATTGGCTGGCTCATTCTTTTTCAGTACAGTAGAATATATTTTTGGTTTAAAAATTCCATGTTTTGATCTTGTCATCATGTGATGTCCTTCTCTTGCAGGTGGTGGTGATGTACTTGCATTTGTGCCATCAACATGGTCTGGACTTGAGGAAGTGTCCATACTTGATGAAGTATCCATGCTGGAATCTGTAGAGTCACCGACTTGACAGTGATTGCTTGGATCTTTTGATCCATCAATCTCAAACTGATCATCTGATATATTTTGTGTGTGTTTTCTTACCAGAAGATCAGTTTGAGTCTCATTTATTTGCTCACATGAGTAAGTTGGAACACACTGTTTTTGAACAGGATGCATTGATGATTTAGCATCATAAACTTTATGGGTAGTTTTCAACTTACTCATAGAGAATGGAAAGACATGTTCATTAAAAGCAACATGTCTGGAAATAATTATCTTACCATTACTGGTAAGACATTTGTATCCCTTTTGATTAGTAGGATACCCAATAAATGTACATGGCAAAGATCTAAAGCTTAGCTTGTGTGAACTATATGGTCTTAAATATGGATAGCATAAACAACCAAAAGTTTTAAGTAACATATAGTCTGGTGATATGTTGAGTAATTTCTCAAGTGGTGTTTTGTTTTTCAACACCTTTGTAGGCATTCTATTGATGAGGAATACAGCAGAATTAAATGACTCTGGCCAAAATTTAAGAGGCATTGAGGCATGAGCCAGTAGAGTTAACCCAGTATCAACTACGTGCCTATGCTTTCTTTCAACAAGGCCATTCTGTTCAGAGGTATATGGAAAGGTGATTCTGTGTATTATTCCTTTCTTGATAAAGTATTCTTTCAAAGTTTTGAATTCAGTTCCTCCATCTGTCTGAATTATTTTTAACTCATTGTCAGTTTGTCTCTCTGCTTGATTAATAAACTGCATTACTGCATCTTTTGTTTCAGACTTTGATTTAAGAAAATATATCCACGTATATCTAGTAAATGAGTCTACAAAAGATACATAATACTTAAACCCATAATCTGAATCAATTGGGGCTGGACCCCACAAGTCAACTGCTACCATTTCTAAAGGTTTTGTATATCTAGTTGATGATTTAGAAAATGGTAGTTATGACTTTTTCCCATTTGACATGATGAACATACATATGGTCTAGAAATGTTTTCAAATTTCATATTCATATTTTTCAACACATGCTTTACAGTATCTATACTGGGATGACCCAGTTTATTGTGCCACAGGTCAAACATTCTTTCATTTTCAACAATTGAATCACATCTAGTATAATTGCACCAGTTTCTCTTTTGAGCAGACTTAGTTTTCTTCGACAGTTTGAAAATGTAAAGGCCATTGTGCACATTACCCTGTAATAAGATTTCTTTACTCAGTAAGTCCCTAACTAAACAGAACTTTGGACAGAATTCAAAGAATACTTGATTGTCATCAACAAATTGAGAGACACTCAATAAGTTTTTCTTAATTTGTGGTACTCTAAGTAAATTATTGAGATGTAACTCTCTTTTGCTTCTGATTCTGGCATTTCCAGTATGAGTTATTTGAACCGGTTTACCATTACCCATAAAAATAGACTGCGTACCTTTATACTCTCTATTTCCAAGATTAAGATTGTCAAGATTGTTAGTAATGTGATTTGTTGCACCTGAGTCCGGATACCATTCTTCAAACTGTAGATCATCAGTCTTTGTTTACTGGTCTGCATCTGCTTGACTTCTGGCATTGTTACTTTGCTTTCTTGCATCTGAACTAGTATGAGCAATATTGATAGTAGGGTTATTATTATTCTGAACATTACTCTGCTGATTCATGTTAAAATTTTGATCAAATCTGAAGTAGCACTTGATTGCAGTATGCCCAAATTTCTCACAAATCTGACATCTAAGTCTATTACAGTTGTTCCACCTTCCACGACCTCTGCCTCTGTAATTCTGACCACTTCTCTGGTTGTTCATCTGAGACCTGTTATTAGTTGATCTTTCTTGACCTTTTCCTTTGTTGTTTGATGCATAGTTTATAGATAAATCTGTATTCAATGATTTCTTTTGATCAATTCTTCCTTCTTGAGCAAGAAGGGTGGACTGAACATATTGAATTGAGGGTAAAGTTTCTCTTGAAGAGTTAATTGCAACAACTGACTCATACTCTTCGTCCAAACCACTGAGAATGGTGAGTATCTGCTCTGTATCTGGGACCTTGTGTCATGCTGTCTCTAGTAAGTCACAGTAAGTTTTTGCTTTAGTTAAGTATTCTTGCATTGACATGTTGTCCTTCTTCAGATTCCGCAACTGTCTTTTGTAATGAAAAATTCTTGCAGCAGTTTGAGAATTGAAAATTTGATTAATTATTGACCATATTTCTTGAGAACTCTTACATCCAACAATTTGAGACAGAAAATTGACACTGATGGATGACATTAGCCAAGAAGCTAGCAAACTGTCTTGCCTTTGATAATTCGTGTAATCTTGATTTGGAATCAATTTTCCACTTGTGTCAGTTATCATCATTGATGGTATAGCTAATGTCCCATTGATATAATTTTCAAGACCATAACCTCTTAGTGCTGTTTCTGCCTGATATTTCCATAGTAGATAGTTATTTTCATCTAACTGAACTAAAATTTGACTTTTTGGCTTTATCATGCACAGATTTGCTGAATCCTGAATTGTGTTTGATGGATTTCTTCTTGTGGGAGATGTAGTTGCAGAATTACCTTCAGTTGTATCTGCCATTGAACAAATCTTGGTCCTTCACTGATGATACGAATCACTTGATTTTGGCGGGGCAGTCAATCTTGCTGCAGCCAAATAACAGAATCTTTTCTTTATCTTGATGAATGAAATAGTATTTTAAATCAAGAAACTGTTTCTTGATTTAAAAAATCTGTTCAACTGTAACTGAAATGGTCTTCTCTGATGAGGATGATTCCGAAGAGGAGAACTGCAGCCTGTCCTGGATGATGAACTGACAGGATTCAGGCGTGGCAGTGTTGTAGGAAACAGAGTGAGCAGAGCACTAGATCAGGAAAGGTATCTCTCCAATGATGAAATTATAGTCTGAGGAGTGAAAGAAAAATAACCATCCAAAAGTTGATCGTTTGATCTTATGGATGTTAATTTCAATTTTGATCTGCCGTTTGGTAAGAAAAGCTCTGATACCAAAATAGAAAGTGATGAAAATGTATTATTTGATGTATTGAACAATTAACTGTTACATGAGTACACAGTATTTATATAGTTACAATACAGGTCCGTGAAATGACAAATATACCCTTAAAACCCTTATGCTAATACAAGAGGAAGCTCGGCCCATTATGTATCTCATTTCATTATTTCTGCATTGCTTATTTCTCCTCCACAAACTTTAGAAGTATGATCAATTCTATGGGACTCCTAGATATGGTGAAAACCCTGCAAAAATCAACCTTTCCAGGAACAAAAAGAAGAATCATGTGCAATAGAAGCAATAGTGAGGCTCATTCTGATAAATGCAGTCATTCAATTGCTGAAAAGGGACATATTTTTGTCTATTGCATTGATGGAAAACGATTCAAGGTTCCACTTACTTACCTTAGTTTTGAACTGTTCCAAGAGCTGCTCAGAATGTCTGAAGAAGAGTTTGGTCATCCAAGTGATGGACCAATTACTTTGCCGTGTCTACACTTAGAATTTCAAAAGTCTGGTTCACGATGTACCATGGATTCATTGTCTTTGAATCAGCAAACATCCGTGGCTTCAAAAGTCTATACTTAGAATTTCTGTATATTTCTGATATGCCACAGATATAATTTGTACTAGGATAGACGGATATTTATATTGGTAATAGAACAAGTATGATTATAATGTAGAAAGGTGGTGAAGGTATTGATATGGTAGACTAATTGTGAAGTTCCTATTTTCAACATTTCTCCCAGACTAACATACACAAGAAGTCAAATGAGTACTTTAACTTTTATTCAGAAAATTATGGATTAGTAGGTAGACACTTGTGGAAGAACTAAATTTGTTTCCTTTATCAATTTATGGTGACACATTGCGTTTGGAATAGTTGTGTTACCAAACCAGATATATGCAACGGAAGTAGAAATGACATATCATGAAAAATGAATAAAAACACGATGATTTTACATGAAAATATTACAAAAATCAGAACAAGCTTTGGACAAACTGTAGAAAAAAAATACAACAAAAACTCTCTAAAATATGAAGAACATGCCTCTGTCTTATAATAGAAAAACCACAATCTGTCTTCTCAAAGAAAAATAAAACAAAATTATGTTAAGCCTCGCATCATCCTCCTTAGAACTCTCGCTTACTCTCTTTGCTTTCGCTTAATGAGATATTTCAATTTTGAATGAAAATAGTACTGCAAGGCCTGTGAGTATGTATTAAATGAATCAACATTGTTCTCTATTTACTGTGATTCTTGCCCACTTACGATCTTGCAAACTTTATGATCTTGACCATAAGCAAAGACACCATGCTCCAATTCGCCTAACCTTTCATTTACTTATGTGAAATATTTTTTGTGTAAAATTCAAGATAATAATGGATTTGCTCTTCTCTGATTCACTTGCTTTAGTCATATCAGGATGGGCTTCGTTCTGCATCACCCGGATCCACATTTTGTTTTTCTTTTTGTTTCTTGGGCCATCTTGTTGTATGGGCCTGGTTTGCTTTTAGCCTGATATCTGCATTATAAATACAGTAGTGCAGTGTATTGTAATTGTATGAAAACAGTATTGCAAATAATAAAACCAACTTTTCTTTTCAACTTCTTTATGGTATCAAAGCCACCATTGCCCAACGTCAAATTTTATTGAGAAATTGTTATATTGTGAGGCTCCCCTCAGAAAATTATCATCATAGGGGAGGCTACCCTTCTCGAGATCTGCATAGTAACTGTGTTCATTGATTTTTCTTACCCACTGTGCCATCCTAGAGGCAGATCAGATTCAATATCATCACTTCCACCTCCGGTTGCACCCTGTTTCCTGCCCAATTTTAATTTTCTTGATCAAGAAATCAGCATATCCAATTTCTTGATCCTCTATGGCCATCGAAGAAGAAGATGTCACTTCAGCAAACACTGGTCACAGACCCAATGATGGTCAAAGATCTGAAAATGTCTTGATTAGACCAAAAATCAAGCAATTAACACCCCATTAGATGAAGATAATTACATCACATAGAAATATCAAGTTGAAATTGCATTAAGAGGATATGATCTACAAGATTATGTCAAGGGAACAAAGGTGATTCCATCTGTTAATATTACTGATGATAAAGGAAACACAGTCAGCAATCCTGAATACATCACATATCAGAAACAAGATAACTTGCTTGCATCTTGGCTTTTATCTTCTGTGAGCCAAACTCTACTGTCACAACTCGTAGGATGTTACACATCATATGAAATATGGTCATCCATTGAAAGATTTTTTAATTCTCAATCGGCAGCAAGAATTATGCATTATAGAAGAGAATTACAAAACACAAGAAAAAATGACATGAGCATGAGAGACTACCTTGCCAAGATCAAGAATCTATGTGATAGATTAAGGGCAGTTGGCCACAATATTTCAAACAGTGAACAGATTCTCATCATCACCAATGGCTTGATCAAGAATATGAATCTTTGGTGACTTTCATTGCCACTCAACCAAACCTACCTGAACTTGATTATGTTTACTCAGCCCTTCTTGCACATGAAGGTAGAGTAGAGCAGAGAAGACTTATGCAAGAAGATTATTCAGCAAATTATGTTTCAACCACAAAGAACAGAGGTCATAAAAATAATCAAAACAATCAGAATCCAAGAGGAGGCTACAGTCAAAGGGGAAGGGGTAGAGGAAGGTTCTCCAGCAATAATAGAGTCAAATGCCAAATTTGTGAAAAATTTGGTCACATGGCAAATAAATGCTACTTTAGATTCAAGGAAGACTACAACCCAACACAACAGGCTCAATCAAGCAAGCAACCAACAGTAAACATGGCACAAACCAATCATCAGTCAAGAAACAACACAGATAACTCAACAGATGATGCAGTCAAGACTGATGATATCAACACAGAGGAGTGGTTTCCGGATTCAGGGGCCACAAATCACATCACTAACAACTTACAAAATCTTAATTTGGGGAACAAAAGCTACAATGGTAAGAATCTTGTTTCCATGGGTAATGGTGAAACTGTGAATATATCACATGTTGGGACAGGCACCATACAAGGTACTAGGCTACTTTATCTTAATAACTTATTAAGAGTGCCAAGTATCAAGAAAAACTTAATAAGTGTCTCACAATTTGCTAAAGAAAATCGTGTATATTTTGAGTTTCACCCCAAATTTTGTTTAGTCAGGGATATGCTAAGTAAAGACATATTATTACAGGGTAAACTGGAACAGGGTTTGTACAAGTTCAGCAATGTGAGAACAAAGAATATCAGTTGTAATGATATCAGCTGTAACAATGCTAGTTTCAATCATGATAAATGTGACAATGTACTTCAAAAGTGGCATTGCAAGTTAGGACATCCTAGTTATGATGTTGTAAAACAAGTATTAAATGAAAATAAAATTTCTTTTTCAAATTTACACAACTCATCAATATGCATACACTGTCAAATTGGTAAAAGTCATAAGTTGCCTTTTCAACACTCTGAAACTGTGTATGAAAAGCCACTTGAACTGGTGGCAGCTGATCTGTGGGGACCATCACCACATAATTCAACAAAAGGGGGACAGGTACTATTTATCTCTTGTTGATGCACACACTAGGTACACATGGATATATTTTCTAAAGGCGAAATCAGATGCATGCAATGCCATAAAACACTTCATCACTTGTGCTGAAAAACAGCACAATAGCAGTGTGAAAATTGTGCAAACTGACGGTGGGGGTGAATTCAAACCTCTGAAGGAGTTTTTCAGCACAAAAGGGGTTTTGCATAGGGTCACATGCCCTCATACATCTGAACAAAATGGTTTGGTTGAGAGAAAACATAGGCACATTGTGGAAACAGGGTTAACACTTTTGTCTCAAGCAAATCTAACAATGAGATACTGGAGAGAGGCATTTGCCACAGCAGTATATCTCATAAATAGAATGCCCACTAAAGTGTTAAACCATGTATGTCCTTTCATGAAACTATTTGGTGTTAAACCAAATTATGAATTTTTGAAAACATTTGGGTGCCTATGCTTTCCCTGCCTCAGACCATATAATAAACATAAATTATGCCTCAGATCTAGTCAATGCACCTTTTTAGGATATGCACACAATCAAAAGGGGTACATTTGTCTAGATAATCAAGGCAGAATTTACATTTCAAGGCATGTTGTCTTTAATGAAAATGTTTTTCCTTTTGCAGAAAAGGAAAAGCATATGCAAGGAGATGATGCAAATAAAGCAGGCATTAGTCACATTTCAGACTTGTCAGATTGGATAAATGCAGAGGATCAATCAAATGGAGAACCAGCAAGTAATAAGCATAAAGATTGTTCTGAACAAATAACAACAAGCAGCATCCAACATGATGAACAACATGAATTCAACTCACAGCAAGATCATACCAGCAGGGAATTATTAGATGAAACTTCTAGTGAGAATATTGAGATTCATTGTGAACCACAGCCAACTATCAGCCAACATCCCATGATTACTAGATCAAAAAGTGGAATTTTTAAACCCAAAATATTAAATGCTCAACTCAATGAGGTGGAACCAACTAGTTATGAACAGGCAGCTAAAGACAGAAAATGGAGAAAAGCCATGGATGAATAATATAATGCTCTTGTCAAAAATAGAACCTGGACACTTGTTGATCTACCAAGACACAAGAATGTTGTAGGAAGTAAATGGACATACAAAATCAAGAGGGATGCTAATGGTAAGATCATTAAATACAAGGCAAGGCTTGTGGCAAAAGGTTACACCCAACAATTTGGTTTCGATTTCAGTGAAACTTTTTCTCGTCATTAAACCAGCCACAGTTAGGATAATGCTAACCATAGCTTTGCATAAGAACTGGAAAATAAGGCAATTAGATGTGCACAATGCTTTTCTAAATGGAGAATTAGTGGAGGAAGTATACATGCAGCAGCCAAAAGGTTATAATTCTGAAGCTAATTTTAATCAAATATGCAAACTACACAAAGCAATTTATGGCCTAAAACAAGCTTCAAGGGCTTGGTATGATAAACTGAAAAGCATTTTAGTTAAACTGGGGTTCACTGCTACTAAATCAGACAGTTCTCTTTATACAAGGAAAACAAGGGAAGAAAGCATTTACATTCTAGTTTATGTTGATGATGTTCTCATCACAGGAGACAGTCAACATGAGATCAACCTAGTCATAAAATATTTGAATAAGGAATTTGCAATAAAATACATGGGTGAAGCAAATTTCTTCCTTGGCATACATATTCAAAGGAATGGAGACTCAAGCATCTTATTATCACAAGAGCAATATATATTAGACATACTTATCAGATCAAACATCGACAAAGCCAAACCACTGCCTACTCCCATGACAAGTAGCCTTAAGTTATCTAAGGAGAGGGGTGAACCCATAGAAAACATCAAACAGTACAAGAGCATTGTCGGGGCACTGCAATACGCTACCATTACTAGACCAGATATATGTTTTAGTGTATATAAAGTTTGTCAATACATGCAATCCCTTACAAGTGAACACTGGCGTGCTGTAAAGCGTATTCTACGATACTTGAAAGGATCAGTCAATCATGGATTAAAACTTGTATCGTGCAAAAATTTAAATTTACAAGCTTACAGTGACTCTGACTGGGCAAATGACCTCGATGATAGAAGATCTATCACCGGGTACTGCGTTTATCTTGGTGCTAATCCCGTCTCATGGTGCACACGAAAGCAAGCTACAATTTCCAGATCGAGCACTGAAGCCGAATACAGGGCTATAGCCAATGCTACGGCGGAGATAACTTGGACTGAAAACTTGCTTCAAGAATTAGGGCTTATGCCAAATAGAAAGCCAACAATATGGGTTGACAACTTGAGTGCCATTTCCCTATCCATGAATCCCATCCAGCACTCGAGGACGAAACATTTTGAAGTGGATCTTCATTTTGTTCGCGAACGAACAGGAAGTGGGAAATTGCAGGTCCAACATATTCCAGCTTATTATCAACGGGCTGATGAATTAACTAAAGCCATCTCAACGAAGAATTTTAATCGATTTAGAGAAGAACTCAGGGTTTTCTCCGCCGCCATAAAAGAAGAGGAGACATCGAAACCCTAGTTTCATTTGAGGGGGCGTAATAATTGATTTGCTCTTCTCTGATTCACTTGCTTTAGTCATATCAGGATGGGCTTCGTTCTGCATCACCCGGATCCACATGTTGTTTTTCTTTTTGTTTCTTGGGCCATCTTGTTGTATGGGCCTGGTTTGCTTTTAGCCTGATATCTGCATTATAAATACAGTAGTGTAGTGTATTGTAATTGTATGAAAACAGTATTGCAAATAATAAAACCAACTTTTCTTTTCAACTTCTTTTACAAGAAACATTCCTACTGGACCACAATAGGAGGCTTTACCTCCTACACATTGTTAATTTTTCAACTGGCACTCAATCCATCCACTTAGTATTATTACTGGAATGTTACTCTTCCAGGAAAAAAATTGTGGACTACTTTTGTAAATATTTAAACTGTAGTTCGACGATATGATTTCTCAACAACATAGATGAGCTCTTGAACTACATTTCCCAATTCAGCCTTTTGGTACTTTGTTTACATCCTATATATAAGTATCATGTACTAATTTGGATTCCAGATCTATTAATTTAATTGGTTATACAGCTTAACAATATTACTTGTCTCTAAGTTTTTTTATTTTATTGCACGAATAGTCAAAATCATTTCACGGTTATTTGACTCATATACAAATGGTTTAACAATTTAGCTGATTTTTTTCCCTTCATCTGTTTTTATACCTTACTCCATGTGCATGGCTCATATACAAATTCGCAAAAACTCATGGTATTTATTTCATCGAGGACAGTTTTAAGGCCCCCTAAAAAACTTATTTTAAGTTTAAGCTTAGTTTTCAACATATTATGAAAATATACTTATTTTTCCTTGTTCGATTTTTTTTACATGCTCTCTTTGAAAATGCGCATGTACAAATTTATTAATTGTAGAAGTATATTTTTAAAAAATTGGTACATGCGCATTTTCAAAGTGCGCATGTACAAAAAGGTTGAAAGGTGAAAACGAACCTATTTTCATAATAAGTTTGAAATGAAGTCTAAATTTGTAATATGTTTTTTTTCGGAGGACTAAAATTAAAATTTGTCCTTTCATCAATATCACAAGTATCATATTTAAATTGCTTTCTTATTGGAGAATAAAAAATTGATTTCTTACTTAAGTTTTGAGTTAAATTGTTTATTTTTTGAGAAAAAATAAATATCGATAACCAAAATTAATTTCCAATATTTGTTTGCATTTTTGTAAATACATCTTTTATGAACAGTATAATTTTGATTCTGTAATTTTCTTAATTTGTTAATTCGTGAAATCCTCAAATCTCCTTGAGTGAAATCATTTTGTGTTTATTCTTTATTTGCAATAAAGAAAATCAAATAATACTCAATGATTAAAACTAAATATTCAAACTAGATTGGACTATTTTTCCTTTCAATATATTTTTTTGCAATAAAGAACATGGGACGACTAACCCTCACTGAATTTTCTCATATTAGTCACATTGTGTGTTTTTTTAATATTATGTTTAATTAAATCCACTTTATATAGATTTTACATCAAATTCCGACCCACTAAGAAATCGACTCTTCATGTATTGTTGTCTACCTCATTCATGCCAAGTGCTTAATATTAGTAGTAATAGGCGGAACCCAGTGCATGCACTACAAGAGAGAATGGCTATTCCAACAGCACCAAGCCGTTCGCGGTCGTTGGAATAGCATTTACGCTTTCCAACGGCTTCCAACGGAAGCAACGGGGTATTTTCAATGGTATTTCCAACGGCTACCAACGGCAAATAGCCGACGAAGGCCGTTGGAAGCCGTTGCAATAAAATGACCAAAGAGCCGTGGACAGCCGTCAGTAGCCGTTGCTAATCTGGGTGATTTTTTTTTTTTATAACAGCAAGTCATTCGCCTTCCAGCCACACATAATCAATTTATATCTATTTCCACTCCATTTCCACTACATTTCACATATATATATCACATATCCAACACATTATATCACAAACAATATAAACAACTAAAAATTAACGTCAAACATTACATTTTCAAACCAAACTACAAGTCAATATGTACATAAACAACAAAACCCTCACCAACACCAACTCCAATCCATATTCAAGTCAAAATATACAATGCAAACACTTAAACTTCAGCACCTCAAAGTCAATATATACACAATAACCATCAAACACAATCCTCACCACCTCAAAGTCAATATATACAATAACCAAACACAAAGACAATAATCATCATACCTCTCAAGCGTCATCCTCACCACCGGAAGCACCAGAAGACGAAGGAAAGGAACCATGCCTATGCGCATACTCCGCTAAACGTTGATTCAGCTGCTCCATTTGTATAGCGCGAAGACGGTCCTGCTCTTGCAGTTGTTCAACCATGACTCTAAGCTATTTTATTTCTGCTTTGTCACACGCCTTTTGAGCTGCCCAAACCTGCAAATAGAATGTGTGATGTTCACATTTGTATTATAATCATTTTCTTAAGCAATGCATATTTTAAAATATAGAAACGTAAATGACGTGATCTTAAGCAATGCATATACCACAAGGAAATACATATTTTATTAAATGATAATGGTGCAAGATGGTAAATCACGTATATGTTAGATTTAACTCAGGTAGAAATCATCATATGTAGCTAGTGTATCTAAATGTTAATTTATTAAATATAATATTGCAATGTTTATAAGATTACCGCTTGGTTTCCATAGCCATAACGCCTATTCCGCTGCGTCGGATCCATGATAACGTCGGAAATATTATCTTGCTCCTCTACCGTCAACTCATCGCGATCCGATTCTAAAAGCAGCTTTGCCCGTGCCTTCTGAAACTTTTCCTAAATAAAAAACAATTACAGTTTAAAAGTAGCAGAATATGATTTAAACTTATCGATATTAATAAAATAAGATTTAAAATATGCATACATATGCAGCCGTCGCCTTATCATCCTCATCCCACTGATATTGTATCAGATGAATATGAATATCCGTTTTGCAATAAAAACAAATATTCATACAACGATCATATACAACACTTGTCAGACGGGACCAAAAATTCACTAAGGGATTTATATTTTGTTTATATGTTACCGTTTTTATTAAATATATAAAATAAAGCATATTATGCATTATTTTATTTATATTCTACTATTTTACTAAATATATAGTAAATTATATGATTTTTACAATTTCACAAAATATATAATTCATGTGTATATATATACTAAATTATACACTTATCTAATGCAAATTTAAATCAATCCTTACTAATCTAATGTTAATTCAAATGCGCTTTTACACTAAATTATAAACATATGTATATATGTGCATAATATATATAAACAAACAATTTGACATTTGGATGGTAATAAGTGTAATTAGCACTTAGTTTGGTATAATAAACAATCAATAGACCATTAGATACAACTATAATAACAAATTAACACAAAATTAGAAAATTTTAAATTTTTAGGGTTTTAGGCAAAACCTGATTTTGGGGATGTCTGGGGATGGAGAGAGGGTGCTGACGCTGAGTGATGGCGTCGGAGCGGCTGCCGGTTGCGTGGGGGAGCTGGGAGGAAGAAAGGAGGAGGAGTGGAGGAAGGATTTTGGTGAATTTAAAGAAGAATGTAATAATGTTTCAGTCTCGGCCTGCTGCAGGTATACGCGAATATTTCCAACGGCTTCCAACGGCCGCAAAAGGCCCTATTTCCAATGATTAACAACGGCTACCGACGGCAAGTTGAAAAAATAACGAGCCGTAGGCAGCCGTTGGAAATCCCGGTTGGCGGCCATTGGAAATCTATCGTGGCTATATACTGTATTTCTAGTAGTGATGAGGCTTCCGCACGATAGCGGGCTCTGTGAAGGTCGATAATGCACGCAGTATTTTCCTCGCATTGCGAAGAGACTGTTTCCGGACTTAAACTTGGACGTCCAAATCACTTGCGCCAAGGCTCCACCTCGCTAAATATTAGTAGTAATGATTGGAAGAAAAAAAGGTACCAGTTATATTTTGAAAATGTAACTACAAATGAATCAGCGAGCACCCTTCAGGAAAGCATCCACGCACAAGTGCGTAATTCAAATACTATTAAGATTTTTTTGGTGATACAATATTTTCAAAATTAATAGATTTTGAAGATATACTCGGTATTTAGTTACCCGTTCTGTGCATGAAGGAAATGAAAAGAGAAATTAAAGAGATAGAGATGTGGAGATATTTGCTATATATATTTGATTGCCATATTTTATAAAAGGAATCAAATAGAGAAATAATTGATTGATGGAGAAAATGGAATATTATCAATCAATTACATGGCAAGGCAATTAATGGGAATATTATTATTCCATGAATTGATTTATTTACATAAATCAATTGCTTCATCCCTAAGTAACTTTTCTCTATATATAAAGAGAGGCATAGAGAATGTTAAGATATCAGATATGAGAGAACAATCTCTTGTTTATTTTTCTTCATTTCTTTACTCTGTAATCTCTTCAAATAGTAATAAATCTCTTCCCCATTAAAGTGGACGTACACTATCTCGCGATGGTGGAACCACTATAAATCTGTGTGTTCTCTCTTGTCTCTATAATTTTTTTTTCTGTGATCTATAACTATCTGTTTGTTCTATCACGCCAAATTGCAAGATCCTATTTTTCTGCTGAGAGGGATTGATCACCCCTCCCCCTAACAACTGGTATCAGAGCTAGATTCGCAAAGAAGGTGTTTGGTAGAATGGCAGGAGGAGATGAAAATAGTACAAATAGTACTTTAGCGCCAGTAGTTGCTCCATACGTCAGAGGCTCCTATTTGGCTTCAGGATCACAGTTGACGATAGAGAAGTGGAATGGTGAAGGAGATTTTGAAAAATGGCAATGGATGATGAAAGCAGTTTTGAGGAGAAATCGCGTTCATCGAGTAGTATTTGATACAGAGACACTGCCTGCTGATATTTCATTAGTGGAATTAGAAGAGATGCAAGAATGGGCATTTACTACTCTCCAGCTTGCTATGGGAAAGAATGTAATTTCTGAAATCAGTCAGGAAACCACAGCCAAAGGCATTTGGAAGAAGTTGGAGGACCTCTACATGAATAAATCCCTAACTAACCATCTGATCCTATTGAAGACTTTTTTCACTTATAAAATGAAGGAAGGTTCTTCAATTAAAACACACCTAAGTGTGTTTGATGACCTGTTGATGAAGATGAAGTCTGTTGAGTTGAAAGTTGATGAAGAACAGAAAGCAATGATTCTGTTGTGTTCGCTTCCAGAACGATACACTGGTTTCGCTAACAGCCTTATCTATGGTAGAGATACATTGACATTAGATGATGTGAAGACAGGTTTGCTCAGTGAGGAGTTGAGAGATCAGATGAAAGAGTTTGGTGTTGGTGATAGTAGTGGAGGAAGTAATAGTAGTTCAGGTTTATTTGTTGAGAGAGGTAGAGCAGAGAAGAAAGTGAAGAATTACAGGGGGCGTTCCAATTCTAGGAAGCCTCATTGGCGGAGTAAGTCAAAAGATGGAAGGTGTCATCATTGTAAGAAACCAGGCCATTGGAGAAGAGACTGCCCAGATCTGGAGAAGAAGACTGAAGGTTCTTCATCTATTGCGATGGAGAAAGATGATAGCGATTTATTGACAGCGGTTGTATCAGATGTTGCAGATCACTGGGTATTAGATTCTGGAGCATCATTTCACATGACTCCTAATAAGGATTATTTTTCTTCCTTTGATGCTAAAGAAGGAAGTTCCATCCTTATGGGAAACGATGCTACATGTAAGTCTATGAGAGTTGGTTCAGTTCGCATTCGCATGTATGATGGGATTGTTCGCACACTTTCAGATGTTCGCTATGTTCTTGGTCTTCGGAAGTCATTGATATCATTAGGCCAATTGGCATCATTGGGATGCAAGATAACCATTGTCAAAGATGGTTTGAGAGTTTCTAGCGAGGCACTTGTATTGATGAAGGGTGTTATGGTAAGAAATCTGTATATGCTGATGGGTACCACTGTTTATGGAGAATTATGTGTTGGAGTTGATAGTTCTAAAAGTTTGGATGCTACCAAGCTTTGGCATATGAGACTAGGTCATACTTCGGAGAAGAACTTAGAGTTGCTTCGTAAGAAGAAAAAGATCAAGGGAGAAATCTTCAACAAGTTGAACTTTTGCAAGGAGTGTGTATTGGCAAAGCAAACCAGAGTTTCTTTTAGTGACGGTATGCATACTTCTAAGAGTGTACTTGATTATGTACATTCAGATGTTTGGGGGCCATACCCTACTGCTTCCATATGTGGAGCTTATTATTTTGCTTCATTCATTGATGACTACTCGCGCAAGGTTTGGGTGTATGTAATGAAAGCTAAGTCGGAAGTATTTCAGAATTTCAAGGTTTGGTTAGCTCTTGTTGAAAACCAAAGAGGAAAGAAATTGAAGATTTTTAGATCCGATAATGGTGGCGAATATGTCTCCAAAGAGTTCCTCGACTACTGCAGACAACGCGGTATTAGAAGACATTTTACCACACCTGGTGATCCGCAATCCAATGGGGTTGCTGAGAGGATGAATAGGACTCTACTTGAGAAGGCCCGTTGCTTGATATTGACTGCGGGTATGTCTAAGGGTTTTTGGGCTGAAGCTGTTTCGACTGCAGCACATATTATTAATCGGATTCCGTGCTCAGCCGTTGGTGGGAAGATTCCAAAGGAGTTATGGAGAGGTAAAAGCACTTTATTAAGTTATTTTCGTATATTTGGATGTCCAGTTTATGTTCACAATACAGGACAAGATAAGTTGGAGCCTAGGGCCTCCAAGTGTGCTTGTCTTGGTTATACAGATGGAATAAAAGGATACAGAATTTGGAATCCAGTTACGAAGAAAGTTATACACTCCAGACATGTGACTTTTGACGAGTCAGCGATGTTTAAACCTTTGGAAGGTTTATCGGACGGTTCAGATTCAGTTGATGAGAAGGCCGAAAAGACCGAGATTCCAACTTTCAAACCCGAAGTACAACTATTACTATTGGCAATAGTGATAGAACAGTTGATGACACATCACATGATAGTCCACAGATTTCCTCTAGTAGTGATGGAGATGGTCATGAAGCTAGAGAGGATTCAGCTCAAGATGGAGCTCAAGGTGGAGCTGAAGGAGAGTTAGGCGATATAGTCATTCGGGCTAGTCAGAGACCAAAGAGAGCTCCAATTAGATATGGAGATTGGGATTATGCAAATTTGAGCCTTGATGATCAGTTTGAGTATGCTTTACATATTGTTCATGATGAACCATTAAGCCTTGAAGAAGCCATGAAGTCGAATGATAATTCGAAGTGGAATTGCGCTATGGAAGAGGAGATACAGTCTTTGCAGAAGAACAAGACTTGGGATTTGGTACCACTACCTCAAGGAAGCCGAGCCATAGGTTGCAAGTGGGTGTTCAAGCTGAAAGACGATGGTAGATACAAGGCAAGATTGGTAGCTAAAGGGTTTTCACAAAAAAAGGGGTTGGAGTATGATGAAATATTTGCTCCAGTTGTTAGACAAACTTCAATTCGAATCCTACTTGCGATAGTTGCTGCTCATGATTTGGAGTTAGAACAACTTGATGTGAAGACTGCTTTCTTGCATGGTGATTTGGAAGAAACCATTTACATGAAGCAGCCATAAGGATTTATTGTAGATGGAAAATCAGATTGGGTATGCAGGTTGAAGAAATCTCTTTATGGTCTAAAACAGTCGCCTAGACAATGGTACAAAAGGTTTGATTCTTTTATGCTTTCACATGGTTTTAATCGTAGTACTAAAGATGCATGTGTTTATTTCAATCATTTAAAGAATAGTAATTGGGTGTATTTGCTTTTGTACGTGGATGATATGTTGATTGCTTCTAAGGATAAAGCTGGAGTTGATGCGTTGAAGTTGAAATTAAAAGTGGAATTCGAAATGAAAGACCTTGGAGAAGCAAAGAAAATTTTGGGGATGGAAATCCAAAGAGATAGAAAGCTTGGACTTTTGAGACTTACTCAAAAGGAATATATTCAAAAGGTGCTTGCTCGGTTTAACATGGATGGAGCAAAGGCTATCAGTACACCCATGCCTTTGCATATACAGCTCTCTGACAAAGGCTCTCCGATCTCAGAAAAGAATAAGGCTTACATGAAAAAGGTGCCTTATGCGAGTGCGGTAGGTAGCTTGATGTATGCTATGGTGTGCACTAGACCTGACATTGCTCAGGCTGTTGGATTAGTTAGTAGATATACAGCAAATCCGGGAAAATCGCATTGGGAGGGAGTGAAGTATATTTTTAGATATCTTAGAGGAACATCAGATTATGGTCTTGTCTTTGGCGGCAGAAATAAAGATTTCAACTTGAATGGATTTTGTGATTCAGACTATGCCGGAGATAGAGATAGAAGGAAGTCAACCTCAGGCTATGTGTTCACTCTTGGAGGAACGGCTATTAGTTGGAGAGCGAGGTTGCAGACTATAGTTGCTTTGTCTACTACAGAGGCAGAGTTGATAGCTGCAGTTGAGGCAGCTAAGGAGGCACTTTATTTGAAGAAGTTGTTGTGTGATTTGGGCTTTGTACAAGATAATTGTTTGGTGAATTGTGATAGTCAGAGTGCAATTCATTTAGCTGAAAATCTGGCTTTCAGCTCTAGAACAAAGCATATAGAGGTAAGAGAGTCTTTCCTTATCTCCATGAATGAAGAGAAGTTAGTTCGCCTTCAGAAGGTTCATACAAATGACAATGCAGCAGATATGTTTACGAAGGCCTTACCTACTACTAAGTTCGAGCATTGCTCAAACTTGATTCACTTGATGAAGTGCTAGGTGCCACATGGTGGCACTATGGGGAAGAGAGTAACTTGGTTGAAGTTAAGAGAAGATGTGGCATTCTTCTTGTATGAAGAGATATGAGTTTATTTTTTTGGTTGCACAACGTCTGCCTTATTTTTTTTGAGTGTTTCCAACACTTTGTTGGTGGGCGGTAGCCTTGCCGGAGTTCATTAACAAAGTGCAATGAGAGGTGGCTTTTGCAGGAACTCATTGGAAAGCATTCATTTTAGAGTATCTTGGTTTGGAAGAGATATTGTATCAAGGTGGAGATTACTAAGATTTTTTTGGTGATACAATATTTCCAAAATTAATAGATTTTGGAGATATTCTCGGTATTTAGTTACCCGTTCTGTGCATGAAGGAAATGGAAAGAGATAGGGATGTGGAGATATTTGCTATATATATTTGATTGCCATATTTTATAAAAGGAATCAAATAGAGAAATAATTGATTGATGGAGAAAATGGAATATTATCAATCAATTACATGGCAAGGCAATTAATGGGAATATTATTATTCCATGAATTGATTTATTTACATAAATCAATTGCTTCATCCCTAAGTAACTTTTCTCTATATATAAAGAGAGGCATAGAGAATGTTAAGATATCAGATATGAGAGAACAATCTCTTGTTTATTTTTCTTCATTTCTTTACTCTGTAATCTCTTCAAATAGTAATAAATCTCTTCCCCATTAAAGTGGACGTACACTATCTCGCGATGGTGGAACCACTATAAATCTGTGTGTTCTCTCTTGTCTCTATATTTTTTTTTTCTGTGATCTATAACTATCTGTTTGTTCTATCACGCCAAATTGCAAGATCCTATTTTTCTGCTGAGAGAGATTGATCACCCCTCCCCCTAACAAATACAAGTTGCATTACATGCGATATTATTGCAAATAATATGCCTGGAACCTTCTCAGACAATTAATTATTAATTCATTAATTTATATATTTTTAGATGATAGCAAGTGCCCTACTTGTCTGAATAAGTTACAGCAACAATAATCTCCTCCTAGTTCACTGAATAACAGTACTCATATGAGTCATAAAATATCACATGATACTTCTGAGGCAAACACATACATACCAGCACATAGTATTGTTACTCTTGGTATGTATTGTGTTTTGTTAGAATCATATAAATATTAATATTTATGAATGAATTTGATTCAGTTATGTATATTTATAGTTTTGGTAAATTATTAAATGATGCATGCAATTTTATTTTTGGGTTTAAATTGCAATTGATGTGGTTGTAATTAAAGTATATTACAACTGTGGAGGAGGTCGCATGACATACTAAACTGCAACTGCGTGTAACAGTTGTAGTAGAGATAACTACAACGGTGGTCACGTAGTTGTTATACCTGCTATATGACGAATGTTACAATCTATAACTGCTATCAACTGTTGTAAAAAGATTAATTGCAACTGTGAATAACAGTTGTAGTAGATAACTACAACAGTTATCCAGCAGTTGTCATACCTGCTGCAGTACGAAATGTTACATATATACAAGAGTTACCAACAGTTGTAAAATGTTTATTTGCAAGGGTAAGAAACAGTTGTAATATATAATATCACAACGGTTATATGTAACTAAAAAACACAGTTGTAAAAAATTGATAGTCTTTTACAACTTCTTAAAATACGACTGTTGATCCACCGTTGTAATATATCTTTTACAACTGTGTTCCACCGTTATAATATGCCTCTTTTGTTGTAGTGCATCCACACACAGGTGCGTAATTCAAATACAAGTTGCATTACATGCAATATTATTGCAAATAATATGCCTGGAACCTTGTCAGACAATTAATTATTAATTCATTTATATATTTTTAGCTGATAGCAAGTGCCCTACTTGTCTGAATAAGATACAGCAACAATAATCTCCTCCTAGTTCACTGAATAACAGTACTCATATGAGTCATAAAATATCACATGATACTTGTGAGGCAAACACATACATACCAGCACGTAGTATTGTTACTCTTGGAACACTGAATATCATGCATCCTTTCTTATACCTCTACATATAAATACAGCAGACTATATCAACTTCAGCAAAACGAAACAAATAATCTGATAATTTACCTACCCATTCATCCTTAGTCTCCTCCACAAACTTTACGAGTATGATTAACTCTAAGAGACTCCTAGACATGGTGAAAACCCGGCAAAAATCAACCTTCCCAGAAACAAAAGGAAGAATCATTTTCAATAAAAGCAAAAGCGAGGCTCGTTCTGATAAATGCAGTCGTTCAATTGCTGAAAAGGAACATATTTTTGTCTATTCCAATGATGGAAAACGATTCAAGGTTCCACTTACTTACCTTAGTTTTGAACTGTTCCAAGAGCTGCTCAGAATGTCCGAAGAAGAATTTGGTCATCCAAGTGACGGACCGATTACTTTACCATGTGATTCTTCGTGCATCGAATATATTATATCTCGACTTAAGTCTGGTGTGTCACCTGAGTCTGGTTCACGAAGTACCATGACTTCATTGCCTTCGAATCAGCAGATGTCTATGGCTTCAAAATCTTTACTTAGAATTTAGGTATATTTCTATTATGTGGTAGATAATGTGGAGTTTGTATACAGATAGACATATTTACACTGATCATAACAAAAAAGTATGATTATAATGTAGCAGCATGGTGTAAATATCGGTATGGTGAATTAATAGTGAAGTTTCTATTTTCAACATCTTCTCCTAGACTAATCACCGTACAGAACTGTCTTAGTTTCTTTTTTTCCCAATACAATGAGAGCCTAGTTTCGACCAATTGTTAATGGAGGAGACTAATAATAAGGTGAACTGTGTGATTGTTTTTGTTTCTCTTTCTTTTATTTAAAGTAGAGAGGCTTGATTAGTCAAAGTGGAACAAACAAATTGTTACGCTTATGTTTTATTTTACAACGAAAGTAGTGCTGATGTCAGAAATTATTTGTAATGTCTACATAATGTTTTTGCACTTTTGTCTACTAAGAATTTATAACATAATAATAGAAGAAAAGAATTCCCAATTCATTATAGTCATGAATTGCTTCTTATAGAATTTGCATGCATATATTATAATAAACATTATACTCAACTTTTACGTATTGTTGGAGAGACTGACAACAAAGCACTCCCAATTCACTGAATTCTATATCACATGATACTTGCCAAGGTTAACATACATACAAATCTGTTTGCAACAGCTCTAATGCTAACCAACCAAGCATAGCTAAACAATTGTATGAAATGGTTAACATTTATTGAGATAGCAAATTGTCCTGTCAGATAAAAGAAATTGTCCTGTTAGCTAAAAGAAAAACCAAAATTTATGACTGGGTATTACAGTAAACAACACTTGCAGATATACCATCATAGTGAAGGTGGAGGCTGGCACTTGGAATTCAGGTAGTCTTGGCAGCTCTTAATTCTTCGGGTGAGGGCTGCACTTGGTTGTTCTTCCTCGGCCACTGGTATTCATATGTTGTTGCAATTAAGAACAAAACCTTGTATCAATTTCAGCAAACAATGAAAAGAAACCAATTTTACCGACGAAAATGATATTCATGTATTGGAAAATAAATAAATCAGATGATGAATTTCATACTCAGATGCAAAGAGAATAAGTTGCCTTCGAAACATAGGTATTCCGAAGAGTCTCGTATTTATTGAGATAAATTTATTTTGCCACTCTTATTTTACTTGAATTATTGCACTGTCATTGGTGTCTAAAAACACAGCCTCTTCTTTTAACGATTCGCTTGTCAATTCATATCATACAAAAGTGTTCTGCACTTCAGTAAAGGACATCTCCATTTGCAGCGAGAATCACAATTACATATAAGAAATTTGTAATATTGATCAAATTGCTCCTTTAACAAAGAATTGCAACTTCTGATATTACAGTTTGTAATAAATCTACAAAGGATAATAATCATTTAAACATGAGCCTAGAAGCAAGCGCCTATACAACACCAATGGTAACAAAACTTGTTTGTTTTCACTCAATCTCTTACGTAAAACAAAATTGTTTTCTGAATTTGATCCAAACGCCCTGCTATCTTTTTATAATGATAATTCTTTTCAATGGAAGTTAAACGAATTAATCGGAAGTCGAATTTTACACTACTAGCAGTTGGACAAACGAAGAAGATTGTGATCTTAGCTGCATTTGGTGTCTCTTTTCAGCTGACAAATCCACGGAAACAATCAAATCAAACAGACATTTTGGCAAAGGATTTCAGCTAATTACAATAATTAGCAGAAAGCATTCACTTCCCTCTTGCCAAAGGGTCGTTAATGAAAGACTAAACAAAAACACACTATTTCAAATCTTAAATAAATAAGTTCTTACCTCTTGCCGTGTGTATTGTTCCTCGTCAAAATGAAGTTAACTGGTCTTAATTTTGAAACATCTTAAAGGAATAATTCAAGGATAACACCCTTTGATTTTCATGTCAGATCGTAAGTAGGGATTGCTTTACATGTTCCTAAGCTGTGTCCATCATCTTGTCATAGCTTTTGTTTATTTCATATGAAAACAATCTTGTTGCTGCCATTAAGGCAAAGAATAGAGATTCGTCAATTTTTGACTTATTTAAACTATTTTATCTAGCTACCAATTCGACCTTAATCAATGGAAAAAGACTTGGTTTTCGTTATCTACACATTAATATTATGATAATTATAACCCTTAAGGACTGTAACTTTAATTCATAATTTGCACACTTTAATTAGTATTATTTACAAAAATAGCACAACACCTTTTTTGTTTTTTTTTTAAAAATTGGATACCTAGATGGTAGTACATATTATTAGTACTATAAGTCTTAGATAGTATCCAACATACTACATGTCAATATATGTTCGAATCATGCTACGTAAGTTTCGAATTTGTGACATTTTACACCAAAATCGAAGCGCATAACACTTTAGTTTTACATGTGTGAACTATCACATATTGATTTTTTTTCCAATGGGTTGATCTATGAATTTGAAGTGAACAATTTCGACGAAGTTTAGTACTCTTATTCTTCAGCACCGCTGAAAAATTCAACACCGTATGTATGTTTGTTTAATAAATTACCAAAGAATTTTAGTTTGCTTCGATTTTAGTTCCCGCTGAACCCGAAACCGAACGATTGAAATCTCAGTGTTTCGGTCAAAAACCTCAAACATTGGTTTTGAGGAAAATAATAGATAAATCTAAATTATATAGTTATTGCATTGCGCAAAGGTACATTGAGACTTACCTCATATTATGAACATCCTAAAATTCGCAGCTGCCAAAAAACACTACTCCTATTTGGAAGGTGTTTTTTGGTGTAGATACCCATAATATCCGATCAATGGGTTATCTTGTGAGAATTCGGACTCATAAGATATCCCCTTTGGAGATATAATCATGTCACAGGGTATGATATTATTGTTCTGACACTGGAACTCATATTATCCCCTTTAAATAAACAAGCCCAAGAATCAAAAACTTCAGGCACCTTGTATGATACAAGGGGAAGAGCTCAAAGGTCAGTGGATGTTTTCAATCCCGCAAAAGGTGAGTACATGAGGAGTTGTTGCATTAACTACATACCATTTAGCCTCATTAATTATTTAAGCATGAATGTAAAAGTGAATGTAGCGTACTTAGCAACGACATGAAATACTTGTGCATAAACAACAATCATTTGATCATCTCGTTAATTAGTCAAAGACCAAACAGAATGAGACCCAATTTTCGTTAGAGTCTGGTTTAGACCCACACTTTGCACATGTTCTTTCTCCAGCAACATGGATGCAACACAATTTAATTTACTATTAGGATTCAGGAAAAAAAATCGATATTGTTGGTATCATAAAAGCAGCGACAGATTCCAGAATAAGGCATACATAATATATATATATATATATATATATATATATATATATATATATATATATATATATATATATATATATATATATATATATATATATATAACACGATATCTCGTGCATAATCTCCAAAATATGAAGGATGATGAGGGTAAATATATTCATGAGACAATAAAGTTTATTACAGCCAAATTTGCATTGAATCTCTTCAAAATAAATGCATGACTGATAAAATGCTTTTTGTAGACTGCTTGGAGCTACCTTTTGTATAAGGTTCGAATGGTGAATTGAAGTAAAGTAGACCGATGATCCTGAAGTCATTTGGCCAGCTATAGAATGAAAAACTTGCATCCTCTCTCCCTAAAGTATACCAGTCCCATTGTGTGTGTGTGTTTGTGTATCCACTACAAAATTTTGAAAATGTAACTATAAATGAATCAATGAGCACCCCTCAAGAAAGCATCCACGCACAAGTGTGTAATTCAAATACAAGTTGTTACATGCAATAATATTGCAAATAATATGCCTGAAACCTTGTCAGACAACTAGTCATTAATTCATTTATTTATTTTTTGCTAATAGCAAGTGCCCTACTTGTTTGAATAAGATACAACAATAATCTCCTCCTAGTTCACTGAATAACAGTACTACTAAAGGCATAAAATATCACATGATACCTGTGAGGCAAGCACATACATACCGGCACATAGTATTGTTACTCTTGGAACACTGAATATTACCCACCCTTTCTTATACTTCTACATATAAATACAGCCTACTATATCAACTTCAGCAAAACAAAACAAATAACCTGATAATTTACTTATCCATTCATCCTCGGTCTCCTCCACAAACTTTACGAGTATGATTAACTCTAAGAGACTCCTAGATATGGTGAAAACCCTGCAAAAATCAACCTTTTCAGGAACAAAAAGAAGAATCATGTTAAGTAGAAGCAATAGTGAGGCTCATTCTGATAAATGCAGTCATTCGATTGCTGAAAAGGGACAAATATTTGTCTATTCCAATGATGGAAAACGATTCAAGGTTCCACTTACTTACCTTAGTTTTGAACTGTTCCAAGAACTGCTCAGAATGTCCGAAGAAGAGTTTGGTCATCAAAGTGATATTGGACCAATTACTTTACCATGTGATTCTTCGTGCATCAAATATATTATATCTCGACTTAAGTCAGGTGTGTCAAGTGAGTCTGGTTCACGATGTACCGTCACTTCATTGCCTTCGAATCGGCAGATGTCCATGGCTTCAAAAATCTATACTTAGAATTTAGGTATATTTCTGATATGTGGTAGATAATGTGGAGTTTGTATAACAGATAGACATATTTACACTGATCATAACAAAAAAGTACGATTATATAATGTAGCAGCATGGTGTAAATATTGGTATGGTGAATTTACAGTGAAGTTTCTATTTTCAACATTTTCTCCTAGACTAATTACCGTACATAACTGTCTTAGCTTTTTTTTTTCCAATACGATGAGAGCTTAGTTTCAATCAATTGTTAATGGTGGAGCCCAATAATAAGGTGAACTGTGTGATTGTTTTTGTTGCTCTTTCTTTTATTTAAAGTAAAGTTGCATTAAGCGAGAGATATCCAAAAAAAAATGTCTAACCGTGCATATCTTTTTTAGTAAAGGGAGTAGAGGCTAAATTAGTCAAAATGGAATCAATAAATTGTTATGCTTATGTTTTATTTTACAATAAAAGTAGTGCTGATGTCAGAAATTATTTATAATGTCTACATAAAGTTTTTGCACCTTTGTCTACTAAAAATTTATTATTATAATAATAATAGAAGAAAAGAATTCCCAATTCATTATACTCAAGAATTGCTATGTATAGAATTTGCATACATATATCATAATAAACATTATAGTAATATTTTCACTTCTGGTTACCATTTATCGAGAGTGTTCTTGTTTGCAACAACTCTAGTGCTAACCAACCAAGCATAGCTAAACAAATGTATGAAATGGTTAACATTTATTGAGATAGCAATAACTTGCATATGAAAGCAATGATGCATCGACCAACTAAATTCATTTGAATGTGATCACTAGTTTGTTGAACTTTCATGAATATGACAACAAATTGTCCTGTCAGATAAAATAAAAACCAAAATTTCTGACTGGCTAAACAGCACTTACGCATATACCATGATCGCAGTGAAGGTGGAGGCTGGCGCTTGGAATTTAGGTAGCCTTGGAAGCTCTTAGTTCTTCAGGTGAGGGCTGCACCTGGTTGTTCTTCATCAGCCAGTGAAATTCATATGTTGTTGCTATTAAGAACAAAACCTTCTACCAATTTCAGCAAACAAAGAAAAGAAACCAAAACCAATTATGCTGACAAAAATGAAATTATGTATTGGAAACAAATAAATCAGATGATGAATTCCATACTCAGATGCAAAGAGAATAATTTGCCTAGGAAACCTATGTTTGCCGAATTTATTGAGACAAATTAGTTTTTCCATTCACATTTTACATGAATTGTTGCACTGTCATTGATGCCTAAAACCAAAGCCTCTATTTTTAAAGATACATGTGCTTGTCAATTCATATATTGTATCAAAAGTGTTCTAAGGTCATCTCCAGTCCATTCAGTTCTGAATATTCAGAACCCTGCTGGCAACTCCTACAATTGAGGGCCTGGACGGCCATTTAATGGGTCCCGGAAGCCTGACGTCCATTAAATGGGCGGCAAGGGTCCAGTTCAAAATTCTAAATTGGATTCTGAACTTTCAGCTGAATTCGGAGCTTTAATTTGATGATTGGAGAATTTTTTTTCAGTGTATTCAGCGAATAATTCGACCATTGGAGATGCCCTTAGCTTCAGCAAGGGACATCTCCATTTGCAGCGAGAATCGCAATTACATATGAAATTTGTAATATTTATCAAATTGCTCCTTCAACAAATGCAACTTGTGAAATTATAAGCTTGTTACAAGTCTACAAAGGATAACGATCATTTAAACATGAGCCTAAAACAGGCATCTATTTCTTCACTCGGTCTCCACATAAAACAAAAATGTTTTCTGAATTTGATCCAGATGTTGTGCAATCTTTTTATAATTATATTTGTTTGAATGGAAGTTAGACAAATTAATCAGCAGTCGAATTTTATACTACTAACAGTCAGACAAACAAAAAAGATTGCGATCTTAACTACGTTTGGCGTCTCTTTTTTAACTGACTCAATCCACGGAAACAGTATATTAAACAGACTATTTGGCAGAAGATAGCAGCTAATTACAAATAATAAGCAGAAAACATTCACTTCCCTAGCTAAAGTGTCATTAATGAAAGATTGAACAAAAACACACTACTTCGAATCTCAAAAAAAAAAAGTTCTTACCTCTTGCAGTGTGTATTGTTCCTCGTCAAAATGAAGTAACTTGTCTTAATTTTGAAACATTTTAAAGGAATAATTCAAGAATAGCACCCTTTGATTTTCACGTCAGATCGTGAATAGGGATTGCTTTTACATGTTCCTAAGCTGTTCACATCGTCTTGTCATAGCATTTACTTATTTCATGTTGAAGAAATGAAATATTTGATTTAAGTAAATGAAAAATTAAAAGTGTATTTCCATATATCTGATTTTGATATAAGTCTCTGTATATCTACTAATAAAGAAAATTTGTTGAATTAATTTACTCCACGTCCTTTTGAAATTTCGAAAATGCCCTTGCTTTCCGCTTACAATAATATAAACAGTACGCGTGCGTAACACGGACCAATTCTAGTTGTACATAGTGGAGAAGTAGACAAACGGAAAAATATAAATGGGCTTGGCCCACTAGATGCAGCCGCATGAGATAAACTGGTTTGCCTGCTTTTGTAATTGCTATTCTTTCAATACCCTTATTAAACCAGTTCGAGGGTTAGGGTTTACATATTCTCAGTAATGGCCGCCACGAACAAGAATTCTTCATAAATTTCTTTTCAAATCTAGTAAATCTTCACTCCAGTGATGTTTTATCACATCTAAGAGGCCCAATACAGTCATCGACAACAAAAAGTGTGAGTTTTGCAGATTGAATTGGTGAGGTTGACAGATCTGGAAAAGTCGAGGCTTCATTTTGGTGAGCAGATCTCGGATCTCTCTGTTGCTGGCAAGTAATTTGAAGCTCTACATCTTGAGTCTGAGTTCGCTTCATTAATATTTGTTGAATATGCGCTTATATGTTTTTGTTTGATGATAATAAACATATATATTCATTTAAATGTATTTGGTAATGTACTATTTTGTTTTTCATAGATTAAATAAATATTTGTTGAATAAAATAAATTATACAGAATTTGAATTTGAATTCAAACAGAACAAGTTACACAGACTTTGAATTCAAACAGAAATTTTATTCAAACAAATATTTATTACAATCTTGAATAGTACAAATTCAAGCTCTCACTATACATATACAGTTTTGAATACATCACAATTATTTTTACATTAATAACCTCACTACATATCACTCACACTCGTATTTTGTCTTCAACTGCATTCCAGTTTGAATCCAGCATTTGAGCAATCTGCAAAAATATTCACTAACGCAGTAAAATTGAAAAAGAAATGTTTTTGCAAAATAAAATAAAATATGATTTTTGAAAATATGATTTGCCTCAGTTATTTGAGTTGTTCGTCATCATTTAAATTTGAATTCATCATACACGAATAACTTGTGACATACACAGTGTATCACTGTATATGCCACGAGGCCGTGCACATCAATATACACTTAATCGATTTACAGGGACAGGTGAGCACAGGTCAAACCCAAATGAAAAGCCGGGTTCAACTCACGTGCAGTATATTTAAAATCACGACACAAGCACAAGGTCAAACCCGAGTTTTTAAAACTCGATTCAACACAGGGCAGTTCACAAGTCAAAAACAGAGCATCAAAACAATGTCGAAGTCATTCCAGCAATGTACATGTACCAGTGAAACACAAGCAAGTGCACAACCAAACCAATATTGCAAGAGGCAACAAGAATGGTGAAGCAGTGCAAATGAGCAGGTGCAACAGTGAATCAAAACATGCACTTGCAAATGAGCAACTATAGGGATGAATACAAAGTCAGAAACCAAGCAATGACCAGAACAAAATTGCCAACATCATGAATACTGCAACAACCAGAGTACAACTAATCAACAGTGCACAAGAAAACCAGTTCAACGAGTATGCTCGAGACAAAATGCTATCAGGTCAGAAAGTATACAACATGTCAAGATGCAGACATAAAGAACTTCAACCAAACAACATCAAGACATGTCAACAGCAATGACACAGCAACAATGAAGACCACTATGCAGTGCAACAAAGAGCAACTGCGCCAAGACCAAACTGCAATATCAAAGCAATAATATGGATTGATTCAGGTCAATGCAACATGACAATGAAAACTCGAGTCACAGTGCAGACCAATGAACCAAACTAAGCAATGGCACAGCACACATCAGTGACCATGCAACCTGACTCGAAGCAGTGCACAGCTAAACTCAAATGTGCAAGGTTAAAACAATGCAAAGCTCAAGTACAATGCTACAGACTCAATAGAACAACAATGCCATTGCAGATACAAATAACGCACAACAACCAGAACTAGTTAAGTGACACAAGTAATATAAGATAAAATGCAACAGAAGTACAAAACAAGTCGATGCAACATGAAAAAACCCAATACAATATGACTGAGAGCAGTGCCACAAGATCACCAGGCAAATAGACAGAGGCAACAACAATATAAACCAGCAATTCAAGACCATAAGTGTACAACAACTCCAGTAGTGACAGTGGAATAGGCAAAGACTCAGCAATGCTCAAGACCAAGAACAAGCCATACATGAAAGTGAGATGACAAATCATGCTCAACATGAACTAGAATGGTTACAGCATCAAGGTGGTCAAGGCTAAAATCAAACAATGTCAGAGACAAAGCTCACAGGGATGAACACTCGAAGCCGTGGCAATTAAAAAGTAAACAAGTCGAAGAATAACAATGCAGATGCAAATAATCAACGCAGTGATAAAAAAAAAATTCATGTGCGTATGCAGTATTGACGAAGTCAAAAATCAATACCGTAATGACCACGATAGAAATTAAAAACCATGTCAACCAAGCAAGCATCGAAAATACGAATTTGAATAAGTCAGTGAAATCTCAAGCATCCAAGCATAATCAAGCGGCCAGAGAAAATAAATTGACAAATTCAAACAATTTTATACGAACGCAAATATAGGAATTCGACCTATATAAAAACCCACAAATCATCATTGACAAAGTATCGAATTCAAGCAAGCATAAAATCGGTAAAAGGAAAAGCATATAATTACATACCGAAGCAAGGAAGGAATTCGATCAACGAAGCAGCCGCGGTGAGCAACGAGGTCTCAAATCGATCTAGGAAGCACGTTAATCATTATTCGATCGAGGAATTCAAGCGACGCCTTCAAATTAGCGCAAGCCCTAATTTCGCCAAAGAGGAACGAACGAAGATACAAAAGAGGCCGCCATATTTTCACAAGCCAAAAGGAAAAGGAATGGGTTAAAGAATTAGTGGGCCGGCCTTTATTATAAAGGGGATTGGTTTTTACTTAGGGTTTTAATTAAAGGGGGTTTTTTATTTTTATTTTGAGGAAAAATTTTGGATTCACGTTTGTATTTTAATTTTTGCTCCTGCTTTATTTTTGAAGTTGTTTTCCTTTTCGAGTCAAAGAATTTGTAAATCACCACCTAGGTTGTAGGTAGTGTCAGATTGTTTAGTTAGAATTAGTTCAGTGAGCAGGGTGTGCGAGTTTGCAAAACTCTATAGGCGGGAGCAGAGTTTGCGAGTAAGCGAAACTCTATAGGCGGAGCAGGGTGTGCGAGTCTAGTAGAGTGTTTGTGAGCGGGAGCAAAAGTTTGCGAGTCTAGTAGAGTGTTTGTAAGTGGGATACTGTTTAATTCTAATAGAAATTTGGGAATGCAGCAGTAGGCAGGGGTTGCCGAAGCTGGGTAAATTTTGTGTGTGTGATTTACTTTTCAGCATATTTATTTCTGTAGTTTGTTTCTGTGTTTAATTCGAGAAAATTTGATATAACTCTATTCACCCCCCCTCTAGGGTTAATCTAGATCCTACAAGTGGTATCAGAGCCCGGAATTTTTTTATTTAACTCTAGAGTCATGAATCCACCAAATAATGCTTTTTCTGAGGGGAAATCTATTGTTAGGCCACCCATGTTTAATGGGAATGATTATGCTTATTGGAAAGTTAGGATGGGTATTTATCTTAGTTCTGTTGACTATGATGTTTGGGATATTATTGAAACTGGTTATAAACCTCCCACTATAACTGTTGGTGGTACTGATATTCCTAAACCTAGGGATAGGTTGGATGCTAACGATAAAAAATTAAAAACCACAAATGCTAAAGAAATGAACGCTTTGATCTGTGCTCTTGATAAAAATAAATTTAATAGAATTTCTCATTGTACAACAACACAGGAAATTTGGCACACTTTGGAGGTGACACACGAAGGAACTTCTCAAGTCAAGGAGTCTCGTCTAGCCCTATTCAGCAATGAATACGAAAAATTTGTGATGGACAAAGGCGAGAGCATAAAGGACATGTTTGGACGCTTTTCAACCTTGGTATACAATGCTAGAGCGCTTGGGAAAGTATTCACTGAGGTAGAGCTTGTAAGGAAGGTGCTACGAGTCTTACCGATGAACTTTGAGGCAAAAGTCACGGCAATACAAGAATCGAAAGATCTGAGTAAACTAAGCATGGAGGAGTTGATTGGCAATTTGATGACATATGAGCTTGAGCTAAAAGTAAAGGAGGAACGCAACAACTCTAAATCAAAGAAGAAGACGATTGCCTTAAAGAGCAAAGAAGAGAGCGATGAAGATGAAGAAGATCCAATCGAAGAGCTTGCAATGGCTGTCAATAATCTTAGAAAATGGTCAAGATTCAAGCCACGCAAGAAGAAAACAAAGGGAAATAGGTCAAAAGATTCTGACAATTCCGATAATGAATTAACGTGCTTTAACCGCAAGAAGCCCGGACACTTCATACAAAAATGCCCACTTCTCAAAAACAACAAAGGAAAGAAAAAGAAGAAGAAGGCCTTTGCAGCGACTTGGGATGATGAAGAAGGAGAGGAAGTTTCAGATAGCAGCTCAGAGGAGGCTAACTTGTGTTGTATGGCAAAATCAGAATCAGAAGCAAGCTTCGAGGAATCTAGTGAGGCAGTTGAGTATTCCTATAGAGATCTTGTTTTTACGTGCTTAGATCTTACTAAAACAATTGATAGTCTTGAATCAAAAATTGAAAAACTGAAATCTGAAAGGAGGAAACTCGCCCATGAAAATTTTAGGTTAGAAACTGAACTTGAAAACATTCAAAACCTAGACTGTAAAAATTGTAAGATTTTAGATTCAGAATTATCAAAACTTAGGAATAACTTTGAGAATCTTGAAAAACAAAACTTGAATCTTAAGGAAATCATTGACACTAGGAAAATGGATTTTATAAATAGATGCACCTCACTTGTCACTGAAAACACAACACTAAAAACCAAAGTTCAAAACCTTGAGAAATCTCTGAAAAACTTTTCAAGAGGAGAAAAATCATTTAACATGTTATTGGGAAATCAACTCTTTGCTAACAACAGAAAAGGACTAGGTTTTGGGAAAACACAAGTTGATGATAATGCAAAAGGTAGGAGTATCTTTGCTAGAAGTGAAATAATTGGACATCGTGTTGAAAATTGTAGTCATAGGAACAAGAACACAAAATTTATACAAGTTTGGGTTCCTAAGAATTCTACAAACAAATTTCATGTCTATTGGAACAAGAATAAAAGGACTAAACAAGTTTGGGTCCCAAAGGGATTGTTTATTTACAATGCTTTAGCCACTAACAATTATGGACCTATGAAAAATAGGTCACAAAAATCTTTCATCGTGTAGGTATGGTGGCAGGCTAAGGAACAACAACGGTGTTCTCTGGATTTTGGCTGTTCCAGAAACACAACGGGTGACAAAGCAAAAGTTCCTTAGCCTAGTACAAAGGTGACAGAATCACAATGGGCAATCACGAGAAATTATCGTAAAGGTAAAACAGTTAAAGGTATATTAAATGTGATAATCTGCACCATATTATGAATTAAATCAGCCAAAATTGTGATAATGATGTGATGATTTTTTTTTTGATTCTGACTTGTTCTACATAATTAGCCAATTACATTTATGCAAAAACACCACTCTTTGAATTACTTCATACATATTTGTTTGGATTAAACATAGTGTTTTGTTGGATACATTTGGTTATTTTTGGCTAACTCTATATTCATGGTTTTTCTGATTATTTGCATGGCTTCAATCCAAATTCAAGAGAATGTCATTTAAAATGCTGTGAAAAATTGAGTTTGAAATTTTTGATGCACACTTCATTGTCTGGATTATCAATTTTAGTTAGTGATATTTTGGATTGAAAGAGAAACTTAGATGCAGATTACACTGGTAATCTAGTTGATAGAAAAATTACTAGTTGAACGTGATTTTTGAGACATTTAGTAACTGCATCGTTTTTCATAGAAAATATCTGCATATTTTTCATTTTAAATAATTTTCATTTAGTAGAAATTTTTTTCTCATATAACCCCTTTGAGAAAATAATTGTTTGACCATATTTTCAGAATAGTCATTTTTATTTGATTTTAAATGACAAATTTTGACTAATCTAACTCCCTAATAATTATCGAAAAGATAAATAGTGATCGGAAAAAGTGATGAGTGTTGATATTTTTTCATACATTACTCAAAAGAGTATATTTTGAAAATTTCTTTAGGAATTAAAACAAGAATTATAAAACTTTTTGTTGGGTAATGATTCCATGACCATTTCTATATCTATCATTATTTCTATCGACCATGGTTTATCAAATATTCAATATAGTCGTCGATATGTGGTACTATATTCAGGGATTGTTTGTTTTTCATTTTACATTTTTTTTGTATAAAATAAATAAATATCCAAAGTATTCACTCTCATTTAAAAGTCCTCACGGTTATGCATGGGTGAATTACTTGGATTTTTGATTATGTGCTTCCATGCTCATTTAAAAGTCCTTACGGTTATGCATGTATGGAACGCATATCAAAATTAATTGATTAAATAGACAAGTTGATTCTAATCCTATTTAAAAGTCCTCACGGCCATGCGTGGTTAGAAGATACTTGATTTCATTTTTAAAAATTAAATTGGAATACTACTAATCTCATTTAAAAGTCCTAACGGTTATGCATGATTAGTAGATATTCAAATTCCTGATATAAGTGTACCACAAGTTGATACAATTGTATGATTTTATATGAGAACATCATTTCCATCATTTCTAAAAGTGGAATATGCGCCTAACAAGTGTAGTTATGGTTTTTGTTTGATTTTTATTGAAGTTTAAATATTTATATTCAATTTGAGTTTAATGTTGGATTAATATTGATCACCTTATCTCTATTTTTCTCTCACACTATTATTCTTTTGCTGATAACAAAAGGGGGAGAGAAAAGTTAAGATTTTGTCAAATAGAATCAAGCAAAGGTCAAATAATTTTCCATTTGCATCTAGACTCATTTATACATTTCTATTTGTATGCATATATGTAGGGGGAGCTTCATGTAGAGAGGAAGCATTTAAATATGGGGAGCAATTAAAGTATATCATTGATCAAATACATTTAACACATGTACAAAATCTTAAATATATGTTTGTTATCATCAAAAGGGGGAGAATGTTGAATATGCGCTTATATGTTTTTGTTTGATGATAATAAACATATATATTCATTTAAATGTATTTGGTAATGTACTATTTTGTTTTTCATAGATTAAATAAATATTTGTTGAATAAAATAAATTACACAGAATTTGAATTTGAATTCAAACAGAACAAGTTACACAGATTTTGAATTCAAACAGAAATTTTATTCGAACAAATATTTATTACAATCTTGAATAGTACAAATTCAAGCTCTCTCTATACATATACAGTTTTGAATACATCACAATTATTTTTACATTAATAACCTCACTACATATCACTCACACTCGTATTTTGTCTTCAACTGCATTCCAGTTTGAATCCAGCATCTGAGCAATCTGCAAAAATATTCACTAACGCAGTAAAATTGAAAAAGAAATGTTTTTGCAATATAAAATAAAATATGATTTTTGAAAATATGATTTGCCTCAGTTATTTGGGTTGTTCGTCATCATTTAAATTTGAATTCATCATACACGAACAACTTGTGACATACACAGTGTATCACTGTATATGCCACGAGGCCGTGCACATCAATATACACTTAATCGATTTACAGGGACAGGTGAGCACAGGTCAAACCCAAATGAAAAGCCGGGTTCAACTCACGTGCAGTATATTTAAAATCACGACACAAGCACAAGGTCAAACCCGAGTTTTTGAAACTAGATTCAACACAGGGCAGTTCACAAGTCAAAAACAGAGCATCAAAACAATGTCGAAGTCATTCCTGCAATGTACATGTACCAGTGAAACACAAGCAAGTGCACAACCAAACCAATATTGCAAGAGGCAACAAGAATGGTGAAGCGGTGCAAATGAGCAGGTGCAACAGTGAATCAAAACATGCACTTGCAAATGAGCAACTACAGGGATGAATACAAAGTCAGAAACCAAGCAATGACCAGAACAAAATTGCCAACATCATGAATACTGCAACAACCAGAGTACAACTAATCAACAGTGCACAAGAAAACCAGTTCAACGAGTATGCTCAAGACAAAATGCTATCAGGTCAGAAAGTATACAACATGTCAAGATGCAGACATAAAGAACTTCAACCAAACAACATCAAGACATGTCAACAGCAATGACACAGCAACAATGAAGACCACTATGCAGTGCAACAAAGAGCAACTGCGCCAAGACCGAACTGCAATATCAAAGCAATAATATGGATTGATTCAGGTCAATGCAACATGACAATGAAAACTCGAGTCACAGTGCAGACCAATGAACCAAACTAAGCAATGGCACAACACACATCAGTGACCATGCAACCTGACTCGAAGCAGTGCACAGCTAAACTCAAATGTGCAAGGTTAAAACAATGCAAAGCTCAAGTACAATGCTACAGACTCAATAGAACAACAATGCCACTGCAGATACAAATAATGCACAACAACCAGAACTAGTTAAGTGACACAAGTAATACAAGATAAAATGCAACAGAAGTGCACTAGTACAAAACAAGTCGATGCAACATGAACAAACCCAATACAATATGACTGAGAGCAGTGCCACAAGATCACCAGGCAAATAGACAGAGGCAACAACAATATAAACCAAAAATTCAAGACCATAAGTGTACAACAACTCCAGTAGTGACAGTGGAATAGGCAAAGACTCAGCAATGCTCAAGACCAAGAACAAGCCATACATGAAAGTGAGATGACAAATCATGCTCAACATGAACCAAAATGGTTACATCATCAAGGTGGTCAAGGCTAAAATCAAACAATGTCAGAGACGAAGCTCACAGGGATGAACACTCGAAGCCGTGGCAATTACGAAGTAAACAAGTCGAAGAATAACAATGCAGACGCAAATAATCAACGCAGTGATAAAAAAAAATTCATGTGCGTATGCAGTATTGACGAAGTCAAAAATCAACACCGTAATGACCACGATAGCAATTAAAAACCGTGTCAACCAAGCAAACATCGAAAATACGAATTTGAATAAGTCAGTGAAATCTCAAGCATCCAAGCATAATCAAGCGGCCAGAGAAAATAAATTGACAAATTCAAACAATTTTATACGAACGCAAATATAGGAATTCGACCTATATAAAAACCCACAAATCATCATTGGCAAAGTATCGAATTCAAGCAAGCATAAAATAAGTAAAAGGTAAAGCATATAATTACATACCGAAGCAAGGAAGGAATTCGATCAACGAAGCAGCCGCGGTGAGCAACGAGGTCTCAAATCGATCTAGGAAGAACGTTAATCATTATTCGATCGAGGAATTCAAGCGGCGCCTTCAAATTTGCACAAGCCCTAATTTCGCCAAAGAGGAACGAATGAAGATACAAAAGAGGCCGCCATATTTTCACGAGCCAAAAGGAAAAGGAACGGGTTAAAGAATTAGTGGGCCGGCCTTTATTATAAAGGGGATTGGTTTTTACTTAGGGTTTTAATTAAAGGGGTTTTTTTATTTTTATTTTGAGCAAAAATTACGGATTCACGTTTGTATTTTAATTTTTGCTCCTGCTTTATTTTTGAAGTTGTTTTTCTTTTCGAGTCAAAGGATTTGTAAATCACCACCTAGGTTGTAGGTAGTGTCAGATTGTCTAGTTAGAATTAGTTCAGTGAGCAGGGTGTGCGAGTTTGCAAAACTCTATAGGCGGGAGCAGAGTTTGCGAGTAAGTGAAACTCTATAGGCGGAGCAGGGTGTGCGAGTCTAGTAGAGTGTTTGTGAGCGGGAGCAAAGAGTTGCGAGTCTAGTAGAGTGTTTGTAAGCGGGATACTGTTTAATTCTAATAGAAATCTAGGAATGCAGCAGTAGGCAGAGGTTGCCGAAGCTGGGTAAATTTTGTGTGTGTGATTTACTTTTCAGCATATTTATTTCTATAGTTTGTTTCTGTGTTTAATTCGAGAAAATTTGCTATAACCCTATTCACCCCCCTTCTAGGGTTAATCTAGATCCTACAATATTCAGTTCGTTTCTGAATCTGGTAAAGTTATTCTTCGATAGTGCTTTAGTAAAGACGTCTGCCTTTTGGTAAGCAGAAGGTATGTGATTAACCCTCAATTTTCCCTTTATGACTTGTTCTCGAACGAAGTACAAGTCCAGTTCCATGTGCTTTATTCTGGAATCTAGTACCGGGTTTACTGTAAGTGATATAGTACTGAGATTGTCGCACCAAATGGTTGCTATAGTATCAGTTTTGATCTGCAATTCCATTAGCACTGATTCCACCCACATAATTTCGGCAGTTGCACTAGCCACACTTTTGTATTCTGCTTCTGTGCTAGATCTAGATACTGTTGGTTGTTTCATAGCACACCAAGATAGTGGATTTTTTCCTAAAAAGATGCAGTACCCGGTTGTTGATTTTCTGTCATCACTACCGGTGGCTCAGTCTGCATCTGCGTAGCCATTGATGTTGAGTGTCTTGCTTGCATGTAGAATAATACCCTGATTTATGATGCCTTTAAGGTATTTCAGTATTCTTTTAACTGCCTTTCAATGATTATCTACTAGTTTTTGCATAAATTGGCTGACTTTATTAACACTGAATGATATGTCTGTTATCGTTGCATATTGTAATGCTCCAACAATGCTTCTATATAGTTTCTCATTTTGATTGCCTCTCCTTTGCTCTTTGGTAAGTGTTGACTGCTGGTCATTGGTGTTGGGAGAGGATTTGACTTGTCCATTTTTGCCTTTACCAGAATTTCTGAGATATATTTCCTTTGACATAGATGAAACTTGTTGTCAGATGTCCTTTTAACTTTACGCCAAGAAAGTATTTTAGCTCTCCCAAATCTTGAATTGAGAACTCTTTATTTAATTGTTGTGTGACTTTGCTGATTTTAGTCTCACTGTTACTTGTAATTATGAAATCATCAACATAAATAAGTATGTAGGTAACAGTTGTGTTAGAGAATTTAACAAAGATGGAGTTGTCGGATTTTTGGAACCCATAAATTAATGAATCTATTTGGAGGTTTTAACTTTAATTTCCTACGTTTTGGTTTGAACTTGGTCGCCTTAACAAACTTAGTATTTTGAATACTATTTTTCTTTAATTTAGCCTTAGGGGTGTATCAAGTCCATGTTTATTCCTAGTGTGTTTAAATGTACATAATAATTTTTCTAGAATATCCTTCCCTTTGTTAAATTTATCAACATTAGTTTTCATTTTGTCAAAATCCTTATTACGGTTAAGAATAACATTGTCTAGAGATGTTATTTTGTCATTCAGATCAGTGATCTGTGACTTCATTGAAAGATTTTCTAATTTTAAGGATTCATTTTCACTTTTTAGTTTTTCAAAACTTCCAAGTGTCAAATCCTTTTCATCATTATACCTATTAAGTCTTTCAATTTCATCTATTAAATATTGTTTTTCTTCAGTTAACCTTTCATTAAATATTTTTAATCTATTTATCTCTGCCAAACTATTGTTGTACTCTTTCCTAAGTATTTTATATCCCTGATTCATATCATTCAAAACATTAGTAATTTCTTTATTAAAATTTCATACCTGGTCATCCTTTGCCATGAAACACATGTTGGCGTTTTCTGTTTCTGAATCACTATCACTTGATGATGTATCTGAATCGTCCTATTTTGCATTGAGTGTCTGTTTCCTCTCCTTATTGAAAGTGTTTGACTTTGATTTCTTCAGTTTGGTACAATCTCTTTTCAAATGACCCGGTTTATCACATTCGAAACATTTAACAACATTTCCATTTCTAGAATTATTGTTGTTAGCTTTTCGAAGTTTGTTTGTTATCCAATACTTCAAGAATTTCTTGAACTTCTTGGTCATAAACTCGATATCATCATCAATAGCATCATCATCTGGTTCATGAAAGTCTATATGAGTGGATCGTATATGATATATATGCAAGTATGAACAACTAACTATATAATATAACTCGATAGATAATAATAGCAACGTAAATTAAAATAATCACACCAGGATTTTATACTGGTTCGGACCTCCCGTCCTACGTCCAGTCCCGAAGCTCCTCTTCGGAGTTTCCTTTCAACTAACCCTCACTTGACCCGGAGGAACAGGTTTACAATAGCAGAGTTTCTTTGTCAAGAATGTGTTCTATAACACGAATGTTGACTATTGAGTACAAGTGCTTCCAATATAGTATATATAGATATATATATAGGATATTGAATAATGAGTTCTGAATATATAGAAGTATTAAATACAAGTAGTTGATTGGTAGAGAACAGGTATAAGTCAGAGTATAGGAATTAAGAGCATAAGTAACCAAGGTAAGAAAACTCTTTGCATTCCTGATGCTATTTTTAATAATAGAGAGTTTTCTTGTATAGTTGCATCTGTTGTAATCTCCCTAATGTTGCTTCTGATGGCGATGAAGAGTTGCGGCGAAGAGAAGCAGATGTGTCCTTTCGAATGTGACAGTTGGTCTTTGAAATTACTCGGTCGAGTTCAAAATCAAACGTCTGGAGAAATGTTTCAGACGTCTGGTCTTCATATATTTTTTGTATCCGGTTGCTATTCAGACGTCTGAGTTTATTATCAAACGTCTGTTTTCTTCTGAATTGTGAACCAGAGAGTTTAACCAGACGTCTGAGCATATTTACCAGACGTCTGATTCTCTCTGATTTGCAAACCAGAGAAAACATTCAGACGTCTGGCAAGTGCACTCAGATGTCTGAAAATGTGTATGATGCATTATTTGTGTCTGTGCCATTTCTTTTCAACTTCTATCGATTTGACGTCTTTTGATACTTCTCTTGAGTCTTGTTTTTGTCTCTTTGGTGATGTTACTCTATCATCTACCTGTAAATATAGATATATATATATATATATACTCGATTTCCATTGTGTAGTTGTTATCATTGAAACCATAGAATTGATTTCCTAACAATCTCCCCCTTTTTAATGATGACAACTATTCAATGTACTTATATATAGATTAAAAATCTCCCTCCGAATATATGCTTTTTTTTATTGTTTTATGATTATACTTAAATTTCTCCCCATTTGACATTATCAGAAAGAATTCATAATAATTAAGGAAATCATCAAAAAGAAAATTTTCATTAATAACATAAAGGAGTTATATTCAAGGATTTGTACAAAAACACAAACAACTACAATTCCTAATTTTTAGAGTTCCTTTGGAGAAGCTTGATTTGGATCATCCTCCTTTGGTGAAGCTTGATTTGTATCACCCTCCTTTGGTTCTTCTTTTGTAGAAGCGCTAGCTTTTGAAGAAGATGTCAAAGCTTCCTTTGGAGGTTCGTTGTCAAATAATTTAGAATGTTTTGCAGGAGGAGAAGGTACAGGAGGAGAAGGTACAGGAGTAGACCAATCCTCAGAAGGTGGAGTTGGACCACGAACTCGTTGTAACACTTCTTTAAGGACCGATAAAACAGTTGAAAGAGAATCTTCAACTGTGGCTAGTCGTGTAGCAAATGAGGTTTCAAAGTTCTCAATTCGCTTAGCTAAATACTTTTGATTTAGGGATAGTATATGTTGGTTATGGAGAGTGAGATCTCGAATACTTTCATTTGGATTTGTTTCTAGTCGAGTCCTTATAATTTCTTCTTGTCCCGGATAATCAAAAGGTTGAGGAGGAGGAGTAGCTTCTTGTTGTTGCTCTTCTTGTTGAGATGGAACAATGGGTGGTTGAGGAGGATTTTCAACTCTTCTAGATTGTCGATGATGCGTCCAATCTTCGAAGGACATGAATTCCGGAGGAATTTCAGGTAAGTGCATCAAAGAAAAGAATTTTGTGGAAGTGTATTTTGGCGAAATTTCTTCGAACGTCGAGAGATAGGAGGGAATATTATGTGCACGAAGAAGTCTCATAATATAGGTAGGATAGTTGATCGATGGCCTTGATCGAGTCCAAAAGTGTTTGAGCTCGTCGAAGATAAATTTTGCCTAATTTACTATTGTCCTACTAAATAGAGCATATAATGCTTTATGCTCCAATTCAGTAATTTGCTCGTGACTACCCATTCTCGGAACAATTGTATTTAAATATCCATTTTGTTCCTATTACCAATTGTTCTTCAGGTCTTGGTACTAATTCCCATACGTTATTACGTTCAAATTGATTTAATTATTCTTGCATAGCTATTATCCAAAAATTATCATTTGATGCTTCTTTATAATTCTTTGGTTCAAAGTTTGACACAAATGCTATATGGCTTATATGATTGAGTTGATTTCTAGTTACTCTTGAATTAAGATCTCCATTAATATTATCTATTGGATGATCCTTAAGAATTCTAGGAGATCATATCAAAGTGTTATTTTGACTATTTGTTTCATTAGTAATAGAGTTTGTTGAATTTGTTAGTGGAATAATTTCTTCTTCATCATTAGTATGATGTTTAAAAAGATTTTCGTCGAGTGAGACATGTAAGCTTTCTTCAATAGTATTATTTCGTTTATTAAAAATTCTATACGCTTTGCTATGTTCCGGATATCCAACAAAAACACCTTCATCGGCTTTTGGATCAAACTTTCCTAAATTATCTTTTGTATTTAATATAAAACATTTTGAACCAAAAGTTTTAAAGTATGATACTTTAGATTTTTTACCAAAAAAATTTCAAAACAAGTTTGTTTAGTCATGGGGCGAATAGTTACTCGATTTAGTACATAACAGGATGTTTCAATAGCTTCAGCCTAAAGTGTTTTGGTAATCCACTACTATTTAGTAATGTTCGTGCACATTCTTGTAATGTACGATTTTTTCTTTCTACGACGCCATTTTGTTGAGGTGTACGAGGAAAAGAAGAATTATGAGTTATACCTTTCTTATTGCAAAAGTTTGTAAAAAGATCATTTTCAAATTCTCCTCCGTGACCGCTTCTAATATTTTTAATTTTCAACAATTCAATACTATTTTTAAAATCAATATTTTCTTTTAACAAATTTTCTTTTTCTATAGAAATATTCTCACTTTCTATCATATTATTTTTGATTTTTTGTTGAGATATTTCAAGTTCTTCTTCTAGAATAATTTTTTCATCTTTCAACATTCCTACCTCAAGTTCTAATATATTTATTTTGACTATACATTCTTTGTTCAATTTTTTTATTTGTCTAAATTTATCGTCTAGTTCCATGCTAAGTTCTAATAGTTCATCATAGCTAAGTTCAGGACATACCTCTTCAGTTTGTGCCATAAAACATACATTAGTTTGTTCTCTGTCACTATCACTATCACTTTCAAAAGATGAAGAATCCGAATCATCCCAAGTTACTTTGAAAGCCTTCTTCTTGAATTTTTGAATTTTGTTATTCTTTTTGTCATTATTGAGTTTAGGGCAATCCTTCTTCATATGTCCATATTGATCACATTCATAGCACTTGATTTGAGATATGTTGTTGTGTTGGACTTCCCTTCTTTTTGAAACTTGGTCATCTTTCTAAATTTCTTGAATCTATTATAATTCTTGGCAATAAAGGCTATTTCTTCTTCATCTAGGTCAGAGTCATCATTTTTTGTTACTGGAAATGCTATATTATTTTTCTCTGAATTTAGTTCTTTTCGTGCCCGCAAGTTAGCTTCATAGGACATTAAATTTCCTATCAACTCTTCAATTTTGAGAGTAGAAAGATCATTATCTTCTTCTATAGCTAAAACCTTCCTTTCCCAATCTGACGTCAAAGAGTTGAGTATTCGAGATATTAAATCAAAATCAGTGAATTTAACTCCTAATGCCATAAGATCATGTTGGATAGTTTGAAATCTAGAATACATGTCAACAATAGTTTCATTTTGCTTCATTTTAAATGAAGAAAATTGATTTTGCAAAATCGAAATCTTAGCTTGTTTGACCTTTGTTGTACCTTCATGTGTAATTTGTAAGGTACGCCAAATATCAAATGCAGTGGTGCATAACATGACACGTGAAAATTCATTTTTGTCTAAAGAACAAAATAAGACGTTCATAGCTTTAGCATTATTTGATGCTAAGGTCTTTTGTGCATCGGTCCAAGTGTTCATAGCAGTAGTAGGTGCTTCATATCTATCTTGTGTGGCTGACCAAATTTCAAGACCATTAGCTTCCATAAAAATTCTCATACGTGTTGACCAATATGCATAGTTAGATCCATTGAAAATTGGGTGTCGTGCAGTGGATTGTCCTTCTTGAAAAATACTTGCCATATTAAATTGATTTAAAAACGTGTTATTGTTATTTGATCAAAACCTTGCTCCGATACCAATTGAAAGTCTATATGAGTGGATTGTATATGATATATATGCAAGTATGAACAACTAAATATATAATATAACTTGATAGATGATAATAATAGCAACGTAACTTAAAATAATCACACCAGGATTTTATACTGGTTCGGACCTCCTGTCCTACGTCCAGTCCCGAAGCTTCTCTTCGGAATTTCCTTTCAACTAACCCTCACTTGACTCGGAGGAACAGGTTTACAATAGCAGAGTTTCTTTATCAAGAATGTGTTCTATAACACGAATGTTGACTATTGAGTACAAGTGCTACCTATATATATATATCTAGAGGATATTGAATAATGAGTTCTGAATATATGGAAGTGTTAAATACAAGTTGGTTATTGTTAGAGAACAGGTATAAGTCAGAGTATAGGAATTAAGAGCATAAGTAAGTAAGGTAAGAAAACTCTTTGCATTCCTGATGCTATTTTTAATAATAGAGAGTTTTCTTGTATAGTTGCATCTGTTGTAATCTCCCTAAAGTTGCTTCTGATGGTGATGAACAGTTGCAGCGAAGAGAAGCAGATGTGTCCTTTCGAATGTGATAGTTGGTCTTTGAAATTACTCGGTCGAGTTCAAAATCAGACGTCTGGAAAAATGTTTCAGACGTCTGATCTTCATATATTTTTTGTGTCTAGTTGCTATTCAGACGTCTGGTTTATTATCAGACGTCTGTTTTCTTCTTAATTATGAACCAGAGAGTTTAACCAGACGTTTGAGCATATTTACCAGACGTCTGATTCTCTCTGATTTGCAAACCAGAGAAAACATTCAGACGTCTGGCTAGTGCACTCAGATGTCTGAAAATGTGTATGATGCTTTATTTGTGTCTGTGCCATTTCTTTTCAACTTCTACCGTTTTGACGTCTTTTGATACTTCTCTTGAGTCTTGATTTTGTCTCTTTGGTGATGTTACTCTATCATCTACCTGTAAATATATATATATATATATATATACACACACACTCGATTTCCATTGTATAATTGTTATCATCGAAACCATAGAATTGATTTCCTAACAGTTCATCTGTGTCGATTATAGCATTGAGTGCTAGTGATTTCTTATCATTTGCCTGATTCTCTTTTCTAAACTGCAACTTTACTTCATAAGACATTAGGTTACCAATTAAATCTTCTATTTTCATAATACTAATATCATTGGCTTCTTCAATTGCCAAAGTCTTCTGATCCCATTCACTAGGAAGTGAATTCAGGATCTTTCTGACTTGGTCTTCTTCAGTAATTTTCTTTCCTAATGATATTAAAGCATGTTCTATATCTTAAAATCTAGAATACATATCATAAATAGACTCATTTGGTTTCATTTGAAAGAGTTGAAACTGGTTAGATAGCATAGATATCTTTGTTTGTTTTACTTTATTGGTGCCTTCATGTGTGACTTGCAGTGTTTTTCAAATTTCATATGCAGAATTACAAATAGACACTCGATTAAATTCATTTCTATTTAAGAAGCAAAATAAAATGTTCATGGCCTTAGAGTTATTAAATGCTTGTGTCTTTTAGTCTAGTGTCCAATTTAAATATTCAGTTTGAGGCTCTATATACTCTATTTGGGTAATGTTCCAAATATCCAAACCGTTAGACTGCATATAAGATTTCATCCTACAAGCCCAATAAGCATAACTACTACCATCAAATAGAGGGGGTCTAGTGGTAGATTGTGCTTCTACAAAAGTGTTAAAAATGTGTTACTAGTGTCATAGCCATTTATACTTTTCAAAAACCAAACTATGAATTTTTGAAAACCAATGCTCCGATACCAAACGTAAGAAAACCGGGGTGGCTACAACACAATGTTGGATCTTAAGGCTATTCAGACACTAGAAGTGGTGAAATGTGTATTAACTACTTACTTATTAATATAAAGAAGTAATCGAAGAATAACTAAGTAATAAAGTAAAATGCAGTAATGCAAAAAACACCCGGATTTTTATACTGGTTCGGATCAACCAATCCTACATCCAGTCCTACACTCTATCGTGCAGAATTCCCCTGTAATCGCTTGCTTTCCACGGGTGGCAAGAACACCTTTACAATCTTGGTTTCACGGGCTACAAGACACACCCTCTTGATTTTACAGGCTACAAGAACACCTTCTCCTTATCAGTAACAACAAACTATGGCAAGTACTGTATCTTCAATACAGATTCTTGCAGATTCGGTACAATGATCGTATAGACCTCCAATGGCAGTATATCTTTGAATTCTTTGAGGAATAGGATGAAATCAGAGAGAGAGAATGATGTGAATTCAAGTACAACTCTTTGATATTGTGTGGTTTGCAAATCGGTGAAGAATTAGAGTGAAATAGTATCGATTTGCAAGGAGATTTGAAGAGTATGCAATGCATTTCTTTTGCAATTGTTTGGAGAAGAAGAAGTAAGAGAAAATGAGAATTCCTGATGTTAAAATTCGTTTTCAAAGGCCTTTATATAGTGGTTGAAGAGACGTGTCTTTTGGTGAAGAGGTGGAGGGAAATGTCTCTTCATTTAAAATTTGAAATTCTGAAAAACTGCTAGTATGTCGACATGCCCAAGTACCCCATGTCGACATGGGTGTGTTGCAAAATGAACATCAACACTAATAAGTGTTGCAAATTTTCAGCATTTCAAATTACCTTATATTTGTGGATTTTTGTGATTCGGTTGAGGTCAATGGTTGATGATCTTCAAGTATAATTGCCATGAGATCTTTAACAAGATATTCTATGGTTCAACCAACTCCTCACCACTTCAAACACCTTTATGCTTCAGCATTCTTCTCTAATTGGATTTTGTTCTTCAATTGCTCTGATTAACCTTCTTCTATAATTCATTTGCTTCCACTGTATTCTTGTTTATCTCTGTAAATGTCTCCATAATATATTTGATATGACTGCATAACTCGAAGATATGTTAGTAGTAATATTTATATGGTTGTTGTCATCAAAATCGATACCTAGGATATTAACACCAAGAACCGACTAAACTATCTTGCCTTTCATGTATGATATATTCTTGATTGTCAACTAACTTTCCTTGTGCATCTGCAGTGAATCGTGGTGGGGTATTGAGTGTTCCAAGAACATATTCCTAAAGGCCATAAGCCCTTATTGCAGTCTCTACCTAGAATTTCCATAGTAGATAGTTGGTTTCATCAAGTGCGGTAGTTACGATTTGGCTATGTGGTTTAATGATGGTTTTAAGGAGTTCTTGAGTGGCACTGGATTGATTTTGGATGGATTTAGATGCAGAAATGGGTGAGACAGCACCGTCGTCATTTTCTTCGGCTTTAATTGAAGAGATTACAACAAGAAATGATGATGAGGATGAAGGTTACCATAACATGAAGATGCAGCCCAAAATGACTAAGTGATGATCAAAGCTGATAGGCGGTTTTTTGGCACGACACTTCAGATATGGCAAACTAAATCTTTATATCTCTGATAGCACTGATGCAGCCAAAAAGATGATATATGATGAGATCTTTCTGATATTGTCTTTTGTTGGCTAGGCACGGTGCTAGATGATGAGTTTTCTTTAAAAATGTACACAGTTGTTAAACTGTGTAATCGAATCTCAAATGATGAGAAAAATATATGATGAGGGAGATGATCTTTGACCAAGAAATGGTGAAGCACCTGCTGTTAAGCATCTTTGCGCTCTGATACCATGTTGAACAAATGAAATATTTGATTTTATTCAAGTAAACGAAAAATTAACAGTGTATTTTCATATAACTGTTTTTGATACAAGTCTATATATATATATATATATATATATATATATATATATTGTACATAGTGGTGAAGTAGACAAATGGAAAAATATAAATGGTCTTGGCACACTGGATGCAGTCGCATGAGATAAACTGGTTTGCCTTGCTTTTGTAATTGCTATTGTTTCAATATTTCATATGAAAACAATCTTGTTGTTGTTGTTAAGGCAAAGAATAGCGATTCATCAATTTTTAACTTATTTAAACTATGTTCTCTAGCCATCAATACTTTTGATTTTGTGGATGAGCAGATACAGAAGATAACGGAGAATATGTATAAGAGGATGAAGGTTTTGGTTGAGACATTTATAGAGCTTTTGATTTGTTTCCGACGTGAAGTCTCAAAAAAAATTCATCATGTCGGCCTTAATCAATGGAAAACGACTTGGTTTCCATTATCAACACATTAATATCATGATAATTATAACTCTTAAGGATTATAACTTTAATTCATAAGTTGATCACTATAACTAACACTATTTACAACAATAGCATAACACTTCAGTTTAAATGCGTGAACCATCGCATGTTGATTTTTTCCAGTTTGATACGCAATTTGAAGTGTAAACGATTTTGATAGCTATATTTGTCATCTTGATTGATAAACATGATGATAATAAATATACAACGTAGTTTATGTGTATGAAAAGTGCATGAAAAATGTTGTTTCTAACGTGATGTTCGAATTCTTTATTTATTTTATATCATTATCGGTATATTTGCTTAATTTATTAAAACAAAATATATAATCTACGTTTCATCAAAAAATAAGATATAGACAAACAATACTAACTAATTATAAACATTTACAACACAAAAAATTGTTTACTCATTACTTTTAATTTTTTTAGTTACACCGTTTATGTATTTTGTGATTTTGTATGTTTTCTAATTTAAAATTATAGTTTTGAATATATTTTTTATGAAAGAGTATTCCTCATAATGAGGAGTGCACTTGTGAATATTTATATATTTGAATCTCAAATTAATTCTTTTTTCGGTCTCTACATTAGAATTGAAGTTCGGTGCTTTTTTCATTAAACACGAATTTTAGTTTGGTTCGATTTCAGTATTTCAGTCCCTGTTGAAACCGAAACCATACGACCGGCATTTGAGAGTTTCGTCAAAAGACAGACACTATTTTGAGGAACATAATAGATAAATCCAAGTAATATAGTTATTGCATTGTGCAGAGGTGCATCGAGACCTACCTAATATTATGAACATTGTAAAATTCACAGCTACCAAAAGCACTACTTCTGTTTGGAAGGTACTTTTTGGTGCAGATACCCACAAAATCCAATCAATGGGATATCTTGTGAGAATTCATACTCATAAGATATCCTCCTTAAGAGATATAATCGTGTCACAAGGTATGATATAATTGTTTTGACATTGGAACTCATATTTTCTCCTTCAATGAGACAAGCCCAAGAATTAAAAGCTTAAGTGCCTTGTACGATACAAAGGGGGAAAGAGCTCGAAGGTCCATGGATGATTGGCAAAAGGTGAGTACACGAGGAGTTATTGCATTAACTACATGCCATTTAGCCTCTTTAATTATTTATGCATAAGTGTAAAAGTGAATTCAGCGTACTTGGTAATGACATGAAATAACTATGCACAAACAACAATCATTTGATCATCTACGTTAATTAGTCGAAGATCAAACAGAATAAGAACCACTTTTTGTTAGAGTTTGGTTTACACCCACACTTTGCATATGTTGTTTCTCCGGCAACATGGACGCAACACAATTTAATTCACTATTTAAGATTCAATATCTGGGATTCGAGAAAAATAACGGGTATTATTGGAATCTTAAAAGCAGCCACAGATTCCAGGACAAGACACACATAAAGAATATATATTTTACGATATCTTGTGCATTATCTTCAAAATATGAAGGATGAAGGGGGTAAATATATTCATGATAATTAATAAATTTTACTACAGCCAAGTTTGTATTAAATCTCTTCAAAACTTAAAAATAAATGCATGATTGATAAATTGCTTTTTGTAGACTGCTTGGAGCTACGTTCTGTATAAGATTTGAATGGTGAATTGAGGTAGAGTAGACAAACGATCCTGGAGTCCTTTGGCCAGCTATAGAAACAAAAAGCTTGCATCTTCTTTCCCTAACGTATAACCAGTCCCATCGTATATGTATATATGTATGTGTGTGTATGGAGAAGGATTTGCATCCCCCTTCTATTCAGTCCCCAAATGTAGCTCCATATTTTCAAGCGCAAGTTCCGATTTAAATAATAATATGGTATGAGAAGAGAGAGAAAACAATATTATTTAAATCAAAGCGTGTAACTGAAAATAGGGGGCTAAGTTGGAGTTGAATAGAGGAGGCTGCGGATCCTTTCCCTATATGTGTGTGCCTCTCACACACTACAAAATTTTGAAAAGGGGATTTTCACTTCAAGTGCTTATTTGTGCAGGGTAATAAGTTTTAAGAACAATACTTCTGAAAAATCAGTTTTAAAGAAATTTTACAGGAAAAAGATAAAAGAATTTATCATTTTCAGTTATACAGAAATAATGATAAAAGGAATTACAATTTTTCTGTATAACTTAAAAAGATAAATGAATTTATCATTATGCTGTAGATTGTCCTTAAAATTAATTATTTAAAACCGTTGTCCTTAAAACTTATTACCCTGCAAATAGAAGCCCTTCAACCTAATTTGGAGGGCACCTATGCTGTTAGGGGCACCATTGAGCGCTGATTACGTCTTTTTTTGCAATTTTAATCATTTGATATAATAGCATTTTATTACGCTTTTTATCTAAGATGTCGTTCGAGTGCTTAGTTTTTTTTTTTGGAACATCAGAATTTAGGCCTTTTTAGTATTTTTTTTTGCTTGGCTGAATTAAATACATTTGGAATTAAGTCATCTGGTTACTTTCTTCATTTATTATAAATCTTTGTATTTCAAGAATTTCAATCCTTGAATCATTTTTCTAAATCTTAAAAAAAAAGATAAACAATCAATTAGTAAATAATAACAGTTTTTCTTTATATTTGATTTGAGAACAAAAGTTACCGTTTAATTTCTCTATTCTTTGAAATTTAGCTTTATTGATTTCTTAACATTTTATTTTAATTGCATTAGCTTTTTTTTTTGAAAATAATTTCTTAAACAAGAAAATAATAATTAATTATAAATTAAAATTTATATTATTCACTAATATTATACTTGAGTTCTTTAAGATTATTTGATATACAAATATTCAGTTATTGCCATAACATGAACTTTACTAATATCAATTTTATTACTTCTATAAATTTTAAAAGTACTTGATTGACGAAACATTTACATATGTTTACATACACACATACGTACACACACACACATATATGTATCATATATGAAAAACTAATATGTAGCGACCATTTAATCAAAATCAATATAGTTTAAGTTGGTTATTTTTCGTAATTATTTAATGCGAATATTGTTTCAATATATGTGACACACACCTATTTCCGTCCAAGTTCCGCATGAGCTCTAAAGCCAATCTTAGCGCCTAGCGTTCCGCTCCACCTGAACTCCGCTTAGACTATAAAACCAATCATGGCGCCTAGTGCTCCGCTCCACCTCGAACAACATAGGTGTGCACCCTTCAAGAAAGCATCCACGCACACGTGCGTAATTCAAATACAAATTGCGTTGCATGCAATAATATTGCAAATAATACGCCTGGAACCTTGTCAAACAACTAATCATTAATTAATTTATTTATTTTTAGTTAATAGCAAGTGCCTGTTTGAATAAGATACAACAACAATCTCCTCCTAGTTCGCTGAATAACAGTACTAATATGAGTCAAAAAATATCACATGATACTTGTGAGGCAAACACATACATACCAGCACACAGTATTGTTACTCTTGGAACATTGAATATCATCCGTCCTTTCTTGTACCTCTACATATATATACAGCCGACTATATCAACTTCAACAAAACGAAACAAATAATCTAATCATTTACTTACCCATTCATCCTTAGTCTCCTCCACAAACTTTAGAAGTATGATCAACTCTAAGAAACTCCTAGATATGGTGAAAACCCTGCAAAAATCAACCTTTCCAGGAACAAAAAGAAGAATCATGTTCAATAGAAGCAATAGTGAGGCTCATTCTGATGAATGCAGTCTTTCGATTTCTGAAAAGGGACATATTTTTGTCTATTCCATTGATGGAAAACGATTCAAGGTTCCACTTACTTACCTTAGTTTTGAACTGTTCCAAGAGCTGCTCAGAATGTCTGAAGAAGAGTTTGGTCATCCAAGTGATGGACCAATTACTTTGCCATGTCATTCTTCATGCATCGAATATATTATACCTCGACTTAACTCTGGTGTGTCAAGTGAGCCTGGTTCACGATGTACCATGGATTCATTGTCTTTGAATCAGCAAACATCTGTGGCTTCAAAAGTCTTTACTTAGAATTTCTGTATATTTTTGATATGTCACAGATATAATTTGTACTAGTATAGACAGATATTTATATTGGTAATAGAACAAGTATGATTATAATGTAGAAAGGTGGTGAAGATACTGATATGGTAAACTGAATGTGAAGTTTCTATTTTCAACATTTCTTCCAGACTAACATACGCAAGAAGTCAAATGAGTGCTTAACTTTTATTCAGAAAATTATGGATTACTAGGTAGATACTTGTGGAAGAGCTAAATTTGTTTCCTTTGTCAATTTTATGGTGACACATTGCGTTTGGAATAGTTGTGGTATCAAACCAGAAATATGCAACGGAAGTAGAAATGACATATCATGAAAAATGAATAAAAACACGAGGATTTTACATGAAAATATTACAAAAATCAGAACAAAAACTCTCTGAAATATGAAGAACATTCCTCTGTCTTATAATAGGAAAAACCACAATCTGTCTTCTCAAAGAAAAATAAAACAAAATTATGTTAAGCCTCGCATCCTCCTCCTTAGAACTCTCGCTTACTCTCTTTGCTTTCGCTTAATGAGATATTTCAATTTTGAATGAAAATAGCACTGCGAGGCCAATGAATATGTATTAAATGAATCAACATTGTTCTCTATTTACCGTGATTCTTGCCCACTTATGATACTTGCAAACTTTATGATCTTGACCATAAGCAAAGATACCATGCTCCAATTCGACTAACCTTTCATTTACTTATGTGAAATATTGTTTTGTGTAAACTTCAAGAAACATTCCTACTGGACCACGATAGGAGGCTTTACCTCCTACACATTGTTAAATTTTCAACCGGCACTCAATACATCCACTTAGTATTATTACTAGAATATTACTCTTCCAGGAAAAAAAATTGTGGACTACTTTTGTAAATATTTAAATTGTAACTCAACGAATATGATTTCTCAACAACATAGATGAGCTCTTGAACTATATTTCCCAATTCAGCCTTTTGGTACTTCGTTTACATCCTATATATAAGTTTCATGTACTAATTTGGATTCCAGATCTATTAATTTAATTGGTTATACTGCTTAACTATATTACTTGTCTCTAAGTTTTTTATTTTATTGCACGAATAGTCAAAATCATTTCACGATTATTTGACTCATATACAAATGGTTTAACAATTTAGCTGATTTTTTTCCCTTCATCTGTTTTTATAAATTACTCCTTGTGTATGGCTCATATACAAATTCACAAAAACTCATGGTATTTATTTCATCAAGGACAAATTTTAGTTTTAAGGCCCCTTAAAAAACTTATTTTAAGTTTAAGCTTAGTTTCAAACTTATTATGAAAATATACTTATTTTTCCTTATTCAATTTTTTTAGATGCGCATATTCAAATTTTTTAATTGTAGAAGTATATTTTAAAAAAAAATTGGTACATGCGCATTTTCAAAGTGCACATGTACAAAAAGGTTGAATAATGAAAAAGAAGCCTATTTTCATAATAAGTTTGAAATGAAGCCTAAATTTGAAATACGTTTTTTTCGGAGAATTAAAATTAAAATTGGTCCTTTCATCAATAACACAAGTATCATATTTAACTTACTTTCTTATTGAAGAATAAAAAATTGATTTCTTACTTAAGTTTTGAGTTAAATTGTTTATTTTTTGAGAAAAAATAAATATCGACAGCCAAAAATAATTTCCAATATTTTTTTTTCATTTTCGTAAATACATCTTTTATAAACAGTATAATTTTGATTCTGTAATTTTCTTAATTTGTTAATTCGTGTAATCCTCAAATCTCCTTGAGTGAAATCATTTTGTGTTATTTCTTTATTTGCAATAAAGATAATCAAATAATACTCAATGATTAAAACCAAATATTCAAACTAAATTTGATTATTTTTCCTTTCAATATACTTTTTTGCAACAAAGAACATGGGACGGCTAACTCTCATTGAATTTTCTCATATTAGCTACATTGTGTGTTTTTTTAATATTATGTTTACTTAAATCCACTTTATATAAATTTTACATCAAATTCCGACCCACTAAGAAATCGACTCTTCATATAATGTCTCTACCTCATTCATGCCAAATGCTAAATATTAGTAGTAATAGGTGGAACCCAGTATGCAAGCCTTCCGCACGATAGCGGGCTCGGGGGAGATCGATAATGTATGCAGTATTTTTCTCGCATTGCGAAGAGACTGTTTACGGACTTGAACCTGCGCGTCCAGATCACCATGCGGGCGACTTAATCGTTGCGTCAAGGCTCCACCTCGCTAAATATTAGTAGTACTAATTGAAAAAAAAGGTACCAGTTATATTTTGAAAATGTAACTACAAATGAATTAGTGAGCACCCTTCAAGAAAGCATCCACGCACAAGTGCGTAATTCAAATACAAGTTGCATTACATGCAATATTATTGCAAATAATATGCCTGGAACCTTGTCAGACAATTAATTATTAATTCATCTATTTATTTTTAGCTGATAGCAAGTGCCCTACTTGTCTGAATAAGATACAGCAACAATAATCTCCTCCTAGTTCGCTGAATAACAGTACTCATATGAGTCATAAAATATCACATGATACTTGTGAGGCAAACACATACATACCAGCACGTAGTATTGTTACTCTTGGAACACTGAATATCATGCATCCTTTCTTATACCTCTACATATAAATACAGCAGACTATATCAACTTCAGCAAAACGAAACAAATAATCTGATAATTTACTTACCCATTCATCCTTAGTCTCCTCCACAAACTTTACGAGTATGATTAACTCTAAGAGACTCCTAGACATGGTGAAAACCTGGCAAAAATCAACCTTCCCAGAAACAAAAGGAAGAATCATTTTCAATAAAAGCAAAAGCGAGGCTCGTTCTGATAAATGCAGTCGTTCAATTGCTGAAAAGGAACATATTTTTGTCTATTCCAATGATGGAAAACGATTCAAGGTTCCACTTACTTACCTTAGTTTTGAACTGTTCCAAGAGCTGCTCAGAATGTCCGAAGAAGAATTTGGTCATCCAAGTGACGGACCGATTACTTAACCATGTGATTCTTCGTGCATCGAATATATTATATCTCGACTTAAGTCTGGTGTGTCACCTGAGTCTGGTTCACGATGTACCATGACTTCATTGCCTTCGAATCAGCAGATGTCTATGGCTTCAAAATCTTTACTTAGAATTTAGGTATATTTCTGATATGTGGTAGATAATGTGGAGTTTGTATACAGATAGACATATTTACACTGATCATAACAAAAAAGTATGATTATAATGTAGCAGCATGGTGTAAATATTGGTATGGTGAATTAATAGTGAAGTTTCTATTTTCAACATCTTCTCCTAGACTAATTACCGTACAGAACTGTCTTAGTTTCTTTTTTTCCCAATACAATGAGAGGCTAGTTTCGTTCAATTGTTAACGGAGGAGACTAATAATAAGGTGAACTGTGTGATTGTTTTTTGTTTCTCTTTCTTTTATTTAAAGTAGAGAGGCTTGATTAGTCAAAGTGGAACAAACAAATTGTTATGCTTATGTTTTATTTTACGACGAAAGCAGTGCTGATGTCAGAAATTATTTGTAAAGTCTACATAATGTTTTTGCACTTTTGTCTACTAAGAATTTATAACATAATAATAGAAGAAAAGAATTCCCAATTCATTATAGTCAGGAATTGCTTCTTATAGAATTTGCATGCATATATTAGTAAACATTATACTCAACTTTTACGTATTGTTGGAGATAGACTGACAACAAAGCACACCCAATTCACTGAATTCTATATCACATGATACTTGCCAAGGTTAACATACATACAAATCTGTTTGCAACAGCTCTAATGCTTCTAAACGTTTGTAAAATCAAATAAGAAGAAAAAGATAATTCATATTATTCAGCAAGACGGCTGAGCAAATAAAGATTGATTACATTAGGGTTACAGAGATAGATTTATATAGATAGAAAATATAAACAATAAAAAGGCTAAAAAGCCCAACCCAGACAGAAAATGGATCAATATGCTAACATCCCCCCTCAAACACGCGATGGTACGGCAAGAAGCATCGAGAGTAATGAAGCGTTTACCTTGAAATCGCGACTCATCACCATGCCGCGACTCACGATTCACAATCCCCGACTCAACACTGCAGCCGCCTCATTCCACCGACTCACGACTCATCACCTTCTCCACGACCCACGACTCAACCCACCAACGACTCACGAGACATCACCACTTCACCGACCCACGACTCATCATTCCATCAACAACTCCACCACGACTCACGATTTAAACCCCATCGCAACTCACGAGTCACCCAGAATTTCCCCAACCATAAATCGCGATCGACTCAATCCCTCCACCTTAAGTCGCGGCAAAACCATAAGTCGTCACCGAGTCATTGCGTCTTCCTATGAATCGTCACCGAGTAATCAAAGCTTCCAGTGAGTCGCTGAAAACCCTAAATCCATATCACCGAGACACGAGACAACCTCCCCTCAATTCCATGAGTCGCGAACAAGATAATTTGAGTCGCGAACGACTTATTTACAAGTCGCAACCATTTGTTTTTTCCTGAATCTTCTATTGAGTCGTTGCCGAGATGAAAGACGAATTGAAGCCAAAGCCTGCTGATGAGTCGAGTTTAATGAGTCGTAACCAAGTTAACATGAAGTCATTGTACTTTTCTTTAAGTCGCGAGTCACGTTGAGTCGTGGCCGAGTCAAGTTGAGTCATGTACTGTTATATTGTTTAGGTTATTCGTGTGTGTGTTTGTCGTACCGCTTTGTTAAGTCGTGTATTGAGTTGTAAGCCTATAAATAGGCATGGGGTTCATTTGTAATAGTTGTTGAAGATTAGAATAAAATTTCTTGTTGATTGCTTTGTGCTTTCTTCTCTAATTGGTAGTCGAGTGAAATCTCCTATCTCCACCTACGTCATTCGAGTGCGCTCGAATCTTCGTTTGTGAAGCCGATTCACGGAATCAAGTGCGCTTGATCAACGTCGAAAAATCGTAGATCTTTGTTTCTCGGTATCGTGCGCGATCAACGAGACGAAGATAGCTAGAATCCGGCATTTTTGGATCAACGGATTTGAGCATTGCAGTATTTTCAAATCACCGATTGCTACCGTTCATCAATTGAAGTTTGTTAAGAAATATCCGCCGCGTCAGTTTGGTATCGGAGCTTGTTTTAGCCAATCATAGCTAAATCGGGTCTTGGAGACAAGTATTCGAAGTTTGAAGTTTATGTTCATCGTGTTCATATTGAAGTTGCAACAAGAGAAAGAACTTTCGATCCATTCCATTGTGGATCAAAGTGTTGAAAGTGTTTGAATTTGAAGTAGGCCGTGTATACTAGTGAAGTAGTCGAGCCTAGGGAGGATCATTGGAAGCTTGTTTCGAGCTAAGGAGTTAAGGCCGAGCCTTGTGAAGTTGTGTAGAAGCAAGCTTGAAGCCGTGCTAGTTGATTTGAATTATAGCTTTGGAGTTGTTTTGTTTGAAGATTTTTGAAGTTTGATTTGTTGAAGCTTATTTTTTTAAAAAAAAAAAAAAAGATTTTGCGAAGTTCAATCATGCCACCGAGACGAGCTCAACGTCATCGCAATATTAATGCCTTGTATGGAAGAGAAGAGGCCGATGAAATGGAGCAACGAATCCACGAGAGCTTTACTGAAAAGTTGAACGAAGGAATTGGTCGATTAGAGAGAATGATGCTTGAAATGAATCAAAGTAGAAGAAGAATTTCACCTGAATCAAACCGTGGGGGTAGTAGAGTTTCATCACATTCAGAACGGGAGAGGAGAGAAAGTCAAGAGCATAGAAGTGTTGATAATCGAAGTAGAAGGAATGTTGATGATCGGGATCGAAGGGATGTTGGTAGTAGGAGTGGTGGTAGAGATGTTGGAGGACGAGAACGACAACGATATACTTCAGATTTTGATGAGGAATTTGTTGGTGACAGAGGGAGTATGCATCGAGATAGAGAACAAACACGACGTCAGTATCGAGATGTAGATGATGATCGTCGATGGGAATCGGGAATGAATATGGAGATTCCGGAGTTTAAAGGTGGGATGGTAGCTGAAGAATTTCTTGATTGGTTGTCTAATGTTGAAGAGATCTTTGATTTCAAAGAGATTCCGGAGAATCGCCGGGTGAAGTTAGTTGCTACTAGGTTGAGGGGGCGAGCTTTGGCGTGGTGGCAGCAAACTAAACTTACGAGAGAACGAATGGGGAAGTCAAAGATAGAATCGTGGGATAAGATGAAGAAGTTGATGAGATCTACTTTCTTACCTTACAACTATCAATCACTTATGTACCAGAGGTTGCAGAATCTGAGGCAAGGGACGAAGTCAGTCAATGATTATGCAGATGAATTTTACCAACTCATTGCCAGGAACGATATAATGGAAACGGAAGAGCAGCTGACGGCAAGATTTGTTGGAGGGTTACGAATGCAGATCCAGGATATGGTTAATATGTTTGATCCAAGATCTGTGGCGGAAGCACACCAAAAGGCGTTGGCTTGGGAGAAGCAGGGAAGGCGTGGAGGTGGTGTGTTTACTAATTCTAACAATCAAGTGAAGGGAGTCAGTGGAAGTTATAATGTTCCTAAAGTTGTTACAAAACCAGTTGTGAAGGAGACTGAGAAGGCGAAGGTTAACAGTGGATTCAAATGTTACAATTGCCAGGAGATGGGTCATAAAAGCAACGAGTGTCCGAAGCCGAAAAAGAGAACTATGATAGTTGAAGCTGAGGATGAGGATGAAGAGGCAGAGTGTTCTAATTCATTACCAGTTGAGGAGGAAGACTTGTTGTCAGGAGACGAAGGGTATTCACTAATGATGAGGAGAAGTTGTTTGACACCGAAGCAAGAGGAGGAAGACAGTTAGTTGAGGAATAATACATTTCAGTCTACTTGCACTATTCTTGGAAGGGTTTGTAAATTCGTTATTGATGCTGGGAGTTGCGATAACATTTTCTCTACAGAGGCAGTAAAGAAGTTGGAATTGAAAACCGAGAAGCATCCTAAACCGTACAAGTTAGCTTGGTTGAGGAAAGGTGGTGAAGTGAAAGTTGGAAGGAGAGCTTGTGTTAAATTTTCAATTGGGAAGAAATACAAGGATGAAATTTGGTGCGATGTTGTAGACATGGATGTGTGTCATCTGTTGTTGGGCAGACCATGGCAGTTTGATAGAGCAGTTCAACATGATGGTCGTGCTAATAGCTATAGTTTCATGTTTGAAGGCACTAAGATTACTTTAGTTCCCAAGAAGCCGCAACAGAAAGAAAGCAAGCTGGAGGAAATTGAAGAATTGAAAACTCTGTTGACTTTGAAGGAGTTTGTTAAAGAAGTTGAGAAAGAACCTGAGGTGTTTTTGTTGATTGGGAGAGAGAGTAGTGAAGAAGTTGAGATTCCAGAAGAAGCAAAGCCAGTTTTGAAAGAATTTGAGGACGTATTTCCAAAAGAGTTGCCTAAGGAGTTACCGCCATTGAGGGACATTCAACATCAAATTGATCTTGTTCCAGGAGCAATTTTACCACATCGACCACATTACCGAATGAGTCCGAAGGAACATGAGGAGTTACGAAGGCAGGTGGAAGAGTTGCTGGAACAAGGACGTGTTCAGGAAAGTTTGAGTCCGTGTGCTGTGCCGGCTTTGTTAGTACCGAAGAAGGACGGGACGTGGAGGATGTGCACTGATAGTCGAGCCTTGAATAAGATTACCGTGAGATATAGATTTCCAATGCCGAGGTTGGATGACTTGCTAGATCAGTTGAGTGGGGCTATTATCTTTTCAAAGATTGATTTGAAAAGCGGATATCATCAAATTCGGATTAGACCTGGAGACGAATGGAAGACAGCCTTCAAAACGAGAGAGGGGTTATACGAATGGTTGGTTATGCCATTTGGTTTGTCAAATGCACCTAGTACATTCATGCGGGTGATGAATCAAATCTTTAGACCATTCATTGGGAAGTTCGTCGTGGTTTATTTCGATGATATTCTGATTTACAGCAGGAGTACTGATGAAGTACATACTTCGACTCACGACTCATCACCAGTCGCGATTCATCGCGATTCACGACTCATCACCATTCGCGACTCATTCCCATCGCCTCCTCACCAAGCACGACTCATCCTACCAACGACTCACGAGACATCACCACTCCACCGATCCACGACTCAACCCACCAACGACTCACGAGTCATCAATCTCCACGCGACTCACGACTCATCGCCCTCTTCACCAATCCGCGACTTATCCCAATCCCCAAAACCCTAAGTCGCGATTTCCTCTCCTTCTCATATGTCGCGCGCGTGAGTATGATAAGTCGTGAACGAACTATGCTTCTCCAGTGGGTCGCTGAAAACCCTAAATCCATATCACCGAGACACGAGACAACCTTTCCCCAATTCCATGAGTCGCGATCGACTTATTCATAAGTCGCTACTGGTTTCCATAAGTCGTTGCCATTCTCTTAGGTGCTGAAGCTCCATTAAGTCGCTGATGATTCAATAAGTCGTGAACGACTTATTTTTGAGTCGTTTTTAAGTCACGAACTTGTGTTGAGTCGTTTTACTGTTTAGTCTTAAGTCGTATGCATATGGTGTTGTAATTTTTTTTTTAAGTCTTGTAATGAGTTGTAAGCCTATAAATAGGCAAGTCGTGTCATTTGTAAGGGGGGGAATATCGAATAAAATTTCTTTTAGATTGCTTTGTGCTTTCTTCTAATTGGTAGTCGAGTGTGATCTCCTATCTCCACCTACGTCATTCGAGTGCGCTCGAATCTTCGTTTGTGAAGCCGATTCACGGAATCTTGTGTGTCAAGATCAACGTTCAAGAATCGTAGATCTCTTTCACGGAATCTTCGGATCAACGAGTTAGAGATAGCTAAAATTCGGTATCTTCGGATCAACGAATTTGGGCATTGCAGTATTTTCAAATCATCGATTGCTACATTTCATCAATTGAAGTTTGTTTTGATTAATCCGCTACGTCAGTTTGGTATCAGAGCGAGATTGCAAGGAGTTTGCATCATTTGGAGAATTGGGTTTCGAGAAGTTGAAGTTTAGAGATCGAATTTGCAAATTGTCGAGAAGTTTGGAGTTTGAAGTTTGTGTTCGTCGTGTTCATATTGAAGTTGCAACAAGTTTGGGGTTTGTGATCCATAGTCTCTTGAATCAAAGTGTGGGAAAGGTGTTTGAAGTTCGAAGCAAGCTTGAAGCCGTACTAGTTGATTTGAATTGTAATTTTGGAGTTGTTTTGTTTGAAGATTTTTGAAGTCAAAATTGTTGAAGTTTGATTTGTTGAAGTTTGGAGAAGTTCAATCATGCCACCGAGACGAGCTCAACGCCATCGCAACATTAATGCCTTGTATGGAAGAGAAGAGGCCGATGAAATGGAGCAACGAATCCATGAGAGTTTTACTGAAAAGTTGAATGAAGGGATTGGTCGATTAGAGAGAATGATGCTTGAAATGAATCAAAGTAGAAGAAGAATTTCACCTGAATCAAACCGTGGGGGTAGTAGAGTTTCATCACATTCAGAACGGGAGAGGAGAGAAAGTCAAGAGCATAGAAGTGTTGATAATCGAAGTAGGAGGAATGTTGATGATCGGGATCGAAGGGATGTTGGTAGTAGGAATGGTGGTAGAGATGTTGGAGGACGTGAACGACAACGATATACTTCAGATTTTGATGAGGAATTTGTTGGTGACAGAGGGAGTATGCATCGAGATAGAGAACAAACACGACGTCAGTATCGAGATGTAGATGATGATCGTCGATGGGAATCGGGAATGAAGATGGAGATTCCGGAGTTTAAAGGTGGGATGGTAGCTGAGGAATTTTTAGATTGGTTGTCTAATGTGGAGGAGATATTTGATTTCAAGGAAGTGCCGGAGAATCGTCGAGTAAAGTTAGTTGCTACAAGGCTGAGGGGGAGAGCTTTGGCGTGGTGGCAACAAACTAAACTTACCAGGGAGAGAATGGGGAAGTCAAAGATAGAATCGTGGGATAAGATGAAGAAGTTGATGAGATCTACTTTCTTACCTTACAACTATCAATCACTTATGTACCAGAGGTTGCAGAATCTGAGGCAAGGGACAAAGTCTGTTAGTGATTATGCTGATGAATTTTACCAACTCATTGCCAGGAACGATATTATGGAGACTGAAGAACAGTTAACTGCTAGATTCATTGGGGGATTGAGAATGCAAATCCAGGATATGGTTAATATGTTTGATCCAAGATCTGTGGCGGAAGCACCCCAAAAGGCGTTGGCTTGGGAGAAACAAGGAAGGCGTGGAGGTGGTGTGTTTACTAACTCCAATAATCCGGTGAAGGGGTCCGGTGGTAGTTCTAATGTTCCTAAACCTGTCAGTAAGCCAATTGTGAAGGAGACTGAGAAAGCAAAGGTTAACAGTGGGTTCAAATGTTATAATTGCCAGGAAATGGGTCATAAAAGCAATGAGTGTCCGAAGCCGAAGAAGAGAACTATGATAGTTGAAGCTGAGGATGAGGATGAAGAGGCTGAGTGTTCTAGTTCATTACCGGTTGAGGAGGAAGACTTGTTGTCAGGAGACGAAGGATATTCACTAATGATGAGGAGAAGTTGTTTGACACCGAAGCAAGAGGAGGAAGACAGTTGGTTGAGGAATAATATATTTCAGTCTACTTGCACTATTCTTGGAAGAGTTTGTAAATTCGTTATTGATGCTGGGAGTTGTGATAATATTATCTCTACAGAGGCTGTGAAGAAGTTGGAATTGAAAACCGAGAAGCATCCTAAACCGTACAAGTTAGCTTGGTTGAGGAAAGGAGGTGAGGTGAAAGTTGGAAGGAGAGTTTGTGTTAAATTGTCAATTGGGAAGAAATACAAGGATGAAATTTGGTGCGATGTTGTAGACATGGACGTATGTCATCTGTTGTTGGGCCGACCATGGCAGTATGATAGAGCAGTACAACATGACGGACGTGCTAATAGCTACAGTTTCATGTTTGAGGGTACTAAAATCACGTTAATTACCAAGAAGCAACATCAGAAAGAAAGCAAGCTGGAGGAAATTGAAGAATTGAAAACTCTGTTGACTTTGAAGGAGTTTGTTAAAGAAGTGGAGGAAGAACCTGAAGTGTTTTTGTTGATTGGGAGAGAAAATAGTGAAGAAGTTGAGATTCCAGAAGAAGCAAAGCCAGTTTTGAAAGAATTTGAAGACGTATTTCCAGAGGAGTTGCCTAAGGAGTTACCGCCACTTAGAGACATTCAACATCAAATTGATCTTGTTCCAGGAGCAGTTTTACCACATCGACCACATTACCGAATGAGTCCAAAAGAACATGAGGAGTTACGAAGGCAGGTGGAAGAGTTACTTGAGCAGGGACGTGTGCAGGAAAGTTTGAGCCCATGTGCTGTACCAGCTTTATTGGTGCCCAAGAAGGATGGAACATGGAGAATGTGTACAGATAGTAGAGCTTTGAACAAGATTACTGTCCGCTACAGATTTCCTATGCCAAGGTTGGATGATTTGTTGGATCAGTTGAGTGGGGCAACTATATTTTCGAAGATTGACTTGAAGAGTGGTTATCATCAGATTCGGATCAGACCTGGAGACGAATGGAAGACAGCCTTCAAAACGAGAGAGGGGTTATACGAATGGTTGGTTATGCCATTTGGTTTGTCAAATGCACCTAGTACATTCATGCGGGTGATGAATCAAATCTTTAGACCATTCATTGGGAAGTTCGTTGTAGTTTATTTCGATGATATTCTGATTTACAGCAGGAGTACGGAGGAGCATGTCCAACATTTGAGGGAAGTATTGAATATTCTTCGTGAGGAACAATTTTATGCTGCTACGAAGAAATGTGTGTTTATGACGCACAGTGTTTTATTTCTGGGTTATGTTATTTCAGGAGAAGGTATTCAAGTTGATCAGAGTAAAGTTGAGGCAGTCAGGAATTGGCCACAGCTAAAGACAATTACGGAAGTGAGAAGTTTTCATGGGCTAGCGTCATTCTACCGAAGATTCATTCCACACTTTAGTAGCGTGATGGCTCCAGTTACTGATTGCATGAAGGGTAAACAGTTTTCGTGGACAGAAGAAGCCGGGATTGCTTTTGAACGAATCAAAGAACTGTTGACGACAGCGCCAATTCTTGTTCTACCTAATTTTCAGTTGTTGTTTGAGCTACACACTGATGCATCAAAGGTTGGGATTGGAGGAGTGTTGAGTCAGCAGGGGAGACCTGTTGCATATTTCAGTGAAAAGTTATCAGGAGCAAAGATGAGATACAATACATATGACGTTGAATTTTACGCTGTTGTGCAAGCTGTTAAGCATTGGAGACACTACCTATTTCAGAAGGAATTCGTTCTTTACACTAATCACGAAGCTTTGAAACATTTACAGGGGCAGGATAAAATTTCAGCGAGGCATGCATCATGGACTGCTTATTTGCAGCAATTTACTTTTGTTGTTAAACACAAATCTGGGGTGACGAATCGTGTGGCTGATGCTTTGAGTAGGAAGAGTCATTTATTAACAACATTGAAGGTTGAAGTGACGGGGTTTGAATTGTTGCCAGAACAGATTGAAGAAGATCCTTACTTTGTGAAATATGTTGAGAAAGTGAAGGAAGGAAGTACTGATGAATTTATGTTGGTTGATGGATTCTTGTTTAAAGGAAATCAGTTATGTATTCCAGAGGGCAGTTTGAGAATGAAAATTATCAAAGAGTTGCATGAAGAAGGCCATGTGGGTAGAGATCGTACATTGAAGTTGATTTCTCAATCTTACTTTTGGCCATCGATGAGAAAAGAGGTTGAAAGATTTGTGGAGAGATGCCATATTTGCCAGGTTTCGAAGGGAACAGCAACGAATGCAGGGTTGTATATGCCGCTACCTGTACCGTCTAAGCCATGGGTTGATATCAGCATGGATTTCGTTTTGGGTTTGCCGAGAACTCAGAGGGGAAATGATTCAATATTTGTTGTGGTGGACAGGTTTTCGAAGATGACACATTTTACAGCCTGTAAGAAGACAGCGGATGCAGTTCGAGTGGCTCGGTTGTTCTTTAAAGAAATCTATCGTTTACATGGGTTGCCAGAGTCTATTGTTTCCGACAGAGATACCAGATTTTTAAGTCATTTTTGGTTGAGTTTGTGGAAGATGGTAGGAACGAAGCTGAATTTTAGTAGTGCTTATCATCCGCAAACAGATGGGCAGACAGAGGTGGTGAATAGATCGTTGAGAAACTTGTTACGATGTCTTCTGAAAGACAATTTGAAGAGTTGGGATTGGAAATTGTGTCAAGCTGAGTTCGCACACAATCACGCAGTCAATCGAAGTACTGGTTTCAGTCCATTTCAGATTGTATATTCAAATTTACCCAGGGGACCGTTGGGTTTGGCAGTAGTACCACAACCGAAGAAGGTAGTTAAATGAGCTGCTGATTTTGTTGATGGGTTGACGAAATGCCATAGAATCGTTCAGGAACGATTGGAAAAGACAAATGAGAAGTATAAACAAATGGCAGATAAGAAACGAAGAAGTGTAGTCTTTAAAGAAGGTGATTTTGTTTACGCGGTTTTAACGAAAGATCGTTTTCCAATTGGGACTTATAACAAGTTGAACAGCAACGAATGCAGGGTTGTATATGCCGCTACCTGTACCGTCTAAGCCATGGGTTGACATCAGCATGGATTTCGTTTTGGGTTTACCTAGAACTCAGAAAGGGAATGATTCTATATTTGTTGTGGTGGACAGGTTTTCAAAGATGGCACATTTTGTAGCCTGTAAGAAGACAGCGGATGCAGTTCGAGTGGCACAATTATTCTTTAAAGAAATTTATCGATTACATGGGTTGCCGGAGTCTATTGTTTCAGACAGGGATACCATATTTTTAAGTCATTTTTGGCTTAGTTTGTGGAAGATGGTAGGAACAAAGCTAAATTTTAGCAGCGCTTACCATCCACAAACTGATGGACAAACAGAAGTTGTTAACAGGTCATTGGGAAATTTGTTACGATGTCTTGTGAAAGACAATTTGAAGAGTTGGGATTTGAAGTTGTGTCAAGCTGAATTTGCTCACAATCATGCAAATAACCGAAGTACAGGTTTCAGTCCATTTCAGATTGTATATTCAAGCTTACCAAAGGGGCCGCTGGATTTGACAGTAGTACCACAACTGAAGAGGACAGTTAAACGAGCTGCTGATTTCGTTGATGGGTTGACGGAATGCCATAGAATCGTTCAGGAACGATTGGAAAAGGCAAATGAGAAGTATAAACAAATGGCGGATAAGAAATGAAGAAGTGTAGTCTTCAAAGAGGGTGATTTTGTTTACGCGGTATTGACAAAAGATCGTTTTCCAGTTGGAACTTACAATAAGTTGAAAGCACGAAAGATTGGTCCAGTGGAAATCTTGAAGAGGATCAATGATAATGCGTATCGGTTAAAATTACCAGAAAATGTTCATACTTCTGATGTTTTCAATGTCAAACACTTAATTCCGTATTATGAAGAGGAACTTGACGAAAATGTGAATTCGAGGACGAATTCTTTCCAACAAGGGGAGGATAATGAAGCATTTACCTTGAAATCGCGACTCATCACCATGCCGCGACTCACGATTCACAATCCCCGACTCAACACTGCAGCCGCCTCATTCCACCGACTCACGACTCATCACCTTCTCCATGACCCACGACTCAACCCACCAACGACTCACGAGACATCACCACTTCACCGACCCACGACTCATCATTCCATCAACAACTCCACCACGACTCACGATTTAAACCCCATCGCAACTCACGAGTCACCCAGAATTTCCCCAACCATAAATCGCGATCGACTCAATCCCTCCACCTTAAGTCGCGGCAAAACCATAAGTCGTCACCGAGTCATTGCGTCTTCCTATGAATCGTCACCGAGTAATCAAAGCTTCCAGTGAGTCGCTGAAAACCCTAAATCCATATCACCGAGACACGAGACAACCTCCCCTCAATTCCATGAGTCGCGAACAAGATAATTTGAGTCGCGAACGACTTATTTACAAGTCGCAACCATTTGTTTTTCCTGAATCTTCTATTGAGTCGTTGCCGAGATGAAAGACGAATTGAAGCCAAAGCCTGCTGATGAGTCGAGTTTAATGAGTCGTAACCAAGTTAACATGAAGTCATTGTACTTTTCTTTAAGTCGCGAGTCACGTTGAGTCGTGGCCGAGTCAAGTTGAGTCATGTACTGTTATATTGTTTAGGTTATTCGTATGTGTGTTTGTCGTACCGCTTTGTTAAGTCGTGTATTGAGTTGTAAGCTTATAAATAGGCATGGGGTTCATTTGTAATAGTTGTTGAAGATTAGAATAAAATTTCTTGTTGATTGCTTTGTGCTTTCTTCTCTAATTGGTAGTCGAGTGAAATCTCCTATCTCCACCTACGTCATTCGAGTGCGCTCGAATCTTCGTTTGTGAAGCCGATTCACGGAATCAAGTGCGCTTGATCAACGTCGAAGAATCGTAGATCTTTGTTTTTCGGTATCGTGCGCGATCAACGAGACGAAGATAGCTAGAATCCGGCATCTTTGGATCAACGGATTTGAGCATTGCAGTATTTTCAAATCACCGATTGCTACCATTCATCAATTGAAGTTTGTTAAGAAATATCCGCTGCGTCAGAGAGTTTGCCAATGAAAAATCTATGACGTTCAATAATGTGAGCCTTCGTGAAGAAATCAACAAGTTGCGTCGATGACGAAGTAAAAGGCAGAGAAAATAGTTCCATGCAGCAAGTGATACCGAGTGAAATGACAGTCAATCTCAATATGTTTGGTGCGCTCATGAAAAAAAGTATTGTGAGCAATTTGAATAGCGCTCTTATTGTCACAATACATAGGAGTGGGAGAAAAAATCGAAACACCCATATCCTCCAACAGCCAACGTAATCAAATAATCTCAGATGTAGTGGGGGCCATAGCACGATACTCTGCCTCAGTGGAAGACCGAGAAACAACATCCTGTTTCTTGCTCATCCATGAAATAAGGGAATCACCTAAAAATATACAAAAGCCAGTTGTGGATTTTCTATCCGTTGAGTCACCGGTCCAATCTACATCAGAGAAGGCACGAAGCTCAAAAGATGAGGTCGATGGGAACAAAAGACTCTGATAAAGTGTTCCATGCAAGTAACGAAGAATGCGCATAACAGCAGCCCAATGAATAGAGGTAGGAGAAGATACGAACTGACTAACAATGTGAACAGCATAGGCAATATCTGGACGAATGATTGTCAGATATACAAGGCAACCAACAATAGAATGATATAAAGTGGGATCAGAAAGAGGACTCCCATCGGTCGGAGTATATCGAGCATTTACCTCAAGTGGTGAATCAACATGACGTGCATCAGTAAGACCAGCACGATGAATAATGTCAGTAGTGTATTTGGACTGGGAAAGAAGATAGCATTTTTCTGAGGAAGCTATTTCAATCTCTAAAAAATAACGTAGATGACCCAAATCCTTCATATCAAAACAACGAGACAATGTGGCTTTAATACTCACAATACCATTACTGTCATCACCTGTAATGATCATATCATCTACATATAGTAGAAGAAGAATACGGCCTGCAGAAGTCAATCTGACAAAACGTGCTGAATCTTGGGGACTAGAGGTAAAACCAAGTGATGTAACTACATTCGAAAATCTCTCATACCAAGCACGTGGTGCTTGCTTAAGGCCATATAGAGCTTTATTAAGCCTACAAACCTGACCTGGAGCATGAGAAACACCAGGTGGAGCAACCATATAAACTTCTTCCTTAAGATCTCCATTAAGAAAAGCATTTTTAACATCCATTTGAGAGATGTCCCACTTACGACTGGACGCAACAGCAATAAGAACCCGAACAGATGTCATCTTAGCCACAGGAGCAAATGTTTCCTCATAATCCATGCCATACTCTTGGGAAAATCCTTTAGCAACTAAACAAGCTTTGTATCGCTCAATAGAACCATCTGACTTGGTTTTAATCTTATACACCCATCGACAACCAATAGTTTTCTTCCCAGTAGGAAGGTATACAAGATCCCAGGTAACAGTTTTGTCTAAAACAGACATTTTCTCAGACATAACACGTTGCCACACAGGAGAACGAACAGCCTCCGAGTAAGAAGAAGGCTCATAGAAAGTGTCAATGGAAACAAGAATTGAAGCAAAAGCCCGAGAGTAACAAGAGTAAGAAAAATCAGATAATTGAGTAGATTTACGTGTGCGAGTGGGATAGCGAGGTTGAACATGATCAATCATCACAGGAGGTGTTTGAACAGTCGTAGTAGCAGGGGATAAAGTTTCACCTGTAGAAGGAGGAGGAACAGAGTGTATGGATGACGGAGTATCAATGATAAGAGGTGGTGAATCAGAGGAGTTATCAGCAGGAAATGGATCAATGTGAATAAGATCAGACTTAATCATACTATGAGGACTAGCTGGAATAAAGTAGAAGGGAATATGTTCAATAAAGGAAACATGACGAGAAACATATAGTTTATTTGAAGAATGATCATAACAACGATGGCCTTTTTGTCCAATACCATACCCAAAAAAAACACATATAGCAACACGCGAAGATAATTTTGTACGTTCTACGTGTGGACGAAGAACAAAACAAGTGGAACCAAACACTTTTAGGTGAGAGTAATCAGGAGTTTGACCAAACAACTTGGCATGAGGAGAAATACCAGAGTTATGAGAAATCGAGATCTTATTAATAAGATAAACGGAAGTGAGAACAGCTTCTCCCCAAAATTCTTTGGAACGCTAGCTGAAAGAATCATAGAACGGGCAGTTTCAACAATGTGTCTATGTTTTCTTTCAGCAACACCATTTTGTTGCGGGGTATCAGTGCAGGAAGTCTGATGCAAAGTACCATCAACCGTGAATATGTTAGAAAGGTCTCCCTTAGTGTATTCCCCCTTAAATCAGAACGAAAGCATTTAACAATAGCAGAGTGTTGTGTTTTAACATATGCTTGAAAGGCAGTATATATATCAATAAACTCAGAATGACGTTTCATCAGATAAACCCAACAATAACGAGTATAGTCATCGATAAAAGAGACATAATATATGCACCCACCTTTTGTGGGGATGGATGCTGGACCCCAAACATCAGAATGAACTAAATCAAAAGGTGCAGTGGAAGTAGAAACACTTTGATAAAGGGCAAAGCAGAAAATTTTCCAAGTTTACAAATACTACCATCTGAAATATCATGAGAACGTAAATCTCCCGAAACACCAGAATTACACAAGAATTTAAGACGAGAGCTTGAAATATGACCAAGTCTAGAATGCCACAAATAAAACTTAGAAGACAATGGAGTTAAATGAAAAGAAGAAAGGTCAATACTAGCAGCAGCGGCATGACTTGGAATGTGCAAGTCATCCAAAACATAGAGACCGCCCTGCCTACGGCCTGTCCCAATCAACTTCTTGGAGTTGGGATCCTGCACAGAGCAAGTGGTAGAAGAAAAATGAACAAGATATCAAAGATCACAAAGTTGTCTGACCGACACAAGATTCATAGTTAATTTAGGAATACAATAAACATTTGGGAGGGAAACGTGTGTGGTTTGAATTGTATCGATTCATGTTAATGGCAAAGGTGTGCCATCAGCAGTCAAAATAGAATGTGAGCGAGAATCAAAAGACATAAATATAAATGATGAGCAATCATGGGACATATGATATGAGGCACCAGAATCCAAAATCCACAAAGGAGAATTCAAACCTGATATGGAGGGAGCTGACATGGCAAAGTGCTGAGATTGAGGAGCAGTCATGTTTTGAGACAAAGACTGGCTAGCAAGGAACTTCTGAAATTGTTCTGCAAGACTCCAAGAGAGTCCATAGAGGAATCCACAACTGATTCACCGGAAGGATGTACCAATGCAGCAGTCCTAGGCTGGGAACTACCTCATGACTGTCCATGTCCTTGTGCAGTAGAGAGGGACTATTGTTGGCTACCGCGTTGTTGCTGTTGTGATCTATCACTTGGCTTAAAACTTTGATTTTTTTGACGAGCCAATAACTCAGGACATTGATTCTTCCAATGGCCTGGTTGTTTACAATAATTACAATCACGACCATTCTTGATATTTATCTTGTTGCGTTGAGATGGGATTGGTAAAATCCCTGTAGCAAAAACAGATGCAGAAGAAGTCTGTGCAACTTTCTCAGTTTGAGAATTCAAGCGAGTTTCTTCAGCTAATAATTCATGTAGAACAGAATCAACAGAGGTAAAGGAGTGCGATGTAGGATGGACGCACGACAATGCTCGTACTCTGGTCGAAGAGTCATCAACAATTGAACAAGACGTTGTTCCTCCCTACGAGCGATATATGGAGCAAATGACCTAAGCTCAGCAACCTCAGTCATAGCCAATTGATCTCAAAGAGCAGTAATTTCAGAATAAAAATCTTGAATATTTCGATCATTCTGAGACAATGACCGAATATCAGCCTCTAATTGATATTGAATGGCAAAGTTAGAACGCACAAAAAGTCGCTCCAAATAGTCCCAAACTTGCTTAGCAGTATCATACTTAGCCAATTGCATACCAATTTTATTCTCAACAGAATTATTAATCCAAGTGATGATCTTTGAATTGTTAGTATCCCATTTCTCCCTCGATTCAACATTAGCAGCTTCAGGAGCCACAATAACACCAAAAATATATCCCCACATCTGTTTTCCTTTCAGAAAATTTTTCATGACATAACTCCAATAAGAATAGTTTTTTCCATCTAAACGAACACTAATAGCCTGTAATGAATCATCACCTCCTGCCATATTTTGAAGTCAGCAACTGCTTCAGGTCGAGATTGGCAGTTGGGTCAGGGAGATCGGTAGCTAGGGCAGGCTGGGGACTCGGGTTTCTGTAGGCTGGGGACGGGGCTCTGGGGTTTTGGGACAAGATCGACGACAGGCTAGGGTTTCGGTGGGTGCTAGGGTTTGGAGCAGGTGATGGTACCAGGCTAGAGTTTCGGGTTGAGGCAGGAAGACAAGACAGCGACGAGGCAGCGACGAGGCAGAAGGCAGAAACAAGAACGAGGCTCTGATACCATGTAAACGTTTGTAAAACGTTTGTAAAATCAAATAAGAAGAAAAGGATAATTCATATTATACAGCAAGACGGCTGATCAAACAAAGATTGATTACATTAGGGTTACTGAGATAGGTTTATATAGATAGAAAACATAAACAATAAAAAGGCTAAAAAGCCCAATCCAGACAGGAAATGGATCAATATGCTAATAATGCTAACCAACCAAGCATAGCTAAACAATCGTATGAAATGGTTAACATTTATTGAGATAGCAATAACTTACATATGAAAGCAATGATGCATTGACCAACTAAATTCATTTGAATCGATCGCTAGTTTGTTGAACTTTCATGAATATGAAAACAAATTGTCCTGTCAGATAAAAGAAAAACCAGAATTTATGACTGGGTATTACAGTAAACAACACTTGAAGATATACCATCATAGTGAAGGTGGAGGCTGGCACTTGGAATTCAGGTAGTCTTGGAAGCTCTTAATTCTTCGGGTGAGGGCTGCACTTGGTTGTTCTTCCTCGGCCTAGCTATTAAGAACAAAACCTTGTATCAATTTCAGCAAACAAAGAAAAGAAACCAATTTTATCGACGAAAATGATATTCATGTATTGGAAAATAAATAAATCAGACGATGAATTTCATACTCAGATGCAAAGAGAATAAGTTGCCTTCAAAACATAGGTTTTTTGAAGAGTCTCGTATTTATTGAGATAAATTTATTTTGCCATTCTTATTTTACTTGAATTATTGCACTGTCATTGGTGTCTAAAAACGCAGCCTTTTCTTTTAACGATTCACTTGTCAATTCATATTATACAAAAGTGTTCTGCACTTCAGTAAAGGACATCTCCATTTGCAGCGAGAATCTACTTATAAGAAATTTGTAATATTTATCAAATTGCTCCTTTAACAAAGAATTGCAACTTCTGATATTACAAGCTTGTGAAAAATTTACAAAGGATAATAATCATTTAAACATGAGCCTAGAAGCAAGCAACTATACAACACCAATGGTAACAAAACTTGTGTTAGTTTCTTCACTCAATCTCTTACGTAAAACAAAATTGTTTTCTGAATTTGATCCAAACGCCCTGCTATCTTTTTATAATGATAATTCTTTTCAATGGAAGTTAAACGAATTAATCGAAAGTCGAATTTTACACTACTAGCAGTTGGATAAACGAAGAAGATTGTGATCTTAGCTACATTTGGTGTCTCTTTTCAGCTGACAAATCCATGGAAACAATCAAATCAAACAGACATTTTGGCAAAGGATTTCAGCTAATTACAGTAATAAGCAGAAAGCATTCACTTCCCTCTTGCTAAAGGGTCGTTAATGAAAGACTAAACAAAAATACACTACTTCAAATCTTAAATAAATAAGTTCTTACCTCTTGCCGTGTGTATTGTTCCTTGTCAAAATGAAATTAACTGGTCTTAATTTTGAAACATCTTAAAGGAATAATTCAAGGATAACACCCTTTGATTTTCATGTCAGATCGTAAGTAGGGATTGCTTTACATGTTCCTAAGCTGTGTCCATCATCTTGTCATAGCTTTTGTTTATTTCATATGAAAACAATCTTGTTGCTGCAATTGAGGCAAAGAATAGAGATTCATCAATTTTTGACTTATTTAAACTATGTTATATAGCTACCAATTCGACCTTAATCAATGGAAAAAGACTTGGCTTCCGTTATTTACACATTAATATTATGATAATTATAACCCTTAAGGGCTGTAACTTTAATTCATAATTTGCACACTTTAATTAGTTTTATTTACAAAAGTAGCATAACACTTTTTTTGTTTTATTTTTGTTTTTGAAATTGGATACCTAGATGGTGGTACATATTAGTACTATAAGTCTTAGGTAGTATTCAACATACTACATGTCAATATATGTTCGAATCATTCTACGCAAGTTTCGAATTTGTGACACTTCGCACCAAAGTCGAAGCGCGTAACACTTTAGTTTTACATGTGTGAACTATCACATGTTGATTTTTTTTTCCAATGGGTTGATCTATGAATTTGAAGTGAACAATTTTGACGGTTTTAGTTCGACATCTTGGTTGGTAAAAATGAAGGTAATACATAGACAATGTAGTTTGTGTATGAAAAGCGCATGAAGAATGTTGTATTGAGCAAGGTTCGAGATTTCAATTTCGATCTTGGTTTCGATAAGAGCGTCTAACCGCCATGACACAAATGTCGGACTTTTTATTTATTTTTATATAAATATATATATATTTGTTTGATTTACTAAAACAAAATGTATAATTTATCTTTGATTAAAAAATAATATAGAGACGAACAATACTGCCTATTTATATACATTTATAAAACTAAAAATTATTTGTTCTTTACTTAATTTTCAAAAAAAAAAATTAGTTACATCATTTATATATTTTGTGATTTTGTATGCTTTCTAAGTTAAAATTTAAGATTTTGAATATTTATATATTTGAGAGTCAAATTAATTCTTTCTGAGTTTCTATGGAAAATTTGAAGTTTAGTACTCTTATTAAACCAGAATTTCAGTTTGCTTAGATTTCAGTTCCCACTAAACCCAAAACCGAACGATCGAAATCTCAGAGTTTCGGTCAAAAACCTCGAACATTGGTTTTGAGGAACATAATAGATAAATCTAAGTTATATAGTTATTGCATTGCGCAAAGGTACATTGAGACCTGCCTCATATAAAGAACATCCTAAACTTCGCAGCTACCAAAAAACAGTACTGCTATTTGGAAGGTATTTTTTGGTGTAGATACCCACAATATCCGATCAATGGGTTATCTTGTGAGAATTCAGACTCATAAGATATCCCCTTTGGAGATATAATCGTGTCACGGGGTATGATATTTTTGTTCTGACACTGGAACTCATATCATCCCCATTAAAGAAACAAGCCCAAGAATCAAAAGCTTCAAGCACCTTGTATGATACAAGGGGAAGAGCCCAAAGGTCAGTGAATGTTTTCAATACTGCAAAAGGTGAGTACATGAGGAGTTGTTGCATTAACAACATATCATTTAGCCTCTTTAATTATTTATGCATGAATGTAAAAGTGAATGTAGCGTACTTAGCAACGAGATGAAACACTTGTGCATAAACAACAATCATTTGATCATCTCGTTAATTAGTCAAAGACCAAACAGAATAAGACCCAATTTTCGTTAGTCTGGTTTAGACCCACACTTTGCATATGTTCTTTCTCCAGCAACATGGATGAAACACAATTTAATTTACTATTTAAGATTCAGTAGTTAGGATTCAGGAAAAAAAATCGGTATTGTTGGTATCTTAAAAGCAGCCACAGATTCCAAAACAAGGGGGTGTGATAGAATATATTTTACATATTGTACATATATTTAATGATTTCAGGGACAGTCTAAGCATACGAGAACCTCCCGCTTCGACTGAGGGGGTGTGATAGAATATATTTTACATATATTCTTGGCGTTAGAATATTTCCTGATATTACCTGCATTTATTCTTTGATATTCCCTGCATTTATTCTCTGATTTGACTTACTCTTTACTTGGGAAATATTTATTTAGTTACCTTTCTTTTAGCAAATCAGTTGATTTGTCGATATCTTTATTTAGGAAGTATTTATTTAGTTACATTTCTTTTAGCAAATCAATTGGCTAATTTGTAGTCTATCTTAACTCTTGTAAACCATATATATATATGATTGAAAGTGGAATACAATGGCAAGCAAAATTGATTTCTAAATAGATTTCTTTCATGGTATCAAAGCTATTCTCCTTACCCTAACCTCACCTATCTTCTTCTCCGTTCTTATTCTTCTATTTTTAATTCTTTTCCATGGCAGACTCATCCAAGTTTCATCCCGCACTCACCATCACTAATGTTAAATCTCTTATTCCCATAACATTAGACAATGAGCAAACCATGTATCATTCTTGGGCTACTCTGTTTACCAATCTTACTAGGGTTCATGATCTTTACGATCACTTAGTTCCACCAACGGAGGAGAAGGCTATGGCTGCCTATGTCCATGCTAAGTCCGCTGATCCAGCACTTTGGAGGCGTTTGGATGCCGTTGTCTTGCAATGGATTTACAGCACCATTTCTTCCGATTTTCTCCTCGCTATTCTCAGACGTAATGACACGGCAGAGGGGGCATGGAACCGTCTTGAAGCTCTTTTCCAGGACAACAAAGCCTCTGGGGCTACCCATCTCGTGGAGGACTTTACAAATGCTGCTTTTGAGGCTTTCAACTCGATCGACAATTATTGTAATTATCTACAATCTTTGGCGGATAGGCTGGCTGATGTTGATGCTCCGGTGACAAATGGCCATCTGGTTTTACATCTCACTGGGTCCTTGCCAGAAGCGTATAGTGGTACGGTGGACTATATACAAAATCAAGAGCCTTTGCCATCCTTTGAGAGTTGTCGTTCAAGGTTGAAAATGGCTGAGCGTACTATCAAGGCTCGTCAAGCTTGTGAAACTAGTGGATCTGGGAGTAGGTCCAGTAGTGTTGCCATGGTTGCCACTGATTCATCTGCAATCAACAAACGCAACAACAATAATAAAGGGAGGAACAATTTCAAAAACAATGAAAAGAAAATGGTCCACCAAAGTACTAATGGGTCCTGTACTAGTCAGCCGCCATATCAGCAGCACCAGTGACAGCCACGTCAGCACGCCCCACCACTACAGTGGCAGCAGCCTGGTTGGGGAGGGTGGACTATTCCTCCTTGCCCATTTCCCGCATACTATTGACAGCCAAGGCCCAATCCAGCGGTCCAACGTCCCTCCTCTTCTGGATCAGGCTTACTTGGGTCCATACCTCAAGCTTTCAATGCAGTTGCTCCTCCTGTCCTAGCTACATGCCCATCGACATTGAGGCCGCTATGCATGCTCTTTTGTTCTCTCAACCAGATGGAAACTACTACATGGATACTGGTGCTACATCTCACATGACCGCGAATCCAGGTATTCTCTCTTCTTATTTCAATTCAAGCAATAAGCATCATAACATTTTTGTTGGTAGTAGTCATTTAATTCCAATTATTGGTCACGGTCGCACTACATTGCCTCCACCTTATCCACCATTTACCCTAAACAATGTGTTACATGCTCCTAGGCTCATTAAAAATCTAGTCTCTGTTCGTAAATTCACCACAGATAATATGGTTTCTATCTCTTTTGACCCTTTTGGTTTCTCTGTAAATGACTTACAGGCCGGGAACAGACTAATGAGATGTGATAGAACTGAGGGCTTATATCCACTTTTCTCCGACTCTCAAGCCATTTCTTCCAACAATCATTCTGCTTTTACTGCTTTGCCTTCGAATATTTGGCACAATCGTTTAGGTCATTCTGGCGATGCTATTTTTAAGTCTCTTTGTAGTAAAAAGTTTATTGATTGTAATAAGGTTTGTAAAACTTTTGTTCTTCTTGTCCTCTTGGGAAACATTCTAAGATACCTTTTTACGATTCGGTGTCATATACTTTTCTTCCATTTGATATTATTCATAGTGATCTTTGGACTTCTCCTATTGTTAGTACTTCCGGCCATTGTTATTATGTTATTTTTCTTGATGACTATAGCAAATTTTTGTGGACCTTTCCTATTGCAAAAAAATCTCAGGTCAAACAACTTTTCTTAGTGTTTCATGCTTTAATCAAGACACCATTTGAACGTAATATTAAGACTTTTCAGTGTGACAATGGTACGGAATACATTAATGGCACTTTTACGGATTTTTTTGAGAAACATGGTATGCTTTTCCACCTCTCATGTCCTCATACATCTCCTCAAAATGGGAAGGCCGAAAGACACATAAAATCCATAAATAATATCATCCGGACTATTCTTGCTCATGCATCTATGCCACTCTCCTTTTGGCATCATGCTCTCTCCATGGCTACATATCTTCTCAATATCCTTCCTTCCAAGGTATTTAATTACCAATCTCCCGCTCAAATCCTCTATCAAAGTGATCCAGATTATTCAGCTTTGCGTGTTTTTGGTTGCTTATGTTTCCCATTATTCCCCTCTTCTACTATTCATAAATTACAAGATAGGTCGACTCCTTGTGCTTATTTAGGTCCGGCTCCTAATCATCGTGGCTTCAAATGCTATGACATGTCTAGTGGTAAAATCATAATTTGTCGTCATGCTCGTTTTGTTGAAACATAATTTCCATTCTCCAAACTCCACAAAACAAAACCTTCGAATTATGATTTTTTGAATGACAATATTAATCCTCAATTAATACATCATTTATCTCAAAATACCACACCATAAAATATGCAGCTTGACCCAACAACACTGCCCAATGACTCGTCCTCTCTTCCTCAATCTAGATCACAGTCTCACACAGGCCCAAATTCCACACCTCCCACTGCTACCCACACTCGATCCTCTATTTCCTCCTCTGACCCATCCTCTCTTCCCTACAGTTCAACCCCGTTTATGACCTCCCCCACTTTGACCATTCCTCACACTACCCCAATGCCTCCCAACCCCATTTCAACCCATATGACCACTCGTGCATCAAATGACATTTTTAAACCCAACCCCAAATACTCTTCTAATTACCATACTACCACAACTACAGATATTTCTTCTGTTCCGAAAAATCCTGTTAGTGTGCTTAGTGACCATAATTGGAAAAGTGCAATGTTGGATGAATTTAATACTTTAATTGACAATAAGACTTGGGAATTAGTGCCTAGGACGCCTAATGTTAATGTTATTCGGTCTATGTGGATTTTTCGCTATAAATATAAGTTCGACGGCTCTTTTAAGCGTTATAAAGCTCGTCTTGTAAGTAATGGAAATACACAGCAACATGGCATTGATTGTGATGAAACGTTTAGCCCCATGGTTAAACCGGTCACCATTAGAGCGATTCTCAGCATTGCTCTCTCTAAATCTTGGCCCATTCATCAAATGGATGTCAAGAATGCTTTCTTGCATGGTCATCTCAATGAAGCAGTTTGTATGCATCAACCCATGGGTTTTCGTAACAAAAATTATCCGAATCATGTTTGCATTTTGAAGAAATCTTTGTACGGATTAAAACAGGCTTCTCGAGCTTGGTACCAAAGATTTGCTGATTTTGTTGCTACCATTGGGTTCTCTCATAGTACATCAGATCACTTTTTATTCATCTACAAGAATGGTTCTGATATTGCTTATATTCTGTTATATATGGATGACATTATACTTACAACTTCTTCCGATCGTCTTCGTAAGTATATTATGACTCTCTTAGCTTCTGAATTTTCTATGAAGGATCTAGGTCCTTTGAGTTTCTTTTTGGGTATTGTTGTCACTCGTCATGCTCATGGTCTTTTCTTATCTCAGACACAGTATGCTGCAAAAATTATTGAACGTGCCGGAATGTCTAACTGCAGTTCATGTCCTACTCCTGTTGACACTAAGTCCAAACTAAGTGCCACTACAGACACTCCTTATGATGATCCGACTAAATATCGTAGTCTTGCAGGTGCTCTTCAGTATCTTACATTCACTCAGCCAGACGTTTCCTATGTCGTGCAGCAGATCTGCCTTCATATGCATGCCCCAAGTAATGAGCATATGAAAGCTCTTAAGCGTATCATACGCTATCTCCAGGGTACCCTTTCTTTTGGTCTCCACTTGTATAAATCCAATATTAATCGTATTATCTCATATACAGATGCAGATTGGGGTGGTTGTCCTGACACACGTCGTTCTACCTCTGGTTATTGTGTATTCCTCGGAGATAATTTGATTTCTTGTTCTTCGAAACGGCAACCTACTCTTTCCCGTAGTAGTGCTGAAGCGGAGTACAGCGGTGTTGCTAATGTTGTTTATGATTCGTGCTGGATCAGAAATTTGCTTCTATAGTTGCATTATCCTATTCAAAAGGCTACTCTAGTTTATTGTTATAATGTGAGTGATATATACTTATCCGGCAATCCTGTTTAGCATCAACGCACTAAACACATTGAGATGGATATTCATTTCGTCCGTGAGAAAGTAGCTCGTGGTGAAGTGCGTGTGCTTCATGTACCGTCCTTTTACCAAATTGCTAATATTTTTACATAAGAGCTTTCGCGCGTATTATTTAATGATTTCAGGGACAGTCTAAGCATACGAGAACCTCCCGCTTCGATTGAGGGGGTGTGATAGAATATATTTTACATATATTCTAGGCGTTAGAATATTTTCTGATATTGCCTGCATATATTCTCTGATATTCCCTGCATTTATTCTCTGATTTGACTTACTCTTTATTTGAGAAATATTTATTTAGTTACCTTTTTTTAGCAGATCAGTTGATTTGACGATATCTTTATTTAGGAAGTATTTATTTATTTATCTTTCTTTTAGCAAATCAATTGGCTAATTTGTAGTCTATCTTAACTCTTGTAAACCATATATATATGATTGAAAGTGGAATACAATGGCAAGCAAAATTGATTTCTAAATAAATTTCTTTCATATATATATATATATATATATATATATATATTACGATATCTCGTGCATAATCTCCCAAATATTAAGGATGATGAGGGTAAATATTTTCATGAGACAATAAAGTTTGTTACAGCTAAATTTGTATTGAATCTCTTCAAAATAAATGCATGACTGATAAAATGCTTTTTGTAGACTTCTTGGAGCTGCCTTTTGTATAAGGTTTGAATGGTGATATGAAGTCGAGTAGACCGATGATCCTGAAGTCATTTGGCCAGCCATGGAATGAAAAACTTGCATCCTCTCTCCCTAAACTATACCAGTCCCATTGTGTATGTATGTGTGTGCATCCACTACAAAATTTTGAAAATGCAACTATAAATGAATCAATGAGCACCCCTCAAGAAAGCATCCACGAACAAGTGTGTAATTCAAATACAAGTTGTTACATGCAATAATATTGCAAATAATATGCCTGAAACCTTGTCAGACAACTAGTCATTAATTCATTTATTTATTTTTTGCTAATAGCAAGTGCCCTACTTGTTTGAATAGGATACAAAAATAATCTCCTCCTAGTACACGGAATAACAGTACTACTAAAGGCATAAAATATCACATGATACCTGTGAGGCAAACACATACATACCAGCACATAGTATTGTTACTCTTGGAACACAGAATATTACGCATCCTTTCTTATACTTCTACATATAAATACAAACTACTATATCAACTTCAGCAAAACAAAAAAATAACTTGCTAATTTACTTATCCATTCATCCTTAGTCTCCTCCACAAACTTTACGAGTATGATTAACGCTAAGAGACTCCTAGATATAGTGAAAACCCTGCAAAAATCAACCTTTTCAGGAACAAAAAGAAGAATCATGTTAAGTAGAAGCAATAGTGAAGCTCATTCTGATAAATGCAGTCATTCGATCGCTGAAAAGGGACATATATTTGTCTATTCCAATGATGGAAAATGATTCAAGGTTCCACTTGCTTACCTTAGTTTTGAACTGTTCCAAGAGCTGCTCTCATCAAAGTGATGGAACAATTACTTTACCATGTGCTTCTTCGTGCATCGAATATATTATATCTCGACTTAAGTCAGGTGTGTCAAGTGAGTCTGGTTCACAATGTACCGTCACTTCATTGCCTTTGAATCGGCAGATGTCTATGGCTTCAAAAATCTATACTTAGAATTTAGGGATAACGTGGAGTTTGTATAACAGATAGACATATTTACACTTATCATAACCAAAAAGTACGATTATATAATGTAGCAGCATGGTGTAAATATTGGTATGGTGAATTTATAGTGAAGTTTTTATTTTCAACATTTTCTCCTAGACTAATTACCGTACATAACTGTCTTAGCTTTTTTTTCCAATATGATGAGAGCTTAGTTTCGATCAATTGTTAATGGTGGAGACTAATAATAAGGTAAACTGTGTGATTATTTTTGTTTCTCTTTCTTTTATTTAAAGTAATGTTGTATTAAGCGTGAGATATCCAAAAAAAAGGTCTAACCGTGCATATTGTTTTTAGTAAAGGGCGGAGAGGCTAAATTAGTCAAAATAGAATAAATAAATTGTTATGCTTATGTTTTATTTTACAATAAAAGTAGTGCCGATGTCAGAAACTATTTATAATGTCTACATAAGGTTTTTGCACTTTTGTCTACTAAAAATTTATTATTATAATAATAATAGAAGAAAAGAATTCCCAATTCATTATACTCAAGAATTGTTATGTATAGAATTTCCATACATATATCATAATAAACATTATAGTAATATTTTCACCGCCGGTTACCATTTGTTGAGAGTGTTCTTGTTTGCAACAACTCTAATGCTAACTAACCAAGCATAGCTAAACAAATGTATGAAATGGTTAACATTTATTGAGATAGCAATAACTTACATACGAAAGCAATGATGCATCGACCTGTTGTGAAAAAATGACAGTGCTTTGCGGAAGCTTATATCAACGGATCTTTGTCACCCAAATCACAAAGAGATAACTTGGATTAAAAATAAGACGGAATTGAAATTAAAAGAAATAAGATAAGATATTCCACCCAACCACCCACTTTATTGATTCACCAATTTTTTTTTTTACAATTAATAGAACAAAGCTAAAATAAACAAAATACCATTGAATCAATAACCAAATTGAGAAAGGGAGAAAATATCTATATGGCTAAATTTGTTGGAGAAGAAGAACAAAGATAGAGAATAGGGAATTAGCAAATAGATTTTCCACCATACATTTACCCTCTCTTCTGGTCTCTATTTATATAATCAATTACTTAATGCCCAAGTTAACATTAGATGGCAAAAAATAATTTGATTAGCCAATTAGAGAAAGAAATAAACATACTCAATATGCCTATTAATTAGGGGAAACAAAATCTTCTCTTTCTTTCTTTTGCATATTTCTTTCCCTCTTTTTATGATTTTGTATCACCAAAATTTAACACTACACCTTGATGCAAAATCACATATCTCCAACATATCAAACATGCCATATCTAGATCCATCACAACTCCATATATCTCAATCATACCAAATTACAAACTTCTACCACCGACTGCAAATGATGCATATCCAACATGAGGTGCACCACACAAATCCGGTCTCAAAAACGTTTGTAATACCACAAAGATCTCTGCCTTGTCTTTGTGGATTTTGCAACTCGACACCCGTCTATCACTCGATCTGAGCTCATTACTGGATCACTATCGATCCCCCGAGCATCATCAACATGAAAACCTCTGTCTAAAATATGATCTTCAATGCTAGAATCATAAGCAGTGACCACATTAACCTCTCCACCTTGTTGTGGACTAGGTTCTTCAACCGTCACTCGCTTTCCATAGTCGACTACAGAACCAACCAAGCTATAAAGGTTTCCTTCTTTCAATACTCCTCTCATCCTTACACGACCACCTTTCTTCACTCTCAAAACTCCACCTTGAGTCTCATAAGTGCAACCACGGCGATCCAACTGACCGAGAGAAATAAGATTATGCGAACAAGTGGGTACATGTCTGACTTCGGAGACTTCTCTAACCACACCATCATGCATACGAAACCGGATAAATCCAATACCGCAAATCGGTAGCTCTTCTCCATTGGCCGTCCTAATCATGTCGACAATCTTCTCATAAGAAGAAAAACAATTCACATCTCAACAAATGTGAAAACTGGCTCCCGAATCCATCTTCCAAGGCTTATTTTCACTAAAGAGGACATCATAAGAAGCATCACTATCGGTACCTTCAGCAAAACCTGCATGTGCATCACTACTAGTATCACCATGCGCAGCCTTTTTCTGATCTTTTTTATAAGCCTAACACTTGCTGCGTATGTGACCTTTCTTATTACAATAATGACAAGTGATAACACCTTTACCATTAGCATCATTCTTCTTCCAAATTTTATCTTTCTTCGAGTCCCTTGCCACCATAGCCTCACTTTGAATTGATTTCATACCTGACCCTTTTTTTCTAAGCTCCTCATTCAAAAGACTGCTTCGAACAGTTTCCAAAGAGATAGTTCCATTAGCATTGGAATTACTCAATGAAACAACCAAAGTTTCCCAACTTTCTGAAAGAGAACTCATCAATAAAAGAGCCTGTAACTCATCATCAAAATTGACCTTCATATTTGTCAATTGATTTATTACATTCTGAAATTCATTCAAATGCTCTGCAACAAACTTCTCTTCATCTAATCTCAGTTGTACCAACTTTCGAACCAGAAAAGCCTTACTAGTAGCACTCTTTGACTCATATAAAGATACCAACTTATCCCACAAAGCCTTTGCGGATTCACAACTAGCCACATGATGGAAAACTGAATCATCAAGATATTGGCGAATCAAAGCAATCGCCTTCTTATCCATCTTCTTCCATTTTATCTCATCTACATTAGATGGCTTCTTTCCATCTCCATCAATCGGATCATAAAGATCATTGAGGTACAGAACATCCTCCATCTTAGGCTTCCAAATACCTCAATTCTTCCCATCCAAAATAGTCATCTTCGAAAACGAAATCATATCCGACATCAATAATTTTTCAATCCAAAATTACTCTAAGCTTTGCGATGATCTGTGCTCTGATACCAATCTGTTGTGAAAAAATGACAGCGCTTTGCGGAAGCTTATATAAACGGATCTTTGTCACCCAAATCACAAAGAGATAACTTTGATTAAAAATAAGACGGAATTGAAATTAAAAGAAATAAGATAAGATATTCCACCCAACCACCCACTTTATTGATTCACCAAATTTTTTGTTTACAATTAATAGAACAAAGCTAAAATAAACAAAATACCATTGAATCAATAACCAAAATGAGAAAGGGAGAAAATATATATATGGCTAAAATTGTTGGAGAAGAAGAACAAAGATGGAGAACAGGGAATTAGCAAATAGATTTCCCACCATACATTTACCCTCTCTTCTGGTCTCTATTTATATAATAAATTACTTAATGCCCAAGTTAACATTAGATGGCAAAAAATAATTTGATTAGCCAATTAGAGAAAGAAATAAACATACTCAATATGCCTATTAATTAGGGGAAACAAAATCTTCTCTTTCTTTCTTTTGCATATTTCTTTCCCTCTTTTTGTGATTTTGTATCACCAAAATTTAACACGGCCAACTGAATTCATTTGAATGTGATCATTAGTTTGTTGAACTTTCATGAATATGAAAACAAATTGTCCTGTCAGATAAAATAAAAACTAAAATTTCTGACTGGCTATTATATTAAACAGCACTTACGCATATACCATCGCAGTGAAGGTGGAGGCTGGCGCTTGGAATCTAGGTAGCCTTGGAAGCTCTTAATTCTTCGGGTGAGGGCTGCACATGGTTGTTCTTCATCCGCCACTGAAATTCATATGTTGTTGCTATTAAGAACAAAACCTTCTACCAATTTCAGCAAACAAAGAAAACAAACCAAAACCAATTATGCTGACAAAAACGAAATTATGTATTGGAAAACAAATAAATCAGATGATGAATTCCATACTCAGATGCAAAGAGAATAATTTGCCTAGGATACCTATGTTTGCCGAATTTATTGAGACAAATTAATTTTTCTATTCTCATTTTACATGAATTGTTGCACTGTCATTGGTGCCTAAAACCAAAGCCTCTTTTTTTAAAGATACGTGTGCTTGTCAATTTATATAGGGTACAAAAATGTTCTTAGCTTCAGCAAGGGACATCTCCATTTGCAGCGAGAATCGCAATTACATATAAGAAATTTGTAATATTCATCAAATTGCTCCTTCAACAAAGAAAAGCAACTTGTGATATTATAAGCTTGTTACAAGTCTACAGAGGATAACGATCATTTAAACATGAGCCTAGAAACAGGCACCCATTTCATCACTCAGTCTCTAATAAGGATACGTTGTATTGGGTTCATCTTTATTTTCTTTCGTTGCGTATTGGGCTGGGCTTCTTCTTTCTTCTTTCAGCCGAGCAGTTTTACTGTTCTTATAAATACAAACAATAGCATTGTATCAAGTATGAAAAAAGGAGAATAATGAAAATCATTTTTCATTTTATGGTATTAGAGAAACATAGCCAAAAGGTTGTTATCGATCAGAGAAAGTGGATTCTCTTTTCTCCCCTCAGAGCATTATCGTCACAGGGGAGGCATGCCCTTCTCGCGATCAATGCAGAATCAGATTTTCATCAGTTCTTGCATTCATTGTGCCATCCAAGAAGAGGATCAGATTCTAAATCTTCATCTCCTCATCTGGTTGCACAGATCTCATTCTTTACAGCCTGTTTTGGCTGCAAGTCTATCCTTGCCTCGCCAAAGCATTGCTTTCTTGATCAAGATCTCCTCATCTGATTGTACTGACCTCATCTGCATTGGATTTCTTGATCAAGATTTTCGGACATCAATATTCTTGATCCACCATGGAAAATCAAGATGATGATGCCACATCTGTAAACATTGGCAACAGATCCAGAAATGACCAAAGCATCGACGCAATATTGATCAGACCTAAAAATCAAGCAATCAACACACCATTAGATGAAGACAACTATATAACATGGAAATATCAGGTAGAAATTGCATTAAGAGGTTATGATCTACAAGATTATGTGAAGTGAACCAAGGTAATTCCTCCTATTAACATCGCTGATGATAAAGGGAAACATATTAGCAATACAGATTATATTCAGTATCAAAGGCAAGATAATTTGCTTGCATCTTGGTTATTATCTTCTATTAGTCAGAGTCTTGTGTCACAACTTGTTGGGTGTTACACATTATATGAAATGTGGTCAACTATTGAGTGAATTTTTAGTTCACAATCAGCAGCCAGAGTCATGCACTATAGAAAAGAGCTACAAAATGCAAGAAAGAATGATACAAGTATGAGAGAGTATCTTGCCAGAATCAAGAATCTTTGTGATAAATTGAAATCTGTTGGTCATGAGATATCTAATAGTGAGCAGATTCTTATCATTACAAATGATCTTGATCAAGAATATGAATCTTTAATGACATTTCTTGCTACACAGCAAACTCTACCAGACTTAGAGTATGTTCACTCAGCACTTCTTGCTCATGAAGGCAGAGTTGAACAGGGAAAACTCATGCAAGAAGACTATTCAGCCAACTATGCCTCATCCACAAAGAACAAAATCAGAAACATAGTCAAAATAAACAAGAAAATCAAAACTCAAGAGGAAACAGTAGTCAAAGAGGAAGAGGCGGAGGAAGGTACCCAAACAACCATAGGATCAAATATCAAATTTGTGGGAAATTTGGCCACATGGAAAATAAGTGCTACTTCAGATTCAAATAAGATTACAATATTGCTCAGCAAGGTCAAGCAAATAGAGGACCAACAGTAAATATAGCACAAACCAGTAATTAATCCAGAAATAGTGCAGACAACTTAACAGATGATGCAACCAAACCTGAAGATGTTAACATGGAAGAATGGCTCTGTGATGACCCGGAATTTCTAAAAATTTAAATTTAAATAGTTAATTGATTTTAAAATATTTAAAAGTTAATTTTAACTTGAATTTCAGGATATCAATATTTACTTGATGATTAAATCATTGAATTGTATAGTTTAAATATTGAATTTAATAATTGAAATTGGGTCAATTGTTGAATCCGAGATTCTAAGCCTGTTTAAAAATAATTTGAAGGCTTATAAAATCTATAATGATGATACTGAAGATAATAGAATGGTTGAAATTTAATTTAAAGGTGATTTGTTCAATTTTGAAAATATATCGTTTAAATCGATATTTAAAGATAGCCTTCCGAGGCACAGTCTCGGAATTAGACGAAACCAATTCTATTGGATCCATAATAGCTAGTTATTATCGGATTTCAATTTTCGTAGTGTTTGGATTTGCCGTTTGCTCGTACGGGTGAGAAACACGTTGAAATTTAAAATCGATAATTTAATATTTTTAATCGATTTAATTTAAATTTAATCGTTTTCTTTTGTAACTCACGCATACGATCAGATTGGCCTCCGAAACACGTCCCATTGTGTTTGGAATGCGGGTGTAACCTTATGAACGCCTGGCGGCATGCCTCGATAGGAGGTCAAGATTTTGGGATTGTGGTTATCGACATTTTGAGTTTGAATTAATATATATTTGCATAGATTAGTCAACCATTTGCATAGCTTTGTTTTTTTAGAAAGCACTGTAACCAGGAGACAACACGCAGCCTTTCTTTCAAAATCATGTTTCCCCTTTTTAAAACATCACATACCCATCTCTTCCCTCAGAAGCTAAGATCGAACAAATATCTAAGAGACGATTATATTTACCAAAATCGCCTTCCCTTATTTCAGAGTCTCGTTCTCGAAAAAAAATTATTAATCATAGGGCCTAATGAATCGATTGTTAATGGAAGCCGAGCCCGCGTTCTTTTCAAATCAATCTGCCTCGTTCAAAAATCGCGATTTTTATTATGGAATCCTCTGACCAATCGAAGAAATGAGGCAAGCTCGAGCTCAAGTGAGGCCGCGACGCGTTCAGGTGGTGAGGAATCGTGTTTTTACTTTTGGGGTTTCGCGATCTTAGGGCCTTGAGCACGGTGACTTGGTGGCATCGGTGGAGTTCGAAAGGGGGCGTGGGTGGCTTCGCGTTTGTCGAGGGGATTTGCTTTGTTGGACTCGAAGTATGGTTGAACGAGACCAGTGGATACGCGAAGTCTGCGACATCGTGTTGCCGTGCGATCAAAGGAGCATATGAGGAGTTGGTTTTGATGTTGTTCTGGAGGAGATGTTTGGGTCTGTTCTTCATTGGGTATGGGTTCATTCTCTTTTCTGTTAATTTTAAAATATATATAGATATAAGTTAGTTAAGATAACAAAGAAAAAATATATGTATGGATTTAAATGCTGTAGAGTTTAGATAAAGAATTTGGAAAGAAAATATAAATAAATAAATATATTAAATATAATTAACTCATTTAATTATTTGGTGGCTAGAAATAAATTGATGAAGGAAACTGTTAGTTTGAAATTTAAGTTTTTGTTTAAAATAAATCATTCGATTAAATATAATTAATTAGCTAATTAAAATTTTAGAGGAAAATTTATTGTTCAAATTTATTCAATCTTAATAAAAATTTATAATTGTTATACAAGGTCAAAAACCCGGGAAACCATGTCGAGAATGAAGTGGATTGCAAATTTAGGGGCAAAGGTGAGTAAATCTCACTCTGTTGGATTTATATTTAGATTTAAATGGTTAAATTTAAATAATTGGTTGATTGATTGAGTTGATTGAATGTGTGCTGATGATCTGGTGACTTTGGTTTTGGTTGGTTCTCGAGTTAATTATTGTTTGACTCGGAGCATTTGGGTTTTTAAATGGTTTTAAACTTAAATCATAAATAAGAGAATAGTTCATTTTAAAGTTAATAAGGGTTTAATGTTTGGTGATTCATTAAATAGGAAGGGTAAATAAAATGGATAATTAATTAATTAAATTAATTAATGATTTGGGTTAATTAATTTTGGTTTAAATTAATTAGAATGATCATTGGGTTCAATGCAATTAATAAAATATAATTACTTTGTGTAATTAATCGAGAGATAAATTAAGATAATTAATTAAGGAGAATTAATTTATTTAACGAAGTAAATAAAATGTAGCTAATTTCAGGTGAAGATAAATCAAGTATGATTAATATTGTGGTTTAATTAATGTAATTAATTTTGATTAGGATAAATTGAAATAAAATTGGAAATCGTTAATTTATATAATTAACGATGTTATTAAAGATTGATTAATTAGGATAAGTTATGACATGTGTGAAGTCAATTAATATAAGTAATTAATGATTAGTGTATATTAAAATAGTTAATTAATTTATGAAGTAATTAAGATTACTTATTGATTTTTGGTTAAGAATAATTAATATCGTGAAATTAATTAAAGATAATTACTTGAATGTAACTGAAGGATAATTAATCCAGGGTGATTATTAAGATGAATGGATCGGGAAGGGTTGATTAATTAATTAATCTGGAACTAATTATGAAGGAATCTAAGTGATTGAGGTTTGAAATTCAATTAGAATCAATTGAATTGATTTGTATGTGATTAAGCTTTGCTCATGGATGATTGGATGGTATTGGATGATTTGAATGAGTTGATATCTCTGATATGAAATGTTGTGTATTTCATTTGGATAACTTGGGTTATGATGACATGAGACTCGAAGAGGCCGGGATCGGGTATTGGGAGATACCCGAAACCACTTTGAAATTTTATAAATTGTTATGTGAAATTAATAGTTGGGATGAAATGATTTAAGTGAATCGGACTATTTGAGCTAAAATTTTGGCACCTAGAAAACTTATGTGTGCAATAAGTGATGACTATAATAAATTGTGGCTTTGTGAATTGAAATGAGTTATCCCGGGTTCTATATAAGTTGTATGATTTGTATTCCATGTTAGATGGGTTTACTCACGCTGGTTTCCAGCCTGACCCGGGTGTTACTTTGATGTAATGCTCGGGTTAGACCGAGTATTACAGATTTTTAGGTAAGTACGTTCTGGAGCTCAGGAGGCAAGCTGGATGCAAGAGCGTATAGAGTATTTCCGCTGTGTTTATATTATTGATAATCTGAGATATGATAATTGTAAATATTCAGCGACTGTATATATGTGAAACTCTGATGTATATAAAATGTAATCGATAGATATAGTGTTCTTTTGTAAACTGTTATTATTTATTATTATATTTTATCCGCGGCGAATGTGAGATGTTAATGTTTCTGTTCTTCTGCTTCTATCTCTTTCTTCTTTTCATAACTATCTGGGAATTTCGGGATCAAAAATTTCGGGTCGTTACATTTGGTATCAGAGCCGAAATGTTAAGCGAGAACCTTGGCTCTGGTGGGGATTACTTATTTAATAGAGTCTGCAGTACTCTAGAATGAGTTAAGAATATATATATATATATATATATATATATATATGAGCGCGTACTTGTTATTTCTTATATAAAGATTTAAATGATTTTATATAAAGTATATATTTTGATATATAAAGCAATATTTCCTTCTAATAAATATTAAGGTGATTGATTATTAATTATTGAAATTAAAATTTAGGAGTAATATAATACAACCAAACTGAAATCTTGAATTGGAATTAAATTAACTAGAAATAGGAATACTACCAAATTAAATTTTATTGGATTGAAAGTGAAATTCTAAATCTAGTCCCAGAATTTGAAAATTTTGTTTCAAAGTGATGAAAAATAATAAATAAGTATTATTTGGATAACTGGGACTTGTTGAAAACAATGGTTGTTGGAAATTTGATTTGAATTTAAAACCAAGGGTGGTTTAAAATCTTAAAACATGGCTGGGAGGGCCCAGAAATAAATATATATGTATGGATAAACATGATATCAAAGATAATTGGAAATAAACTCTAAGAGGTTGAGTTTTGATTTTTCCCTGAAGTGTGATGTAAAAACCCAAAGTGATATGAGTTTTGAACTAATAAGAGGGCAAGAATTTTGAAGTTTGAAGCGGGAATTCACATTGAGTAAGGTTAATTGGATTGAGTAAATTGGAATTTAACTTTGGGAAAGTTAAATAAGTGTAAAAAAAAAAGCAACCTGAATTGAAAATTTCAAGATGAAATTGGAATTTAACTTAGAAAGTTAAATGGTTGATTTGGATAGGGAATTTGTGTGATCTCAAAACGGGTTTGAGATTTTAAAATTTAAAATGGATGGACGTTTTAAAATAAATTGGATAATATCATCCTATTGTCAATAAAAATCTTTAAATTGAGAATGGAATTGTATAAATAAAATAAATTTGAATAATTGAATTGTAAAATAAACTTGTCTAAGAACTAGCTTCAAACTGGAAGATAAAATTTAATAATAAATTAAATTTTTTAAAAATAAAATTGTATTGAACTCTTATTTGAACCTTGAAATATATAAGTTAAGATAATTTAAAATGGAATTTTGAGAATTGAACTCAGACATTAAATTGATTAAAAACTTTGAATAAAAGTTAATTTGGTTTAAAAAGTTAAACCAATCTTTGAGAATTTAACTCGAATTTCTATAATTCGAGATAGTTTAAATTCAAGATTGAAATTAAATTAGTTCAAAATTTAATGTGGTTTGAATTAATTGGATTGGTGATTGAAGACATAAGAGATTAAGAATTTAAATGGTAAATTGATTTGGATTTTACTGAAATGATTTGAATTTGAAATGGGTTCAATTGATAATAATTCAGATTGATTCGAATAATTTGAATTATAATATAAGTTGAACATGATTAAAATTAAATGGAATTTGATTTAAATTGGGAAAGGAAACACGATTGATTCGACTTGAATTGGGTTTAAATAAATTTTAATAGAAATTGAAGTTATTCAAGTTAGAATTGAGTCAATTAAATGGAAATTAGTTGGAAAGTGAACAGTTTGACTCTTGACTATTTTCAATATAAATTGTTTTCATATAAACTTATTTTTCTAAGCTATTAAATATATACAACCTTTCTTTCCTAAAGCCAAATTATTTTATACTTGTTTTACAATTATTTTTGAAGCTATTTAACTATTTTTCAACTGTTTTATAAACTAATTACTATTTTTCAACTATTTTACAATTAGTCAACTATTTTATAGCTATTTTGAAAACTAATAATTATTTTTCAACTACTTATCTGTTTTTTTTAATTTTTCAAGCTATTTTCTAAATAAACTGGTCGGAGTTCAAACTGTAATTAATTAAATACCCAATCGAGATAAGAATAGAGGTGATAATCCATATGGATTGAAGCGATTGTAAATAAGTGAATGGAAATTAAAGGAAATGTGAAGAGAAAGGGAATTGATTTAGTTGATAACCAATGAAAATAAATCTTCCCCTGTTGAATTTATTGCTGGAAGAAAAAGATTTTTGAAGGTGTTTGAAGTATAAAAGGAGTTTTATACAAGTTTGAATGATCCAAAGTTTTAAAATTATATATATCTGTATATATATATATATATATATATATATATATATATATATAAAGGATCGTATGAGGATTTTGGAAAAGGTTTTGGGAACCTTTGAATTTGGAAGGGCTTATGATTTTTGGGTAAAATCAATATTTAATTTGAAAAGCCTGGCTTGAGAATTATCGATTTTGGGATAATCGATTTTGTGTAAAGGAGCTTTGTATGATATCATACTAGGTGTATGATTCGAAGATACTATATATGTATAGTATAAAGTGATTTGATGATGGCTCTGGGGAAAAAGGCGCTCCATTGAAATGAACTTCTCAGAAGTGCCACCGAGTGGTGCTGCCTTGAGCCCCAAGGGGTGGTTCTAAAGTTGATCCTGTGAGGAGTCCGGACAAAACTAGTTCCTGAGGATTATTGGGTAGCGAAAATCTAGGGCGCTGATGCCTACAAAAGCATTTGGGTTATGTTGTGACGACGGTGTAACTCGATGTCACTGCGATCTACTGTGGGGACCATAGCGAAATCGTGTGGAGGATGAGTGACAACAGTCTACACTTGATTTTGCCGGGAAGGCAACGCAACATCGGTAGACTGCGATCTATGGTCAAGTGGAGTGGAGAAGTTTCATTTTTGGCAGCGAAATTCGAGGGCGCTGATGCCTACAGTTATATGGATTTTTGCTGTGATAGCTACGTAACCCCAGTTGTAGCTGCGATCTATTGTGGGTTCCATGGTGTAATCGAGGGGCGTGGAGGCCTACAGTTATCGATGGATTTTGTCGAGATGGCAACGTAACCATCGGGTTAACTGCGACCATGGATGGAGGTGATGATTTCCAGAGCATTCTCACCAAAGATCTTTCCTCTATTTCAAAATGCTTTCAATATTTTCAATAAAATTATTTCCAAAAGTATTTTCACTGGATGTTGAAAATGGGTCTACCAAGTACTTATAGATTTTCAGTCCTACGCCTGATCAACGTATGACTGAATTTCTGTGAGAACAAGGATGGTCTGGTTGAGACATAGGGTTATAAAAAGTATTTTTATTAAGAGTTATTTTAATAGTATGATGTGAATTTAAAAGAATTTCTAAATTTTTTAAATAAAGATGTTGGAATTTTGGAAAATAAAGGAAATCCAAACTGGAATTTTAATGAAGTGAATTTGTAATTAAAATCGAACATTGATTTAGAAGTTGGAAGTAAGCTAAGTGGCCAAATAATTATTTGATTGAGTAAATTAATAAAATTTAACTTGGGAAAATAAATGGATTGTAAGTGATAATGGGTTTGAAAATGAATTCGAATTTTAAATAGAATTCGACTTGGATTTGATAATGAAATAATTAGAAGTGATGTTGTAAAAATAAAAATAAAATAGAGTTGGATTGGAAAATGTAATGGTTTGAATTATAAATAAAATCAAAGTGTGATTTGAATAATATTTAATGAAATTTGCAAGTAAATTGGATATAAGAGAAGTGATTATAATAGAAATGGTTTGAGTTGCAAAACAAAACCTAAGTGAATGGAAATAAATTGAGGATGGCCTTGTATTAATAAAATGAATTCGATAACGAATTAAGTAAGTAAATTAAAATTTAAAATGGGTTAACCGAATTAAAAATAAAATAAATAGATGAAGTCTGATTAAATAAAAACTAAATCAAAGTTGTAATTGGAATTGGATTATCAGTCTGAACTTAAGTTCGGTGGCATATGTGCTTGGATATTATTTTGATAAATGGAGAAGGTGAAGTAAATTTAAAATTAAAATTGATGGGTTAACTAAATTTAATGGAAATTGATTAAATGAGAATAAAAAAGAAGCAAACTTAAGTTTGATGTTGGAATAAACTAAAGAAAATTCACTTAAGTTTAAAATTTATGGAAGTTTGGTTTCGAATAAGAGTGAAAGCCCATTAAATAAAAGCTTCGATTGAATTAATTTGGGAATAGCTAGAAGTGTCCAAGAATGGAATGTGTCGAGCTAAATAAATGGTTGGTGAATAAATTAGAATGAAATGGAATTAAATACAGAATGAGTTAAAATTAATTTAAAGTAGTTACAAACTAAAATGGATACTCTATTTAGTAAATATCAAAAATTTTATAAAAATAGCTGTCGTTGGTGTAAACAAAGGCAATTAAAGTTCTATGAGTCGGTTGAGATTAAATTAAATTGATTTTGAAATCATTTGAAGTGAATATGAGCTTGTTTGAATTAAAATCAACTGAATGTAAGAAGTTGAGTTGCAAATTACTAAAATTAAATGAGATGGCTTATGAATTGGTTGGAAGCAATTGGAATTAGCTTTAAATCATATAAAGTGCTTATGGAATGCATTTGGTGCTGGTTGTTTATGTAATGCATGTGTTTAGCTATTGGATGTAAGAGAAATGTTGTAAACTTCATATATATAGTGCTTATATGTTTAAATTGAGTAAGTACAGGTACCTGAAGGCCGTTTGGCTGGATTTGGATTGCACTAATTGCTAAAATAAATAAGCTGCTTGCTTAAAATGCTAAATAAGGTACGCCTATGCAATAAAAATAGGAAATATGAACTGTTTTTGCTTTTTCCGACCGAGTGGGTCGATGTATATATATTTATATCTCTTGTCAAATTACAAAAGCTCCTCCGTACAAAGGAGACTCTGCCAAAAAATTTCGAAAATTTTGGGAGCTAGAAAATTTTTGGGAAAATTTTTGTTAACGACAAAACAATTTCAAATTGAAAATTTAAAGTAAATTAGTAGATGGACTAATATGAATCAGTTATACTTGAAAGATAAAATTTAATATTCAAAATTGAAATAAGTTGAATTCATATTAAAACGGGAAAAAACGAATTTGAATGGAAGTAAATATGAAAACCTATATAAGAGAATGTATAAAATGATTTGTAAAGTTTCGATTGAATATTGTTGCTAAACAAGATATGCAGGTATTAAAAGGGGAAAAGAAAATTGGATTTGATTCCAAAAGAAAAATTTGTATTGCCCGACAAAAAAGGTACTTATTTAAATTTCAAGATGAGATTGGATTGGGTTTTTGATGTAGCCACTTGGCTTTTGTTTTCATTTGGAATTTGGGAGCCCGTAGAGGCCTTTTGCAGTAGTACCGAGCTAGTCGCGCAAAGGAGACGCTGGCAAAAAAATTCGGGAATTTAGGGAGTTAGAAAAATTTGAGAAAATTTTAAATTGAAATTTAGATGATTAAGCAAAAAGGGTATTGTTTGAGACCATAGAAGGTTTTAGGAAGTTGGCTAAGGTGATAGTGGGCCTTTAATAAAAGATAGTTGGTAGGAAGTTGAATTGTGAGTTTTGGAAAAAGTAAACGGGTATTGGTCCATTCTCCCTAATTAATAATTTCGGGGACGAAATTCTTTTAAAGGGGGAGGAATGTGATGACCCGGAATTTCTAACAATTTAAATTTGATTAGTTAATTGATTTTAAATATTTAAAATTTAATTTTAACTCTAATTTCAGGATATCAATATTTACTTGATGATTAAATCATTGAATTGTATAGTTTAAATATTGAATTTAATAATTGAAATTGGGTAAATTGTTGAATCCGAGATTCTAAGCTTGTTTAAAAATAATTTGAAGGCTTATAAAATCTATAATGATGATACTGAAGATAATAGAATGGTTGAAATTTAATTTAAAGGTGATTTGTTCAATTTTGAAAATATATCGTTTAAATCGATATTTAAAGATAGCCTTCCGAGGCACAGTTTCGGAATTAGACGAAACCAATTCCATTGGATCCGTAATAGCTAGTTATTATCGGATTTCAATTTTCGTAGTGTTTGGATTTGCCGTTTGCTCGTACGGGTGAGAAACGCGTTGAAATTTAAAATCGATAATTTAATATTTTTAATCAATTTAATTTAAATTTGATCATTTTCTTTTGTAACTCACGCATACGATCAGATTGGCCTCCGAAACACGTCCCATTGTGTTCGGAATGCGGGTGTAACCTTATGAACGCCTGGCGGCATACCTCGATAGGAGGTCAAAATTTTGGGATTGTGGTTATCGACATTTTGAATTTGAATTAATATATATTTGCATAGATTAGTCAACCATTTGCATAGTTTTGTTTTTTTAGAAAGCACTGTAACCAGGAGACATCACACAGCCTTTCTTTCAAAATCATGTTTCCCCTTTTTAAAACATCACGCATCCATCACATACCCATTTCTTCCCTCAGAAGCTAAGATCGAACAAATATCTAAGAGACGATTATATTTACCAAAATCGCCTTCCCTTATTTCAGAGTCTCGTTCTCGGAAAATTTTTATTAATCATGGGGCCTAATGAATCGACTGTTAATGGAAGCCGAGCCCGTGTTCTTTCAAATCAATCTACCTCGTTCAAAAATCGCGATTTTTATTCTGGAATCCTCTGACCAATCGAAGAAATGAGGCAAGCTCGAGCTCAAGTGAGGCCGCGACGCGTTCAGGTGGTGAGGAATCGTGTTTTTACTTTTGGGGTTTCGCGATCTTAGGGCTTTGAGCACGGGGACTTGGTGGCATCGGTGGAGTTCAAAAGGGGGGCGTGGGTGGCTTCGCGTTTGTCGAGGGGATTTATTTTGTTGGGCTCGAGGTATGGTTGAACGGCACCAGTGGATACGCGAAGTCTGCGACATCGTGTTTCCGTGCGATCAAAGGAGCATATAAGGAGTTGGTTTTGATGTTGTTCTGGAGGAGATGTTTGGGTCTGTTCTTCGTTGGGTATGGGTTCTTTCTCTTTTCTGTTAATTTTAAAATATATATAGATATAAGTTAGTAAGGATAACAAAGAAAAAAATACATGTATGGATTTAAATGCTGTAGAGTTTAGATAAAGAATTTGAAAAGAAAATATAAATATATTAACTGTAGAAATTTAATTTTTGTATTTGCTGTAATATATATAAGTCTATATAAAGTTGGAATCTGAATTTATATAGATTTTCAAGCATATACGTAGTTTCAACAAAATAAAAATATTTTATTCTACTAGTTTATTTTAAAAAAGAATGGGTTTGATAATTAAGTTGTTTTAAATTAACTCATTTAATTATTTGGTGGCTAGAAATAAATTGATGAAGGAAACTGTTAGTTTGAAATTTATGTTTTTGTTTAAAATAAATCATTCGATTAAATCTAATTAATTAGCTAATTAAAATTTTAGAGGAAAATTTATTGTTCAAATTTATTCAATCTTCATAAAATTTTATAATTGTTATACAAGGTCAAAAACCCGGGAAACCATGTCGAGAATGAAGTGGATTGCAAATTTAGGGGCAAAGGTGAGTAAATCTCACTCTGTTGGATTTATATTTAGATTTAAATGGTTAAATTTAAATAATTGGTTGATTGATTGAGTTGAGTTGATTGAATGTGTGCTGATGATCTGGTGACTTTGGTTTTGGTTGGTTCTCGAGTTAATTATTGTTTGACTCGGAGCATTTGGGTTTTTAAATGGTTTTAAACTTAAATCATAAATAAGAGAATGGTTCATTTTAAAGTTAATAAGGGTTTAATGTTTGGTGATTCATTAAATAGGAAGGGTAAATAAAATGGATAATTAATTAATTAAATTAATTAATGATTTGGGTTAATTAATTTTGGTTTAAATTAATTAGAATGATCATTGGGTGATTTAATAAATAATTACTCAATGCAATTAATAAAATATAATTACTTTGTGTAATTAATCGAGAGATAAATTAAGATAATTAATTAAGGAGAATTAATTTATTTAACGAAGTAAATAAATGTAGATAATTTCAGGTGAAGATAAATCAAGTATGATTAATATTGTGGTTTAATTAATGTAATTAATTTAGATTAGGATAAATTGAAATAAAATTGGAAATCGTTAATTTATATAATTAAGAATGTTATTAAAGATTGATTAATTAGGATAAGTTATTCAATAATAAGTGACATGTGTGAAGTCAATTAATATAAGTAATTAATGATTAGTGTATATTAAAATAGTTAATTAATTTATGAAGTAATTAAGATTACTTATTGATTTTTGGTTAAGAATAATTAATATCGTGAAATTAATTAAAGATAATTACTTGAATGGAATTGAAGGATAATTAATCCAGGGTGATTAATTAAGATGAATGGATCGGGAAGGGTTGATTAATTAATTAATCTGGAACTAATTAATGAAGGAATCTAAGTGATTGAGGTTTGAAATTCAATTAGAATCAATTGAATTGATTTGTATGTGATTAAGCTTTGCTTATGGATGATTGAATGGTATTGGATGCTTTGAATGAGTTGATATCTCTGATATGAAATGTTGTGTATTTCATTTGGATAACTTGGGTTATGATGACATGAGACTCGAAGAGGCCGGGATCGGGTATTGGGAGATACCCGAAACCACTTTGAAATTTTATAAATTGTTATGTGAAATTAATAGTTGGGATGAAATGATTTAAGTGAATCGGACTATTTGAGCTAAAATTTTGGCACCTAGAAAAATTATGTGTGGAATAAGTGATGACTATAATAAATTATGGCTTTGTGAATTGAAATGAGTTACCCCGGGTTCTATATAAGTTGTATGGTTTGTATTCCATGTTAGATGGGTTTACTCACGCTGGTTTCCAGCCTGACCCGGGTGTTACTTTGATGTAATGCTCGGGTTAGACCGAGTATTACAGATTTTTAGGTAAGTACGTTCTGAGTTCTGCAGTTTAGGAGGCGAGCTGGATGCAAGAGCGTATAGAGTATTTCCGTTGTGTTTATATTATTGATAATCTGAGATATGATAATTGTAAATATTCAGCGACTGTATATATGTGAAACTCTGATGTATATAAAATGTAATCGATAGATATAGTGTTCTTTTGTAAACTGTTATTATTATTATTATATTTTATCCGCGGCGAATGTGAGATGTTAATGTTTCTGTTCTTCTGCTTCTATCTTTTTCTTCTTTTCATAACTATCTGGGAATTTCGGGATCGAAAATTTCGGGTCGTTACATTTTCCCTGATTCAGAGGCCAATAACCATATGACCAACAACTTGCAAAATCTGAACTTGGTAAATAAAGGCTACACAGGTAAGCATTCTGTTGTAATGGAAAATAGTGAAACAATAAATATATCTTATGTGGGAACAGACACTATAGAAGGTACACGGCTACTCTATCTTAATAATTTATTGAGAGTACTAGGTATCAAAAAGAATTTAATCAGTGTCTCACAATTTGCTAAAGAGAATAATGTATATTTTGAGTTTCACCCTAGATTTTGTCTTGTCAGAGACCTGCTGAATAAAAATATATTGTTACAGGGTAAACTGGATCAAGGTTTATACAAGTTCAGCAATATGAGAAAAAGACCTTTTTGTAACAATGTAGTATTGTGTAATAATGTTAGTACTGATGTTAACAAAAAGGATAGTATTCTTGATCTATGGCATTGCAAGTTAGGGCATCCTAGTCTTGATGTTGTCAAACAAGTATTGAATGAAAATAAAATTTCCTTTCCAAGATTATGTAGTTCTAATGTGTGTACACACTGTCAAATTGGTAAGAGTCATAAATTACCTTTTCAATGTTCTGAAACTGTATATGAAAAGCCTCTTAAGCTAGCTGCAGCTGACTTGTGGGGACCATCTCCACATAATTCAACTCAAGGAGACAGGTATTACCTATCACTTGTTGATGCTCATAGCAGATATACATGGATATATTTTTTAAAGGAAAAATTAGACACATGCAATGCTATGAAACATTTCATCACTTGTATTGAAAAACAGTTAAATAGCAATGTAAAAATGATACAAAGAGATGGTGCAGGTGAGTTCAAAACCCTAAAGGATTTCTTTGCTATGAAAGGAATCATACATAGAATAACATGCCCACGCACATCTGAACAAAATGGACTGGTGGAAAGAAAACACAGACACATAGTGGAGACTGGTTTAACACTTATGTCACAAGCATGTCTGCCTATGAGATACTGGAGGGAGGCATTTGCCACAGCAGTATATCTCATCAATAGAATGCCAACCAAAGTGTTAAACCACATCTGCCATTTTGGAAAACTTTTTGGTGTCAAACCAGATTATGAGTATTTAAGCAATTTTGGGTGCTTGTGTTTTCCTTGTCTCAGACCATACAATAAACATAAATTAAGCCCAAGGAATGGACATCTATATTTAAATTGTGTATATGAAAAGCCTCTTAAGCTAGTAGCGGCTGACTTGTGGGGACCATCTCCACATAATTCAACTCAAGGAGACAGGTATTACATATCACTTGTTGATGCTCATAGCAGATATACATGGTTATATTTTTTTAAAGGAAAAATTATGCTCATAAATTAGACATCTAGTCTTTAATGAAAGTGTTTTCCCTTTTGCAGAGAAGGAAAAACACAAACAAGGAATGGACATCAACAATGCACGAACAAGTCAAATACCTAATCTGTCTGATTGGATCAGCAAACAAAACAAAACAAATTATGAATCAACAAAGAGTGTTCATATTGATAATTCAGAGCAAAGTGCAATGGGCAACTCACAGCATAATGAACAACGGCAAGTAGATATACTGGAAAATCAAGACAATGAAGACTCAACAAATGAAGCTACTGATCACTATATGCTTGAACATCAAGTACCAGAACCAACCATTAGTCAGGACCCCATGACAACTGTAGTGCCACAACCAACCATTAGTCAACACCCCATGACTACTAGGTCCAAAGTGGTATTTTTAAACCCAAAATATTCAACACAAATCAATGAAGTAGAGCCAACATCATATGAATTAGCTGTTAAAGATAAAAGGTGGAGGAAAGCCATGGATGAAGAATACAATGCACTGATTAAAAACAAAACATGGATCTTAATTGACCCACCAAAACACAAAAATATAGTTGGAAGCAAGTGGACTTATAAAATCAAAAGAGATGCAGATGGCAAAGTAATCAGGCATAAGGCAAGACTTGTGGCAAAGGGATATACTCAACAATATGGTTATGATTTCAATGAGACTTTCTCCCCAGTAATTAAACCAACAACAATCAGAATCATAATAACTTTAGCCTACACAAACATTGGGAGATAAGACAGCTGGATGTGCACAATGCATTCTTAAATGGAGACTTAGTGGAAGAAGTGTACATGCAACAACCAAAAGGCTATAGCTCTAAAGACAGTAGCAATCAAGTATGCAAGTTACACAAGGCTATATATGGGTTGAAACAAGCATCAAGGGCCTGGTATGAAAAATTGAAAACTACTTTAGTCAAATTGGAATTCACTGCCACCAAATCAGATAACTCCTTCTATATAAGAAAACAGGGAGATAATAACATCTACATATTGGTATATGTTGATGACATTCTCATTACAGGAGACAATCAGCATGAAATTGAAACAGTGATCAAGTGTTTAGACAGGCAATTCGCTATAAAAGACTTGGGGGTTGCAAATTACTTCCTGGGTATTCATATTCGGAGAAATGCAGATTCAAGCATCAGTTTGTCACAAAAACAATACATATCAGATATTCTAGTGAGAGCAAATATGGATAATGCCAAAGCACTGCCTACACCCATGACGAGTAATCTCAAACTGTCTAAAGACAAGGGAGAACCGATTGAAAATGTCAAACAATATAGGAGTGTAGTTGGGGCACTACAGTATGCAACTATTTCTAGACCAAACATCTGTTTTAGTGTAAATTAGGTCTGTCAATACATGCAAGCACCAACTAATGAGCACTGACGTACAGCTAACGCATTCTCAGATACCTAAAGGGAACTATTCAGTATGGATTAAGATTAGCGTCATGCAAAAATATAACTTTACAAGCTTACCGTGATTCTGATTGGGCTAATGATTTAGATGACAGGAGATCCACTACTGGACACTGTGTGTACCTAGGCAACAACCCCATTTCATGGTGCACGAAGAAGCAACCTACCGTTTCTAGGTCGAGCACGGAGACTGAATACAGAGCTATTGCTAGTGTTACTGCCGAATCACCAAGACTGAAGCCCTTCTCAGAGAATTAGGGTTCGAACTTAAGCAAACACTGACTGTCTGGGTGGACAATTTGAGTGCCATATCTCTTTCCATGAATCCAGTTCAGCACTCGAGACCAAAACATATAGAAGTGGATTTACACTTTGTTAGAGAACGAACTGGAAGTGAGAAGCTCCAGATCTGGCATATCCCCTCTTTTTACCAACGCGCTGATGTATTAACAAAGGCAATTTCACAAAGAATTTCATTCGGCTTAGAGAGGAACTTCGCGTTCTCCCACCGCCATGAAAAATGGAGAGAAGACATGAAGGGGCGGAAACCCTAGTTTAGTTTATGGGGGAGTAATAAGGATACGTTGTATTGGGTTCATCTTTTTTTTCTTTCGTTGCGTATTGGGCTGGGCTTCTTCTTTCTTCTTTCAGCCCAGTAATTTTAGTGTTCTTATAAATACGAACAATAGCATCGTATCCAAGTATGAAAAAAGGAGAATAATAAAAATCATTTTTCATTTTAGTCTCCACATAAAATAAAAATGTTTTCTGAATTTGATCCAAATGTTGTGCAATCCTTTTATAATTATATTCTTTTGCATGGAAGTTACACAAATTAATCAGCAGTCGAATTTTATACTACTAGCTAGCAGTCAGACAAACAAAGATTACGATCTTAGCTACGTTTGGCGTCTCTTTTCAACTGACTCAATCCACAAAAACAATATATTAAACAGACTATTTGGCAGAAGATAGCAGCTAATTACAAATAATAAGCAGAAAACATTCATTTCCCTAGCTAAAGTGTCATTAATGAAAGATTGAACAAAAACACACTATTTTGAATCTCAAAAAAAAAGTTGGTACCTCTTGCGGTGTGTATTGTTCCTCGTCAAAATGAAGTAACTTGTCTTAATTTTGAAACACTTTAAAGGAATAATTCAAGAATAAGACCCTTTGATTTTCATGTCAGATCGTGAATAGAGATTGCTTTTACATGTTCCTAAGCTGTTCCCATCGTCTTGTCATAGCATGTACTTATTTCATATGAAAACAATCTTGTTGCTGTCGTTAAGGCAAAGAATAGCGATTCGTCAATTTTTGACTTATTTAAACTATGTTCTCTAGCCACCAATACTTTTGATTTTTTGGATGAGCAGATGCAGAAGATAACGGAGAACATGTATAAGAGGATGAAGGTTTTGGTTGGGACATTTATAGATCTTCTGATTTGTTTCTGGCGTGAAGTCTCAAAAAAAATTCATCACGTCGGTCTTAATCAATGGAAAAAGAGTTGGTTTGCATTATCTACACATTAATATCATGATAATTATAACTCTTATGGACTATAACTTTAATTCATAAGTTGATCACTATAACTAACACTATTTACAACAATAGCATAACACTTCAGTTTAAATGTATGAACTATCGCATGTTGATTTTTTCCAGTTTGATATGTGAATTTGAAGTGTAAACGATTTTGATTGTTTTAGTTTGTCATCTTGATTGATAAACATGACGATAATAAATATACAATGTAGTTTATGTGTATGAAAAGTGCATGAAAAATGTTGTTTTTGACGTGATGTTGGAATTCTTTATTTATTTTATATAATTATCGGTATATTTGCTTAATTTAAATTTATTAAAACAAAATATATAATCTACATTTAATTGAAAAATAAGATATAGACTAACAATACCAACTAATTATAAACATTTACAACACTACAAACCGTTTATTCATTACTTTCAATTTTTTTAGTTACACCGTTTATATATTTTGTGATTTTGTATGTTTTCTAAGTTAAAATTATAGTTTTGAATATTATTATTTTTTATGAAAGAGTGATCCTCATTATGAGAAGAGCACTTGTGAATATTTATATATTTGAATCTCAAATTAATTCTTTTTTCGGTTTCTACATTAAAATTGAAATTCGGTGCTTTTTTTAGCAAACCGAAGTTTTAGTTTGGTTCGATTTCAGTATTTCGGTCCTTGTTGAAACCGAAACCATAAGACCGGCAATTCGGTGTTTCGTCAAAAGGCAAACACTGGTTTAAGGAACATAATAGTATCCAAGTAATATAGTTATTGCATTGTGCAATGGTGCATCGAGACCTACCAAACATTATGAACATTGTAAAATTCGCAGCTACCAAAAGCACTGCTCCTGTTTGGAAGGTACCACTCCTGTTTGGAAGGTACATTTTGGTGCAGATACCCACAAAATCTAATCAATGGGCTATCTGTGAGAATTCATACTCATAAGATATCCCCCTTTGGAGATATAATGGTGTCACAAGATATGATATAAATGTTTTGACATTGGAACTCATATTTTCTCCTTCAAAGAGACAAGCCCAAGAATCAAAAGCTTAAGTGCCTTGTATGATACAAAGGGGGGAAGAGCTCGGAGGTCCGTGGATGATTGGCAAAAGGTGAGTACACGAGGAGTTATTGCATTAACTACATGCCATTTAGCCTCTTTAATTATTTATGCATAAATGTAAAAGTGAAGGCAGTGTACTTAGTAATGACATGAAATAACTATGCATAAACAACAATCATTTGATCATCTAGGTTAATTAGTCGAAGATCAAACAGAATGAGAACCAATTTTTGTTAGAGTTTGGTTTACACCCACACTTTGCATATGTTGTTTCTTCGGCAACATGGACGCAACACAATTTAATTCGCTATTTAAGATTCAATATTTAGGATTCGGGAAAAATAACGGGTATTATTGGTATCTTGAAAGCAGCCACAGATTCCAAAACAAGACATACATAAAGAATATATATTTTACGATATCTTGTGCATTATCTTCAAAATATGAAGGATGAAGAGGGTAAATATATTCATGAGATAATTAATAAATTTTACTACAGCCAAGTTTGTGTTAAATCTCTTCAAAACTTCAAAATAAATGCATGATTGGTAAAATGCTTTTTGTAGACTGCTTGGAGCTACCTTTTGTATAAGTTTTGAATGGTGAATTGAGGTAGAGTAGACAAACGATTCTGGAGTCCTTTGGCCAGCTATGGAAACAAAAAGCTTGCATCTGCTCTCCCTAAAGTATTACCAGTCACATCATATATGTATATATGTATGTGTGTGTGTATGGAGATGGATTCGCATCCCCCTCCCATTCAGTCCCCAAATGTAGCTCCATATTTTCAAGCGCAAGTTCTAATTTAAATAATAATATGGTATGAGAAGAGAGAGAAAACATTATTATTTAGATCGAAACGTGTAGCTGAAAATAGAGAGCTAAGTTGGAGCTGAATAGAGGAGGCTGCAGATCCTTTCCCTATATATGTGTGCCTCTCACATGCTACAAAAATTTTAAAATGTAACAACAAATGAGGAGAGCACTTATGCTGTCAAGGGCACCGTCGAGGCGCCGCTGAGCGCTGATTAGGCTTTTTTTTGCAATTTTAATCATTTGATATAATAGCATTTTATTACGCTTTTTATCTAAGATGTCGTTTGAGTGCTTAGTTTTTTTTTGGAACATCAAAAATTAGACGTTTTTAGTATAACTTTATTTTTTTGCTTGGCCGAATTAAATACATTTAGAATTAAATCATCTGTTTATTTTGTTCATTTATTATAAATATTTGTATTTCAAGAATTTCAATCCTTGAATCATTTTTCTAAATCTTTTTTTGAAAAAGATAAACAATCAATTGGTAAATAATAACAATTTTTCTTTATATTTGACTTGAGAATAAAAGTTACCATTTAATTTCTCTATTCTTTAATATTTAGCTTTATTGATTTCTTAATATTTTATTTTAATTGCATTAGCCTTGAATATAATTTCTTAATCAAGAAAAAACGATTAATTATAAATTAAAATTTATATTATTCACTAATATTATATTTGATTTCTTTAAGATTATTTGATATACAAATATTCAGTTATTGCACGAACTTTACTAACATAAATTTTATTGCTTCTATAAATTTTAAAAGTACTTGATTCACGAAACATTTACATTTGTATAAAAGTACTTAATCGACGAAACAATTATATATGTATACACACACATATGTACATATATATAGTACACACGCACATATACATACATACATACATACACACACACACGTATCATCTATGAAAAACTAACATGTAGTGGTCATCTAATCAAGATCGATATAGTTTAATAAATAGTTGGTTATTTTTTGTAATTATTTAATGTGAATATTGTTTCAATATATGTGACACACGTCTATTTTCGTCCAAGCTTCGCATGAGCTCTAAAGCCAATCCTAGAGCCCAACGCTCCGCTCCACCTGAACTCCGCCTAGACTATGAAACCAATCTTAGCGCCCAGCGCTCCGCTTCACCTCGAACAACATAGGTGAGCACCCTTCAAGAAAGCATCCACGCACAAGTGCGTAATTCAAATACAAGTTGCGTTGCATGCAATAATATTGCAAATAATACGCCTGGAACCTTGTCAGACAACTAATCACTAATTAATTTATTTATTTTTAGTTAATAGAAAGTGCCCTACTTGTTTGAATAAGATACAACAACAATCTCCTCCTAGTTCGCTGAATAACAGTACTAATATGAGTCATAAATTATCACATGATACTTGTGAGCCAAACACACACATACCAGCACATAGTACTGTTACTCTTGGAACACTGAATATCATCCATCCTTTCTTATACCTCTACTACATATATATACAGCCGAATATATCAACTTCAGCAAAATGAAACAAATAATCGAATAATTTACTTACCCATTCATCCTTAGTCTCCTCCACAAACTTCAGAAGTATGATCAACTCTAAGAGACTCCTAGATATGGTGAAAACCCTGCAAAAAACAACCTTTCCAGGAACAAAAAGAAGAATCATGTTCAATAGAAGCAATAGTGAGGCTCATTCTGATAAATGCAGTCTTTCGATTGCTGAAAAGGAACATATTTTTGTCTATTCCATTGATGGAAAACCATTCAAGGTTCCACTTACTTACCTTAGTTTTGAACTGTTCCAAGAGCTGCTCAGAATGTCTGAAGAAGAGTTTGGTCATCCAAGTGATGGACCAATTACTTTGCCGTATCATTCTGGTGTGTCAAGTGAGCCTGGTCCACGATGTACCAAGGATTCATTGTCTTTGAATCAGCAAACATCTGCGGCGCCTTCAAAAGTCTATACTTAGAATTTTTGTATATTTCTAATATGTCACAGATATATTTTGTACTAGTATAGACAGATATTTATATTGGTAATAGAACAAGTATGATTATAATGTAGAAAGGCGGTGAAGATATTGATATGGTAAACTAATTGTGAAGTTCCTATTTTCAACATTTCTCCTAGACTAACATACGCGAGAAGTCAAATGAGTACTTTAACTTTTATTCAGAAAATTATGGATTAGTAGGTAGATACTTATGGAAGAACTAAATTTGTTTCCTTTGTCAATTTATGGTGACACATTGCGTTTGGAATAGTTGTAGTACCAAACCAGAAATATGCAACGGAAGTAGAAATGACATATCATGAAAAATGAATAAAAACACGAGGATTTTACATGAAAATATTACAAAAATCAGAACAAAAGCTCTGGACAAATTGTAGAAAAAAAATACAACAAAAACTCTCTAAAATACGAAGAACATGCCTCTGTCTTATAATAGGAAAAACCACAATTTGTCTTCTCAAAGAAAAATAAAAAAAATTATGTTAAGCCTCGCATCATCCTCCTTTGAACTCTCGCTTACTCTCTTTGCTTTCGCTTATTGAGATATTTCAATGTAAAGAAATAGAGAATATTGTAAAACTTTATTCATTAACCTCTTTTGTACAAACGGCTTGTATTTATAATTGTGAAATGCTAATGGGCTAATGACAGAAAGGCCTCGGCCCAGCAACCTTATTACATACAAATATATCTGTTATTGCTTTAGAGATATAATTCTATTACCCTCCCTCAAACCTAACGTTAGGGTTAGGGTTTGTAAAGCATGTGATTCTGAGCCGCCAGAGAGAGATTTGCTCTGTCTTCATCTCTAATAAGAAATATGGCTGCAATCATGAGTTAGAGGGTTTGCTAGCTGGTCAGATGATCTCGCTTCTGGTTTGACAGTGAGGCGAGGTCTTGATAGTCTTCGATTTCAACTTTGGTTACCTCAGGAATATAGATCTGCCCTTTGGACCTGAGATTCATGTTGGCATCGTCCACGTTGAGCTCTTGCCTAAATCTGATGAAGTTTGGCCGTGATAAGGGCTTCGTGAAAATGTCAGCTTTTTGGTAAGTTGAAGGTATGTATCTGACTTCAAGGTTTTTGTTGATTACCTACTCTCGTAAAAAATATAGATCAAGCTCGATATGTTTTGTGCGAGAGTGGAGTACTGGATTCGCTGAGATAGCAATTGAACTCTGATTATCACACCAAACTATCGGCCTATGATCAAGTTTGACTTTTAGTTCATCCAGTAGAGAAGTTAACCATATAATTTCTGCAGTGGTACTAGCAATGCTTCTATACTCGGCTTCTGTGCTTGACCTAGATACTGTAGATTGTTTTTTTGCACACCAAGATATTGGGTTTTTACCTAAATAAATGCAGTACCCTGTAGTAGACTTCCTGTCATCCTGATCCGTTGCCCAATCTGAGTCACTGTAACCATTTATGCGTAGTGTTGAACTTGCTTGCATGATCAGTCCTTGGTTAATAGTGCCTTTTAAGTATCTAAGTATTCTTTTAACTGCCTTCCAATGTTCATCATGTGGCTCTTGCATAAACTGACTTACTTTATTCACACTGAAGGAGATGTCTGGTCTAGTGATTTTGACATACTGTAGTGCTCCCACAATGCTTCTGTATTCTTTAACATTTATGATTGGTTCACCTTTGCTTTTTGATAGATGATAGTTGCTTATCATTGGAGTAGGCAGTGGGTTTGATTTATCCATTTTTGCCTTGATCAGTATTTCACTGATGTACTTTCTTTGATTTAGATGAATTTATGACTGTGATGTTCTTTTGACTTCTATACCAAGAAAGTAGTTTAGCTCACCCAAGTCTTTAATTGAGAATTCTTCTTTCAGACATTGTGTAATATTCATGATTTCAGAGTTGTCATTCCCTGTGATAACAAAATCATCAACATAAATTAATATGTACACAGTTGAATTGTTTAAGAATTTAGTAAATAGTGAGTTGTCAGATTTTGTGGGGTTGTAGCCATGTCTTGCTAATATTGTCTTCAGCTTGTCAAACCAAACTCTTGGTGCTTGCTTGAGTCCATAAGTGCCTTGTTGAGTTTGCAAACTAGCTGATCTATGTTTTCTTGTATAAACCCATATGGCTGCTCCATGTACACTTCCTCCTGCAATTCACCATTAAGAAAGACATTATTAACATCTAATTGCCTGATTGGCTAATTCTTATGTAAGGCAATAGTTAATATGACTCTGATGGTAGTAGGTTTCACAACAGGAGATAAAGTCTCATTAAGTCAAATCCATTCTGCTGTGAGTACCCTTTTGCTACCAGTCTTGCCTCATGTTTAAGAATTGTGCCATCAGGGTTTCTTTTTAATCTAAAGGTCCATTTGCATCCAAATATATTTTTATTCTTTGGTAATGGTACAAGATCCCATGTCTTGTTTTTTGTCAGAGCATTGTATTCTTCTTGCATAGCATTGCTCCACTTATCATTCTGAATTGCCTGTTCATATGTACTTGGTTCTGTGAGCTCTGACTCTATGCTATATGTTTTTGGTTTAAATATTCCACATTTTGCTCTTGTCGTCATGTGGTGCCCAGTGTTTGCAGGTGGTTGTCTATCTTCATCAGCAGTTTCTGGTTGAGTACTGTGTGATTGAGTATCATGCAGTACTTGATGAGTGTCTGGATAATGGCTGGAGTCTTGTGATGCACTGTTAGGCCTAGTTGGTGCACCAGCAGATTCTTGACCTGGTTCAGTTGTGGGCACTGTGTGTTGAGAGCTGGTGTCACCTCCTTCAAGATGATCAGTGTTATGCATAGGTATGATAACCTCTGGTGAGGGTAGCACTTGAGGTATTGATAGCATTGGATTGTGAACTTTCTGATTTGTTTTGATTGCTGCATTGCTGAAAGGAAACTCATGTTCATTGAACACTACATGCCTGGATATGTATACTTTTCCTTTATCATCAATGCATTTGTATCCTTTCTGGTTTGTGATATATCCAATGAAGGTGCATGGCTTTGACCTGTAATCAAGTTTGTGTATGTTGTATGGTCTTATGTAGGGAAAGCATAGGCATCCAAAGGTCTTTAGACTTTGATAGTCTGGTTTAATACTGAATAGCACTTCCATTGGATTCTTAAACTTTATAAATTTTGTGGGCAGTCTATTAATCAAATAGACTGCTGTGGAAAAGGCATGTGGCCAAAATTTTAGTGGTAAAGATGCTTGTGCTAGCAGTGTTAAACTAGTTTCTACTATATGCCTGTGCTTTCTCTCAATAAGACCATTTTGTTCTGAAGTATATGGACATGTTATTCTTTGAGTTATACCTTTCATTTCAAAATAACTTTTCAAAGGTAAAAACTCTTTACCACCATCTGTTTGTATGGTTTTCAATTGACAGTTTGTTTGTCTTTCTGCATTAGTGATAAATTGTATCACAGCATTCCTGGTTTCTGATTTAGATTTTAAAAAATAAATCCATACAAATCTAGAGTAGGCATCAATAAATGAAATGTAATACTTGTATCCATAGTCAGTATGTATAGGGACTGGTCCCCATAAATCTGTTGCAACAAGTTCAAGAGGCTTGTTGTAAACAGTTTTTGAGTATGGAAATGCAAGCTTGTGACTCTTGCCCATTTGACAGAATACACAAATATATGAATCAGGAATTTTACTGATATGAGTATTGTCACAACTGCTCAACACATGTTTCATTATATTCAAACTGGGATGGCCCAACTTATAGTGCCATACATCAAAGTTTTTAGTGTCTTTGACTTCAGAAATATGACACCAATTTTCATTACTTTCAACACTTCTTGAGTTTGGTACATCAAATTTGTAAAGTCCCTTATGTTCTCTACCCTGCAAAATCACTTCAGCAGTTAGTTTATCTTTAACTAGACAATATTTGGGGTGAAACTCAAAGTACACATTATTGTCTTTGGCAAATTGTGACACACTCATTAAATTTTTTCTGATTAATGGAACCATTAACAGGTTGTTTAGATACAATTGTCTGGTTTCATTAATACTTGCATTTCCTATGTGAGATATTTTTATAGATTTACCATTTCCCATACATAAAGATTGCGTACCTTTGTATTCCCTGTTGCCAAGATTTAAATTTGCCATGCTGTTTGTTACATGATTTGTTGCACCCGAGTCAGGATACCAGCTTTCATCATGTATGTCTTCTACTTTTGCTGCATTTGTGTTTGTGTTGTCAGATGTGTGCTCCTGCTGTGCACTGACCATGTTAACATTGGGATTTTGAGTTCTTGAGTTAGTGTTGATTTGTTGAGCTGGTGTAAAGTTGGCATCATATCTGAAGTAACATTTGTTGGCAGTGTGACCATATTTTTCACATATTTGACATCTTGGTTTGTTGTTGTTGAGATTCCATCTGCCACCTCTTCCTCTGAATCTACCAGATTGACCACCTCTAGAGTTGTTTGGTTGGTTTCTGTTGCCTTGATTCTTTTCTTGATTTTTACCTTTGCTTACAGTTGCATAGTTGACATTGCAGTCCCAGCTTGCTGATTTCTTTTGTTCTAATCTTCCCTCATGTGCAATGAGAATGGATTGAACATTTTGCAGTGATGGCAGATTTTCATTGGATGATATTACAGCAACCACCGCCTCATAGTCATCATCCAGGCCACTTAAGATACACAGAATTTGTTCTGTGTCAGTTATCTTGTGTCCAGATGAGGCTAACTGATCACAGATTGTCTTGGCTTTGGAGAGATATTCTCTCATGCTGATATTGTCTTTTCTTAAATTTTGAAGTTGCCTTTTATATTGCATTATTCTCGCTGCGGACTGAGAACTAAATATTTGCTCAATAGTGTGCCATATTTCACTAGTTGTTTTGCATCCAACAAGTTGTGGCAGTAAACTTGTACTGATAGATGATAACAGCCAAGAACTTATTAAACTATCTTGCCTCTCATGAGTTGTGTATTCAGAATTACTTACGAGTTTTCCTTCTTGATCTGTAGTGAATCTTGGAGGGGTAATTAAAGTGCCAAGAACATACTCTTGCAGTCCATACCCTCTGATAACTGTTTCAATCTGAAATTTCCACAATAAATAGTTGGATTCATCAAGTTGTATGGTGATGATCTGGCTTTGTGGCTTGATTATGGACTTGATGAGATCTTGAGTGGTGGTGGAATGTTGCTGAGTGGTTCTTGATTGATTATGTGGAGTATTTGCGTTGTCACTGCTTTCTTCAGACATGATAGAGAGATTTCTGTCAACAAGATAATGTCCAGAATCAAATTCCAGAATTGCAAACAGAGAAGTGGGATGAAGTGCAGCCTGATCTAAACAGAATGATGATCTGAATCTGACTGGTGGTCAAGGCAAGGCACTTCTGGTGAGTTTCTTGGAATTTTTGATGGTCTGATGAAGTTTGAATGCAGCCAGAGGGTAGATAAGTGATGATATTACTCTGATATCTCCCTCTTTGGCATGGCAGCCACTTCAAATGATGATAATTCTTTTCTTTCAAAGAAATTGTTATACAGTTGTTAAACTGTATAACAGAACTCTCAAGTGATGAGATTAACTCTGATGAGATTCGATAATTTCTTATCTTCTCACCTTTTCTTCTTCTTTTTTATTATTGCTTGAGGATCTTGATTTATTTGCTGTGAGGCTATAGCTCTGATACCATGTAAAGAAATAGAGAATATTGTAAAACTTTATTCATTAACCTCTTTTGTACAAACGGCTTGTATTTATAATTGTGAAATGCTAATGGGCTAATGACAGAAAGGCCTCGGCCCAGCAACCTTATTACATACAAATATATCTGTTACTGCTTTAGAGATATCATTCTATTATTCAATTTTGAATGAAAATAGTACTGCAAGGCCAATGAGTATGTATTAAATGAATCAACATTGTTCTCTATTTACCGTGATTCTTGCCCACTGACGATACTTGCAAACTTTATGATCTTGACCATAAGCAAAGACACCATGCTCCAATTCGACTAACCTTTCATTTACTTATGTGAAATATTGTTTTGTGTGAAATTCAAGAAACATTCCCACTGGACCACAATACGAGGCTTTACCTCCTACACATTATTAAATTTTCAACTGGCACTCAATCCATCCACTTAGTCTTATTACTGGAATCTTACTCTTCCAGGAAAAAAATTGTGGACTACTTTTGTAAATATTTAAACTGTAACTCAACGATATGATTTCTCAACAACATAGATGAGCTCTTGAACTACATTTCCCAATTCAGCCTTTCGGTACTTCGTTTACATCCTATATATAAGTTTCATGTACTAATTTGGATTCCATATCTATTAATTTAATTGGTTATACAGCTTAACTATATTACTTGTCTCTAAGTTTTTTTATATTATTGCACGAATAGTCAAAATCATTTCACGGTTATTTGACTCATATACAAATGGTTTAACAATTTAGCTGATTTTTTTCCCTTCATCTGTTTTTATACCTTACTCCACGTGCATGGCTCGTATAACGATTCGCAAAAACTCGTGGTATTTATTTCATCAAGGACAAATTTTAGTTTTAAGGCCCCCTAAAAAACTTATTTTAAGTTTAAGCTTAGTTTTCAACTTATTATGAAAATATACTTATTTTTCCTTATTCGATTTTTTTTACATGCTCTCTTTGAAAATGCGCATGTACAAATTTATTAATTATAGAAGTATATTTAAAAAAAAATGGTACATGCACATTTTCAAAGTGCGCATGTACAAAAAGGTTGAAAGGTGAAAATGAACCTATTTTCATAATAAGTAATTTGAAATGAAGTCTAAATTTGAAATATGTTTTTTTCAGAGGACTAAAATTAAAATTTGTCCTTTCATCAATAACACAAGTATCATATTTAAATTGCTTTCATATTGGGGAACAAAAAATTGATTTCTTACTTAAGTTTTGAGTTAAATTGCTTATTTTTTGAGAAAAAATAAATATTGATAACCAAAATTAATTTCCAATATTTGTTTGCATTTTTGTAAATACATCTTTTATGAACAGTATAATTTTGATTCTGTAATTTTCTTAATTTGTTCATTCGTGAAATCCTCAAATCTCCTTGAGTGAAATCATTTTGTGTTTATTCTTTATTTGTAATAAAGAAAATCAAATAATACTCAATGGTTAAAACTAAATATTCAAACTAGATTGGACTATTTTTCCTTTTAATATACTTTTTTGCAATAAAGAACATGGGACGTCTAACCCTCGTTGAATTTTCTCATATTAGTCACATTGTGTGTTTTTTTAATATTATGTTTAATTAAATCCACTTTATATAGATTTTACATCAAATTCCGACCCATTAAGAAATCGACTCTTCATGTATTGTTGTCTACCTCATTCATGCCAAGTGCTAAATACTAGTAGTAACAGGCGAAACCCAGTGCATGCACTACAATAGAGAATGGCTATTCCAACGGAAGCAACGGAGTATTTCCAACCGTATTTCCAACGGCTACCAACGGCAAATAGCTGATGGAGGCCGTTGGAAGCCGTTGCAATAAAATGATCAAAGAGCCGTGGGTAGCCGTTGCTAATTTTGGTGAATTTTTTTTTATAACAGCAAGTCATTCACCTTCCAGCCACACATAATCAATATATATCCATTTCCACTCCATTTCCACTACATTTCACACACACACACACATACACACACACACACACACACACACATATATATATCACATATCCAACACATTATACCACAAACACAACCAAAAATTAACATCAAACATTACATTTTCAAACCAAACTACAAGTCAATATGTACATAAACAACAAACCCTCACCAACACCAACTCCAATCCATATTCAAGTCAAAATATACAATGCAAACACTTAAACTTCACCACCTCAAAGTCAATATATACACAATAACCATCAAACACAATCCTCACCACCTCAAAGTCAATATATACAATAACCAAACACAACGACAATAATCATCATACCTCTCAAGCGTCATCCTTACCACCGATAGCACCAGACGACGAAGGGAAGGAACCATGCCTATGCGCGTACTCCGCTAAACGTTGATTCAGCTGCTCCATTTGTATAGCGCGAAGACGGTCCTGCTCTTGCAGCTGTTCAACCATGGCTCTAAGCTCTTTTATTTCTGCTTTGTCACACGCCTTTTGAGCTGTCCGAACCTGCAAATAGAATGTGAGATGTTCACATTTGTATTATAATCATTTTCTTAAGCAATGCATATTTTAAAATATAGAAACGTAAATGACGTGATCTTAAGCAATGCATATACCACAAGGAAATGCATATTTTATTAAATGATAATGGTGCAGGGTGGTAAATCACGTATATGTTAGATTTAACTCAGGTAGAAATCATCATATGTAGCTAGTGTATCTAAAGGTTAATTTATTAAATACAATATTGCAATGTTTATATGATTACCGCTTGGTTTCCATAGCCATGGCGTCTATTCTGCTGCGTCGGATCCATGATAACGTCGAAAATATTATCTTGCTTCTCTAGCGTCAACTCATCGCCATTCGATTCTGAAAGCAGCTCTGTCTATGCCTCCTGAAACTTTACCTAAAATAAAAAACAATTACAGGTTAAAAGTAGTAGAATAGGATTTAAACTTATCGATATTAATAAAATAAAATTTAAAATATGCATACATATGCAGTCGTCGCCTTATCATCTTCATCCCACTGATATGTAATATTGCCAGCATTGTCTGCTTGTCTTGATGCGTGGGTGTGGGTAAATACCTCCATCATAGACACGGGACGTCCAAGCGATCTTTCCTGCAATAAATAATTTTTATATATTTTAATTTTTCATAGCTAATTACTGAACTGATTAATATGCAAAATGTAATAACGGTTTAGATTCGTAATTGATAAATTTACCAAGTCCTCATGTTGATGCTAAAAAGACATGAATCCGTCACGATGCGTTACAGGATTCATACTTCTATTGACGGAGTTCATCTCCGACTCCACCTACAATTTAAATTGAATAGTAGATTTACTAATTGCGAAATTATTAACTATATATTTGGTAGATTTACCTTGAACTCGTCGGTCTCCCACCAACTCATCCAAGAATCTCATACGGAAGCGCTCATCCAGTTCGGTTTCTTTCCCCATCTTTTAAGAGCTGACATCACCTCCCTGTAATTTTTGGCGACCTTCGAATTCCAGTGGCGCTGAACCATGGCGACATCGGGCTCCGCCAAGTCCACTTGCCCCTGTACAAAGAGAAAATATTACTAATTGTTCATTTATACTTATTCATAGAGTAAAGTGGTATAAACTCACCAGAAAATCCTACCAAATGGCCTCCCTGACTTGGTTAGGGATCTTACTCCACTTAGGCCAGCAATCTGTCATCCTGCTCATATATGATTGCTTGGAAATGTCAAGCACAACTCCTGAGGGCTCCAAATCAAATCCCCTGTGTTAAACATAAAATAAAGCTTTAGACAAGTATATATATGCATGAAAAAATTTATATTGTTATCATTTTAATTTGGATACGTACGCTCCATCAGCCTTCGGCTGCAAATATACCAGTGGTCGGGCCAGAGGCTCACCACTACTCTCGTCGGTCGAGCGAGAAGAGCTACGACGTCTAGAGCCTGATATAATACCTGTTGAAAATATCTATTTTTAATTATAGACGTAGATAAAATGATGATGATATGTGGTGCATGTAATAAAGTCATTTTTAATTGGTAGTGCGCATGTAATGATGATGATGATATGTGATGCGTGTGCATGAATAATTATAAAAATTACCAGATATTACTCAGTCCTTGTTGTTTTCTGATTCAGACTCGGTCTCGTGTTCTATATCGTTTTCCTCTACACTCTCAAATGCTTCGACAAATATATTTGTCTCATCAATTAATTGTCCAAAATCAGTTTGATCGTCTGTAATTGTGATTTCAACATTTTCCTCGATATCTGCTTGACAGGCTTGTTCTTTTGGAATATTCTTTCCATCGAATGTAAATCTCGCCTTGGTTTTAAAAACCGCAGACCAATCCGCTTTATCTCTTTTTAGAGACGTATAAGGGACGTAATAAACTTATAGGGCTTGTTTGGCTAGTATAAAAGGATCGTACTGCTGATAACGGGAGGTATGTTTTATTTCTATAAGATTATAATTTGGATGCACGTTAATACCAGAATCTGAAACATTGCTGAACCAGTTGCATCTAAACAAAAAAACTTCCTCTGCGGGTCTTATAAAATATGTCAATTGCAAAATCTGGGTTAACACGGCATAAAAATCATGTATATGATTATTAGGATCATCACTGCCTTTAACAAATACACCGGTATTGTTTGTTAATTTTTCAGCACCGTATTCTTTGGTGTTGAATTTATATCCATTAACGAAAAATATTAGATACATTTTAACTTTCCTTTTCGGTCCCAACGCCAAATGTTTTAATCCTTCATCGACCACACTATTTGTAGGATCACAAAATGCTCTTTGTAGATTGCTTGGAGCTACCTATTGTATAAGGTTCGAATGGTGAATTGAAGTAAAGTAGACCGATGATCCTGAAGTCATTTGGCCAGCTATAGAATGAAAAACTTGCATCCTCTCTCCCTAAAGTATACCAGTCCCATTGTGTGTGTGTGTGTTTGTGTATCCACTACAAAATTTTGAAAATGTAACTATAAATGAATCAATGAGCACCCCTCAAGAAAGCATCCACGCACAAGTGTGTAATTCAAATACAAGTTGTTACATGCAATAATATTGCAAATAATATGCCTGAAACAAATTTTGCAATAATATTGTTCAACCAAGTTAAAGTTGGAGGAAATATCTTCTCCAGTTTGCAGAGCAGTATAGGGATTTCTACCTCAAGTTTACGAAGACGGTCAACTCTTAACGTAGTTGATCAGAGCTCTTTATAAAATAAACTAAGTTCTGTTATAACCTTCCAAACTTTTACGGGCAACAATTCTTTGAAAGCGACGAGTAACAAATTTTGCATCATTACATGACAATCATGGCTTTTCATCCCACTCAGTCTTCCGTTCTTATAGTCGACACATCTACAACGATTAGATGAAATTCCGTCAGGAAATCGTAATCCTTCCACCCATTTTAACAGTACTTTAACTTGGTTGTTATCTACTTCATAACATGTTTTGGGTTTTTAGTGTCATTTGGCTTCATATGAAGCTCAGGACGATTACATATTTCTTCTATATCACGTCTTGGTTTTAGATCGTCCTTAGTCTTGCCCTTAACATTCAAAAGTGTATTAAACACATTATCGAATACGTTTTTCTCGTTATGCATCACGTCAATGTTATGACGGATTAAGAGATTTTTTCAATAAGGCAACTCCCAGAATATACTCTGTTTGCACCAATTATGAAACGTCGATTTACCTTGGATTTCAGTTTGCTGCCCGATTTCATGTATCTTTGGATAATCTTTTACAAGTTTATATATATCTTCACTTGACCAAATCGTTGGTAGTTGTAAAATCTCATGTCTATTAGCTATGAAGATTTTTGTCCCTTCTAAAAGTATGATTAATATGGAGAAAACGTCGATGACAATCAAACCATAAAATTTTCTTTCCATGCCGTAAAGAAAATGCTCATGTTTCTTCTATACAGTAAGGACAAGCAAAACGACCGGCCGTACTCCAACCCGAAATCATTGCATATGCAGGAAAATCGCTAATAGTCCATAACAAAGAAGTGAACATCCGGAAGAAAAAAATTTCGATACGTTGTATGTTTCAACTCCTTCATACCACAATGTTTTCAACTCTTCGATTAGTGGTTGTAAGTAAACATCGATACCCTATGTCGGATCATCAGGGCCAGAGACGACAATTGTGAGAAACGTATATGGAGTTTTCATACACATCCACCGGGGTAGATTGTAAGGTGTAATTATTATAGGCCAAGATGAATATTTAGAACCAAACTGAGAAAACGGTGAAAATCCATCAGTACACAAACCTAGTCTTACGTTACGACTCTCCGCTGTGAAATCAGGATATTTCTTATCAAAATACTTTCATGCTTCTCCATCAGATGGGTGTGTTAACGTACCTTCTTCAGGTGTTCTCACACTATGCCATCTCATATGATGCGCTGTTATAGATGATGCATATAACCTTTGAAGTCTATGAGTGATAGGTAAATAATGCATACGCTTGTATGGAACTTCTTTTCCTTTTTTTCCTTGGTTTGTATCCTTCTTGTATACATATTTTACAATTCCGAAGACTGACATCATCTTTCCAAAACAACATGCAACCATTTAGACATGTATCAATTTTTTGATACGGCAAACCGAAAGATGACATAAGTTTTTTCACTTCATAATAATTTTCGCACATTAAATTATCTGATGGCATATGGCGTTTAGCAGCTTGTACAACAGCCGTAAATCCGGCTTCTGTGAGGTTGTACTTTGATTTCATTGCAATGTACTCTGCAGTTGCCGATAATTGAGTGCCACTAGTACATCCATTCCAAAAAGGTTTCTTAGCAGCATCCAATAAATCATATATTTTTTCGCTCCAACATTTGGTTCCTCTTCGACGTTAACATCGTCGTTATTAATTTCAACAGTGGGGAACATTGATCGTGCTGCATTTTCAACCATATGTTCTATGAGATTCGTCGTACTAACTTCATCACTAATGATCTCTATTGACTGTTCTTCGTTACGTGTTATAATTTCTCCATGACGATCTCACACCAAATAATTGATTACGGAATCATATTGGCGCAAATGAATCCTAACCATATTCGGTACTAAATGCTTCAACAATTTGCACATAGTACATGGACAACGAATTTCTACGTCGTTTCCAATATTACTTACAGCAAATTCGACAAACACATTTACCCCGTTAAGAAAATGTTTACTTATTGAGCCTCCCATTTCTCTTCTTTGATACATCCAGCTCCGATCAATAAAATAATTGACTATTTTTCCTACTGTAAAACGTATGATCAATAGTAAAAAAATTATTAATCAAATTCGATAAACACATTTAGATTTTACTGTTTTTTATAATCCATTTTCATTTACATGCAAAGTTATATTTGTTAATATTTTGTTCATATTTTTGTACCTTTTGTGTGATGGTCGGTCATCCTACTTCCCATTACAAACACAATAATAATTACATTTCTTAAATTATATCATTATAAATGATTTATCAAAATTTCGGCAGCACTTCCCCCGTGTTCCTTGTATCGTACACATATGCATGTACACAAGGAACGAAAAGGAAATGCCGTCGAAATTTGTGAACCGTTTATAACGATATGATTTACGAAACGTAATTACTTTATAGTATTTGTAACTTGTCCAATACAGAGAAAAATCCAACAGATATTGTATCAGATGAATATGAATATCCGTTTTGTAATAAAAATGAATATTCATACAACGATCATATACAACACTTGTCAGACGGGGCCAAAAATTCACTAAGGGGTTTATATTTTGTTTATATGTTACCGTTTTTATTAAATATATAAAATAAAGCATATTATGCATTATTTTATTTATATTTTACTATTTTACTAAATATATAGTAAATTATATGATTTTTACAATTTCACAAAATATATAATTCATGTGTATATATGTACTAAATTATATACTTATTTATCTAATGCAAATTTAAATCAATCCTAACTAACCTAATGTTAATTCAAATGCGCATTTACACTAAATTATAAACATATGTATATATGTGCATAATATATATACACAAACAATTTGGACATTTGGATGGTAATAAGTGTAATTAGCACTTAGTTTGGTATAATAAACAATCAATAGGCCATTAGATACAACTATAACAACAAATTAATACAAAATTAGAAAAATTTAAAATTTTAGGGCTTTAGGCAAAACTTGATTTGGGGGATGTCTGGGGATGGAGAGAGGGTGCTGGCGCTGAGTGATGGTGTCGGAGCGGTTGCCGGTTGCGTGGAGAAGCTGGGAGGAAGAAAGGAGGAGGAGTGGAGGAAGGATTTTGGTGAATTTAGAAAAGAAGGTAATAATGTTTCAGTCTCGGCCTGCTGCAGGTACACGCGAACATTTCCAACGGCTTCCAACGGCCGCAAAAACCCTATTTCCAACGGTTACCAACGACAAGTTAAAAAAATAACGAGCCGTTTGAAATCCCCGTTGGCGGCCGTTGGAAGTCCTTCGTGGCTATATACTGTATTTCTAGTAGTGATGAGGCTTTCGCACGATAGCGGGCTTTGTAAAAGTCGATAATGTACGCAGTCTTTTCTTCGCATTGTGAAGAGACTGTTTTTGGACTTAAACCTGGGCGTCCAAATCACTTGCGCCGAGGCTCCACCTTGCTAAATAATAGTAGTAATGATTGGAAGAAAAAAAGGCATCGGCTATATTTTGAAAATGTAACTACAAATGAATCAGCGAACACTCTTCAAGAAACCATCCACGCACAAGTGCGTAATTCGAATACAAGTTGCATTGCATGCAATATTATTGCAAATAATATGCCTGGAACCTTGTCAGACAATTAATTATTAATTCATTTATATATTTTTAGCTGATAGCAAGTGCCCTACTTGTCTGAATAAGATACAACAACAATAATCTCCTCCTAGTTCGCTGAATAACAGTACTCATATGAGTCATAAAATATCACATTATACTTGTGAGGCAAACACATACATACCAGCACGTAGTATTGTTACTCTTGGAACACTGAATATCATGCATCCTTTCTCATACCTCTACATATAAATACAGCAGACTATATCAACTTCAGCAAAACGAAACAAATAATCTGATAATCTACTTACCCATTCATCCTTAGTCTCCTCCACAAACTTTACGAGTATGATTAACTCTAAGAGACTCCTAGACATGGTGAAAACCCGGCAAAAATCAACCTTCCCAGAAACAAAAGGAAGAATCATTTTCAATAAAAGCAAAAGCGAGGCTCGTTCTGATAAATGCAGTCGTTCAATTGCTGAAAAGGAACATATTTTTGTCTATTCCAATGATGGAAAACGATTCAAGGTTCCACTTACTTACCTTAGTTTTGAACTGTTCCAAGAGCTGCTCAGAATGTCCGAAGAAGAATTTGGTCATCCAAGTGACGGACCGATTACTTTACCATGTGATTCTTCGTGCATCGAATATATTATATCTCGACTTAAGTCTGGTGTGTCACCTGAGTCTGGTTCACGAAGTACCATGACTTCATTGCCTTCGAATCAGCAGATGTCTATGGCTTCAAAATCTTTACTTAGAATTTAGGTATATTTCTATTATGTGCTAGATAATGTGGAGTTTGTATACAGATAGACATATTTACACTGATCATAACAAAAAAGTATGATTATAATGTAGCAGCATGGTGTAAATATCGGTATGGTGAATTAATAGTGAAGTTTCTATTTTCAACATCTTCTCCTAGACTAATTACCGTACAGAACTGTCTTAGTTTCTTTTTTTCCCAATACAATGAGAGCCTAGTTTCGATCAATTGTTAATGGAGGAGACTAATAATAAGGTGAACTGTGTGATTGTTTTTGTTTCTCTTTCTTTTATTTAAAGTAGAGAGGCTTGATTAGTCAAAGTGGAACAAACAAATTGTTACGCTTATGTTTTATTTTACAACGAAAGTAGTGCTGATGTCAGAAATTATTTGTAATGTCTACATAATGTTTTTGCACTTTTGTCTACTAAGAATTTATAACATAATAATAGAAGAAAAGAATTCCCAATTCATTATAGTCATGAATTGCTTCTTATAGAATTTGCATGCATATATTATAATAAACATTATACTCAACTTTTACGTATTGTTGGAGAGACTGACAACAAAGCACTCCCAATTCACTGAATTCTATACCACATGATACTTGCCAAGGTTAACATACATACAAATCTGTTTGCAACAGCTCTAATGCTAACCAACCAAGCATAGCTAAACAATTGTATGAAATGGTTAACATTCATTGAGATAGCAAATTGTCCTGTTAGATAAAAGAAATTGTCCTGTTAGCTAAAAGAAAAACCAAAATTTATGACTGGGTTTACAGTAAACAACACTTGCAGATATACCATCATAGTGAAGGTGGAGGCTGGCACTTGGAATTCAGGTAGTCTTGGCAGCTCTTATGACGCAGCGGATTATTCAAAATAAACTTCAATCGATGAAATGTAGCAATCGGTGAGTTGATGATACCGAAATGCCCAAGTTCGCTGATCCAAAGATACCGAACTCTAGCTATCTCAAACGCGTTGATAGCGCACTATACCGCGTTTAAAGATCTACGATTCTTCGCACGTTGATCTAGCGCACTAGATTCCGTGAATCGGCTTCTTCAATCGTTGAATCGAGCGCACTCGATTAACCGAAAGAGGAGATAGAAGATCAAACTCAACTACCAATTGTATGTAAGCACAAAGCTAACAAAAGGAAATTTTATTCAATATTCAACAACTTTTACAAATGACACAACTCGCCTATTTATAGGCTTACAACTCACACACAACGGAAAAGAATTACAACACAAACGATTTGCTAACATTCGGTAACGACTCAAAACAACAACGACTTATAGGGTGACTCGGCCAAGCTTCAGCGACTCAACATTCTCGGCAGCGACTTAATATAGCTCGGTAGCGGTTCAAGGAGATTTCAGCGACTCAAGCATGTCTCGGCTTCTATCTTGCGACTTATAATTAAGTCGTTCGCGACTTACTATCTCCCCAAACAACGCTAAGTCGCTTCGCGACTCAAATTTATGTCGTTCGCGACTTATCTTCGCGCGCAGTACTGAGGTAGGAAGTTGTGACTTAGGGTTTTGGCATGTGGTGGGAAATCGTTGTGAGTCGTTGTGGTTGAAGGATGGAATGAGTCGTATGTCGGCCTGGGTGATGAGTCGTGGATGGGATGTGATGAGTCGAATTGAGTTGCTGACTCGTGACAATTTATGAGTCGTGGAGGAGTTGGGTTTGGAGTTGATGTCTCGTGAGGGGTGAGTTGTGGTGATGAGTCGCGTGAGGGGGCTCTGAGGATGAGTCGCGTGCGACTTAGGGTGGAGTGATCTGGGATGAGTTGGCAGAGATGAGTCGCGATTTAAGGTAGTTGCTTCATCATCCTCCCCTTGTTGGAAAGAATTCGTTCTCGAATTCGCACTCTCGTCATTTCCGTCAAGTTCCTCCCCATAATACGGAATTAGATGTTTGACATTGAAAATATCAGAAGTATGAACATTTTCCGGCAACTTTAATCGATATGCATTATCATTGATCCTCTTCAAGATTTCTACTGGACCAATCTTTCGTGCTTTCAACTTATTGTAAGTTCCAACTGGAAAACGATCTTTCGTCAATACCGCATAAACAAAATCACCCTCGTTGAAGACAACACTTCTTCGTTTCTTATCCGCCATTTGTTTATACCTCTCATTTGATTTCTCCAATCGTTCCTGAACGATTCTATGGCATTCTGTCAACCCATCAACAAAATCAACAGCCCGTTTATCAACTCCTTTCTGATATGGTACTACTGCCAAATTCAACGGTCCCTTTGGTAAACTTGAATATACAATCTGAAATTGACTGAACCCTGTACTTCGGTTATTTGCATGGTTGTGAGCAAATTCTGCCTGGCATAGCTTCATGTCCCAACTTCTCAAATTATCCTGTACAAGACAGCGCAACAAATTCCCCAATGACCTGTTAACAACTTCTGTCTGCCCATCAGTTTGTGGATGATAAGCACTGCTAAATTTCAGTTTCGTTCCCACCATCTTCCACAAACTCAACCAAAAGTGACTCAGAAAACGAGTATCTCGATCAGAAACAATAGATTCTGGTAAACCATGAAGTCGATAAATCTCCTTGAAAAATAACTGTGCTACTCGAACTGCATCTGCTGTCTTCTTGCAAGCGACAAAATGTGCCATCTTTGAAAACCTGTCCACCACAACAAATATCGAATCATGTCCCCTTTGAGTTCTCGGCAAACCCAAAACGAAATCCATGCTAATATCAACCCATGGCTTAGATGGTACTGGTAATGGCATATACAACCCTGCATTCGTTGCTGTTCCTTTTGAAACCTGGCAAATATGGCATCTCTCCACGAACCTTTCAACCTCTTTTCTCATCGACGGCCAAAAGTAAGACTGTGAAATCAACTGCAAAGTACGATCACGGCCCACATGCCCTTCCTCATGTAATTCCTTGACAATTTTCAACCTCAAGCTACAGTCTGGAATACATAAACGACTTCCTTTAAACAGAAAACCATCAACCAACAAAAATTCATCGGTACTTCCGTCCTTCACTTTCTCAACAAATTTCACAAAGTAAGGATCTTCTTCAAGCATCTCTGGCAACATTTCAAACCCCATCACTTCCACCTTCATTGTTGTTAGTAAATGACTCCTCCTACTCAAAGCATCAGCTACCCGATTTGTCACCCCTGATTTGTGCTTAACGACAAAAGTAAACTGCTGCAAATAAGCAATCCATGATGCATGTCTCGCAGAGATTTTATCCTGTCCCTGTAAATGTTTCAAAGCTTCGTGATCAGTGTAAAGAACGAATTCCTTCTGAAATAGGTAGTGTCTCCAATGCTTAACAGCTTGCACAACAGCGTAAAATTCAACGTCATATGTACTGTATCTCATCTTTGCCCTGATAACTTTTCACTGAAATATGCAATAGGTCTCCCCTGTTGACTCAACACTCCTCCAATCCCAACCTTTGATGCATCAGTGTGTAGCTCAAACAACAACTGAAAATTAGGTAAAACAAGAATTGGCGCTGTCGTCAACAGTTCTTTGATTCGTTCAAAAGCAATCCCGGCTTCTTCTGTCCATGAAAACTGTTTACCCTTCATGCAATCAGTAACTGGAGCAATCACGCTACTGAAGTGTGGAATGAATCTTCGGTAGAATGACGCTAGCCCATGAAAGCTTCTCACTTCCGTAATTGTCTTTGGCTGTGGCCAATTCCTGACTGCCTCAACTTTACTCTGATCAACCTGAATACCTTCTCCTGAAACAACATAACCCAGAAATAAAACACTGTGCGTCATAAACACACATTTCTTCGTAGCAGCATAAAATTGTTCCTCACGAAGAATAATCAATACTTCCCTCAAATGTTGAACATGCTCCTCCGTACTCCTGCTGTAAATCAGAATATCATCGAAATAAACCACGACAAACTTCCCAATGAATGGTCTAAAGATTTGATTCATCACCCGCATGAATGTACTAGGTGCATTTGACAAACCAAATGGCATAACCAACCATTCGTATAACCCCTCTCTTGTCTTGAAAGCTGTCTTCCATTCGTCTCCAGGTCTAATCCGAATTTGATGATAACCACTCTTCAAATCAATCTTCGAGAATATAGTTGCCCCACTCAACTGATCCAACAAATCATCCAACCTCGGCATAGGAAATCTATAACGAACAGTGATCTTATTCAAAGCTCTACTATCAGTGCACATCCTCCAAGTTCCGTCCTTCTTTGGTACTAACAATGCAGGCACAGCACAAGGACTCAAACTTTCCTGGATACGTCCCTGCTCAAGCAACCCTTCCACCTGCCTTCGTAACTCCTCATGTTCCTTCGGACTCATTCGGTAATGTGGTCGATGTGGTAACACTGCTCCTGGAACAAGATCAATTTGATGTTGAATGTCTCTAAGTGGCGATAACTCCTTTGGCAACTCCTCTGGAAAGACATCCTCAAATTCTTTCAAAACTGGCTTTGCTTCTTCCGGGATTTCAACTTCTTCACTGCTCTCTCGCCCAATCAACAAAAATACTTCAGGTTCTTCCTCTACTTCCTTGACAAACTCTTTCAAAGTCAACAGAGTTTTCAATTCCTCAATCTCCTCCAGTTTGTTCTCCTTCTGCTGTTGCTTCTTAGGAACCAAAGTGATTTTAGTACCCTCGAACATGAAACTGTAACTGTTGGCACGACCGTCATGCTGAACTGCTCTATCAAACTGCCATGGTCTGCCCAACAATAAGTGACAAACATCCATATCTACGACATCACACCAAATTTCATCCTTGTACTTCTTTCCAATCGAAAAATTCACACAAGCTCTCCGACACACTTTCACTTCACCTCCCTTCCTTAACCATGCTAGCTTGTATGGTTTAGGATGCTTCTCGGTCTTCAAGTTCAACTTTCTCACTGCTTCTGTAGAAATAATATTATCACAACTTCCTGCATCAATAACGAACTTGCAAACTTTCCCCAGAATAGTACATGTCGATTGAAAAATATTGCTTCTCAGCCAACTACAATCCTCCTCTTGCTTTGGTGTCAAACAACTTCTCCTCATCATAAGATTACAACCTTCATCACCCGACACTTCTTCTTCCTCCTCAACATAAGGTGTATTTGAACATTCTGCCTCCTCACCATCATCTGCCTCAACCTCTGCAACCATGGTTCTCTTCTTCGGCTTTGGACATTCGTTGCTTTTGTGACCCAACTCCTGGCAATTATAACATTTGAAAACACTACTAGCCTTTGCTTTCTCAGCCTCCTTCACCACTGGCTTGGTAACTGGTTTAGGAACATTAGAACTTCCGCCAACACCCTTCACTAGATTATTAGAATTAGTAAACACACCACCTCCACGCCTTCCTTGTTTCTCCCAAGCTAACGCTTTCTGATGTGCTTCTGCAACTGATCTAGGATCAAACATATTAACCATATCCTGGATCTGCATTCTCAAACCTCCAATAAATCTAGCAGTTAACTGTTCTTCAGTCTCCATAATATCGTTCCTGGCAATGAGTTGGTAAAATTCATCAGCATAATCACCAACAGACTTTGTCCCTTGCCTCAGATTCTGCAACCTCTGGTACATAAGTGATTGATAGTTGTAAGGTAAGAAAGTAGATCTCATCAACTTCTTCATCTTATTCCACGATTCTATCTTTGACTTCCCCATTCTCTCCCTGGTAAGTTTAGTTTGTTGCCACCATGCCAAAGCTCTCCCCCTCAGCCTTGTAGCAACTAACTTTACCCTTCGATTCTCCGGAACCTCCTTGAAATCAAATATCTCCTCCACGTTAGACAACCAATCTAAAAATTCCTCAGCTACCATCCCACCTTTAAACTCCGGAATCTCCATCTTCATTCCCGATTCCCATCGACGATCATCATCTATATCTCGATTCTGACGTCGTGTTTGTTCTCGATCTCGATGCATACTCCCTCTGTCACCAACAAATTCCTCATCAAAATCTGAAGTATATCGTTGTCGATCACGACCTCCAACATCTCTATCACTACTCCTTCGATCAACATTCCTATCACGATTATCAACACTTCTATGATCTTCTGTTCTCTCCCGATCTGAATGTATCGAAGTTCTACTTCTTCCATGGCTCGATTCAGGTGAAATTCTTCTTCTACTTTGATTCATTTCAAGCATCATTCTCTCTAATCGACCAATTCCTTCATTCAACTTTTCAGTAAAGCTCTCGTGGATTCGTTGCTCCATTTCATCAGCCTCTTCTCTTCCATACAAGGCATTAATGTTGCGATGGCGTTGAGCTCGTCTCGGTGGCATGATTGAACTTCTCCAAACTTCAACAAATCAAACTTCAACAATTTTGACTTCAACAATCTTCAAACAAAACAACTCCAAAACTACAATTCAAATCAACTAGTACGGCTTCAAGCTTGCTTCGAACTTCAACACCTTTCCCACACTTTGATCCAAGAGATTATGGATCACAAACCCCAAACTTGTTGCAACTCCAATATAAACACGATGAACAACTTCAAACTTCAAAAACTTGGCTCCAAGAATCAACTTAGCTATGATTGGCTAAGTATGGCTCTGATACCAAAACTGACGCAGCGGATTATTCAAAATAAACTTCAATCGATGAAATGTAGCAATCGGTGAGTTGATGATACCGAAATGCCCAAGTTCGCTGATCCAAAGATACCGAACTCTAGCTATCTCAAACGCGTTGATAGCGCACTATACCGCGTTTAAAGATCTACGATTCTTCGCACGTTGATCTAGCGCACTAGATTCCGTGAATCGGCTTCTTCAATCGTTGAATCGAGCGCACTCGATTAACCGAAAGAGGAGATAGGAGATCACACTCAACTACCAATTGTATGTAAGCACAAAGCTAACAAAAGGAAATTTTATTCAATATTCAACAACTTTTACAAATGACACAACTCGCCTATTTATAGGCTTACAACTCACACACAACGGAAAAGAATTACAACACAAACGATTTTCTAACATTCGGTAACGACTCAAAACAACAACGACTTATAGGGTGACTCGGCCAAGCTTCAACGACTCAACATTCTCGGCAGCGACTTAATATAGCTCGGTAGCGGTTCAAGGAGATTTCAGCGACTCAAGCATGTCTCGGCTTCTATCTTGCGACTTATAATTAAGTCGTTCGCGACTTACTATCTCCCCAAACAACGCTAAGTCGCTTCGCGACTCAAATTTATGTCGTTCGCGACTTATCTTCGCGCGCAGTACTGAGGTAGGAAGTTGCGACTTAGGGTTTTGGCATGTGGTGGGAAATCGTTGTGAGTCGTTGTGGTTGAAGGATGGAATGAGTCGTATGTCGGCCTGGGTGATGAGTCGTGGATGGGATGTGATGAGTCGAATTGAGTTGCTGACTCGTGACAATTTATGAGTCGTGGAGGAGTTGGGTTTGGAGTTGATGTCTCGTGAGGGGTGAGTTGTGGTGATGAGTCGCGTGAGGGGGCTCTGGGGATGAGTCGCGTGCGACTTAGGGTGGAGTGATCTGGGATGAGTCGGCAGAGATGAGTCGCGATTTAAGGTAGTTGCTTCATCATCTTAATTCTTCGGGTGAGGGCTGCACTTGGTTGTTCTTCCTCGGCCACCGGTATTCATATGTTGTTGCAATTAAGAACAAAACCTTGTATCAATTTCAGCAAACAATGAAAAGAAACCAATTTTACCGACGAAAATGATATTCATGTATTGGAAAATAAATAAATCAGATGATGAATTTCATACTCAGATGCAAAGAGAATAAGTTGCCTTCGAAACATAGGTATTCCGAAGAGTCTCGTATTTATTGAGATAAATTTATTTTGCCACTCTTATTTTACTTGAATTATTGCACTGTCATTGGTGTCTAAAAACACAGCCTCTTCTTTTAACGATTCGCTTGTCAATTCATATCATACAAAAGTGTTCTGCACTTCAGTAAAGGACATCTCCATTTGCAGCGAGAATCACAATTACATATAAGAAATTTGTAATATTGATCAAATTGCTCCTTTAACAAAGAATTGCAACTTCTGATATTACAGTTTGTAATAAATTTACAAAGGATAATAATCATTTAAACATGAGCCTAGAAGCAAGCACCTATACAACACCAATGGTAACAAAACTTGTTTGTTTCTTCACTCATTCTCTTACGTAAAACAAAATTGTTTTCTGAATTTGATCCAAACGCCCTGCTATCTTTTTATAATGATAATTCTTTTCAATGGAAGTTAAACGAATTAATCGGAAGTCGAATTTTACACTACTAGCAGTTGGATAAACGAAGAAGATTGTGATCTTAGCTACATTTGGTGTCTCTTTTCAGCTGACAAATCCACGGAAACAATCAAATCAAACAGACATTTTGGCAAAGGATTTCAGCTAATTACAATAATAAGCAGAAAGCATTCACTTCCCTCTTGCTAAAGGGTCGTTAATGAAAGACTAAACAAAAACACACTATTTCAAATCTTAATTAAATAAGTTCTTACCTCTTGCCGTGTGTATTGTACCTCGTCACAATGAAGTTAACTGGTCTTAATTTTGAAACATCTTAAAGGAATAATTCAAGGATAACACCCTTTGATTTTCATGTCAGATCGTAAGTAGGGATTGCTTTACATGTTCCTAAGCTGTGTCCATCATCTTGTCATAGCTTTTGTCTATTTCATATGAAAACAATCTTGTTGCTGCCATTAAGGCAAAGAATAGAGATTCGTCAATTTTTGACTTATTTAAACTATTTTATCTAGCTACCAATTCGACCTTAATCAATGGTAAAAGACTTGGTTTTCCTTATCTACACATTAATATTATGATAATTATAACCCTTAAGGACTGTAACTTTAATTCATAATTTGCACACTTTAATTAGTATTATTTACAAAAATAGCACAACACCTTTTTTGTTTTTTTTTTAAAATTGGATACCTAAATGGTAGTACATATTATTAGTACTATAAGTCTTAGATAGTATCCAACATACTACATGTCAATATATGTTCGAATCATGCTACGTAAGTTTCGAATTTGTGACATTTTGCACCAAAATCGAAGCGCATAACACTTTAGTTTTACATGTGTGAAATATCACATGTTGATTTTTTTTCCAATGGGTTAATCTATGAGTTTGAAGTGAACAATTTCGACGATTTTAGTTCGACATCTTGGTTGCTAAAAATGAAGGTAATACATAGACAATGTAGTTTGTGTATGAAAAGGGCGTGAAGAATGTTGTTTTGAGCAAGGTTCGAGATTTCAATTTCGATCTTGGTTTCGATCAGAGCGTCTAACCGCTATGACATAAATATCGGACTTTTTATTAATTGTTATATAAATATATATATATTTGTTTAATTTATTAAAACAAAATGTATAATTTATCTTTGATTAAAAAATAATATATAAACGAACAATACTGCCTATTTATATACATTTATAACACTAAAAATTATTTGTTCATTAATTCATTTTCAAAAAAAAATTAGTTACATCATTTATATATTTTGTGATTTTGTATGCTTTCTAAGTTAAAATTTAAGATTTTGAATATTTATATATTGGAAACTCAAATTACTTCTTTCTGAGTTTCTACTGGAAAATTCGAAGTTTAGTACTCTTATTAAACCAGAATTTTAGTTTGCTTCGATTTTAGTTCCCACTGAACCCGAAACCGAACGATCGAAATCTCAGTGTTTCGGTCAAAAACCTCAAACATTGGTTTTGAGGAAAATAATAGATAAATCTAAATTATATAGTTATTGCATTGCGCAAAGGTACATTGAGACTTGCCTCATATTATGAACATCCTAAAATTCGCAGCTGCCAAAAAACACTACTCCTATTTGGAAGGTATTTTTTGGTGTAGATACCCATAATATCCGATCAATGGGTTATCTTGTGATAATTCGGACTCATAAGATATCCCCTTTGGAGATATAATCATGTCACAGGGTATGATATTATTGTTCTGACACTGGAACTCATATTATCCCCTTTAAATAAACAAGCCCAAGAATCAAAAACTTCAGGCACCTTGTATGATACAAGGGGAAGAGCTCAAAGGTCAGTGGATGTTTTCAATCCCGCAAACGGTGAGTACATGAGGAGTTGTTGCATTAACTACATACCATTTAGCCTCATTAATTATTTAAGCATGAATGTAAAAGTGAATGTAGCGTACTTAGCAACGACATGAAATACTTGTGCATAAACAACAATCATTTGATCATCTCGTTGATTAGTCAAAGACCAAACAGAATGAGACCCAATTTTCGTTAGAGTATGGTTTAGACCCACACTTTGCACATGTTCTTTATCCAACAACATGGATGCAACACAATTTAATTTACTATTTAAGATTCAGTAGTTAGGATTCAGGAAAAAAAATCGATATTGTTGGTATCATAAAAGCAGCGACAGATTCCATAATAAGGCATACATAATATATATATATATATATATATATATATATATATATATATATTACGATATCTCGTGCATAATCTCCAAAATATGAAGGATGATGAGGGTAAATATATTCATGAGACAATAAAGTTTATTACAGCCAAATTTGCATTGAATCTCTTCAAAATAAATGCATGACTGATAAAATGCTTTTTGTAGACTGCTTGGAGCTACCTTTTGTATAAGGTTCGAATGGTGAATTGAAGTAAAGTAGACCGATGATCCTGAAGTCATTTGGCCAGCTATAGAATGAAAAACTTGCATCCTCTCTCCCTAAAGTATACCAGTCCCATTGTGTGTGTGTGTTTGTGTATCCACTACAAAATTTTGAAAATGTAACTATAAATGAATCAATGAGCACCCCTCAAGAAAGCATCCACGCACAAGTGTGTAATTCAAATACAAGTTGTTACATGCAATAATATTGCAAATAATATGCCTGAAACCTTGTCAGACAACTAGTCATTAATTCATTTATTTATTTTTTGCTAATAGCAAGTGCCCTACTTGTTTGAATAAGATACAACAATAATCTCCTCCTAGTTCACTGAATAACAGTACTACTAAAGGCATAAAATATCACATGATACCTGTGAGGCAAACACATACATACCAGCACATAGTATTGTTACTCTTGGAACACTGAATATTACCCACCCTTTCTTATACTTCTACATATAAATACAGCCTACTATATCAACTGTTGGAATTCCTAAAGAACAAGTGAATGAAAAATACATAAAGTCCCACATTGTCTAAAATACTAAGAAATCTAAGTATATTAATAGATTTCTAAAGTGGAGGTTGGGGGCCTGGGGCTCCCAAATGTATGCTTCGTTGTGAGGAGGGAGATCATGCATCTCCACCACACACGCGCACGCGCCGCCGCCGTCCGTCCGACCAAACCGGGCCGGGCTCGGGTATGGGTCAGCGGACGCGAACAGTAACGGGTGCGACCCGTTAGAAGCAAACATGTGCGAGCCGATTGAAGCGGACGCGGGTGCGACCCGACTGAAGAGGCGCGGGCGAAACAGTAGGAGCAGGTACGAAACAGTACTGTTGGACGGGCGGGTGCGACCCGTTAACGAACAGCAGTGACCAAAAGGCAACGGGTGCGACTCGTCAAGCGGACGCGACTGTTTGAAGGGATGCGAACGAAATTATAAATAGGAGAGAATACTGATCACATTCTTATCATATTCCAATCTATTTTCTTCTGCTTCTTTACTCTACTGCTCTATATTCCATATATATCACAGAGTTGACATACTCATTACAATCTCGTGCAGATTACGTCTGCTGTATCTTGGAAGAGTTTTGAAATAAAATTCTTAAGGAAATTGTTACGACAAGCCTCAGACCGAATTTCCTTTATATACTGGTTAGATTCACTGTAATCTTTCCCGTTTATAAGTTGTACTATTTTTTGCAATAGTATAACGTTGTTGTTGTAAATTTATTTACAACGTAACTTATTGTTACACTTATCTAATACATAATTCCAGTGTAGTGGAATTCTAATTAATAAACTTGTGCGACGAGTTTATTGTAGCGTGTTATCTGTTTTAGTACACTAGCCAACTAACATCTTAAGAATTTTACTGTTTTACGCTAAACAGGGATGGCAACAGTTGACAACATTAAAATGGATAAGTCCAACTTTTCAGCGGTTATTTCTGAATGCAATTTGGTTCAGAACCCTAAACAATGGTGGGTTGACACAGGAGCTACTCGTCATGTTTGCTCTAAAAAATCCATGTTTTCAACATACCAGAAATTCGATCGGAAAGAAAGACTCTACATGGGTAATTCTGCAGTTTCCATGATCGAAGGCAGTGGCACAGTTATCCTCAAGTTCACTTCTGGAAAAACTGTCAAATTGAATGACGTGCTTCACGTTCCAGACGTACGCAAGAATCTGATCTCCGGCCCAGTGCTATCAAAGAAAGGATTCAAAATTGTGTTCGAATCAGACAAGATGGTTCTGTTTAAAGCTGGAATGTATATCGGAAGGGGATATTTATGTGATGGCCTATTTAAGGCAAACATAGCCGTTATCGGCAATAAATCTATGTATTCTGATTGTGCTATTAATAAAATTGAAGTCTCTTACTTGCTTGAGCACGAAATTTTACTATGGCACGATAGACTAGGACACATAAACTTCCGAAAAATGAAGAAATTATCAAACTTGGGATTGATTCCAAATTTCCAAGTGGATAAGAACTACAAATGTGAGACATGTGTAGAAGCAAAAATGGTCAAACAACCATTTAAATCTGTTGACAGAAGCACCGAACCATTAGGTTTGGTACATACAGATTTATGTGATTTTAAATCACTACCTACAAGAGGTGGGAAAAAGTATTTCATTGCTTTTATTGACGATTATATGCGATATTGCTATGTATATCTTTTAAATAGTAAAGATGAAGCAATAACAGCGTTTATAAAATACAAGGCTGAGATAGAAAATCAGTTAAATAAAAAGGTCAAGATATTAAGATCTGATCGAGGTGGAGAGTATGAATCACCATTTGAATAGTCCTATGCCGAAAATGGTATAATTCATCAAACAACAGCTCCATATTCACCACAACAAAATGGTGTAGCCGAGAGGAAGAACAGAACGTTAAAAGACATGATTAATGCCATGCTTTTAACCTCTGGTCTACCGACGAACTTGTGGGGGGAAGGCCTTAAATATGTCTAATCACATATTAAACAAAGTTCCTCACAATAAAATAGGAACAATTCCATATGAGTTATGGAAAGGACATAAACCAAGCTTTAAATACCTCAAAGTGTGGGGGTGCTTGGCAAAAGTTCCAGTTCCGCCTCCCAAGAGAGTCAAACTTGGACCAAAAACAGTAGATTATTATTATCTTGGGTCAGCCCAAAATAGTAGTGCCTACAGATTTTTGGTATTCAAGTCTGATATAAATGATATTCATGTAAATACAATCATGGAATCAAGAGATACCTCGTTCTTTGAAGATGTGTTCCCACATAAAAGAAACGATGGAAATCCCGTCCCAAAAAGGACAAGAGATAACAGAGATGAGACATGTGAAGATGAAACTCATCAGGACAACAAGAAGGTTGAACCAAGAAGAAGCGTAAGGGTAAGAACTTCCAAAACATTTGGTTCGTATTTTTTAACTTATATGTTAAAACACGAACCTCAAACGTACAAGGAAGCAATGTCATCTTCTGAATCTTCATGTTGGAAAGAAGCAATCCAAAGTGAGATTGATTCAATTCTAAGTAATAAAACTTGGGAAATAGTTGATATTCCACCTGGAATAAAACCAATTGGCTGTAAATGGATTTTCAAGAAGAAATTGAAATCAGACGGCTCTATAGATAAATATAAAGCCAGATTGGTAGCCAAACGATATCGTCAAAAAGAAGGAGTAGACTTCTTTGATACCTATTCACCGGTTACACGAATAACCTCTATAAAAATGTTAATAGCAATTGCTTTCATATATAATCTGGAAATTCATCAGATGGATGTCAAAACAGCATTCTTAAATGGAGATCTCGATGCGGAGATTTACATGGAGCAACCTGAGGGTTTTATTTCCAAAGGAAATGAAAACAAAGTATTGCGGTTAGTGAAATCACTATACGGACTAAAACAAGCTCCAAAACAATGGCATGAAAAATTTGATAGTGTCATGATAAAAAATGGTTTTCGTATAAATGAATGTGATAAATGTGTTTATTACAAACAGGTTGGACAATCATATGTGATGATTTGTCTATATGTAGTCGATATGCTAATCTTTGGTCCTAATACTAAAGTAATAAAGACTATAAAGAAGATGTTAATCAACAATTTCGATATGAAAGACTTAGGAGTTGCGGACGTTATTTTGGGAATCAAAATAATAAAAACACCTAATGAAATTGAACTATCTCAGTCACACTATGTAGACAAAGTGATTGAAAAATTCCAAGAGTATGGAATTAAAGGAGTGAGGACATCTTTTAATCCATCGGAAGTACTGCATAAAAACACTTATGAGAGTGTAATGCAACTGGAATACTCTCGTGTAATAGGATGCTTAATGTATCTGATGAATTGCACCAGACCAGATATTGCTTACGCGGTAAGTCGACTAAGCAGGTATACAAGTAATCCAGGGAAGGAACACTGGAAAGCACTAATGAGAGTGTTGGGATATTTAAAGAATACCACTAATTTTTTCTTACATTATGGAAAATATCATGCCGCCTTAGAAGGATATAGTGATGCAAAATGGATTGCAGATTCAGAGGAATCAAAATCCACAAGTGGTTATGTATTTACCCTTGCAGCAGCAGCAATGTCATGGAAATCTACTAAACAAACATGTATAGCTCGATCCACCATGGAATATGAGTTTATCGCATTAGATAAAGCAGGCGAAGAGGCAGAATGGCTTCATCAATTCTTAGAAGATATTCCATTTTGGCCAAAACCTGTGACGGCCATATGTATTCACCGCGATAATCAAGCGGCGCTAAGTAAAGCGAAAAACCTTGTGTATAATGGCAAATCACGACACATACGTCGTCGCCATAACACAGTTAGGCAGTTACTCTCTAATGGAACTATTTCCATTGATTATGTGAGGACAAATGATAACCTAGCGGATCCATTTACTAAAGGTTTATCAAGAGAGAAAATTGACTGCGCATCGAGGGGAATGGGTTTAAAAGCCTAAACCAACAAGAGTTACCTTATACGGAAACCTATCCTAACGAATGGAGATCCCACGGACTAGGATCAATAGGCAAACCAGTTATGAGTAACTCAAGAAGCTATGCATTTGTATGGACTTGGTCCTACTCCATTCCTATGGTGCAAAATATAATGCATGCCTACAGAAGTAGTTAAAGGTTAAAACTATGTTTTCTAATGATGACCATATCTTGGAAATAACAAGTGGGGTATATGTAGGATACTCTTAATGGTTGCGATCACCTATGTTAGTGTGAGCTGGGTCGGCTCCATGAGAATATTAAAAGGCTTTTATTCTCTAAAAACACTCGCAGAACCAAAAATTGTTCAGGACCAAAATGAACACAACCAAGAGATTGGATGAGAAGGGAATCAATGCTTCGTAAAGCTTATTGTCTGGATATACAATAAAGGCCGACGGTTCAAGATGAAATAATTCACCGATTAGCCAAGTAGATCCGATAAGTTTTAACTAGGGAAAGTTCAAAGTTAAATATCTACTTATCCACGATAAAGCATTATTCCATATGTACTCTGTGATATTTCGCTTTGTGTGGGGGATATGTATATTATCATTCATGTGGGGGATTGTTGGAATTCCTAAAGAACAAGTGAATGAAAAATACATAAAGTCCCACATCGCCTAAAATACTAAGAAATTTAAGTATATTGATAGATTTCTCAAGTGGAGGTTGGGGGACTGGGACTCCCAAATGTATGCTTCGTTGTGAGGAGGGAGATCATGCATCTCCACCACACACGCGTGCGCGCCGCCGCCGTCCGTCCGATCGAACCGGGCCGGGCTCGGGTCTAAAATGACCATTCTTTTTACTAGGCTATTGTTTAACGGTTTTGGGCTTTGTCTGAAACTGGGCTGGGCCTGGAATTTGAAGGGAAGCGGGCGGGGTTTTTGCCTGAGGAGATGCGACTGTTCATAAGCGAACGCGAACAATAACGGGTGCGACCCGTTAGAAGCAAATAGGTGCGAGCCGATTGAAGCGGACGGGGCGCAAGCGGATGCGGCGCAAGCGGGTGCGACCCGTTAACGAACAGCAGTGACCAAAAGGCAACGGGTGCGACCCGTCAAGCGGACACGACTGTTTGAAGGGATGCAGACGAAATTATAAATAGGAGAGAATACTGATCACATTCTTATCCTATTCCAATCTATTTTCTTCTGCTTCTTTGCTCTACTGCTCTATATTCCATATATATCACAGAGTTGACATACTCATTACAATCTCGTGCAGATTACGTCTGTTGTATCTTGAGAGAGTTTTGAAATAAAATTCTTAAGGAAATTGTTACGACAAGCCTCAGACCGAATTTCCTTTATATACTGGTTAGATTCACTGTAACCTTTCCTGTTTATAAGTTATACTATTTCTTACAATAGTATAACGTTGTTGTTGTAATTTATTTACAACGTAACTTATTGTTACACTTATCTAATACAGAATTCCAGCGTAGTGGTATTCTAATTAATAAACTTGCGCGACGAGTTTATTGAAGGGTGCTATCTGTTTTAGTACACTAGCCAACTAACATCAACTTCAGCAAAACAAAACAAATAACCTGATAATTTACTTATCCATTCATCCTCGGTCTCCTCCACAAACTTTACGAGTATGATTAACTCTAAGAGACTCCTAGATATGGTGAAAACCCTGCAAAAATCAACCTTTTCAGGAACAAAAAGAAGAATCATGTTAAGTAGAAGCAATAGTGAGGCTCATTCTGATAAATGCAGTCATTCGATTGCTGAAAAGGGACAAATATTTGTCTATTCCAATGATGGAAAACGATTCAAGGTTCCACTTACTTACCTTAGTTTTGAACTGTTCCAAGAACTGCTCAGAATGTCCGAAGAAGAGTTTCGTCATCAAAGTGATATTGGACTAATTACTTTACCATGTGATTCTTCGTGCATCAAATATATTATATCTCGACTTAAGTCAGGTGTGTCAAGTGAGTCTGGTTCACGATGTACCGTCACTTCACTGCCTTCGAATCGGCAGATGTCCATGGCTTCAAAAATCTATACTTAGAATTTAGGTATATTTCTGATATGTGGTAGATAATGTGGAGTTTGTATAACAGATAGACATATTTACACTGATCATAACAAAAAAGTACGATTATATAATGTAGCAGCATGGTGTAAATATTGGTATGGTGAATTAATAGTGAAGTTTCTATTTTCAACATTTTCTCCTAGATTAATTACCGTACATAACTGTCTTAGTTTTTTTTTTTCCAATACGATGAGAGCTTAGTTTCAATCAATTGTTAATGGTGGAGCCCAATAATAAGGTGAACTGTGTGATTGTTTTTGTTGCTCTTTCTTTTATTTAAAGTAAAGTTGTATTAAGCGAGAGATATCCAAAAAAAATGTCTAACCGTGCATATCTTTTTTAGTAAAGGGAGTAGAGGCTAAATTAGTCAAAATGGAATCAATAAATTGTTATGCTTATGTTTTATTTTACAATAAAAGTAGTGCTGATGTCAGAAATTATTTATAATGTCTACATAAATTTTTTGCACCTTTGTCTACTAAAAATTTATTATTATTATAATAATAGAAGAAAAGAATTCCCAATTCATTATACTCAAGAATTGCTATGTATAGAATTTGCATACATATATCATAATAAACATTATAGTAATATTTTCACTTCTGGTTACCATTTATCGAGGGTGTTCTTGTTTGCAACAACTCTAGTGCTAACCAACCAAGCATAGCTAAACAAATGTATGAAATGGTTAACATTTATAGAGATAGCAATAACTTGCATATGAAAGCAATGATGCATCGACCAACTAAATTCATTTGAATGTGATCACTAGTTTGTTGAACTTTCATGAATATGACAACAAATTGTCCTGTCAGATAAAATTAAAACCAAAATTTCTGACTGGCTAAACAGCACTTACGCATATACCATGATCGCAGTGAAGGTGGAGGCTGGCGCTTGGAATTTAGGTAGCCTTGGAAGCTCTTAATTCTTCAGGTGAGGGCTGCACCTGGTTGTTCTTCATCAGCCAGTGAAATTCATATGTTGTTGCTATTAAGAACAAAACCTTCTACCAATTTCAGCAAACAAAGAAAAGAAACCAAAACCAATTATGCTGACAAAAATGAAATTATGTATTGGAAACAAATAAATCAGATGATGAATTCCATACTCAGATGCAAAGAGAATAATTTGCCTAGGAAACCTATGTTTGCCGAATTTATTGAGACAAATTAGTTTTTCCATTCACATTTTACATGAATTGTTGCACTGTCATTGATGCCTAAAACCAAAGCCTCTATTTTTAAAGATACATGTGCTTGTCAATTCATATATTGTATCAAAAGTGTTCTAAGGTCATCTCCAGTCCATTCAGTTCTGAATATTCAGAACCCTGCTGGCAACTCCTACAATTGGAGGCCAGGACGTCCATTTAATGGGTCCCGGAAGCCTGACGTCCATTAAATGGGCGGCAAGGGTCCAGTTTAAGATTCTGAATTGGATTTTGAACTTTCAGCTGAATTCGGAGCTTTAATTTGATGACTGGAGAATTTTTTTCAGTGTATTCAGCGAATAATTCGACCACTGGAGATGCCCTTAGCTTCAGCAAGGGACATCTCCATTTGCAGCGAGAATCGCAATTACATATGAAATTTGTAATATTTATCAAATTGCTCCTTCAACAAATGCAACTTGTGAAATTATAAGCTTGTTACAAGTCTACAAAGGATAACGATCATTTAAACATGAGCCTAAAACAGGCATCTATTTCTTCACTCGGTCTCCACATAAAACAAAAATGTTTTCTGAATTTGATCCAAATGTTGTGCAATCTTTTTATAATTATATTTGTTTGAATGGAAGTTAGACAAATTAATCAGCAGTCGAATTTTATACTACTAGCAGTCAGACAAACAAAAAAGATTGCGATCTTAACTACGTTTGGCGTCTCTTTTTTAACTGACTCAATCCATGGAAACAGTATATTAAACAGACTATTTGGCAGAAGATAGCAGCTAATTACAAATAATAAGCAGAAAACATTCACTTCCCTAGCTAAAGTGTCATTAATGAAAGATTGAACAAAAACACACTACTTCGAATCTCAAAAAAAAAAGTTCTTACCTCTTGTAGTGTGTATTGTTCCTCATCAAAATGAAGTAACTTGTCTTAATTTTGAAACATTTTAAAGGAATAATTCAAGAATAGCACCCTTTGATTTTCACGTCAGATCGTGAATAGGGATTGCTTTTACATGTTCCTAAGCTGTTCACATCGTCTTGTCATAGCATTTACTTATTTCATGTTGAAGAAATGAAATATTTGATTTAAGTAAATGAAAAATTAACAGTGTATTTCCTTATATCTGATTTTGATATAAGTCTCTGTATATCTACTAATAAAGAAAATTCGTTGAATTAATTTACTCCACGTCCTTTTGAAATTCTGAAAATGCCCTTGCTTTCCGCTTACAATAATATAAACAGTCCGCGTGCGTAACACGGACCAATTCTAGTTGTACATAGTGGAGAAGTGGACGAACGGAAAAATATAAATGGGCTTGGCCCACTAGATGCAGCCGCATGAGATAAACTGGTTTGCCTTGCTTTTGTAATTGCTATTCTTTCAATACCCCCATTAAACCAGTTCGAGGGTTAGGGCTTACATGTTCTCAGTAATGGCCGCCACGAACAAGAATTCTTCATAAATTTCTTTTCAAATGTAGTAAATCTTCACTCCAGTGATGTTTTATCACATCTAAGAGGCCCAATACAGTCATCGACAGCAAAAAGTGTGAGTTTTGCAGATTGAATTAGTGAGGTTGACAGATCTGGAAAAGTCGAGGCTTCATTTTGGTGAGCAGATCTCGGATCTCTCTGTTGATGGACATCATATAAAATACAATTTTATATGATGTTCTCTCTCGAGTAATTTGAAGCTCTACATCTTGAGTCTGAGTTCGCTTCATTAATATTCAGTTCGTTTCTGAATCTGGTAAAGTTATTCTTCGATAGAGCTTTAGTAAAGACGTCTGCCTTTTGGTAAGCAGAAGGTATGTGATTAACCCTCAATTTTCCCTTTATGACCTGTTCTCGAACGAAGTACAAGTCAAGTTCCATGTGCTTTGTTCTGGAATCTAGTACCGGGTTTACTGTAAGTGATATAGTACTGAGATTGTCGCACCAAATGGTTTCTATAGTATCAGTTTTGATCTGCAATTCCTTTAGCACTGATTCCACCCACATAATTTCAGCAGTTTCACTAGCCACACTTTTGTATTCTGCTTCTGTGCTAGATCTAGATACTGTTGGTTGTTTCATAGCACACTAAGATATTGGATTTTTTCCTAAAAAGACGCAGTAACCGGTTGTTGATTTTCTGTCATCACTACCGGTGGCTCAGTTTGCATCTGCGTAGCCATTGATGTTGAGTGTCTTGCTTGCATGTAGAATGATACCCTGATTTATGATGCCTTTAAGGTATTTCAGTATTCTTTTAACTGCCTTTCAATGATTATCTGCTGGGTTTTGCATAAATTGGTTGACTTTATTAACACTGAATGATATGTCTATTATCGTTGCATATTGTAATGCTCCAACAATGCTTCTATATATTTTCTCATTTTGATTGCCTCTCCTTTGCTCTTTGGTAAGTGTTGACTGCTGGTCATTGGTGTTGGGAGAGGATTTGGCTTGTCCATTTTTTCCTTTACCATAATTTCTGAGATATATTTCCTTTGACATAGATGAAACTTGTTGTCAGATGTCCTTTTAACTTTACGCCAAGAAAGTATTTTAGCTCTCCCAAATCTTTAATTGAGAACTCTTTATTTAATTGTTGTGTGACTTTGCTGATTTTAGTCTCACTGTTACCTGTAATTATGAAATCATCAACATAAATAAGTATGTGGGTAACAGTTGTGTTAGAGAATTTAACAAAGAGGGAGTTGTCGGATTTTGATGAAATATAGCCAAGACTGGCTAATGTTAGTTTCAACTTGTCAAACCACACTTTTGGTGCTTGTTTGAGTGAATATATTGCTTTGTTTAGCTTGCACACCAATCTTTCATTTCCTTATTGTTTGAATCCAAGTGGTTGTTACATATATATCTCCTTTTGCAATACACCATTCAAGAAAGCATTATTTATATCTAATTGCTTAATGGTCCAATTCTTATACAAGGCTATAGTTAGCACAATTATAATGGTGGATGGGTTCACAACTGGTGAAAAAGTCTCTTTAAAATCCAAGCCACTTTGTTGTGAATACCCTTTTGCCACCAATCTAGCCTTGTATTTTAGAATTGTACCATCAGGATTTTTCTTTAGCCTATAAGTCCATTTACACCCTATAATGTTTTTATGTTCAGGTAACTGAACAAGGTCCCGGGTTTTATTTCTTGTAAGTGCATCATATTCTTCCTTCATGGCAGTCTTCCGCATTTTCATTTTGTATTTCCTGGTAATAAGTACTGGGTTCCTCAGCAGTCAATTCTACATTGTATATTTTTGGTTTGAATATACCACTTTTTGATCTTGTTATCATATGATGACCACTATTTGCAAGAGCAGTCTCTTGAGTTCTATCCTCCAGTGTGCTTTCCTACTGAGTATTGGATGACTGAAGATCATTCAATACTTGGTGGTGATCTGCATGACTAATGCTGCCTTGTTGTGGAGACTGGTAATCACCTTCAGATTTTTCATTTTGCTCATGGCTTGAGGCACTTCTAACTAGTTTTTGCTGTTGATCAGCATCGTCCTTATTCTGACACATCTGCCTTTTAACTGGTATGATTACTTCAGGTATTGGAGGTATGTAATTCTTTGGGTTGTATAGCTTTTTGGTAATATTGTTTTCAGATTTGCTAAAAGGAAATTCAAACTCATTAAAAGTAACATGTCATGATATATATATCCTACCCTTACTGTCAAGACATTTATACCCTTTTTTGATTAGTTGCATATCTCAAAAAAGTACAGGGAGCTGACCTGAACTCTAACTTATGTGTCTTGTAGGGTCTTAAATAGGGGAAGCACGGGCATCCAAATACCTTTAGACCCTGATAGTCTGGCTTGATCTTTGTCAGCATTTCAATTAGACTTCTGAGTTTTAGAACCTTAATTGGCAGTCTATTGATAAGATACACAACTGTTGAGAAAGCATCAGGCCAGAACTTCAGGGGTACAGATGCATGTGCAAGAAGAGTTAGGCATGTTTCTACAATATGCATGTGCTTCCTCTCGATGAGACCATTCTGTTCAGAGGTATGTGGACAAGTTGTCATGTGATTTATTCCTTTCTTTTGGAAAAATTCTTTGAGTGGTAGGAATTCCTTGCCACCATCAATCTGGATGATTTTTACTTGGCAATTTTTTTGTTTTTCAGCACTTGCTATGAACTGCATTACTGCATTACAAGTCTCAGATTTTGATTTTACAAGAATAAATCCATACGTATCTAGAGAAAGCATCAATAAATGAAATATAGTACTTATAACCATAGTCAGTAGATATTCGGGTTGGTCCCCACAGGTCTGCAGCAATAAGTTCTAGTGGCTTATCATATTCAGTTTTTGAATCTGAAAATGCAAGTTTATGATTTTTTCCCATTGGGCAATAGGTGCAGGTGTAAAATGAAGGGACGTTTTCAACATGAATTTTATTATCATTACTCAAAATATGTCTTACAATTTTCATACTGAGGTGTCCAGTCTAGCATGCCAGATATCATAGTTATTACAACTTTCTATGGATTTTTTTTGACACGTTACACCAGTTTTTCATACTTACATATTTTCTTGATTTTACAACACCAAATTTGTATAATCCCTTACATTCTCTACCTTGCAAAAGAATTTCATCTGTTAGTGCATCTTTTACTAAGTAATACTTTGAGCGAAATTCAAAATATACATTGTTATCTTTTGAAAATTGTGAGACACTCATCAGATTTTTTCTAATAACTGGAACTCTCAAAAGATTATCAAGATAAAGTTGCCTTGCACCTCTAATACTTGCATTTCCAGTTTGTGTTATGTGAGTTGATTTTCCATTACCCATATATAACAAATGTTTACCTATGTATTTCTTGTTCCTAAGATTCAAATTGTTGAGATTGTTTGTAACATGATTGGTTACTCCACAATCTGGATACCAACTGTCATCTTGAATGTCTTCTGCCTTTGCTAAGTGACTGATTGTATTTTCTGATTGATCCTTGTATCCTTGTTGAGTACTCACCATGTTTGTACTGGGATCATGCATTTTTGGGTTGCCAGTGTTTTGTGGAGATGGTGTGTAGTTAGCATCGAATCTAAAATAGCATCTATTTGCTGTATGACCGTATTTTTCGCAGATCTGACATCTTGTTCTGTTATTGTTGTTAGTATTGTTCCATCTGCCACCTCTTCCTCTTAATCTATGACTTTGGCCACCTCATTGAATGCTGCTAGACTGATTCTTGTTATTATAATTTCTTTCTTGGTTTCTTCCTATGTTGCTAGCTATATAATTTGTAGAGTATTCAAGATTGTTGGTCTTTTTTGCTCTAATCTCTCTTCATGTGCAAGTAATATAGAATGCATATACTGTAGAGTCGGTAATTTTTCTGTTGATGATATCACAACAACTGATTCATACTCTTCATCTAATCCACTCAATAGAGACAATATTTGCTATGTATCACTTATTTTATGCCCTGTAGAGGCTAAGTGATCACATATAGTTTTGGCTTTGGACAAGTATTCTCTCATAGACTGATTATCTTTCTTCAAGTTATGCAGTTGTCTTTTGTACTGCATAATTCTTGCAGCAAATTGACAACTAAAAATTTGCTCTATTGTATGCCAAATTTCATAGGCAGTTTTGCAGCCAATTAGTTATGGCAAAAGACTTGCACTGATTGAATATAACAACCAAGTGAAGAAAATTGGGGTGGCTACAACACAATATTGGATCTTAAGGCTATTCAGACACTAGAAGTGGTGAAATATGTATTAACTAATTACTTATGAATATAAAGAAGTAATCATAGAATAAGTAAGTAATAAAGTAAAATGCAGTAATATAAATAACACCCGGATTTTTATACTGGTTCGGATTAACCAATCCTACATTCAGTCCTGCACTCTATCGTGCAGAATTCCACTATAATCACTTGCTTTCCACGGGTGGCAAGAACACCTTTACAATCTTGGTTTCACGGGCTACAAAACACACCCTCTTGATTTTACAGGCTACAAGAACACCTTCTCCTTATCAGCAACAACAAACTATGGCAAGTACTCGTATCTTCAATACAGATTCTTGCAAATTCGGTACAATGATCGTATAGACCTCCAATGGCAGTATATCTTTGAATTCTTTGATGAATAGGACGAAATCAGAGAGAGAATGATGTGAATCCAAGTACAACTCTCTGATATTGTGTGGTTTGCAAATCGGTGAAGAATTAGAGTAAAATAGTATCGATTTGCAAGGAGATTTGAAGAGTATGCAATGGATTTCTTTTGCAAATGCTTGAAGAAGGAGTAAGAGAAAATGAGAATTCCTGATGTTAAAATTCGTTTTCAAAGGCCTTTATATAGTGGTTGAAGAGACGTGTCTTTTGGTGAAAAGGTGGAGGAAAATGTCTCTTCGTTTAAAATTTAAAATTCTGAAAAACTGCTAGTATGTCGACATGCCCAAGTACCCCATGTCGACATGGGTGTGTTGCAAAATGAACATCAACACTAATAAGTGTTGCAAATTTTCAGCATTTCAAATTACCTTATATTTGTGGATTTTTGTGATTCGGTTGAGGTCAATGGTTGATGATCTTCAAGTATAATTGCCATGAGATCTTTAATAAGATATTCTATGGTTCAACCAACTCCTCATTACTTCAAACACCTTTATGCTTTAGCATTCTTCTGTAATTGGGTTTTGTTTTTCAATTGCTCTGATTAACCTTCTTCTATAATTCATTTGCTTCCACTGTATTCTTGTTTATCTCTGTAAATGTCTCCATAATATATCTGATATGACTGCATAACTCGAAGATATGTTAGTAGTAATATTTATATGGTTGTTGTCATCAAAATCAATACCTAGGATATTAACAATCTCCCCCTTTTTGATGATGACAACCATATAAATATTTGAGAGATAAAATATAATGCTTTTATATTTGACTCCCCCTAACTCTATGCACTCCCCTTATCATTTTGCCAACTATATTTATACCTTTTCTCCCCCTTTGTCATCAACAAAAACGGCGAAAAAGAGTCACTTAAATCACTGCTAGACAATATATAGAGTTTGTATATAGAGATAAATGCTTATAAATAAAACACCTGAGGGGAAACCAAATCAATTCAAAACATGAAATAAACTAATCAAATAATAAGATGAGTTTTAGAGTTACCGACTTTGCTGGTGCCAATAACAAATCCTTTTCGTATTTATCCAATGTACAATAGATTTCTTGTCATATGCTTTGAGCATCTGCTATCTGATATACATTGTTTGGTACCTGAAAAATTATAAAATATGCACATTGGTACCCTTTTTATTCTGGGTCCATTCGGGTAAAGTTTTGGGACGCCAAACCCATGAAGAGTTTGAATGTCCTTTCAAAATATAATCATTAGATGAATGAACCTTATTAATAAAATTACCAATATAATTTTCTTTTTCAATATCATCCACCCTTTTTGGAACCCATAAATTAATGAATCTATTTGGAGGTTTTAACTTTAATTTCCTACGTTTTGGTTTGAACTTGGTCGCCTTAACAAACTTGGTATTTTGAATACTATTTTTCTTTAATTTAGCCTTAGGGGTGTATCCAAGTCCATGTTTATTCCTAGTGTGTTTAAATGTACATAATAATTTTTCTAGAATATCCTTCCCTTTGTTAAATTTATCAACATTAGTTTTCATTTTGTCAAAATCCTTATTACGGTTAAGAATAACATTGTCTAGAGATGTTATTTTGTCATTCAGATCAGTGATCTGTGACTTCATTGAAAGATTTTCTAATTTTAAGGATCCATTTTCACTTTTTAGTTTTTCAAAACTTCCAAGTGTCAAATCCTTTTCATCATTATACCTATTAAGTCTTTCAATTTCATCTATTAAATATTGTTTTTCTTCAGTTAACCTTTCATTAGATATTTTTAATCTATTTATCTCTGCCAAACTATTGTTGTACTCTTTCCTAAGTATTTTATATCCCTGATTCATATCATTCAAAACATTAGTAATTTCTTTATTAAAATTTCATACCTGGTCATCCTTTGCCATGAAACACATGTTGGTGTTTTCTGTTTCTGAATCACTATCACTTGATGACTTATCTGAATCGTCCTATTTTGCATTGAGTGTCTGTTTCCTCTCCATATTGAAAGTGTTTGACTTTGATTTCTTCAGTTTAGGACAATCTCTGTTCAAATGACCCGGTTTATCACATTCGAAACACTTAACAACATTTCCATTTCTAGAATTATTGTTGTTAGCTTTTCGAAGTTTGTTTGTTATCCAATACTTCAAGAATTTCTTGAACTTCTTGGTCATAAACTTGATATCATCATCAATAGCATCATCATCTGGTTCATGAAATTCTATATGAGTGGATCGTATATGATATATATGCAAGTATGAACAACTAACTATATAATATAACTCGATAGATAATAATAGCAACGTAAATTAAAATAATCACACCAGGATTTTATACTGGTTCGGACCTCCCGTCCTACGTCCAGTCTCGAAGCTCCTCTTCGGAGTTTCCTTTCAACTAACCCTCACTTGACCCGGAGGAACAGGTTTACAATAGCAGAGTTTCTTTGTCAAGAATGTGTTCTATTACACGAATGTTGACTATTGAGTACAAGTGCTTCCAATATATATATATATATATATATATATATATAAAGAGAGAGGATATTGAATAATGAGTTCTAAATATATGGAAGTGTTAAATACAAGTAGTTGATTGTTAGAGAACAGGTATAAGTCAGAGTATAGGAATTAAGAGCATAAGTAACCAAGGTAAGAAAACTCTTTGCATTCCTGATGCTATTTATAATAATAGAGAGTTTTCTTGTATAGTTGCATCTGTTGTAATCTCCCTAATGTTGCTTCTGATGGTGATGAAGAGTTGCGGCGAAGAGAAGCAGATGTGTCCTTTCGAATGTGACAGTTGGTCTTTGAAATTACTCGGTCGAGTTCAAAATCAAACGTCTGGAGAAATGTTTCAGACGTCTGGTCTTCATATATTTTTTGTATCCGGTTGCTATTCAGACGTCTGAGTTTATTATCAAACTTCTGTTTTCTTCTGAATTGTGAACCAGAGAGTTTAACCAGACGTCTGAGCATATTTACCAGACGTCTGATTCTCTCTGATTTGCAAACCAGAGAAAACATTCAGACGTCTGGCTAGTGCACTCAGATGTCTGAAAATGTGTATGATGCATTATTTGTGTCTGTGCCATTTCTTTTCAACTTCTACCGATTTGACGTCTTTTGATACTTCTCTTGAGTCTTGTTTTTGTCTCTTTGGTAATGTTACTCTATCATCTACCTATAAATATATATATATATATATATATATATATATACATACATACTCGATTTCCATTGTATAGTTGTTATCATCGAAACCATAGAATTGATTTCCTAACAATCTCCCCCTTTTTAATGATGACAACTATTCAATGTACTTATATATAGATTAAAAATCTCCCTCTGAATATGTGCTTATTTTTATTGTTTTATGATTATACTTAAATTTCTCCCCATTTGACATTATCAAAAAGAATTCGTAATAATTAAGGCAATCGTCAAAAAGAAAATTTTCATTAATAGCATAAAGGAGTTATATTCAAGGATTTGTACAAAAACACAAACAACTACAATTACTAATTTTTAAAGTTCCTTTGGAGAAGCTTGATTTGGACCATCCTCCTTTTGTGAAGCTTGATTTGTATCACCCTCATTTGGTTCTTCTTTCGTAGAAGTGCTAGCTTTTGAAGAAGATGTCAAAGCTTCCTTTGGAGGTTCGTCGTCAAATAATTTAGAATGTTTTGCAGGAGGAGATGGTACAGAAGGAGAAGGTACAGGAGTAGACCAATCCTCAGAAGATGGAGTTGGACCACGAACCCGTTGTAACACTTCTTTAAGGACCGATAAAACAGTTGAAAGAGAATCTTCAACTGTGGCTAGTCGTGTAGCAAATGAGGTTTCAAAATTCTCAATTCGCTTAGCTAAATACTTTTGATTTAGGGATAGTATATGTTGGTTTCGGAGAGTGAGATCTCGAATACTTTCATTTGGATTTGTTTCTAGTCGAGTCTCTATAATTTCTTCTTGTCCCAGATAATCAAAAGGTTGAGGAGGAGGAGTAGCTTCTCGTTGTTGCTCTTCTTGTTGAGATGGAACAATGGGTGGTTGAGGAGGATTTTCAATTCTTCTAGATTGTCGATGATGCGTCCAATCTTCGAAGGACATGAATTCCAGAGGAATTTCAGGTAAGTGCATCAAAGAAAAGAATTTTGTGGAAGCATATTTTGGCGAAATTTCTTCGAACGTCGAGAGATAGGAGCGAATATTATGTGCACGAAGAAGTCTCATAATATAGGTAGGATAGTTGATCGATGGCCTTGATCGAGTCCAAAAGTGTTTGAGCTCGTCGAAGATAAATTTTGCCCAATTTACTGTTGTCCTGCTAAATAGAGCATATAATGCTTTATGCTCCAATTCAGTAATTTGCTCGTGACTACCCATTCTCGGAACAATTGTATTTAAATATCCATTTTGTTCCTATTACCGATTGTTCTTCAGGTCTTGGCACTAATTCCCATACGTTATTACGTTCAAATTGATTTAATTATTCTTGCATAGCTATTATCCAAAAATTATCATTTGAAGCTTCTTTATAATTCTTTGGTTCAAAGTTTGACACAAATGCTATATGGCTTATATGATTGAGTTGATTTCTAGTTACTCTTGAATTAAGATCTCCATTAATATTATCTATTGGATGATCCTTAAGAATTCTAGGAGATGATATCAAAGTGTTATTTTGACTATTTGTTTAACTAGTAATAGAGTTTGCTGAATTTGTTAGTGGAATAATTTCTTCTTCATCATTAGTATGATGTTTAAAAAGATTTTCGTCGAGTGAGACATGTAAGCTTTCTTCAATAGTATTATTTCGTTTATTAAAGTTCAATATGCTTTGCTACGTTCCGAATATCCAACAAAAACACCTTCATCGGCTTTTGGATCAAACTTTCCTAAATTATCTTTTGTATTTAATATAAAACATTTTGAACCAAAAGTTTTAATGATACTTTAGGTTTTTTACCAAAAAAAATTTCAAAACAAGTTTGTTTAGTCATGGGGCGAATAGTTACTCGATTTAGTACATAACAGGATGTTGCAATAGCTTCAGCCTAAAAGTGTTTTAGTAATCCACTACTATTTAGTAATGTTCGTGCACATTCTTGTAATGTACGATTTTTTCTTTCTACGATGCCATTTTGTTGAGGTGTACGAGGAAAAGAAAAATTATGAGTTATACCTTTCTTATTGCAAAAGTTTGTAAAAGGATCATTTTCAAATTCTCCTCCGTGATCACTTCTAATATTTTTAATTTTCAACAATTCAATACTATTTTTAAAATCAATATTTTCTTTTAACAAATTTTCTTTTTCTATAGAAATATTCTCACTTTCTATCATATTATTTTTGATTTTTTGTTGAGATATTTCAAGTTCTTCTTCTAGAATAATTTTTTCATCTTTCAACATTCCTACCTCAAGTTCTAATCTATTTATTTTGACTATATATTCTTTGTTCAATTTTTTTATTTGTCTAAATTTATCGTCTAGTTCCATGCTAAGTTCTAATAGTTCATCATAGCTAAGTTCAGGACATACCTCTTCAGTTTGTGCCATAAAACATACATTAGTTTGTTCTCTGTCACTATCACTATCACTTTCAGAAGATGAAGAATCCGAATCATCCAAAGTTACTTTGAATGCCTTCTTCTTGAATTTTTGAATTTTGTTATTCTTTTTGTCATTATTGAGTTTAGGGCAATCCTTCTTCATATGTCTATATTGATCACATTCATAGCACTTGATTTGAGATATGTTGTTGTGTTGGACTTCTCTTCTTTTTGAAACTTGGTCATCTTTCTAAATTTCTTGAATCTATTATAATTCTTGGCAATAAAGACTATTTCTTCTTCATCTAGGTCAGAGTCATCATTTTTTGTTACTGGAAATGCTATATTATTTTTCTCTGAATTTAGTTCTTTTCGTGCCTGCAAGTTAGCTTCATAGGACATTAAATTTCCTATCAACTCTTCAATTTTGAGAGTAGAAAGATCATTATCTTCTTCTATATCTAAAACCTTCCTTTCCCAATTTTACGTCAAAGAGTTGAGTATTCGAGATATTAAATCAAAATCAGTGAATTTAACTCCTAATGCCATAAGATCATCTTGGATAGTTTGAAATCTAGAATACATGTCAACAATAGTTTCATTTTGCTTCATTTTAAATGAAGAAAATTGATTTTGCAAAATCGAAATCTTAGTTTGTTTGACCTTTGTTGTACCTTCATGTGTAATTTGTAAGGTACGCCAAATATCAAATGCAGTGGTGCATAACATGACACGTGAAAATTCATTTTTGTCTAAAGAACAAAATAAGACGTTCATAGCTTTAGCATTATTTGATGCTAAGGTCTTTTGTGCATCGGTCCAAGTGTTCATAGCAGTAGTAGGTGCTTCATATCTATCTTGTGTGGCTGACCAAATTTCAAGACCATTAGCTTCCATAAAAATTCTCATACGTGTTGACCAATATGCATAGTTAGATCCATTAAAAACTGGGGGTCGTGCAATGGATTGTCCTTCTTGAAAAATACTTGCCATATTAAATTGATTCAAAAACGTGTTACTGTTATTTGATCAAAACCTTGCTCCGATACCAATTGAAAGTCTATATGAGTGGATCGTATATGATATATATGCAAGTATGAACAACTAACTATATAATATAACTTGATAGATGATAATAATAGCAACGTAACTTAAAATAATCACACCAGGATTTTATACTGGTTTGGACCTCCCATCCTACGTCCAGTCCCGAAGCTCCTCTTCGGAGTTTCCTTTCAACTAACCCTCGCTTGACCCGGAGGAACAGGTTTACAATAGCAGAGTTTCTTTGTCAAGAATCTCTTCTATAACACGAATGTTGACTATTGAGTACAAGTGCTTCCAATATATATATATATATATATATATATATATATATATATATAGAAAGAGAGAGGATATTGAATAATGAGTTCTGAATATATGGAAGTGTTAAATACAAGTAGTTGATTGTTAGAGAACAGGTACAAGTCAGAGTATAGGAATTAAGAGCATAAGTAACCAAGGTAAGAAAACTCTTTGCATTCCTGATGCTATTTATAATAATAGAGAGTTTTCTTGTATAGTTGCATCTGTTGTAATATCCCTAATGTTGCTTCTGATGGTGATGAAGAGTTGCGGCGAAGAGAAGCAGATGTGTCCTTTCGAATGTGACAGTTGGTCTTTGAAATTACTCGGTCGAGTTCAAAATCAAACGTCTGGAGAAATGTTTCAGACGTCTGGTCTTCATATATTTTTTGTATCCGGTTGCTATTCAGACGTCTGAGTTTATTATCAAACGTCTGTTTTCTTCTGAATTGTGAACCAGAGAGTTTAACCAGACGTCTGATTCTCTCTGATTTGCAAACCAGAGAAAACATTCAGACGTCTGGCTAGTGCACTCAGATGTCTGAAAATGTGTATGATGCATTATTTGTGTCTGTGCCATTTCTTTTCAACTTCTACCGATTTGACGTCTTTTGATACTTCTCTTGAGTCTTGATTTTTTCTCTTTGGTGATGTTACTCTATCATCTACCTGTAAATATATATATATATATATATATATATATATATATATATATAAACTCGATTTCCATTGTATAATTGTTATCATCGAAACCATAGAATTGATTTCCTAACAGTTCATCTATGTCGATTATAGCATTGAGTGCTAGTGATTTCTTCTCATTTGCCTGATTCTCTTTTCTAAACTGCAACTTTACTTCATAAGACATTAGGTTACCAATTAAATCTTCTATTTTCATAATACTAATATCATTGGCTTCTTCAATTGCCAGAGTCTTCTGGTCCCATTCACTAGGAAGTGAATTCAGGATCTTTCTGACTTGGTCTTCTTCAGTAATTTTCTTTCCTAATGATATTAAAGCACGTACTATATCTTAAAATGTAGAATACATATCAGAAATAGACTCATTTGGTTTCATTTGAAAGAGTTGAAACTGGTTAGATAACATAGATATCTTTGTTTGTTTTACTTTATTGGTGCCTTCATGTGTGACTTGCAGTGTTTTTCAAATTTCATATGCAGAATTACAAATAGACACTCGATTAAATTCATTTCTATTTAAGGAGCAAAATAAAATGTTCATGGCCTTAGAGTTATTAAGTGCTTGTGTCTTTTAGTCTAGTGTCCATTTTAAATATTCAGTTTGAGGCTCTATATACTCTATTTGGATAATGTTCCAAATATCCAAACCATTAGACTGCAAATAACATTTCATCCTACAAGCCTAATAAGCATAACTACTACCATCAAATAGAGGGGGTCTAGTGGTAGATTGTCCTTCTACAAAAGTGTTAAAAATGTGTTACTAGTGTCATTAGCCATTTATACTTTTCAAAAACCAAATTATGAATTTTTGAAAACCAATGCTTCGATACCAAATGTAAGAAAACTGGGTTGGCTACAACACAATGTTGGATCTTAAGGCTATTCAGACACTAGAAGTGGTGAAATGTGTATTAACTACTTACTTATGAATATAAAGAAGTAATCAGAGAATAAGTAAGTAATAAAGTAAAATGCAGTAATGTAAATAACACCCGGATTTTTATACTGGTTCGGATTAACCAATCCTACATCCAGTCCTACACTCTATCGTGCAGAATTCCTCTATAATGCTTACTTTCCACGGGTGGCAAGAACACCTTTACAATCTTGGTTTCACGGGCTACAAAACACACCCTCTTGATTTTACAGGCTACAAGAACACCTTCTCCTTATCAGTAACAACAAACTATGGCAAGTACTCATATCTTCAATACAGATTCTTGCAGATTCAGTACAATGATAGAATAGACCTCCAATGGCAGTATATCTTTGAATTCTTTGAGGAATAGGATGAAATCGGAGAGAGAGAATGATGTGAATTCAAGTACAACTCTTTGATATTGTGTGCTTTGCAAATCGGTGAAGAATTAGAGTGAAATAGTATCTATTTGCAAGGAGATTTGAAGAGTATGCAATGCTTTTCTTTTGTAAATGTTTGGAGAAGAAGAAGTAAGAAAAAATGAGAATTCCTGATGTTAAAATTCGTTTTCAAAGGCCTTTATATAGTGGTTGAAGAGACGTGTCTTTTGGTGAAGAGGTGAAGGGAAATGTCTCTTCATTTAAAATTTGAAATTCTGAAAAACTGCTAGTATGTCGACATGCCCAAGTACCCCATGTCGACATGGGTGTGTTGCAAAATGAACATCAACACTAATAAGTGTTGCAAATTTTCAGCATTTCAAATTACCTTATATTTGTGAATTTTTGTGATTCGGTTGAGGTCAATGGTTGATGATCTTCAAGTATAATTGCCATGAGATCTTTAACAAGATATTCTATGGTTCAACCAACTCCTCACCACTTCAAACACCTTTATGCTTCAGCATTCTTCTCTAATTGGATTTTGTTCTTCAATTGCTCTGATTAACCTTCTTCTATAATTCATTTGCTTCCACTGTATTCTTGTTTATCTCTGTAAATGTCTCCATAATATATCTGATATGACTTCATAACTCGAAGATATGTTAGTAGTAATATTTATATGGTTGTTGTCATCAAAATCAATACCTAGGATATTAACACCAAGAACCAACTAAACTATCTTGCCTTTCATGTATGATATATTCTTGATTGTCAACTAACTTTCCTTGTGCATCTGCAGTGAATCGTGGTGGGGTATTGAGTGTTCCAAGAACATATTCCTAAAGGCCATAAGCCTTTATTGCGGTCTCTACCTGGAATTTCCAGAGTAGATAGTTGGTTTCATCAAGTGGGGTAGTTATGATTTGGCTATGTGGTTTAATGGAGTTCTTGAGTGGCACTGGATTGATTTTGGATGGATTTAGATGCAGAAGTGGGTGAGACAGCACTGTCGTTATTTTCTTCGGCTTTAATTGAAGAGATTACAACAAGAAATGATGATGAGGATGAAGGTTACCAGAAAATGAAGATGCAGCCCAAAATGACTAAGTGATGATCAAAGCTGATAGGCGGTTTTTTGGCACGGCACTTCAGATATGGCAAACTGAATCTTTATATCTCTGATAGCATTGATGCAGCCGAAAAGATGATATATGATGAGATCTTTCTGATATTGTCTTTTCTTGGCTAGGCACGGTGCTAGATGATGAGTTTTCTTTAAATATGTACACAGTTGTTAAACTGTGTAATCAAATCTCAAATGATGAGAAAAAAAATATGATGAGGGAGATGATCTTTGACCAAGAAATGGTGAAGCACCTGCTGTTAAGCATCTTTGCGCTCTGATACCATGTTGAAGAAATGAAATATTTGATTTTATTCAAGTAAACGAAAAATTAACAGTGTATTTTCATATAACTGTTTTTGATACAAGTCTATATATATATATATATATATATATATATTGTACATAGTGGTGAAGTAGACAAATGGAAAAATATAAATGGTCTTGGCACACTGGATGCAGCCGCATGAGATAAACTGGTTTGCCTTGCTTTTGTAATTGCTATTCTTTCAATATTTCATATGAAAACAATCTTGTTGTTGTTGTTAAGGCAAAGAATAGCGATTCGTCAATTTTTGACTTATTTAAACTATGTTCTCTAGCCATCAATACTTTTTATTTTGTGGATGAGCAGATACAGGAGATAACGGAGAATATGTATAAGAGGATGAAGGTTTTGGTTGAGACATTTACAGATCTTTTGATTTGTTTCCGACGTGAAGTCTCAAAAAAAATTCATCATGTCGGCCTTAATCAATGGAAAAAGACTTGGTTTCCATTATCTATACATTAATATCAAGATAATTATAACTCTTAAAGATTATAACTTTAATTCATAAGTTGATCACTATAACTAACACTATTTACAACAATAGCATAACACTTCAGTTTAAATGCGTGAACTATCGCATGTTGATTTTTTCCAGTTTGATACGCAATTTGAAGTGTAAACGATTTTGATAGCTGTATTAGTCATCTTGATTGATAAACATGATGATAATAAATATACAATGTAGTTTATGTGTATGAAAAGTGCATGAAAAATGTTGTTTCTGTCGTGATGTTGGAATTCTTTATTTATTTTATATCATTATCGGTATATTTGCTTAATTTATTAAAACAAAATATATAATCTACATTTCATCAAAAAATAAGATATAGACAAACAATACTGACTAATTATAAACATTTTCAACACAAAAAATTGTTTACTCATTACTTTCAATTTTTTTAGTTACACCGTCTATGTATTTTGTGATTTTGTATGTTTTCTAATTTAAAATTATAGTTTTGAATATATTTTTTATGAAAGAGTATTCCTCATAATGAGGAGAGCACTTGTGAATATTTATATATTTGAATCTCAAATAAATTCTCTTTTCGGTCTCTACATTAGAATTGAAGTTCGGTGCTTTTTTCATTAAACACGAATTTTAGTTTGGTTCGATTTCAGTATTTCGGTCCCTGTTGAAATCGAAACCATACGACCGGCATTTGAGAGTTTCGTCAAAAGACAGACACTATTTTGAGGAACATAATAGATAAATCCAAGTAATATAGTTATTGCATTGTGCAAAGGTGCATCGAGACCTACCTAATATTATGAACATTGTAAAATTCACAGCTACCAAAAGCACTACTTCTGTTTGGAAGGTACTTTTTGGTGCAGATACCCACAAAATCCAATCAATGGGATATCTTGTGAGAATTCATACTCATAAGATATCCTTCTTAAGAGATATAATCGTGTCACAAGGTATGATATAATTGTTTTGACATTGGAACTCATATTTTCTCCTTCAATGAGACAAGCCCAAGAATTAAAAGCTTAAGTGCCTTGTACGATACAAAAGGGGAAAGAGATCGAAGGTCCATGGATGATTGGCAAAATGTGAGTACACGAGGAGTTATTGCATTAACTACATGCCATTTAGCCTCTTTAATTATTTATGCATAAGTGTAAAAGTGAATGCAGCGTACTTGGTAGTGACATGAAATAACTATGCACAAACAACAATCATTTTATCATCTACGTTAATTAGTCGAAGATCAAACAGAATAAGAACCACTTTTTGTTAGAGTTTGGTTTACACCCACACTTTGCATATGTTGTTTCTCCGACAACATGGACGCAACACAGTTTAATTCACTATTTAAGATTCAATATTTAGGATTCGAGAAAAATAACGGGTATTATTGGAATCTTAAAAGCAGCCACAGATTCCAGGACAAGACACACATAAAGAATATATATTTTACGATATCTTGTGCATTATCTCCAAAATATGAAGGATGAAGGGGGTAAATATATTCATGATAACTAATAAATTTTACTACAGCCAAGTTTGTATTAAATCTCTTCAAAACTTCAAAATAAATGCATGATTGATAAATTGCTTTTTGTAGACTGTTTGGAGCTACGTTCTGTATAAGATTTGAATGGTGAATTGAGGTAGAGTAGACAAACGATCCTGGAGTCCTTTGGCCAGCTATAGAAACAAAAAGCTTGCATCTGCTTTCCCTAACGTATAACCAGTCCCATCGTATATGTATGTATGTATGTGTGTGTATGGAGAAGGATTCACATCCCCCTTCTATTCAGTCCCCAAATGTAGCTCCATATTTTCAAGCGCAAGTTCCGATTTAAATAATAATATGGTATGAGAAGAGAGAGAAAACATTATTATTTAAATCAAAGCGTGTAACTGAAAATAGGGGGCTAAGTTGGAGTTGAATAGAGGAGGCTGCGGATCCTTTCCCTATATGTGTGTGCCTCTCACACACTACAAAATTTTGAAAAGGGGATTTTCACTTCAAGTGCTTATTTGTGCAGGGTAATAAGTTTTAAGAACAATACTTCTGAAAAATTAGTTTTAAAGAAATTTTACAGGAAAATGATAAAAGAATTTATCATTTTCAGTTATACAGAAATAATGATAAAAGGAATTACAATTTTTCTGTATAACTTAAAAAGATAAATGAATTTATCATTATGCTGTAGATTGTCCTAAAAATTAATTATTTAAAAGCGCTGTCCTTAAAACTTATTACCCTGCAAATAGAAGCCCTTCAACCTAATTTGGAGAGCACCTATGCTGTCAGGGGCACCGTTGAGCGCTGATTACGCCTTTTTTTGCAATTTTAATCATTTGATATAATATCATTTTATTACGCTTTTTATCTAAGATGTCGTTCGTGTGCTTAGTTTTTTTTTGGAACATCAGAATTTAGGCCTTTTTAGTATTATATTTTTGCTTGGATGAATTAAATACATTTGGAATTAAGTCATCTGGTTACTTTCTTCATTTATTATAAATCTTTGTATTTCAAGAATTTCAATCCTTGAATCATTTTTCTAAATCTTTGAAAAAAAGATAAACAATCAATTAGTAAATAATAACAGTTTTTCTTTATATTTGATTTGAGAACAAAAGTTACCGTTTTCTCTATTCTTTGAAATTTAGCTTTATTGATTTCTTAACATTTTATTTTAATTGCATTAGCTTTTTTTTGAAAATAATTTCTTAAACAAGAAAATAATAATTAATTATAAATTAAAATTTATATTATTCACTAATATTATACTTGAGTTCTTTAAGATTATTTGATATACAAATATTCAGTTATTGCCATAACATGAACTTTATTAATATCAATTTTATTACTTCTATAAATTTTAAAAGTACTTGATTGACGAAACATTTACATATGTATACATACACACATACGTACACACACACACACACACATATACATGTATCATATACGATAAACTAATATGTAGTGACCATTTAATCAACATCAATATAGTTTAAGTTGGTTATTTTTCGTAATTATTTAATGCGAATATTGTTTCAATATATGTGACACACACCTATTTTCGTCCAAGTTCCGCCTGAGCTCTAAAGCCAATCTTAGCGCCTAGCGTTCCGCTCCACCTGAACTCCGCTTTGACTATAAAACCAATCTTGGCGCCTAGTGCTCCGCTCCACCTCGAACAACATAGGTGAGCACCCTTCAAGAAAGCATCCACGCACACGTGCGTAATTCAAATACAAATTGCGTTGCATGCAATAATATTGCAAATAATACGCCTGGAACTTTGTCAAACAACTAATCATTAATTAATGGATTTATTTTCAAATTAGCCTCGTTTAGAAACTATTATCAATTATAGCCCTGTTTTGGCCAGCTCAGCCGCGGGCTGGCCAAAATGTACTGGCGACTTTTCAAAAGTCGCGAGTTAATTTTTTTTATGAAAAATTACGGGCGACTTTTGGGAAGCCGCCAACTGGCGACTTCCCAAAAGTCGCCTGCTACGTGAAAAAAGCAGGCGACTTTTGGGAAGTCGCCAGTGTGCGACTTCCCAAAAGTCGCCCATTCGGGGCTCTGCAACAAAACCAGAGCCCCTCTTTCTTCCCCCTTCATTCTAAACCTACCCATTCCCAAATCACAAACCCCCCCCTTCTGACTCAGAAATTTTTCGTTAAATACTCTTAAAAGAAGTAGACTTCGAAGAGCTACCTCAAGCCTAGCAAAACGTTGTTCGATCGAATCCAATCAAGGTATGCAGTAGAAACCCTAAGTTTTGAATTTAGTTTGCAAAGTAAAAAATTTTTGCGGTTGATGCAGAATGGCTCGTAGTTATATTCCAACTATATGCTACTTTGATGGTGAATTGGTTATTGACGAATTAATGTGTGGGAAATATCTTGGTTGATCTTATAAACCGGCTAAAGTTCGAAAAGGATCTACTTTTGAGCAGTTGAAACAGTCGGTTTATAAAGCAACAAAGATAAAACAGGAAGAGTACGAGATTGAAATTGTTTGCAATTAGCCAACAGATTTTGGTTCCAAAGCAATCAAAATTATTGACGACGATGATGTTGAATTAATGTTTGCTGCATCGATCAAATCTATTGAGTTGTTTGTTGGGAAAAAAAGGAGATCGGTTGCAGAAGAACCAAGACCTGCACCCGCAACAAATTTTGGCGTTGAAGAATATTCTAGAATGGTGGGGAACATGAGTACTGGTCAAGGAATTCCGTCACCTAGTTTTAGCAATCGGACTCAGCACATATCGCAATACGGGCAACAACAAATGTATTATGGTTTTCATCCGTTCATGAGTTTGCAGCCAAATGTCCAATTTACCTATCCACATCTAACGCAGGACAGCTTTCCACGAATGAGTCAGAGGTATCGTTTAGCCGTGATTACATAGAGTTATGTTTTATTGAATTTATATAATTCTTAAACCCAATTTGTATTCCCGTGCAGTTTAATTCCAAATCAGAATTCCACTCAAAGAAGTGGTAGAGCATCGAGTAGTCGTACAAATGAACGAATGCCGCCAATTCGGCCCGAATTTGACCATTTAAGCCAAAAGTAAGTCAAATATTGCAACATGTTGCAAAATCGTAGGTATGAGAAAATAAACTAAAAATGGTGTATTAATTTACTGTAGTTGGGCAGCAAATAACACTACCACACAGCCATACGTTCAACCACCAAATGAACCAGGAGGTCAAACTATGTGCAATGATGATATGGATGTAGAAGATGAAGAAGATGTACAAGCTGTAGATGCTGTAGATGTTCCTGCAGTTGATAGCATGTCTGTTGTGTCAGTACTACATGTCGATACAACATGGGTGGAAAACATGCAAGTAAAGTTACAACATTCAACTCCCCTCGGACACATTTCCGGATCTTTCCATTTAAAAAAGTTACAACATTCAACATAGTTTGACCGTATCTTATTATCGTCGTACGATTCACAACGGTAAAAGCGACGGCCCGCATTCCTTTCATTCCGACACACAAGCACTTGACATTCAGCTCCGCAATAACAAAGCACCCGAGGCGCTATCCGGCTTGTACTAGCATTGTTAGTCTTACGACGAGCAAGCACATCTATTAATTTTCCATGAAGTGATTGATGTTTTGATTCACCGCTATCCATGGCCAATGTCGATGTACCGCCAACCCTAGAGGGGGGCAAGTTTTCAACCTGCGTCTCAGGGACGAAATCAACCTCAACATTTTCTTCATTTACCAGCGCAGAGCCTTGTTGCAGTTCAAATTCTTCATACATTTTCATCATCGTCTCGTCGTCAATCTCCCAATTGTCCATTCTTGAAAATATCAATGTTGGAGTTAGGCTAAATCGCAAAACATTAAACAAATTTAATAGTGCTTATGAATCGTACCTTCTTTTGGTGTCTTCAAATCTCAAAAAGATATTCTTTTGCCGCCGGGAAATGTAGATTTTGTGGAAGAGAGAAGTGAGTTAGATTTTAGGTTCTATATTTGTAATTTAGTAAAGTAAGGAATGAGATAGGTGGAAGGTATTGGTTTCTGTTTTGAAACCCTGCACAATACTGGGGCGACTTTTCAAAAGGCGCCTATGTGCGACTTTTGAAAAGGCGCCTATGGGCGACTTTTGAAAAGTCGCCCCAGTATTGTGCAGGGTTTCAAAACAGAAACCCTGCACAACCATTTTCAGTCTTTAAAATTTCAAATGAATTCAAACAATTTCTAATTCAACATTTCTACCAAACTCAATCATCCACAACTCAAATTACAACATTCAACAATTCGCATCCAACAATTCAACAACAAAAATAATCCTAATATTTCAGCAGTTCATTAAACAAAATAAATCCGGACAAAACATATCAATCACTTATACTATTCTCAGTTCTTCAATCTACGAAGTTATCGAGGAGTTCGTTTTGGTTTTCTCCTAGACAGTGGAATTTCATCCGGCGAATCCTCCTCTTCACTTGCTTGTGTAGGATCTATAGGCTGTGAAGGGCCGGGAGCAACTTCAACCCGTGTTTCTTTAGATGAAGATGCACCTTTTCGATGTCTACGTCGCTGATACATACGAGTAGTGGGGGGAGGAACGCCGTGGGCTTCTATGGCATATTCGATGAGCCCCTGTGCTGGTGGAGGAGGAGGCGGTGGGGGAGGTTTTGGTCTTGTTAACTTGTTTCTTCCCAAAATAGACTCTAAAATGCGTTTCACACTAAAGCATTTCCCCTGTGACCTTTCAGGAACCTCTTTTGCAAGCTCGTCTACAATTTCGATCGCACGGTAAATGTCGTCCGCCTGTCACGACATAAAATTCAAGAAAATGTTTACGTTTCAAATATTGAAATAAAGACTAAATGTAGTACGTACCACGTTCCTTTCAAGAGGTGCTCTAGGAGTGTAAGGATTTGCAACCACAGGAGGCGCTGTAGGTGGATCGATGGCACGAAGAACATATCGACGCGTGATGTTCCAGTACCAAGACAGATATTCCTGTTCGGACAATGTGAACTCGCGTTCCTGTTGCGTGTGCATGTAGCGGTCGGTCCATGTCTCAATAGCCATAGCATACTCCCCAGCTTCAATATCAATCCTGTAATGAGGTGGTTGTTCCGGTAAATGCCGCGCCATACCAAACTGCCTCATCACTCGGTCAGGTAGATGATAGGCGACATCATTAAAGCAAATCAAAGGAACCCGAGCAGTCCACAGCTGAATGGAAGTGGTGCATAAGTTTGGAAGATGTTCAAGCACATCGTCGTACGGGCTCCAACTCACAGCCTGATAGTCTAGCACATCGAACTCGTTACGGTAGAAGGCAACATGACGCCTCGGCGATGAAACGGTGCTTTTAGGTCCTACCCACCTGTACAAATATTCAATTGTGACTTCTCAAATCCAAACACGTATACTTAGTATACTACATAATTAATTATACCTAGCACCGTATGGCAATGATAAAACAATCGCCGTCCTCCTCATCGTTATTCTACCCACGGGTAGATAAATCCAACACCAAAGCTGCAAATAAAATTGGACACATGGTTTTAGTTGGATAAAAGAATATGAAATAGCGGACGGCGAAAGTAAAATATGGACATACCTGTACTAGGCTCACACAACCACCTATGCTTGTGCTCTCTTGCAAAGCAAGCCTCGTCAACTCGCAGTACGTATAGGCTAGAACTGCACTGCCCCACGAATACTGGCGACAAACTTCAAATTTTCTAAAAAAGGAAGCCATCTAAGCCATATCCGTGTCTTCGAATGATCTCATATCAACCTCGAGCATATAATATGCAATATAATGGCCCTGGCCCGTTGCTGAATTTGAATCTCCGTCGCATCTGCAGGTATGTCGTCCGCAAATTGTTCCCTAAACCACAGTGTCCGTACCATTTCGTTTCCCCGCCACTCCTCTGCTGGAGGAGTTAAATCTAGGAGCTCTTAGCATAAACTAATGTAATCAACGGGATCGGGGTTGGTCAACGGAGCACCGTCTATGGGTATGCCAAGCAAGCACACAACATCACCTAACGTGATAGTCATCTCTCCGGCTCGTAGGTGAAATGTCGATGTCTCTGGCCTCCATCTATCCACCAAAGCGGTGATAAGATGATGATCTATCTGGATGTGCCCCATCCTAAAAAAAGTTCAAATCCAGCTTGGTCTATCAACTGTATAACGCCTGGATGACCGGATGTGACTCTTTTCATTTTGGACGAATGATCTATGGTTTTGTCTGCAGTATTACTCTGTCAACATATCACAAAATTATTATCAACAAGTAACATACATTAGCTTTCGATATTTGTACATTTCGAATACTAAAAAATTTACCGCGGCAAATTCCGGATTATTCGTTCGATGCCGTTGTTGCAAATAAAGGACAGATCCATCAATTGGTCTAGGTACCATCTCCGCGTAATCTACACATATACAAGTTAACAATTTTTTCATCTTTATTTTGCAACATCAACACTGCGAATTTACGCATTGTTTTTCCACATTTTACCAATGATTTCAACCATACACACATACCTCAACCATCAACTATTGCTTACAATTCCTAAAAATTACTAATTTATAAATTTCTTCAAAACCCTAAATTGAAATATTAGTGATTTTCCCATACCTGCAGGCGCATCCAGCATTGAAGAGCTAGCCATCTTCTAATTTGTTCAACGAAATGCAAAAAATTTCTGAGTTGGGGAAAAAAATCGGATGGGGGTTTGTGATTTGGGAATGAGCAGGTTTAGAATGAAGGGGGAAGAAAGAGGGGCTCTGGTTTTGTTGCAGAGCCCCGAATGTGCGACTTTTGGGAAGTCGCCCACTGACGACTTCCCAAAAGTCGCCTGCTTTTTTCACGTAACAGGCGACTTTTGGGAAGTCGCCAGTTGGCGGCTTCCCAAAAATCGCCCGTAATTTTTCATTAAAAAAAATTAACTGACGACTTTTGAAAAGTCGCCAGTACATTTTGGCCAACCTGAGCTGAGCTGGTCAAAACAGGGCTATAATTGATAATAGTTTCTAAACGAGGCTATTTGTGATAATTAGTTTCTAAACGAGGCTAATTTGAAAATAAATCCTTAATTAATTAATTTATTTTTAGTTAATAGCAAGTGCCCTGCTTGTCTGAATAAGATACAACAACAATAATCTCCTCCTAGTTCGCTGAATAACAGTACGTACTAATATGAGTCAAAAAATATCACATGATACTTGTGAGGCAAACACATACATACCAGCACGTGGTATTGTTACTCTTGGAACACTGAATATCATGCATCCTTTCTTATACCTCTACATATAAATACAGCAGACTATATCAACTTCAGCAAAACGAAACAAATAATCTGATAATTTACTTACCCAGAAACAAAAGGAAGAATCATTTTCAATAAAAGGAAGAATCATTTTCAATAAAAGCAAAAGCGAGGCTCGTTCTGATAAATGCAGTCGTTCAATTGCTGAAAAGGAACATATTTTTGTCTATTCCAATGATGGAAAACGATTCAAGGTTCCACTTACTTACCTTAGTTTTGAACTGTTCCAAGTGCTGCTCAGAATGTCCGAAGAAGAATTTGGTCATCCAAGTGACGGACCGATTACTTTACCATGTGATTCTTCGTGCATCGAATATATTATATCTCGACTTAAGTCTGGTGTGTCACCTGAGTCTGGTTCACGATGTACCATGACTTCATTGCCTTCGAATCAGCAGATGTCTATGGCTTCAAAATCTTTACTTAGAATTTAGGTATATTTCTATTATGTGCTAGATAATGTGGAGTTTGTATACAGATAGACATATTTACACTGATCATAACAAAAAACTATGATTATAATGTAGCAGCATGGTGTAAATATCGGTATGGTGAATTAATAGTGAAGTTTCTATTTTCAACATCTTCTCCTAGACTAATCACCGTACAGAACTGTCTTAGTTTCTTTTTTTCCCAATACAATGAGAGCCTAGTTTCGACCAATTGTTAATGGAGGAGACTAATAATAAGGTGAACTGTGTGATTGTTTTTGTTTCTCTTTCTTTTATTTAAAGTAGAGAGGCTTGATTAGTCAAAGTGGAACAAACAAATTGTTATGCTTATGTTTTATTTTACAACGAAAGTAGTGCTGATGTCAGAAATTATTTGTAATGTCTACATAATGTTTTTGCACTTTTGTCTACTAAGAATTTATAACATAATAATAGAAGAAAAGAATTCCCAATTCATTATAGTCATGAATTGCTTCTTATAGAATTTGCATGCATATATTATAATAAACATTATACTCAACTTTTACGTATTGTTGGAGAGACTGACAACAAAGCACTCCCAATTCACTGAATTCTATATCACATGATACTTGCCAAGGTTAACATACATACAAATCTGTTTGCAACAGCTCTAATGCTAACCAACCAAGCATAGCTAAACAATTGTATGAAATGGTTAACATTTATTGAGATAGCAAATTGTCCTGTCAGATAAAAGAAATTGTCCTGTTAGCTAAAAGAAAAACCAAAATTTATGACTGGGTATTACAGTAAACAACACTTGCAGATATACCATCATAGTGAAGGTGGAGGCTGGCACTTGGAATTCAGGTAGTCTTGGCAGCTCTTAATTCTTCGGGTGAGGGCTGCACTTGGTTGTTCTTCCTCGGCCACTGGTATTCATATGTTGTTGCAATTAAGAACAAAACCTTGTATCAATTTCAGCAAACAATGAAAAGAAACCAATTTTACCGACGAAAATGATATTCATGTATTGGAAAATAAATAAATCAGATGATGAATTTCATACTCAGATGCAAAGAGAATAAGTTGCCTTCGAAACATAGGTATTCCGAAGAGTCTCGTATTTATTGAGATAAATTTATTTTGCCACTCTTATTTTACTTGAATTATTGCACTGTCATTGGTGTCTAAAAACACAGCCTCTTCTTTTAACGATTCGCTTGTCAATTCATATCATACAAAAGTGTTCTGCACTTCAGTAAAGGACATCTCCATTTGCAGCGAGAATCACAATTACATATAAGAAATTTGTAATATTGATCAAATTGCTCCTTTAACAAAGAATTGCAACTTCTGATATTACAGTTTGTAATAAATCTACAAAGGATAATAATCATTTAAACATGAGCCTAGAAGCAAGCACCTATGCAACACCAATGGTAACAAAACTTGTTTGTTTCTTCACTCAATCTCTTACGTAAAACAAAATTGTTTTCTGAATTTGATCCAAACGCCCTGCTATCTTTTTACAATGATAATTCTTTTCAATCGAAGTTAAACGAATTAATCGGAAGTCGAATTTTACACTACTAGCAGTTGGATAAACGAAGAAGATTGTGATCTTAGCTGCATTTGGTGTCTCTTTTCAGCTGACAAATCCACGGAAACAATCAAATCAAACAGACATTTTGGCAAAGGATTTCAGCTAATTACAATAATAAGCAGAAAGCATTCACTTCCCTCTTGCTAAAGGGTCGTTAATGAAAGACTAAACAAAAACACACTATTTCAAATCTTAAATAAATAAGTTCTTACCTCTTGCCGTGTGTATTGTTCCTCGTCAAAATGAAGTTAACTGGTCTTAATTTTGAAACATCTTAAAGGAATAATTCAAGGATAACACCCTTTGATTTTCATGTCAGATCGTAAGTAGGGATTGCTTTACATGTTCCTAAGCTGTGTCCATCATCTTGTCATAGCTTTTGTTTATTTCATATGAAAACAATCTTGTTGCTGCCATTAAGGCAAAGAATAGAGATTCGTCAATTTTTGACTTATTTAAACTATTTTATCTAGCTACCAATTCGACCTTAATCAATGGAAAAAGACTTGGTTTTGGTTATCTACACATTAATATTATGATAATTATAAACTTAAGGACTCTAACTTTAATTCATAATTTGCGCACTTTAGTTAGTATTATTTACAAAAATAGCACAACACCTTTTTTGTTTTTTGTTTTTTTAAATTGGATACCTAGATGGTAGTACATATTATTAGTACTATAAGTCTTAGATAGTATCCAACATACTACATGTCAATATATGTTCGAATCATGCTACGTAAGTTTCGAATTTGTGACATTTCGTATCAAAATCGAAACGCATAACGCTTTAGTTTTACATGTGTGAACTATCACATGTTGATTTTTTTCCAATGGGTTGATCTGTGAATTTGAAGTGAACAATTTCGACGGTTTTAGTTCGACATCTTGGTTGCTAAAAATGAAGGTAATACATAGACAATGTAGTTTGTGTATGAAAAGGGCGTGAAGAATGTTGTTTTGAGCAAGGTTCGAGATTTCAATTTCGATCTTGGTTTCGATCAGAGCGTCTAACGCTATGACATAAATATCGGACTTTTTATTAATTGTTATATAAATATATGTATATTTGTTTAATTTCTTAAAACAAAATGTATAATTTATCTTTGATTAAAAAATAATATATAAACGAACAATACTGCCTATTTATATACATTTATAACACTAAAAATTATTTGTTCATTAATTCATTTTCAAAAAAAAATTAGTTACATCATTTATATATTTTATGATTTTGTATGCTTTCTAAGTTAAAATTTAAGATTTTGAATATTTATATATTGGAAACTCAAATTACTTCTTTCTGAGTTTCTGCTGGAAAATTCGAAGTTTAGTACTCTTATTAAACCAGAATTTTAGTTTGCTTCGATTTTAGTTCCCGCTGAACCCGAAACCGAACGATCGAAATCTCAGTGTTTCGGTCAAAAACCTCAAACATTGGTTTTGAGGAAAATAATAGATAAATCTAAATTATATAGTTATTGCATTGCGCAAAGGTACATTGAGACTTACCTCATATTATGAACATCCTAAAATTCGCAGCTGCCAAAAAACACTACTCCTATTTGGAAGGTGTTTTTTGGTGTAGATACCCATAATATCCGATCAATGGGTTATCTTGTGAGAATTCGGACTCATAAGATATCCCCTTTGGAGATATAATCATGTCACAGGGTATGATATTATTGTTCTGACACTGGAACTCATATTATCCCCTTTAAATAAACAAGCCCAAGAATCAAAAACTTCAGGCACCTTGTATGATACAAGGGGAAGAGCTCAAAGGTCAGTGGATGTTTTCAATCCCGCAAAAGGTGAGTACATGAGGAGTTGTTGCATTAACTACATGCCATTTAGCCTCATTAATTATTTAAGCATGAATGTAAAAGTGAATGTAGCGTACTTAGCAACGACATGAAATACTTGTGCATAAACAACAATCATTTGATCATCTCGTTAATTAGTCAAAGACCAAACAGAATGAGACCCAATTTTCGTTAGAGTCTGGTTTAGACCCACACTTTGCACATGTTCTTTCTCCAGCAACATGGATGCAACACAATTTAATTTACTATTTAAGATTCAGTAGTTAGGATTCAGGAAAAAAAATCGATATTGTTGGTATCATAAAAGCAGCGACAGATTCCAGAATAAGGCATACATAATATATATATATATATATATATATATATATATATATATATATATATATATATATATATATATATATAACAGGATATCTCGTGCATAATCTCCAAAATATGAAGGATGATGAGGGTAAATATATTCATGAGACAATAAAGTTTATTACAGCCAAATTTGCATTGAATCTCTTCAAAATAAATGCATGACTGATAAAATGCTTTTTGTAGACTGCTTGGAGCTACCTTTTGTATAAGGTTCGAATGGTGAATTGAAGTAAAGTAGACCGATGATCCTGAAGTCTTTTGGCCAGCTATAGAATGAAAAACTTGCATCCTCTCTCCCTAAAGTATACCAGTCCCATTGTGTGTGTGTGTGTTTGTGTATCCACTACAAAATTTTGAAAAAGTAACTATAAATGAATCAATGAGCACCCCTCAAGAAAGCATCCACGCACAAGTGTGTAATTCAAATACAAGTTGTTACATGCAATAATATTGCAAATAATATGCCTGAAACCTTGTCAGACAACTAGTCATTAATTCATTTATTTATTTTTTGCTAATAGCAAGTTTCCTACTTGTTTGAATAAGATACAACAATAATCTCCTTCTAGTTCACTGAATAACAGTACTACTAAAGGCATAAAATATCACATGATACCAGCACATAGTTTTGTTACTCTTGGAACACTGAATATTACGCATCCTTTCTTATACTTCTACATATAAATACAGCCTACTATATCAACTTCAGCAAAACAAAACAAATAACCTGATAATTTAATTATCCATTCATCCTTGATCTCCTCCACAAACTTTACGGGTATGATTTACTCTAAGTGACTCCTAGATATGATGAAAACCCTGCAAAAATCAACCTTTTCAGGAACAAAAAGAAGAATCATGTTAAGTAGAAGCAATAGTGAGGCTCATTCTGATAAATGCAGTCATTCGATTGCTGAAAAGGGACATATATTTGTCTATTCCAATGATGGAAAACGATTCAAGGTTCCACTTACCTTAGTTTTGAACTGTTCCAAGAGCTGCTCAGAATGTCCGAAGAAGAGTTTGGTCATCAAAGTGATGGACCAATTACTTTACCATATGGTTCGTGCATCGAATATATTATATCTCGACTTAAGTCAGGTGTGTCAAGTGAGTCTGGTTCACGATGTACCGTCACTTCATTGCCTTTGAATCGGCAGATGTCTATGGCTTCAAAAATCTATACTTAGAATTTAGGTATATTTCTGATATGTGGTAGATAACGTGGAGTTTGTATAACAGATAGACATATTTACACTGATCATAACAAAAAAGTATGATTATATAATGTAGCAGCATGGTGTAAATATTGGTATGGTGAATTAATAGTGAAGTTTCTATTTTCAACATTTTCTCCTAGACTAATTGTTGGAATTCCTAAAGAACAAGTGAATGAAAAATACATAAAGTCCCACATCGCCTAAAATACTAAGAAATCTAAGTATATTAATAGATTTCTCAAGTGGAGGTTGGGGGCCTGGGGCTCCCAAATGTATGCTTCGTTGTGAGGAGGGAGATCATGCATCTCCACCACATGAAAATGGATAAGTCTAACTTTTCAGCGGTTATTTTTGAATGCAATTTGATTCAGAACCCTAACCAATGGTGGGTTGACACAGGAGCTACTCGTCATGTTTGCTCTGAAAAATCAATGTTTTCAACATACCAGAAATTCGATCAGAAAGAAAGACTCTACATTGGTAATTCTGCAGTTTCCATGATCGAAGGCAGTGGCACAGTTATCCTCAAGTTCACTTCTGGAAAAACTGTCAAATTGAATGACGTGCTTCACGTTCCAGACATACGCAAGAATCTCATCTCTGGTGCAGTCCTATCAAAGAAGGGATTCAAGATGGTGTTGGAGTCAGACAAGATGGTTCTGTCCAAAGCTGGAATGTATATAGGAAGGGGATATTTATGTGATGGCCTATTTAAGGCAAATGTAGCCGTTGTCGGCAACAAAAATATGTATTCTGATTGTGCTATTAGTAAAATTGAAGTTTCTTATTTGCTTGAGCACGAAAATTTACTTTGACATGATAGATTGGGACACATAAATTTCCGCAAAATGAAAACCTTATCAAACTTGGTATTGATTCCAAAATTCCAAGTAGATAAAACCTACAAATGTGAGACATGTGTAGAAGCAAAAATGGTCAAACAACCATTTAAATCTGTTGACAGAAGCACCAAACCATTAGGTTTGGTACATACAGATTTATGTGATTTTAAATCACTACCTACAAGAGGTGGGAAAAAGTATTTCATTACTTTTATTGACGATTGTACGCGATATTGCTATGTATATCTTTTAAATAGTAAGGATGAAGCAATAACCGCGTTTATAAAATACAAGGCTGAGGTAGAAAATCAGTTAAATAAAAAGATCAAGATACTAAGATCTGATCGAGGTGGAGAATATGAATCACCATTTGAACAGTTCTGTGCCGAAAATGGTATAATTCATCAAACAACAGCTCCATATTCACCACAACAAAATGGTGTAGCCGAGAGGAAGAACAGAACGTTAAAAGACATGATTAATGCCATGCTTTTAACCTCTGGTCTACCGACGAACTTGTGGGGGGAAGCCTTAAATATGTCTAATCACATATTAAACAAAGTTCCTCACAATAAAACAGGAACAATTCCATATGAGTTATGGAAAGGACACAAACCAAGTTTTAAATACCTCAAAGTGTGGGGGTGCTTGGCAAAAGTTCCAGTTCCGCCTCCAGAGAAGGTCAAACTTGGACCAAAAACCATAGATTGTTATTATCTAGAGCCAGCCCAAAATAGTAGTGCCTACAGATTTTTGGTATTCAAGTCTGATATAACTGATATTCATGTAAATACAATCATGGAATCAAGAGATGCCTCGTTCTTTGAAGATGTGTTCCCACATAAAAGAAACGATGGAAATCCTGTCCCAAAAAGGACAAGAGATAAGAGAGATGAGACATGTGAAGATGAAACTCATCAGGACAACGAGGATGTTGAACCAAGAAGAAGCGTAAGGGCAAGAACTTCCAAAACATTTGGTTCGGATTTTTTTAACTTATATGTTAGAACACGAACCTCAAACGTACAAGGAAGCAATGTCATCTTCTGAATCTTCATGTTGGAAAGAAGCAATCCAAAGTGAGATTGATTCAATTCTAAGTAATAAAACTTGGGAAATAGTTGATATTCCACCTGGAATAAAACCAATTGGCTGCAAATGGATTTTCAAGAAGAAATTGAAATCAGACGGCTCTATAGATAAATATAAAGCCAGATTGGTAGCCAAAGGATATCGTCAAAAAGAAGGAGTAGACTTCTTTGATACCTATTCACCGGTTACACGAATAACCTCTATAAGAATGTTAATAGCAATTACTTCCATATATAATCTGGAAATTCATCAGATGGATGTCAAAACAGCATTCTTAAATGGAGATCTCGATGAGGAGATTTACATGGAGCAACCTGAGGGTTTTATTTCCAAAGGAAATGAAAACAAAGTATGTCGGTTAGTGAAATCACTATACGGACTAAAACAAGCTCCAAAACAATGGCATGAAAAATTTGATAGTATCATGATGAAAAATGGTTTTCGTATAAATGAATGTGATAAATGTATTTATTACAAACAGGTTGGACAATCATATGTGATGATTTGTCTATATGTAGACGATATGCTAATCTTTGGTCCTAATACTAAAGTAATAGAGACTATAAAGAAGATGTTAATCAACAATTTCGATATGAAAAACTTAGGAGTTGCGGACGTTATTTTTGCGAATCAAAATAATAAGAACACCTAATGGAATTGAACAATCTCAGTCACACTATGTAGACAAAGTGATTGAAAAATTCCAAGAGTATGGAATTAAAGGAGTAAGGACTCCTTTTAATCCATCGGAAGTACTGCATAAAAACAATGATGAGAGTGTAATGCAACTGGAATACTCTCGTGTAATAGGATGCTTAATGTATCTGATGAATTGCACCAGACCAGATATTGCTTACGTGGTAAGTCGATTGAGCAGGTATACAAGCAATCCAGGGAAGGAACATTGGAAAGCACTAATGAGAGTGCTTGGATATTTAAAAAATACCACTAACTATTCCTTACATTATGGAAAATATCCTACCGTCTTAGAAGGACATAGTGATGCAAACTGGATTGCAGATTCAGAGGAATCAAAATCAACGAGTGGTTATGTCTTTACCCTAGCAGGGGCAGCAGTGTCATGGAAATCTACCAAACAAACATGCATAACTCGATCCACTATGGAATCAAAGTTCATTGCATTAGATAAAGTAGGCGAAGAAGCAGAATGACTTCGTCACTTTTTAGAAGATATTCCGTTTTGGACTAAACCTGTAACGGTCATATGCATACACTGTGATAACTAAGCTGCGCTAAGCAGAGCGCACAATTTTGTGTATAATGGAAAGTCACGACATATTCGTCGACGCCATAACACAGTTAGGCAGTTACTCTCTAATGGAACTATTTCCATTGATTATGTGAGGACAAATGATAACCTAGCGGATCCATTTACTAAAGGTTTATCAAGAGAGAAAGTTGACCGCGCATCGAGGGGAATGGGTTTAAAAGCCTAAACCAACAAGAGTTACCTTATACGGAAACCTATCCTAGCGACAGGAGATCCCATGGACTAGGATCAATAGGCAAACCAGTTATGAGTAACTCAAGAAGTAATGCATTTGTCTAGACTTGGTCCTACTCCATTCCTATGGTGCAAAATATAATGCATGCCTACAGAAGTTTTAAAGGTTAAAACTATGTTTTTTAATGATGACCATATCTTGGAAATAACAAGTGGGGTATATGTAGGATACTCTTAATGGTTGCGATCACCTATGTTAGTGTGAGCTGGGTCGGCTCTATGAGAATATTAAAAGGCTTTTATTCTCTAAAAACACTCGCAGAACCAAAAATTGTTCAGGACCAAAATGAACACAACCAAGAGATTGGATGAGAAGGGAATCAATGCTTCGTAAAGCTTATTGTCTGGATATACAATAAAGGCCGACGGTTCAAGATGAAATAATTCACTGATTAGCCAAGTAGATCCGATAAGTTTTAACTAGGGAAAGTTCAAAGTGAAATATCTACTTATCCACGATAAAGCATTGTTCCATATGTACTCTGTGATATTTCGCTTTGTGTGGGGGATATGTATATTATCATTCATGTGGGGGATTGTTGGAATTCCTAAAGAACAAGTGAATGAAAAATACATAAAATCCCACATCGCCTAAAATACTAAGAAATCTAAGTATATTAATAGATTTCTCAAGTGGAGGTTGGGGGCCTGGGGCTCCCAAATGTATGCTTCGTTGTGAGGAGGGAGATCATGCATCTCCACCACACACGCGCGCGCGCCGCCGCCGTCCGTCCGGGCAGGGCCGGGCTCGGGTACGGGTCTAAAATGACCATTCTTTTTACTAGGTCATTGTTTAACGGTTTTTGGGCTTTGTCTGGGCCTGGAATTTGAAGAGAAGCGGGTGGGGTTTTGCCTGAGGAGATGCGACTGTTCATAAGCGGACGCGAACAGTAATGGGTGCGACCGTTAGAAGCAAACGGGTGCGAGTCGATTGAAGCGGACGCGGGCGAACAGATGCGGCGCACGCGGGCGAAACGGTACGAGCAAGTACGAAACAGTACCGTTAGACGGGCGGGTGCGACCCGTTAACGAACAGCAGCGACCAAAAGGCAACGGGTGCGACCCGTCAAGCGGACGCGACTGTTTGAAGGGATGCGGACGAAATTATAAATAGGAGAGAATACTGATCACATTCTCATCCGATTCCAATCTAATTTCTTCTGCTTCTTTGCTCTACTGCTCTATATTCCATACATATCACAGAGTTGACATACTCATTACAATCTCGTACAGATTACGTCTGTTGTATCTTGGGAGAGTTTTGAAATAAAATTCTTAAGGAAATTGTTGCGACAAGCCTCAGACAGAATTTCCTTATATACTGGTTAGATTCACTGTAATCTTTCCCGTTTATAAGTTGTACTATTTCTTACAATAGTATAACATTGTTGTTGTAGTTTATTTACAATGTAACTTATTGTTAAAATAATTACTACAGAATTCCAGTGCAGTGGAAATCTGAGTTATAAACTTGTGCGACGAGTTTATAATTTATTATTCTCTTTTTTGGTATACTAGACGTATAACACTAATTACGTTACATAACTGTCTTAGCCTTTTTTTTCCAATACGATGAGAGCTTAGTTTCGATCAATTGTTAATGGTGGAGACGAATAATAAGGTAAACTGTGTGATTGTTTTTGTTTCTCTTTCTTTTATTTAAAGTAATGTTGTATTAAGCGTGAGATATCCCAAAAAAAAGGTCTAACCGTGCATATTGTTTTTAGTAAAGGGCAGAGAGGCTAAATTAGTCAAAATGGAATCAATAAATTGTTATGCTTATGTTTTATTTTACAATAAAAGTAGTGCTGATGTTAGAAACTATTTATAATGTCTACATAAGGTTTTTGCACTTTTGTCTACTCAAAATTTATTATTATAATAATAATAGAAGAAAAGAATTCCCAATTCATTATATTCAATAATTGTTATGTTTAGAATTTGCATACATATATCATAATAAACATTATAGTAATATTTTCACTGCTGGTTACCATTTATTGAGAGTGTTCTTATTTGCAACAACTCTAATTCTAACTAACCAAGCATAGCTAAACAAATGTATTGAGATAGCAATAACTTACATATGAAAGCAATGATGCATCGACCAACTAAATTCATTTGAATGTGATCACTAGCTTGTTGAACTTTCATGAATATGAAAACAAATTGTCCTGTCAGATAAAATAAAAACTAAAATTTCTGACTGGCTATTATATTCAACAGCACTTACGCATATACCATCGCAGTGAAGGTGGAGGCTGGCGCTTGGAATCTAGGTAGCCTTGGAAGCTCTTAATTCTTCGGGTGAGGGCTGCACATGGTTGTTCTTCATCCGCCACTGAAATTCATATGTTGTTGCTACTAAGAACAAAACCTTCTACCAATTTCAGCAAACAAAGTAAAAAAACCAAAACCAATTATGCTGACAAAAACGAAATTATGTATTGGAAAACAAATAAATCAGATGATGAATTCCATACTCAGATGCAAAAAGAATAATTTGCCTAGGAAACCTATGTTTGCCGAATTTATTGAGACAAATTAATTTTTCTATTCTCATTTTACATGAATTGTTGCACTGTCATTGGTGCCTAAAACCAAAGCCTCTTTTTTTAAAGATACGTGTGCTTGTCAATTTATATAGTGTACAAAAGTGTTCTTAGCTTCAGCAAGGGACATCTCCATTTGCAGCGAGAATCGCAATTACATATAAGAAATTTGTAATATTTATCAAATTGCTCCTTCAACAAAGAAAAGCAACTTGTGATATTATAAGCTTGTTACAAGTCTACAGAGGATAACGATCATTTAAACATGAGCCTAGAAACAGGCACCTATTTCATCACTCAGTCTCTAATAAGGGTACGTTGTATTGGGTTCATCTTTGTTTTCTTTCATTGCGTATTGGGCTGGGATTCTTCTTTCTTCTTTCAGCCCATTAGTTTTACTGTTCTTATAAATACAAACAATAGCATTGTATCAAGTATCAAAAAAGGAGAATAATGAAAATCATTTTTCATTTTATGGTATCAGAGCAACATAGCCAAAAGGTTGTTACCGATCAGAGAAAGTGAATTCTCTTTTCTCCCCTCGGAGCATTATAATCACAGGGGAGGCATACCCTTCCCGCGATCAATGCAGCATCAGATTTTCATCAGTTCTTGCATTCATTGTGCCATCCAAGAAGAGGATCAGATTCTAAATCTTCATCTCCTCATCTGGTTGCACGGATCCCATTCTTTACAGCCTGTTTTGGCTGCAAGTCTATCCTTGCCTCGCCGAAGCATTGCCTTCTTGATCAAGATCTCCTCATCTGATTGTACTGACCTCATCTGCATTGGCTGCAAGTTCATCATTGCCTCGCCAAAGCATTGCTTTCTTGATCAAGATTTTCGGACATCAATATTCTTGATCCACCATGGCAAATCAAGATGATGATGCCACATCTGTAAACACTGGCAACAGATCCAGAAATGACCAAAGCATCGACGCAATATTGATCAGACCTAAAAATCAAGCAATCAACACACCATTAGATGAAGACAACTAAATAACATGGAAATATCAGGTAGAAATTGCATTAAGAGGTTATGATCTGCAAGATTATGTGAAGTGAACCAAGGTAATTCCTCCTATTAACATCACTGATGATAAAGGGAAACATATTAGCAATACAGATTATATTCAGTATCAAAGGCAAGATAATTTGCTTGCATCTTGGCTATTATCTTCTATTAGTCAGAGGCTTGTGTCACAACTTGTTGGATGTTACACATCATATGAAATATGGTCAACTATTGAGAGAATTTTTAGTTCACAATCAGCAGCCAGACTCATGCACTATATAAGAGAGCTACAAAATGCAAGAAAGAATGATACAAGTATGAGAGAGTATCTTGCCAAAATCAAGAATCTTTGTGATAAATTGAAATGTGTTGGTCATGAGATATCTAATAGTGAGCAGATTCTTATCATTACAAATGGTCTTGATCAAGAATATGAATCTTTAGTGACATTTCTTGCTACACAGCAAACTCTACCAGACTTAGATTATGTTCACTCAGCACTTCTTACTCATGAAGGCAGAGTTGAACAGAGAAAACTCATGCAAGAAGACTATTCAGCCAACTATGCCTCATCCATAAAGAACAGAAATCAGAAACCTAGTCAAAATAAACAAGAAAATCAAAATTTAAGAGGAAACAATAATCAAAGAGGAAGAGACGGAGGAAGGTACCCAAACAACCATAGGATCAAATGTCAAATTTGTGAGAAATTTGGCCACATGGCAAATAAGTGCTACTTCAGATTCAAAGAAGATTACAATATTGCTCAGCAAGGTCAAGCAAATAGAGGACCAACAGTAAATATAGCACAAACCAGTAATCAATCCAGAAATAGTGCAGACAACTTAACAGATGATGCAACCAAACCTGAAGATGTTAACATGGAAGAATGGTTCCCTGATTCAGAGGCTACTAACCATATGACCAACAACTTGCAAAATCTGAACTTGGGAAATAAAGGCTACACAGGTAAGCATTCTATTGTAATGGGAAATAGTGAAACAATAAATATATCTCATGTGGGAACAGACACTATAAAAGGTACACGACTACTCTATCTTAATAATTTATTGAGAGTACCAAGTATCAAAAAGAATTTAATCAGTGTCTCACAATGTGCTAAAGAGAATAATGTATATTTTGAGTTTCACCCTAGATTTTGTCTTGTCAGAGACCTACTGAATAAAAATATATTGTTACAGGGTAAACTGGATCAAGGTTTATACAAGTTCAGCAATATGAGAAAAAGACCTTTTTATAACAATGCAGTATTGTGTAATAATGTTAGTACTGATGTTAACAAAAAGGATAATATTCTTGATGTATGGCATTGCAAGTTAGGGCATCCTAGTCTTGATGTAGTCAAACAAGTATTGAATGAAAATAAAATTTCCTTTCCAAGATTATGTAGTTCTAATGTGTGTACACACTGTCAAATTGGTAAGAGCCATAAATTACCTTTTCAATGTTCTGAAACTGTATATGAAAAGCCTCTTAGGCTAGTAGCGGTTGACTTGTGGGGACCATCTCCACATAATTCAACTCAAGGAGACAGGTATTACATATCACTTGTTGATGCTCATAGCAGATATACATGGTTATATTTTTTAAAGGAAAAATTAGACACATGCAATGCTATGAAACATTTCATCACTTGTATTGAAAAACAGTTAAATACCAATGTAAAATTGATACAAAGAGATAGTGTGGGTGAGTTCAAAACCCTAAAGGATTTCTTTGCTATGAAAGGAATCATACATAGAATAACATTCCCACACAGATCTAAACCGAATGGACTGGTGGAAAGAAAACACAGACACATAGTGGAGACTGGTTTAACACTTATGTCACAAGCATGTCTGCCAATAAGATACTGGAGGGAGGCATTTGCCACAGCAGTATATCTCATCAATAGAATGCCAACCAAAGTGTTAAACCATATCTGCCATTTTGAAAAACTTTTTGGTGTCAAACCAGATTATGAGTATTTAAGAAATTTTGGGTGCTTGTGTTTTCCTTGTCTCAAACCATACAATAAACATAAATTAAGCCCGAGGTCTAGAAAATGTACTTTTCTGGATTATGCAGATAATCAGAAAGACTACAAGTGCCTAGACAATCAAGGCAGGCTTTATAGTTCAAGACATGTAGTGTTTAATGAAAGTGTTTTCCCTTTTGCAGAGAAGGAAAAACACAAACAAGGAATGGACATCAACAATGCACGGACAAGTCAAATACCTAATCTGTCTGATTGGATCAGCAAATAAAACAAAACAAATTATGAATCAACAAAGAGTGTTCATATTGGTAATTCGGAGCAAAGTGCAATGGATAACTCACAGCATAATGAACAACAACAGGTAGATATACTAGAAAATCAAGGCAATGAAGACTCAACAAATGAAGCTATTGATCGCTATATGGTTGAACATCAAGTACCAGAACCAACCATTAGTCAGGACCCCATGACAATTGTGGTGCCACAACCAACCATTAGTCAACAACCCATGACTACTAGGTCCAAAAGTGGTATTTTTTAACCCAAAATATTCAACACAAATCAATGAAGTAGAGCCAACATCATATGAATCAGCTGTTAAAGATAAAAGGTGGAGGAAAGCCATGGATGAAGAATACAATGCACTGATTAAAAACAAAACATGGATCTTAGTTGACCCACCAAAACATAAAAATATAGTTGGAAGCAAGTGGACTTATAAAATCAAAAGAGATGCAGATGGCAAAGTAATCAAGCATAAGGCAAGACTTGTGGCAAAGGGCTATAATCAACAGTATGGTTATGATTTCAATGAGACTTTCTTCCCAGTAATTAAACCAGCAATAATTAGAATTATAATAACTTTATCCCTACACAAACATTGGAAGATAAGATAGCTGGATGTGCACAATGCATTCTTAAATGGAGACTTAGTGGAAGAAGTGTACATGCTACAACCAAAAGGCTATAGCTCTAAAGACAGTAGTAATCAAGTATGCAAGTTACACAAGGCTATATATGGGTTGAAACAAGCATTAAGGGCCTGGTATGAAAAATTGAAAACTACTTTAGTCAAATTGGGATTCACGGCCACCAAATCAGATGACTCCTTTTATATAAGAAAACAGGGAGATAATAGCATCTACATATTGGTATATGTTGATGAAATTCTCATTATAGGAGACAATTAGCATGAAATTGAAACAGTAATCAAGTGTTTAGACGGGAAATTCACTACAAAAGACTTGGGGGTTGCAAATTACTTCCTGGGTATTCATATTCGGAGAAATGCAGATTCAAGCATCAGTCTGTCACTAAACAATACATATCAGATATTCTAGTGAGAGCAAATATGGACAATGCCAAAGCACTGTCTACACCCATGACGAGTAATCTCAAACCGTCTAAAGACAAGGGAGAACCGATTGAAAATGTCAAACAATATAGGAGTGTAGTTGGGGCATTACAGTATGCAACTATTTCTAGACCAGACATCTGTTTTAGTGTAAATAAGGTCTGTCAATACATGCAAGCACCAACTAATGAGCATTGGCATGCAGCTAACGCATTCTCAGATACCTAAAGGAAACTATTCAGTATGGATTAAGATTAGTGTCACGCAAAAATATAACTTTACAAGCTTACCGTGATTCTGATTGGGCTAATGATTTAGATGACAAGAGATCCACTACTGGACATTGTGTATATCTCGGCAACAACCCCATTTCATGGTGCATAAAGAAGCAATCAACCGTTTCTAGGTCGAGCACGGAGGCTGAATACAGAGCTATTGCTAGTGTTACTGCCGAAATCACCTAGACTGAAGCCCTTCTCAGAGAATTAGGGTTCGAACTTAAGCAAACACCTACTGTCTGGGTGGACAATTTGAGTGCCATATCTCTTTCCACGAATCCAGTTCAGCACTCAAGAACGAAACAATGGATTTACACTTTGTTAGAGAACGAACTGGAAGTGAGAAGCTCCAGATCCGGCATATCCGCTCTTTTTACCAACGCGCTGAAGTATTAACAAAGGCAATTTCATCAAAGAATTTCATTCACCTTAGAGAGGAACTTCGCGTTCTTCCACCGCCATGAAAAATGGAGAGAAGACATGAAGGGGTGGAAACCCTAGTTTAGTTTATGGAGGAGTAATAAGGATACGTTGTATTGGGTTCATCTTTATTTTCTTTCGTTGCGTATTGGGCTGGGCTTCTTCTTTCTTCTTTCAGCCCAGTAATTTTACTGTTCTTATAAATACAAACAATAGCATTGTATCCAAGTATGAAAAAAGGAGAATAATAAAAATCATTTTTCATTTTAGTCTCCACATAAAACAAAAATGTTTCTGAATTTGATCCAAATGTTGTGCAATCTTTTTATAATTATATTCTTTTGCATGGAAGTTAGACAAATTAATCAGCAGTCGAATTTTATACTACTAGCTAGCAGTCAGACAAACAAAAAAGATTGCGATCTTAGCTACGTTTGGCGTCTCTTTTCAACTGACTCAACCCACAAAAACAATATAATAAACAGACTATTTGGCAGAAGATTGCAGCTAATTACAAATAATAAGCAGAAAACATTCACTTCCCTAGCTAAAGTGTCATTAATGAAAGATTAAACAAAAACACACTACTTCGAATCTCAAAAATAAAAAGTTCTTACCTCTTGCGGTGTGTATTGTTCCTCGTCAAAATGAATTAACTTGTCTTAATTTTGAAACACTTTAAAGGAATAATTCAAGAATAAGACCCTTTGATTTTCATGTCAGATCGTGAATAGGGATTGCTTTTACATGTTCCTAAGCTGTTCCCATCGTCTTGTCATAGCATTTACTTATTTCATATGAAAACAATCTTGTTGCTGTCGTTAAGGTAAAGAATAGAGATTCGTCAATTTTTGACTTATTTAAACTATGTTTCTAGCCACCAATACTTTTGATTTTGTGGATGAGAAGATGCAGAACATAACGGAGAACATGAATGAGAGGATTAAGGTTTTAGTTGGGACATTTATAAATCTTCTGATTTGTTTCTGGCGTGAAGTCTCAAAAAAATTTCATCATGTCGGTCTTAATCAATGGAAAAAGAGTTGGTTTGCATTATCTACACATTAATATCATGATAATTATAACTCTTATGGACTATAATTTTAATTCATAAGTTGATTACTATAACTAACACTATTTACAACAATAGCACGACACTTCAGTTTAAATGTATGAACTATCGCATGTTGATTTTTTCCAGTTTGATATGTGAATTTGAAGTGTAAACGATTTTGATAGTTTTAGTTTGTCATCTTGATTGATAAACATGATGATAATAAATATACAATGTAGTTTATGTGTATGAAAAGTGCATGAAATATGTTGTTTTTGGCGTGATGTTGGAATTCTTTATTTATTTTATATAATTATCGGTATATTTGCTTAATTTAAATTTATTAAAACAAAATATATAATATACATTTAATTGAAAAATAAGATATAGACTAACAATAACAACTAATTATAAACATTTACAACACTACAAACTGTTTAATCATTACTTTCAAATTTTTTAGTTACACCATTTATATATTTTGTGATTATGTATGTTTTCTAAGTTAAAATTGTAGTTTTGAATATTATTATTTTTTATGAAAGAGTGATCCTCATTATGAGAAGAGCACTTGTGAATATTTATATATTTGAATCTCAAATTAATTCTTTTTTCGGTTTCTACATTAAAATTGAAGTTCGATGCTTTTTTTATTAAACCGAAGTTTTAGTTTGGTTCGATTTCAGTATTTCGGTCTTTGTTGAAACCGAAACCATAAGACCGGCATTTCTGTGTTTCGTCAAAAGGCAAACACTGGTTTGAGGAACATAATAGTATCCAAGTAATATAGTTATTGCATTGTGCAAAGGTGCATCGAGACCTACCAAACATTATGAACATTGTAAAATTCGCAGCTACCAAAAGCACTACTCCTGTTTGGAAGGTACCACTCCTGTTTGGAAGGTACTTTTTGGTGCAGATACCCACAAAATCTAATCAATGGGCTATCTTGTGAGAATTCATACTCATAAGATACCCCCCTTTAGAGATATAATGGTGTCACAAGATATGATATAAATGTTTTGACATTGGAACTCATATTTTCTCCTTCAAAGAGACAAGCCCAAGAATTAAAAGCTTAAGTGCCTTGTATGATAGAAAGGGGGGAAGAGCTCAGAGGGCTGTGGATGATTGGCAAAAGGTGAGTACACGAGGAGTTGTTGCATTAACTACATGCCATTTAGCCTCTTTAATTATCTATGCATAAATGTAAAAGTGAATGCAGCGTACTTAGTAATGACATGAAATAACTATGCATAAACAACAATCATTTGATCATCTAGGTTACTTAGTCAAAGATCAAACAGAATGAGAACCAATTTTTGTTAGAGTTTGGTTTACACCCACACTTTGCATATGTTGTTTCTTCAGCAACATGGATGCAACACAATTTAATTCACTACTTAAGATTCAATATTTAGGATTCGGGAAAAATAACGGGTATTATTGGTATCTTGAAAGCAACCACAGATTCCAAAATAATACATACATAAAGAATATATATTTTACGATATCTTGTGCGTTATCTTCAAAATATGAAGGATGAAGAGGGTAAATATATTCATGAGATAATTAATAAATTTTATTACATCCAAGTTTGTATTAAATCTCTTCAAAACTTCAAAATAAATGCATGATTGGTAAAATGCTTTTTGTAGACTGCTTGGAGCTACCTTCTGTATAAGACTTGAATGGTGAATCGAGGTAGAGTAGACAAACGATTCTGGAGTCCTTTGGCCAGCTATGGTATCAAAAAGCTTGCATCTGCTCTCCCTAAAGTATAACCAGTCACATCGTATATGTATATATGTCTGTGTGTGTGTATGGAGAAGGATTCGCATCCCCCTCCTATTCAATCCCCAAATGTAGCTCCATATTTTCAAGCGCAAGTTCTAATTTAAATAATAATATGGCCTGAGAAGAGAGAGAAAACATTATTATTTAGATCGAAACGTGTAACTGAAAATAGAGAGCTAAGTTGGAGCTAAATAGAGGAGGCTACGGATCCTTTCCCTATATGTGTGTGCCTCTCACACACTACAAAAATTTTAAAATGTAACAACGAATGAGGAGAGCGCTTATGCTGTCAAGGGCACTGTCGAGGCGCCGCTGAGCGCTGATTTGGCCTTTTTTTGCAATTTTAATCATTTGATATAATAGCATTTTATTACGCTTTTTATCTAAGATGCCGTTTGAGTGCTTAGTTTTTTTTTGGAACATCAGAAATTAGGCCTTTTTAGTATAACTTTATTTTTTTGCTTGGCCGAATAAAATGCGTTTAGAATTAAATCATCTGTTTATTTTGTTCATTTATTATAAATATTTGTATTTCAAGAATTTCAATCCTTGAATCATTTTTCTAAATCTTTTTAAAAAAAGATAAATAATAAATTGGTAAATAATAACAGTTTTTCTTTATATTTGATTTGAGAATAAAAGTTACCGTTTAATTTCTCTATTCTTTGAAATTTAGCTTTATTGATTTCTTAATATTTTATTTTAATTGCATTAGCCCTTTTTCTGAATATAATTTCTTAATCAAGAAAAAAAACGATTAATTATAAATTAAAATTTATATTATTCACTAATATTATACTTGAGTTCTTTAAGATTATTTGATTTACAAATATTCAGTTATTGCCATAACACGAACTTTACTAATATAAATTGTATTGCTTCTATAAATTTTAAAAGTACTTGATTCACGAAACATTTACATGTATATAAAAGTACTTGATCGACGAAACAATTACATATGTATATACACACATATGTACATATATATAATACACACGCACATATACATAAATATATATGTATCATCTATGAAAAACTAATATGTAGTGGTCATTTAATCAACATCAATATAGTTTAATAAATAGTTGGTTATTTTTTGTAATTATTTAATGCGAATATTGTTTCAATATATGTGACATACGTCTATTTTCATCCAAGCTTCGCCTGAGCTCTAAAGCCAATCCTAGAGCCCAACGCTCTGCTTCACCTGAACTCCGCCTAGACTATGAAACCAATCTTAGCGCCCAGCGCTCTGCTTCACCTCGAACAACATAGGTGAGCACCCTTCAAGAAAGCATCCACGCACAAGCGCGTAATTCAAATACAAGTTGCGTTGCATGCAATAATATTGCAAATAATATACGTGGAACCTTGTCAGACAACTAATCACTAATTAATTTGTTTATTTTTAGTCAATAGTAAGTGCCCTACTTGTTTGAATAAGATACAACAACAATCTCCTCCTACTTCGCTGAATATGTTGAAGTATATATTTGAAAAAAAAAGGTTGGAGACTAGAGAGAAGAAATTTGTTCTCACTAATCCACACAATTCACACACAAAGAGAAGAAACTTGTTCTCCCAAATAATGCTTTAATATTATTTTTCCTTTGCTAGATTGCTTTCTTGATTGATTACAAATGAGGGGAGAGCTCCTCTATTTATATGACTCAATAGAACATTCTAGATGTAGAACATGACTAATTTGACAACTTTAGAACTTTCTTTTTAGATAACTCTAGAGACATGACTTTTATACAATTCTTATTTCTAGCAACTAATATAAAATTCTAGAGCTCTCTCCAAATTCTATTAAATGCAAGAAGATCCTAGAAACTTTAATAATAAGAAATGTGACGCCCTACCTCGATACCCACGCTAGCCAAGGACACTACGGGGTAATGCCGTTAACTAGCGCGGAGAATAAGGCTGTTGAGGAGCGACCATCCGTGTAATTGCTTTGTGCGAGCACCGATATGTCAGATAGTATAACATGCTCATGAGGAAGTCCGACATATCGATGCAAACTCAAATCTACTACCCAGTGGCCATATAATTTCTTCGGAAACAACTATAAACATAACACAAATCAGTCACAGACATGCATATCACAAAGGCGAAAATAGATATGAATATATAACACATGAAAGTGTTCATCAGAGTAGTGGTCAGACAAGATCCACAATGTCATAAAAGAATAGCTACAAGTGCTACACAAAAGGATATGGATACATCAACGAGTCTATATCTCAAATGTATACAACAAAAACTACTAGTCTAAGTAGTTAGCCAAAAGTCAGAGTGATAATCCCAGGTGTGAAGTCAAGCAGAAGCACATGTAACAACTCGGTCTGACCTCAGTATTATTTAATAAGAAAATAATAAACGGATCAGTCTAGCTATAAATATCAGATAAAATGATATAGGATAAGAGATATGACATAAACATATGATAACCATAAAGCCATACTGTGATAAGTATGTAATTTGAAAATCAACAAGAGATTAATCAATATCACCAGAATCTTCTCAAAGATCAAAAGGAATGTCATACTCCTTATTTACCAAATCACCAAACTATAAATATTGACAATAATATCAATGCCAATCACAAAAGTTAATGACACACAAATTCACCAATACACAAAAATTGATAACACATATCAATGAAAATCTCGAAAATTGGTGAAACACAAAAATTCCAGAAATAATCAATGGAAATCCAGAAATAAAAAAAAGGGAGGCCTATCACAAAACGGGAGCATGAAAACTCACCAACACGTGTATCACAAAATGGAATGTTATTCCATGTTAGCTAACCATTAATTTTGAGCCGAAGCTCCACAAAACGGCCCGAAGACCATGCGTTGCTACCTCACCAATTTGAGCTGAAGCTCCACAGAAACGTGGTTTAGTCTCCCTCGTGGACAAAGAGACATCGCACATTTGCTAGTCTAAATTACAAAAATGATCATCAAGGATCATCAAGAAGTGTCAATTACAGTAAGCTAGTAAATATAAAAGCTTAGCCTCATGTCCCATAACCACTAGCTTAACTTAAATATTTACGAACAAATTGTAGATCTCCACTAGAAAATTGTCACAAGAGATTCTGTCGATCAAGTCCAATAATTAACCGACGAAGTAAACGCGAGCGTTTCATACCACTTGTCTTACTAAGCCGTTTAATTAGATTTCTCGTACGAGTGAGATAAAGGTTCGTATATTTTTAAAATGACAAATCACAAAAATGATTGTAGAAATAATAGGTCACAAAAATTCACGTTCGAAGACGTGAATAAAATCCAAATAATTCGATTCCAAATTCATCAAAGTGAAAATACCCCTACGGCACAACATTGCGCGACCTAATTGTCGAGCGACCGAAGGAGATGTGCGACCTAACATGCACGCGACCTAACGCTTGTCGCGAGCTAGCGGAGCGACCTAAAGCTTGTCGCGACTTAGTGGAGCGACCTAAGTAGATGCCGAGCGACCTAACACGGCGTGACTTAAAGCATGAGGCCAAACTAAGAGGAGCAAGCGACCTAAGTGGGAAGGCCGAGCGACCTAACGACTTAAACCAGGTCGAGCAACGACCTAAAACATGACGCGAGCTAAGGAGGCAGCGGCCTAAGAATGGTGCAAGCGACATAACGCGACCTAAGGGGGGGGGATGACCTAGCATGGTCGCGACCTAATGACCAAAGACATAAAGAGGGTCGAGCGACCTAGGGAGTTAAGATCCAAGGGGGAAAAGCCGAGCGAATGTAGGCGAAGCGACTTAGCAATGCAAACAGGCTTAGCGACCTATGGGTTACGACCTAAGGCCAAGCGACCTAGCGACCTATGGAGCATACGACCTAAAACCAAACGAGCTATCTGCAGGCCGAAAATCTTCCATATGCAGGCCGAGCGACCTAAGGGTCTGAAATGCAAAAACTCATCCAATTTGCAACCAGACGAGCACAAACGCTAGGGGATTACGTCTACCGGCTACACGGTCCTATTGGCTCCTCGTTGCATCACCAAAAACGTGTTCAAACGTCAAAGATTGGATTTTTAAAGATTTGAACCCAAAACACTAAAAATTGAAATTTTCACCAATTCAATTCAAACCAAGAGCAAATGCATATGAAAAAGTGTTAGGAATTCACACCCAACAATCGAAGATAGTTATAGACAAAGATGTGAGATAAAAATCTCACCTTTACACAAAATCAATGAAGAAGAAGCTTCAAAACAAGGAAGAATCAATGGCTTCTCTTTGACTTTGGAGTTGGATGTTGGATTTGCAAATGATCTTGAGCTTGGAGTTTTAATTTCTCATTCCTTTCCCCATTTTTGATGAAGCTTGAGTGTTAGGAAATGAAAGTAAAGATATGAAGATAAGGGGGTTGAGTTAGAATTAATAGTTTAGGCAAATGGGCTAAACCAAACCCAAAACCCAAATTGAAAACGTAACAAAATTCCACTATCTCCAAACATATCAAAGTTTACACTCAAAAAGATCGCAAATGGTGTTTTGAACTCAGCGGAAGTGGTTCCGAGTCCTAATTCAACCGTATGCAAAAATTAACTTTTCAGACTAAAATCCGACTAACGATAAAATATTTAAGTAAAATATTTAAATATCAAATCGTAAAATATGCGGGTTGTTACAGACTCCCCTCCTTAAAGAAATTGCATCCTCGCAATAATCAAGAAGAAAATATATAATAACAACCATAAAAGCATATTCAAGACAAAAGAAGTTTGAAATAAGAAGTTCACCTCAAAAAGCACGGGAAAGCAAGTCCGGATGTGTTCGCTCGATGAACTCTCTAGATTCCCAAGAGCAATCCTTAGGATTTGAGTACCATTGGACTTTAATAAGCGGAACATCTTTATTTCGAAGGAGCTTGACCTCCGAAGCAATAATGCGAATAGGATGTTGCTCATAAGTTAAATTAGGTGAAACTTCAATTTCTTCCACAACACCGGGCTCAAGAATAGAATCGGAATCTCGAAGACATTTCCATAATTGAGAAACGTGAAACACGTCATGAATAGCAGAAAACTGAGCCGGTAATAAAAGACGATAAGCCACGGAACCAATACGTTCGGTGATAGGAAATGGCCCAATATATCGAGGCGCTAATTTTCCCTATCGACTGAAACGTACAACACCCTTCATAGGTGAAACAAGAATAAACACAAGATCTCCCACAGAAAATTCTAATTTCCTTCTCCGGTTATCGGTATAGGATTTTTGTCTACTCTGGGCTTCTTTCATCCTATGACGAATAAGGTCAATCTTCTCTGTGGAATCACGAATAAAATCTAGACCTAAAACCAGCTTCTCACCGGCCTCAAGCCAACAAGAAGGAGATCAGCATGGCCTTCCATAGAGTGCCTCGAAAGGTGCCATACCAATACTAGATTGGAAGCTATTATTATAGGAAAACTCAACAAGAAAAATATGATCTTCCCAGCTTCCACCAAAATCAAGAACACATGCACGAAGAAGATCTTCAAGAGTTTGATTCACACGCTCAGTCTGTCCATTAGACTGGGGATGATAAGCGGTGCTAAAATTAAGCTTCGTTCCCAAAGCTTTTTGAAGACTCTTCCAAATTCCACTAGTGAACAATGGATCACGATCACTAACAATAGAAGATGGAACTCCATGCAATTTTACAATTTCTTTAATGAAGAGTTTGGCCAAAAGAGGAACGGTTCGATTGGACCGAACGGGAATAAAATGGGCAGATTTAGTAAGTCTATCAACTATCACCCATAAGCTATCATGACCCGAACGAGAACGGGGAAGGCTGTCTATAAAATCCATGGAAATTTGATCCCACTTCCAAATTGGAATTTCTAAAGGTTGCAATAACCCACCAGGCCTTTGGTGTTCGGCCTTGACAAGTTGGAAAGTCATGCAACACTTAACAAAATTAGCGATATCAGATTTCATTCCCTCCTAATAATAAAGTCGCTTCATATCCGCGTACATTTTACTACTACCGGGATGAATGGTAAATTTAGAACGATGAGAATCTTCTAAAATGTCTTTACGAAGATTACTAATATTTGGCACGATAAGTCTACCAAATTTTCGAATACCGCCACGAGAATCAATATCAAAGTCTTTCAAACTTTCAATATTAATTTTATCCCTAAAATCTTGGCCAAGAAGAGCCAATTCGGGATCTAGCTTTTGAGCTTCAAGAATGCGGTCTAAAAGAAGGATGAGCCTCAAGGCTACATAAAACAAGAGATGAATATAAATCGGAAACACGTTCTTGAATCTCACAAGTGGATAGAATTTCAAGATCATTTCATTCGGATATCATCATAGAAACAACCGCTTGTTGCTTACGACTAAGTGCATCGGCACCACGATTTCCCTTTCCGGGAGTATAAAGAATATCAAGATCATAGGCTGTAAGAAATTCGAGCCAACGTTGTTGACGCAAATTAAGTTCCTTTGGAGAAAATAGATACTTCAAAGATTTACGATCGGTGTAAACAATAAATTTTTCTCCCAAAAGATAATGACGCCAAATATGAAGGGCGAAAACAATAGTCGCGAGCTCTAAATCATGAGTGGCATATCTAGTCTCGGCTGGCTTCAATTGCCTAGAAGCATAAGCAATAACACGTTCTCTTTGCAAAAGAACTGCACCCAAACCAACGCGACTAGCATCGTTATAATAAAATCTTGATTCCCCTCGGGAGTAACAAAAATAGAAGCATCGGAAAGGAGTTCTTTTAATTTCTAAAAAGAAGCTTCACATTTATCCGACCAAAATCATTTGACACCTTTCCTTGTCAAACTAGTAAGAGGCATAGAAATTTTGGAAAAGTCCTTTATGAAACGGCGGTAATAACCTGCCAATCCAAGAAAACTACGGATCTCCGTCACACTCTCTGGTCTCTTTCAATTTTGAATCGCTTCAATCTTAGAAGGATCCACGGAAATTCAGGATTCAGAAATAATATGACCGAGAAACTTCACATGAGATTGCCAAAAGTGGCATTTAGAAAATTTTGCTTTTAATTGATTGCTCCTAAGAGTTTCCAACACAACCCGAAGATGTTTTTCATGCTCCTCCTCGGTTTTAGAATACACAAGAATATCATCTATAAAGATGAGAACAAACCGATCAAGGAAGTCTTTGAAAACTCTATTCATAAGATCAACGAAATAAGCTGGAGCATTTATTAAACCAAATGGCATAACAAGCCATTCATAAGATCCATAACGAGTACGGAACGATGTCAAAGGAATGCTATCCTCTGCAATACGAAGTTGATGAAAACCGGTTGCCAAGTCTAACTGTGAAAAGACTCTAGCACCACTAAGTTGATTGAATAGATCATCAATCCAAGGTAAATGATATTTATTCTTGATAGTAAGATCATTAAGCTTGCGGTAGTCAACGCAAAGCCTAAGTGTACCATCGGATTTCTTCACAAAAATTGCCGAAGCTCCCCAAGGAGAGGAACTAGAGCGAATAAATTGCTTCGTCTCCAATTCGAATAATTGTTTGCGCATTTCCTCATTTTCTTTATTGGACTTACGATAAGGAGGACGAGTGATAGGTTGAGCTCCAGGGAAGAGATTAATTCTGAACTCAATTGCTCGCTTAGGTGGTAATCCTAAAACGGGCTCAAATATGTCAGAAAATTCACGAACAACGTGAATAAGAGAAATAATATCTTCCTCATCATCATTATCGTCATCATGGGGATTTAAAGAATATAAAGATGCAACCAAGCTAGAATCCGAATCTTTAAGATCAATAGAAATCTGCTTAACAGATTGAGGATGTCGAAGATGGATAGTCCGCTCAGGACATAGGATTTGGGCTTTATAGCGGTTAAGCCAATCCATTCCCAAAATCACTACAAAGCCAAGGTAACGCATAACATGCAGATCGGCACGGAAAGAGTAATCACACAAAATAATCTCGACATCTTTACACAATAAACTGATTGTTGCGGATCCACCAACCGGATTCGCAATTCTCAAAGAAGTCATTAAACACAAAACATCCAAAGAAAAAGTATCAATGAGTTCTTTTGAAATAAAAGAGTGGGACGCACCCGTATCAAAAAGAACTCGAATAGGATGATCATGAAATAAAACAATGCCATCAAGGATAGAATGAGAAATACCTTTACCACGAGATGTGTTGCCAAGGGCTTGAGCAACATTAAGTTTTCCCTCCTTCCTATTTTGAAGTTTGGGACAAGAAGATAAATAATGATCCGGGCTTTTGCAATAGCGACAAGTACGAGGCTTTGAACACTTGTTCTCATAATGGTCCTTAGAACCACAATTGTAGCATTGCCCACTACTAGAGGTAGAAGTCTTAGTTGTCGGAGAGGCTTGCTTCCCTTTCTTATTGTTAGGATAAGGACCCATGAATTTATTAGGCCTCTTCTTGTCGTTGAAGTTTGGTTTAGCACTCATAACTTCAACATCACTCACTTTATCTGCCTCTTCAAGTCGACGAGCGATATCAAGGAGTTGATCAAAAGAAACTTCTAACATTAGAAGTAAAGGCTTCTTGAGATTTTTATTCAAGCCATCGACAAATCTTTGGTCCTTCTTCAAGGGGGTGTTTATGTATTCGACCCCGTATTTAGAAAGCGACTCAAATGATGCGACATAGTCTGTCACAGAGGATTCACCTTGAACAAGGTCAATGAAAGGACGAGCCAAAGTCACCTTCTCAGCTTCTGGCACAAATTTTAATTCGAAGCGTTTCCGGAATTTCTCCCAAGTAAGATCCGCTTCATTTAATTCAGAAATCAGAAGCTCGTACCAATCTAATGCTCTTTCTTGGAGCATACTAGAGGCCACCTGAACACGGTGCAGATCAATAAGATTCATGCGAGAAAAGATTTGATCGCACGATCTCAGCCAAGCCTAGACTTCAATAATGGTTTCAGAATCTTTGAATGGCTTTCCATCCAAATTGGTATAATCGCTGCACAAATTTGCAAATCCAGACCTAGGGTGAGTAGACCCCGGATTAGATCCGACTGCTTGAGCATTCCTTACTAGATCAACAAGCTGCTGGGCAGACATAAATACTCCATTTGGGGAGTAGCTCTAGATTGACCGACGTTGGAACGGCCAGGTCTAACCATTTCTCTTCCTTAAGAAGAAAGAAGGAAGAAGAAAAAGGTTATTCACCAAATGAATATCAAGCAATCTTGATAGATAAACAAGGAATCATAGAGAAAATAGGATGAATCGGTACGAGGACTCGAATTAAATCCTAAAGCATAATTCCTAAGATGGACTTAGGACGATGATCCTTGCTAGGTTATTCTACATTGTTCCGAAGTTTGGCTCTGATACCAAGCTGTGACGCCCCACCTCGATGCCCACGCTAGCCAAGGACACTACGGGGTAATGCCGTCAACTAGCACGAAGAATAAGGCTGTTGAGGAGCGACCATCTGTGTAATTGTTTTGTGCGAGCACCGATATGTTAGATAGTATAACATGCTCATGAGGAAGTCCGACATATCGATGCAAACTCAAATCTACTATCCAGTGGCTATATAAATTCTTCGGAAACAACTATAGAAATAAACATAACACAAATTTGGTCACAAACATCCATATCACAAAGGCGGAAATAGATATGAATATATAACACATGAAAATGTTCATCAGAGTAGTGGTCAGACAAGATCCACAATGTCACAAAAGAATAGCTACAAGTGCTACACAATAGAATATGGATAAATCAACGAGTCTATATCTCAAATGTACACAACAAAAACTACTAATCTAAGTAGTTAGCCAAAAGTCAGGGTGATAATCCCAGGTGTAAAGTCAAACAGAAGCACCTGCAACATCTCGGTCTGACCCGAGTATTATTTAATAAGAAAATAATAAACGAATCAGTCTAGCTATAAATATCAGATAAAATGATACAGGATAAGAGATATGACATAAACATATGACAACCATAAAGCCATACTGTGATAAGTATGTAATTTGAAAATCAACAAGAGATTAATCAATATCACCAGAATCTTCTCAAAGATCAAAAGGAATGTCATACTCCTTATTTACTGTTTGCACCAAAATTGGGCAAACACCCTTCGGAAGTTTTTGAAGAGATAGTAAATCAAGAACTTGAATTGGAAATAGGGACTATCTAACAAAAACTCCAAGTCACAGAAAAGTAAATTGCGCAGAAGACAAGGATTTAGAGTGGTTCGGCCATGCGCCTACGTCCACTATGAAGTTTTATCACTTTATTTCTTAATACTTGAAGATTACAAGTGCTTTTCAGCAAATTACAACAGCAAATGGACTTAAATTCGAAATTAACAGCAATTGAGATAACATGGAGTGATTCTGGCAGCGTTTAGGCTTGTTCTTCTTCTCCAAATTCTCCGACCCCTTCTCTGAATGACCAGGGGCTCTATTTATAGGTGTGGAAGGCCAAAGTCCCGCCTAGATCATGGAGAGGCTGCTTGGCACGTGACGGGGGGCCCACAGGCCCGCGTTCTTGAAGTGCGTGCCCAGTTTGGGATCGATTCGAAGTGAACTTCGAATCGATCAAAAAATTGTCCAATTGCGATGAAACTTGGCGTGGACGTTCTTCATCATGTAGACAAACTTCTGTAAAAATTTCATGGGATTTGGATCAGTAGATTGGGAGTTATGATCGGTTCGAAATTGGGTGTTCGGCATGCTGTTTGGTTCGAATCGATGGAATCGACTCGTTCGAATCGATGCATGGCCGAAGTGAATACTTCGAATCGATTGGGGCGTGCCTGTCTTCGAGCCGATCCATGTTCGTGCTAGCTTAGCCGCTTTGTTGGATTCGAAGGTCATCTTCGAATCGATGGAGTGGATTCGTTCGAATCGATCCAAATGCGCCCTGGATCGATTCGAAGTTGTCGAAGTCGATGGATTCGAAGGTGAGTGATGGAGTCGAAGATGATGGATGGATTCGAAGGTGAGCGATGGAGTCGAGGCTGTGATGGGTTCGAAGCTATTAATGGATTCGAAGTTGTGGTGGATTCGAAGCATAGGAAGGACTCGAATTTGTGATGGATTCGAAGTAGGGAGTTCCTTAGATGGATTCGAATGTCGCCTCTTCCTATGGGTTCGAATATGATGGGTTCGAAATAGATGGTTTCGAACACGATGGGTTCGAATATGATGGGTTCGAACATGATGGGTTCGAACCGAGCAATGTGCACCTTCTTAACTTGAATCCATCATAACTTGAGCGTATGACCTCGGATTGACTTGAAATTTGAAATGCTGGCTTCTATGGTCTTTCTTGTCATGCCTTATCAATTGCGGCCCGATCCGGGCTCGGACAGAATTCATCGATATCCATAGTGAAGTGAAATACGACCAATCTCTGAGGTGAACTGTTTTCTGTTTTTGACCAATCCTTTGGTATCACGGCTTTTGCCCAAAAAGCGGGATAACATTTTGCCCCCCAAAGTACGTCTTGTGGGAACATGACGTGCTTTGAATAGTCGCCATTTTATTCTGAAGATTATTGCTCCCTTTTCGTTGAGACTCATATACCGTATTGCCGTAACCTTGCCTTGATATGATTGATTACTGTGCGGCTGTGCTTAATCGTTGGCTGTCGTTGCTATAACAGGGTGAATATTTGATCCCTGTGAATGTTCAAAATCGAACGTTAGTTCGTTATGTGTGCACATACATTAGCTCCGCCCTCATTAACGTCGTGTGTCCATGAGTCATGTCGGTCTTTGTTTGCTGCCGAACTCCGTCTCGATTTTCTCCTGAATCGATTTTAGATTCAAGCCAAAGTGTTGTTAATCTGTGGTTTTTGACGGGTTCGAAGTTATGCTTGTATGAGTTGATGGCTTTCGAATCGATGGCCCGATGGGCCTCGCGCTTTGAATCGATCGGACCTTCGATCCATCCTTTGCCCATGTGCTTCTTCGAATCAATGTTGCCTCGTATCGATGCCGTTTTGCTGGATTCGAAGCTTAGAAGGGATTCGGAGCTGTGATGGATTCGAAACTTGGATGGATTTGAAACTCCTGATGGATTCGAAACTTGGATGGATTCGAAACTCCTGATGGATTCGAAGCTTAGAAGGGATTCGGAACTTGGATGGATTCGAAACTTGGATGGATTCGAAACTTAGAAGGGATTCGAAAGTGGTCCTTCGAATCGATGGGAGTCGAAGTGACACTTATCCCTTTTGGAATCCGTATAAATACATGAGGCAGACTTCATTTTCACTTTTTACCTTTTACCATTGCTTTAGCTGCCTCTCCGAATCGATTTCCCAGAGCCAAATCAAACGTGCTTTTTCACGAATCGACCAAATTCCTTCAAGCTTCCATTTGTAATCAAACTAAATCAGGTAACCAAGGGGTCGATTCGATTTGAGAATGATAGAAACCGTAATCTTTTTTGGCATTGGTTCAACCCCTTCTTCTGAAAATTTTTGGAGAGTGATGAGGTTTGAACGAAGTAGGCCGACTCCATGGAAGTGAGGAATGCAAACTTTTGAGCCGTATCGATCAGGGGTGCGCGCTTTGAGTTGGTTTCGAATGTGCAGCTTCGAATCGATGATTGCAGGAGAACACAACAAAAAAGGCGTGCGGTGATGGATTCGAAACAGTGACATTCTAATCGAGTCGAAGGAGCTCACTACTGATCGGTTCGAAGCAATGATACGTTCATCGGTTCGAAGGAGTTCAACTCCGATGGATCCGAAGCTAGGTGGGACTCCGTGGATTCGAACCGCTCTTGATGGATTCGAAGGAGCTCGACTTCGATGGATTCGAAGTCAGGTGGGGCTCCGTGGATTCGAACCGCTCTTGATGGATTCGAAGGAGTCTGACTTCGATGGATTCGAAGTCAGGTGGGGCTCCATGGGTTCGAACTGCGCCGATTCGAGGTTCATCGATCTGACTCGTGTCGAATCGAGTCGATCGATTCGAACGTTCTTGCTTCTGGAACTTCCACCTCATCGACTCGTTCCAATATCTGAACTACGACAACCTTTAAACCGAACTCTAACGAACTCACTAAATTTTTAGCATATTTGATTCCGACGAGCTTCGTCCTTCGCATGATCAAAGTTGACCTAACTTGTCTTTTGGAGCTCGTCGATGGCACCATGACTTAAACACATATAACGAATTCATACTTGAATTGGTCAGTAGTATCCGAGGGACGCGAAAGTGACGGTCAGCGATGACGGTCGTTTTCGTTCTCTGATTCAAAAGCCTAGTCGTTCAGACACCGTGTTCTACTCTTGTAAAATTTGTTTTAGTTATGTATTTGCACTGCACGGCATATCCATATGCTTCACACCGGGGAATATACGGGCTTTCTTCGTTTTTAACGCTGCTTTCTCGTGAGTTAGTTAATTATGGAGTCTTCGGGTTCTGAACAACAAGAGTGACAAAGCTTGCCTCCTCCAATGCTAGAAATTCCAGAGATCCTTCCTGAAGTAATAGATCCTGCTCCGGACGAGTTGCCGGAGGCCTTACTTATCGAGGATCCCATAGACTCCGTCCGATCTAATATTTCTGGAGCATTATTGGGTCGGATATGTTCGAAACATAACTTATCCCCGGATGATGTTTTGCTACCGGGAGTTGATGATAGGCCTCACAATCCACCCGAGGGCTATACTGCTTTTTATCGCCACGCTTGTGCGGCTGGAACTCTCCCTCCGTTTAACCAATATATCAGGGAGATGCTATCGTTCATTGGAATCGCTCCCGCACAACTTCACCCCAACGGGCACGTGTTACTGAACAGTGTTTTCATCTTATTCATGGACCGCCTTTTTCGTCCGCCTAGGCCAGCTGAGATTAGACATATTTTCAACTTCAAGAGCAGGGGTGATAGTCCATCGTTCACCTTTCTGGAGGCAGTTAGAAACTGCCAGATTGTGACGGGAGCCTGGACCAGACTCAGTTACTTTAAGAATGAATGGTTCTTTGTCCGATGCCCCCCAGGATTCGCTAGGCGATGGCTGTCCAGACGTAAGTGTCGTAAATCGTGTTAGCCTTCTTTAATGGTCATTGTCAACACTCGAACTGACATCAGGTGTTTTTTCTTGCAGCTATCATATCAAGGCCAGACGGTGGTCGATACAGAAACGTCATCCGAAGTCTACAAGAGGTTCCGCGTGATCTGCGGCACATTGACTTGGCCTTAACCGATGACAACTTAAGGATGCTGGGTTTAATTGAGACGAACCAGAGTATTGTCGTCGAAGGGTTTGTGAAATCGGCTCCGAAGGCAAAGAAGAAGACCGGTGTAGCGATAAGAGGAATGGGCGATGATGAGAGGACGCCTACTGACACCGGGCTAGCGGCTGATTTTCCCCAAGCAGGAAAAAAGCGGAAAGGCAAGGCTGTTGTTCCTAAATTTGCGAGACGGAAGTCTGTAATCGTGTCTCGTTTGATTCCTGGAATTATTTCTTCTGACTCCGCTCTTTGTCAATCAGGAAATATTTTCGCAGGACTGGATGACGTTCCCATCCCGGAATGCGTTTCTCTTTATCACGAGTCCGGGTTGGTTGAGCTCTGGGAAGCGTTAGACATAAGAGGGCTTTTACCCATTAGTGCAGTCGATACTTCTGGTTGGTCGGGGGCTTTGCACATTTGCATACACTTTCATGACACTACATGACTGCATCACTCGCCCTATTGATTTTGCCTGGTACTTAACTGAACTGTATCTCTTTTCCAGGTAATATGGCTGGTCGTCAGACTACATTGGACAAACTCCGGAGAGTGCATCACCCCTCAACCTATTATGAATCTCGCCGTGGAGGCCCCGATCGTGATCGTGACCGGAGGCAATATGGCCAGGAGTATTATGCAAAGGATCATCACCGTGGTAACTCCAGCCAGGAACGATCAGACAGAGATCGTAGGCATCGCTCCCCATCTCGATCTCCTTCGCAATCCCGAAGTCATGTCCAGGCATCCGAGCCTCTGCGACATCAGTCATCTTCGCAGGTTCCGAGGCTTGAGCCACATCGTTCTCGAACCGGGGTCGCAACGTCTATGTCTGGGGAGGAGACCCTTATTGAGTCTTCTGGCGAAGGGGCCATCAGGCTTGCTCAACTGAGGAAAGATTTTCCAGAGATTTGCTTTGATGCTTGTATTTTTCCTCCCAATCTTAAAAGAATTCCCGATGATGCCGCGACTTCGGCGCTCAGCTACACCCGTGACTTTTTTGCTCAGTACAAAGAATGGTACAAAGCGGCTGTTAAGGCTTCCAAAGCTGCCTTCGACCGGGCCCAAATCATCGAGAAGCTAGAGGCCGACTTGGCTCAAAAGAGTCGTATTGTCGACATACTCCAATCTGAGGCGGAATCTTCCCGCAAGGCCGAGGTCGAGTCGTTACAGAAGGTTGATGAGACATTAGCTGAAATGGCGAAAATGCAACAGGCACATTGTACTTTAGTTGAAGACTTAGGCCATCGATACAAGAATGTTGAATCTGAGCGGGATGCGGCAGTGAAGGAACTAGAGGAGCTAAAGGCTAGGTTCGCTGACATGAATAAAGAAAAAGACGACGCGAACGTTGCTGCGCAAGAGGCGTGTGAGCAGGCTGTATCTTTTCGGGCTGAGCGCGACGCGGCAATTGCAAGGGTTAAGGAGGTTGAATCGGAGTTGGAGGAGAGAGTCCAAGCAGAGAGGTTCAAGATGGAGGCCGAATTCGATGATCTTTTGGACACATATAATGCCAATGTATTGGAGCATAGAAATCTCTCCTGGCTAGGGGATTACTCGATGCCTCTCTACAATGCTTGGAAGAAATTAGTGGAAAACAAGAGGATGTCTTGTCCGGATTCGGTATTAGATGAGTTTGAGCTTGAGTCACGTCTGCTCAGCGAGGATGAGAGGAGGACCCTTCATGAAGCAATCATTTCTGTTGAAAAAGAAAGACTTGTCGTCCATCAAACGGAGGTTGGCGAAGGTTCGGGTATCGTGCACCGTAGCGAGAATGCTGAAGTCCCCGTTTCGACTTCATCCGAAGCTGCTGCCGTGGTTGATCCACAAGCTATTCCAGCCTACAATCCGGACCAACCGGAACTGTCTTCGGGCAAGACGCTCGTCCCCGAGCTTGTTCAAGCTCCAAGGCAAGGTAAAGTAGGTATTTTGATTACTCCTTTTACGTCTTAAAACATTGATTTTCGAGGGAATTTCTTGGTCTGATAGCTCTAATTTTGGTTGTTTAGTGACCGAGAGTGTCGCACCCGTGCTCCCTGTTCCTTCGGCTTTATATCCTACACGTGGAGTTATTGTCACCGAGGCGATTTCAACTGCCGCCATGGTTGGTGATATGGGAGAGGGAGGCTCAATGTCATTCGATGTTCAAATGTTTGAAGAGCTATTTGGTCATCCTCTTGATCCCATGCCCGACCTCTCTTTTGTGACGAGCGGAGCTGCTCCAGTTTCTAGTTCGATCGTGACGACCACTGGCGTACCTAGCGCAGCTCAACTGTCTCGAGAGGAGGAGATTTTAGCAGAGATAAGTGCCGAGATGGCCAAGACAGTGACAGTTGGTCCCGGTGGTGACGCCGTTCCTTCAAGCTTATCTTCTCTAATGATGATTTCTCCTGGTGGCACAGTAACCGTCTCGAGTGTTGCTGAACAAGTATCCGTTACTGCTCCCATGCCCTCGGTTCGTCCTCATAAAAGGATCTCCATCCCTTCCAGTTCTGAAGAAGATGTTGATATCATGCCGGAACCGGAGGATGTTCCAAAGAAAGGCAAAAAGTCTCGTAGGAAGCCAGGCAGTGGGTCTAGCGGCTCGACTCCGAGGAAGAAACACCGGAGGAAGAAAGAGTGAGCCCCTCGCTTTGTCGTGAGATTTACGGATAACAATTCTTTTGCCTCTTCTTTCGTTCTTTCTTGGGCCATGTGTATGTATGGATGCGGCCTCCACTTAATTGAAACATCTTTACTTACCATGTAATCAAACTTGTTTTTGTTGGTTGATGAAATGGGAAATTACACTTTTCTTCTTACCTAAATGCCTTGCAGTATTTGTTTTGTATCCGCTCAGTATTTATATAGCTTCGTGTCGTGATTTAATGAATGAGTCGGATTCTGAGTATATTATCACTTAAGCCAGCGATTAGCACCCAGCTTTTTGCCCCCTAGTTGCGGGGAATAATACTCATATTCTGGCGGCTGATTGCGTTTATTGCAAGCCCTGAGCACATGCCCCCCCCCTTCTGGGGATTCATGACAATTTGAGATTGATAATTTGTCCTGCATTCCAGGAATCTGAGGGTTATCGATGTTTACACTCCATTCCACGCTATGGGAATTGGGAGTTGATGTTGATATCTCGGCCCGTATTCGGGAACTTCGAATTGTTACTTGTACTTTGATTCGCGCTTCGGGAATCTGGATTAGATGTTTATACTCCAATTTGCACTCTGGGAAGTTGGAGTCCGTTCGCGCTCTGGGAACGACTTATTGGATGTTTATACTCCAATTCACGCTCTGGGAAGTTGGAGTCCGTTCGCGTTCTGGGAACGATTTATTGGATGTTTATACTCCAATTCACACTCTGGGAAGTTGGAGTCCGTTCGCGTTCTGGGAACGATTTATTGGATGTTTATACTCCAATTCACGCTCTGGGAAGTTGGAGTCCGTTCGCACTCTGGGAATGACTTATTTTATACTCCAATTCACACTCTGAGAAGTTGGAGTCCGTTCGCGTTCTGGGAACGATTTATTGGATGTTTATACTCCAATTCACGCTTGGGAAGTTGGAGTCCGTTCGCACTCTGGGAATGACTTATTTTATACTCCAATTCACACTCTGAGAAGTTGGAGTCCGTTCGCACTCTGGGAACGATTTATCGGATGTTTTATACTCCAATTCGCACTCTGGGAAGTTGGAGTTAGTAAAAGGATTGTCGTGTATCAATCCCTGTGAATGCTGGTATTGTGTTTTGCCCCCGAGCTCGGGTCTCATTTAGTGAGTGACTGGTCGTATCACAGTTACTCCCTATTTGGATAAATTCCACTGTGTGATGGAATTTAGCTCTTCGTGCAATGTGATATTATGTGTTATTTTCAGTGAATCACAACTTTTGGCTCGAAGAGATGGCGTTTTATTGCTGAAACAAAAGAAGCATGGTAACATCAGTTGCCTTATTACAAGTTCAAATTTCAAAATGCAAAAAACAAAATGCTAAGGAAGAGATTGATAGAAAGATAAATAAATCCTGTCAGGTGTAGTAGTGACGGAGGCTTCCGCTATTCCAGGCTCTTGGTAAAGTGAGACCATCAACGGTCGATAACTTGAATGTGCCATCTCTGAGTTTTTGTGAAATCATATACGGCCCTTCCCAATTTCGGTTCATGTGCGAAGGAAACGGGTAAATTCTTTTGAGTACCAGGTCGCCGGGTTCAAAAGTTCGTGGGCGGACCTTGGCGTTGTATATTCGAGCGACTCGACTTCGATATGCAGCTGCCCTCACGTCGGCTTCTTCACGTTTCTCATCGAGCAGATCTAGGGATTCAGCAAGTAATATAGCATTCGTTTTTGGGTCGTAGTATGTCACACGGTGAGAGTGAACTTCCATTTCGACCGGGATAACTGCTTCGGAGCCATAGGATAGAGAAAAAGGGGTGTGCCCGGTTGCAGTTTTGTGAGTCGTTCTGTACGCCCACAGGGCCATTGGTAGCTCATCAACCCACTTGTCCCCGCTTTCTCCAGTCTTTTCTTCAATATAGACTTGATAACCTTGTTGACGGCCTCGACCTGACCATTCGCTTGCGGGTGCGCTACTGCTGAGAATCTCTTATGGATGTGAAATTGCTGACAGAAGTCCCTGAATTCGGCACTGTCGAATTGGGTTCCATTGTCGGTGATTATAGTATGCGGGAGACCGTACCGGTAGATGATGTTGCATACCACGAAGTTGATTACCTTTTTTGTTGTTATCGTTGCAAGAGGCTCGGCCTCAGCCCACTTGGTGAAGTAATCAACCGCCACTATGGCGTACCTTGCACCCCCTTTAGCTAAAGGCAATGCACCGATTATATCCATCCCCCACATCGCAAATGGCCACGGGCTGACCATTTGGGTTATTTCAGAAGGCGGGGCTCTTGGGACCCGAGCGTGTCTCTGGCATTTATCACATCTTTTGGCATAATCCATAGCATCGCGGTTAACGGTAGGCCAATAGTATCCGTATCGAAGTATTTTCTTGGCAAGCGCTTGCCCCCCAGTGTGATCGCCACATTCTCCTTCGTGCACCTCACGCAACACTCGCTTGATTTCGTCATGCGCGATACATCGGAGAAGAGGAACAGAGTATCCTCTCCGATACATAAGTCCGTTTTGAATGACAAATCGTGACACCTTTCGAAGAACCTGTCTTCTTTCACTTCGTCATTCAGGCAGGGTGCCATGCTCAATGTAATCTTGGTATGGAGTCATCCACGATTCCTTCTCGGAGGTAGCTTCTAATGTGAAATCATTCTCCGTTCGATCAATGCTCGGAGAGGATAATGTCTCGACGGGGACGAGCCTCAAGTGTTGAGCTTCGCCTGTACTTGCCAACTTTGCCAATGAATCGGCTTTCTGATTGTGCTCTCGGGGGATGTAAAAAATGGTATAATAATCAAACTGATCCAGTATTTCTCGGACCTGGGCTAGATAAGCGGCTAGCCTTCGATCCTTGGCCTGATATTCACCCCGAACTTGGCATACCACCAACTGGGAATCGCAGTAGATCTCCATAGCGATAATTCTCAGGTCTCGGGCTAACTTCAACCCGGTGAGCAAGGCTTCGTATTCAGCTTCGTTGTTGGTTGCCTGGAAATCAAACTTTAAGGCGTAGCAGATGGATCGGCCCTCGGGAGTCTCAAGCACAATCCCTGCGCCCGAGCACCGATCGTTGGATGCGCCATCAGTGTATAGCTTCCATATATATTCGGGGGAGTTACTAGTTTCAGGTAAGTCTTCAGGAACAGTGAATTCAGCAATGAAATCTGCTAAGACTTGACCGTGTATGGCTCTCCTTGGAACATATGTGATGTCGAATTGACTCAGCTCAATGTTCCACTTTAGTAACCTACCAGACGTCTCAGGTCGCGTGAGGACCTGTCGTAACGGTTGGTCGGTGTACACAATGATAGGGTGAGCCTGAAAATATGGACGGAGCTTCCTAGAGGCGATGACTAGGCAGTATGCCAACTTTTCTAGCCTTGGATAATTTCTCTCGGCCCCGGTCAATCGTTTACTGACATAATAGACTGGTTTCTGTGTTCGGTCTTCCTCTCGAACCAATGCAGCACTAATGGCGTTTTCAGATACAGCCAGATAAAGGTATAATTGTTCGTGATCAACAGGTTTTGAAAGAATCGGTGGTGTGGAAAGATGCTGGATTAGCGATTGAAACGCGCCCTCACACTCCGTAGTCCATTCGAAGTTTCGTTTCCCCTTTCGGATCAGATCGAAAAAGGGTATACATTTATCCGTTGATTTCGAGATGAACCTTCTCAGCGCTGCAACCTTTCCATTGAGACTTTGAACCTGTTTTATGGTCCTCGGGGTTTGAAGATTCCTGATTGCCCAGATCTTCTCGGGGTTGGCCTCTATTCCCCGGGCGTTGACGATGAACCCAAGGAATTTTCCGGAAGCAACCCCAAAATGACATTTTAACGGATTTAGCTTCATCCCATATCTCCGGAGGACATTGAACATTGACTCCAAGTCCTTGACATGATCAGTGGAGTATCGTGATTTTACCAACATGTCGTCCACGTAGACCTCCATGGTTTTCCCGATCTGGTCGGCAAACATTCGGTTGACTAAGCGTTGGTAAGTTTCTTCGGCATTCTTTAAGCCAAAAGGCATGACCATGTAGCAGTATAGTCCTAGGTCAGTTACGAAGCTTGTATGTTCTTGATCGGGCACATGCATGGGTATCTGATTGTACCCAGAGTAAGCATCCATGAAAGACAATAATTCATGTCCGGCCGTCGAATCCACAAGTTGATCGATTCGAGGAAGTGGAAAACTGTCTTTTGGACAAGCCTTATTTAAGTCAGAGTAGTCGATGCACGTTCTCCATTTTCCATTCGGTTTGCGGACAAGTACAGGATTGGATACCCACTCCGGGTACAAAGCATCTCGGATAAACCCATTCGTTTTCAACTTGTCGACTTCTTCTTTGAGGGCGGCAGATTTCTCTGGATCCATACCGCGTCTCTTTTGCTTGACCGGGATGTACCGCGGGTCAATATTTAAGGTGTGGCTCACGATGTCCGATGAGATTCCACACATATCGGAGTGTGTCCAGGCGAATACGTCTAGATTCGCTTGGAGAAATTCGACCAATTCCTGTTGTGCTTGCAGGTTTAGCTGAGACCCAATTTTCAATATTTTCGAATCGTTATTGTCATCAATTGGAACATCGATCGTCAGCTCGGCTGGGAAAGCTTGACTTCCTTTGGATCCATCATTATCTTCAGTGTCTCGAGGGTCAAGATCCTTCTGGAATTGGCCGTGGTGCCCGGGCCAAGGCCCAGGCGCTAATTGTCAATCATCGGTAAAGCGGACGCGGAGAGATTCCCCCACGCCCTTTCCTTTCTCCCTCCTTTGTGCTTCTCGTAGTTCAGCAACATAACAGGCTCTCCCGGCAGCCTGGTCCCCTTGAATGACCCCAATCCCGTGGTCAGTAGGGAACTTTAGAGTCAAACACCACGGGGCAATTGCTGCCCTAAATTCTGCAAGGGCTGGTCGGCCCAAAAAGGCATTATAGGGTGAATGGATATCCAGGACAACAAACTGTAACATTCGGACCCTACGGCGTTCTCCGTTTCCCAATTCTACTGGCAATTCCACCATCCCGGTGGGTATATAAGCACTTCCATCGAAACCGTGAATCCTACATTGGCAAGGCTTTAGATCCTTAGCTTCCATCTTCATCTGATCATATGCCCTTTTAAACAAGATGTTTACTGAGCTTCCACTGTCTACCAGGATCCTCTTCATCCAAGCAGGACCAACCTGGGCGGATATGACTAGTGGGTCTATGGTCGGGGCTTCGACTTTGTCAGCATCTCGGTTTCTAAATACGATATCATCCGCCATCGTCTTCTGTTGTTTAGCCGGAGCCCCTTCATCAAGTGTACTGCAGCTTTCAAAACTTACGTGCCTGATCGAATTGGCGTATGATTCCATTTCCCTCCAACTTCGATCCGCTGGATGAGGGCCACCACTGACTGTATTTATGACCAACCTTCCGCTTGTACGAGCGGGCTCCTCCTGTCTTTCCTGGTTCTGCGCACGATTTTGGTTTGACGGGCCCACACCACCGGCTTGCGGTGCCCGCACAAATTGATCCAACTTCCTCTCTCTGATCAGTTTTTCAATAAGGTCTTGCAGATGCCTGCAGTCATTGGTGTTGTGCCCGTAGCTTTCGTGAAATCTACAAAACTTCCCCGTTTGGATCTGTTTCTCTGATGATGGCTTCGGAGTCGTCTTCTTATATTGCATCGCATTACAGGTTTGTAGATATACGTTTTCCAATGTCGTATTCAGTGGTGTATAGCTTTCAAACATTTGCGCCCTATGTCGCGGGCCACGGTTCTGATCCTGCTTCTTACTCCTATTATCGCCGTGCCTTGGCTAGGGTTGCTTGTTCTGAATACTCAACTGCGCTCTTCCTGAGCCCTCTCCTGACTGTTTAACCTCCACATTGCTTTGAACCCCTTCATTTCTGGGCCTCGCATCATCCTGCTTCCTAGATTGTTTCGCATCCTCACGCCTCAGGAATTGGGCGGCTTTGGAATAGAAACGATCCAACGATGCGGGAGGTTTTCCAGCTAGCCAGTTTCCAAAATCAGAGTCGGGGTCAATCCCCTTAGTCAGAGCCATCAAGATTGAATTATCATTGGGGTTAGTAATTTCTGCGCAGGCGGCGTTGAATCTTTCCAAGTATCGCCTGAGTGTCTCCCCAGGGGCTTGAGTGACACTAGATAAAGTGTTTACATCTTTAGGCCTGGCGATGTGCATACGGAATTGTTCGATAAATTTGGTTGCCAATTGGTCAAACGAGGAGATAGACCGTGGTGGTAATCGTGTAAACCACATTGTCGCAATTCCCCCCAAGGAAATAGGAAAACTACGGCACTTTACTGCATCATCAGCTCTTGCAGCAGTCATTGACCATTCGTATTTTAGAATATGCTGGCTAGGGTCGGAGTTTCCTTCATACATGGGCAAAGCTGGCATTCTGAATCGCCGGGGAGGCTCAGCATACAATATGTCATCAGTGAACGGGGTGTGACTTCGAGAGATCCCCCAATCGTCATTTGTCAAACCCTGACTTTCGCGAACCATTTGGCGGACCATAGAGAGATCAGGTGTTGCTGTATTCGAAGGGTGTCGAGCCAAAGTGCGGTCTGGTTCCACAGTGCGAGGTGGGATCGGGCGCTGTCGATGATCCGAATCTCGCCTCCTTGGCTCGACATCTTCTGGGATGTTCGGTCCTGGGACACGTTCCTGTGGGTGGTAGTTTGGACTGGAGTGATTTCGGGTGTCAACTCCTGTGTCAACTGCGGTGGCTTGGTTATCTGCAGTGTGCTGTGGGACAGTGCCTCCTCGAGAGGAGGGTCCCGTATGAAAACTGGCAGAGGGGCCAACTCTTATTTGCCCAACAGTCAACGTTTGCCGGAGACCAGAAGCATGCGCATGACTTCCGTCTAGCCTGGGGCGCGTAGATCTGCCGTCATAGTCGGATGAGGCAGAGCTTTCCGTGGAAGAATGCGGAGCGTGGTCCCTCTTTGATCTCCTTCGCCCTTGGTGGTTTAGTTGGTTAGCCAATTCAGCATTGACACGTAGCTGCTCAGTTAGCTGTTGTCGGCTTTTAGTTAATTCCTGCAGTAATGTTTGGAACTCCTGTCTTGTAACCGGACCCGACTGATCCGTTTGCCCAACGGCATCCTGATTGGCTGACTGTAGTTGTGCGGGATTCTGCCTATCCTGACCTTCTTGGTTACCAATGTTGGAAGTGGTTCTCGTACTAACCATCCTGAAGGTTGGATTCCTGTCCTAGATTTTGAGCAAACCTGAAAAGAATGGATGGAATCTGAATTTGAAGTCTGGATCTCCCTCTTAGATTTGTGCAATCCGGTATCGAAGATAGATCCACGGAGCGGGAGAAAGAACTGGTCCTGAGTTCAATTCTCAGTGAAAGCACCAAAATGTTTGCACCAAAATTGGGCAAACACCCTTCGGAAGTTTTTGAAGAGATAGTAAATCAAGAACTTGAATTGGAAATAGGGACTATCTAACAAAAACTCCAAGTCACAGAAAAGTAAATTGCGCAGAAGACAAGGATTTAGAGTGGTTCGGCCATGCGCCTACGTCCACTATGAAGTTTTATCACTTTATTTCTTAATACTTGAAGATTACAAGTGCTTTTCAGCAAATTACAACAGCAAATGGACTTAAATTCAAAATTAACAGCAATTGAGATAACATGGAGTGATTCTGGCAGCGTTTAGGCTTGTTCTTCTTCTCCAAATTCTCCGACCCCTTCTCTGAATGACCAGGGGCTCTATTTATAGGTGTGGAAGGCCAAAGTCCCGCCTAGATCATGGAGAGGCTGCTTGGCACGTGACGGGGGGCCCACAGGCCGCGTTCTTGAAGTGCGTGCCCAGTTTGGGATCGATTCGAAGTGAACTTCGAATCGATCAAAAAATTGTCCAATTGCGATGAAACTTGGCGTGGACGTTCTTCATCATGTAGACAAACTTCTGTAAAAATTTCATGGGATTTGGATCAGTAGATTGGGAGTTATGACCGGTTCGAAATTGGGTGTTCGGCATGCTGTTTGGTTCGAATCGATGGAATCGACTCGTTCGAATCGATGCATGGCCGAAGCGAATACTTCGAATCGATTGGGGCGCGCCTGTCTTCGAGCCGATCCATGTTCGTGCTAGCTTAGCCGCTTTGTTGGATTCGAAGGTCATCTTCGAATCGATGGAGTGGATTCGTTCGAATCGATCCAAATGCGCCCTGGATCGATTCGAAGTTGTCGAAGTCGATGGATTCGAAGGTGAGTGATGGAGTCGAAGATGATGGATGGATTCGAAGGTAGCGATGGAGTCGAGGCTGTGATGGGTTCGAAGCTATTAATGGATTCGAAGCTGTGGTGGATTCGAAGCATAGGAAGGACTCGAATTTGTGATGGATTCGAAGTAGGGAGTTCCTTAGATGGATTCGAATGTCGCCTCTTCCTATGGTTTCGAATACGATGGGTTCGAAATAGATGGTTTCGAACACGATGGGTTCGAACATGATGGGTTCGAACATGATGGGTTCGAACCGAGCAATGTGCATCTTCTTAACTTGAATCCATCATAACTTGAGCGTATGACCTCGGATTGACTTGAAATTTGAAATGCTGGCTTCTATGGTCTTTCTTGTCATGCCTTATCAATTGCGGCCCGATCCGGGCTCGGACAGAATTCATCGATATCCATAGTGAAGTGAAATACGACCAATCTCTGAGGTGAACTGTTTTCTGTTTTTGACCAATCCTTTGGTATCACGGCTTTTGCCCAAAAAGCGGGATAACATTTACCAAATCACCAAACTATAAATATTGACAATAATATCAATGCCAATCACAAAAGTTAATGACACACAAATTCACCAATACACAAAAATTGATAACACATATCAATGAAAATCTCGAAAATTGGTGAAACACAAAAATTCCAGAAATCATCAATGGAAATCCAGAAATCACAAAAAAAAGGGAGGCCTATCACAAAACGGGAGCATGAAAACTCACCAACACATGTATCACAAAATGGAACGCTATTCCATGGTAGCTAACCATTAATTTTGAACCGAAGCTCCACAAAACGGCCCGAAGACCATGGGTCGCTACCCCACCAATTTGAACTGAAGCTCCACAGAAACGGGGTTTAGTGTCCCTCGTAGACATAGAGACATCACACATTTGCTAGTCTAAATCACAAAAATGATCATCAACGATCATCAAGAAGTGTCAATTACAGTAAGCTAGTAAATATAAAAGCTTAGCCTCATGTCCCATAACCACTAGCTTAACTTAAATATTTACGAATAAATTGTAGATCTCCACTAGAAAATTGTCACAAGAGATTCAATCGAACAAGTCCAAGAATTAACCGACGAAGTAAACGCGAGCGTTTCATACCACTTGTTTTACTAAGCCGTTTAATTAGATTTCTCGTACGAGTGAGGTAAAGGTTCGTATATTTTTAAAATGACAAATCACAAAAATGATTGTAGAAAAAATTGGTCACAAAAATTCACGTTCGAAGACATAAATAAAATCCAAAGAATTCGATTCCATATTCATCAAAGTGAAAATACCGCTACGGCACAACATTGCGCGACCTAACTGCCGAGCGACCGAAGGAGATGTGCGACCTAACATGCACGCGACCTAACGCTTGTCGCGAGCTAGTGGAGCGACCTAAAGCTTGTCGCGACTTAGTGGAGCGACCTAAGTAGATGCCGAGCGACCTAACACGGCGCGACTTAAAGCATGAGGCCGACCTAAGAGGAGCAAGCGACCTAAGTGGGAAGGCCGAGCGACCTAACGACTTAAACCAGGTCGAGCAACGACCTAAATAATGACGCGAGCTAAGGAGGCAGCGGCCTAAGAACGGTGCAAGCGGCATAACGCGACCTAAGGGGGGGGGGGGGACGACCTATCATGGTCACGACCTAACGACCAAAGGCGTAAAGAGGGCCGAGCGACCTAGGGAGTTAAGACCCAAGGGGGAAAAGCCGAGCGAATGTAGGCCGATGGCTTCTCTTTACACAAAAATGTGAGATAAAAATCTCACCTTTACACAAAATCAATGAAGAAGAAGCCTTACACAAAATCAATGAAGAATAAGCTTGAAAGCAAGGAAGAATCAATGGCTTCTCTTTGAATTTGGAGCTGGATGTTTGATTTGCAAATGATCTTGAGCTTGGAGTTTTAACTTTCCATTCCTTCCCCCATTTTTGATGAAGCTTGAGTGTTAGGAAATGAAAGTAAAGTTATGAAGAGAAGGGGGTTGAGTTAGAATTAATAGTTTAGGCAAATGGGCTAAACCAAACCCAAAGTGAAAAAGTAACAAAATTCCACTATCTCCAAACATATCAAAGTTTACACTCAAAAAGATTGCAAACGGTGTTTTGAACTCAATGGAAGTGTTTTCGAGTCCTAATTTGACCGTATGCAAAACGTAACTTTACGGACTAAAATCCGACTAAAGATAAAATATTTAAGTAAAATATTTAAATATCAAATCGTAAAATATGCGGGTTGTTACAAGAAACTTCTAGATTTTAACAAATCAAGTTTATATTCCAACACCCCCCTTTAAACTTGATTTGCCCCCCTTTGAGCTAAACTTTTACGCATACCAAGTTTCTTCTTTAACTCCTTGAAAATCTCCAACTTCAAAGGCTTCATTAAAATATCGGCAATTTGATCTTGCGTCTTACAATGCTTGACAACTACTTCTCCTTTCAATTGCGCCTTATGTTTTTCAAATTCACCTTGTGCATTCAACTTTGTCTTGTAAACCCATTTGACTCCAATGGGTTTCTTCCCTTCAGGTACTTCAACCAACTCCCATGTTTGGCTTCTTTCAATTGCATCAATTTCTTGATCCATGGCTTGTCTCCATTTGTCTTCCTTGTCGACTTCTTCAAAATCAACTGGATCCGCAGTTGCATATAAAGCAAAATCAACAAATTCATCTTCTAAAATTCTTCTTGTTTCTCCATAAATCTCCGCAAGAGGTCTTATCCTTCTAAGTGTTGATTCTGAACTTGAAGATGATGAGCTTGGAGGAGAATTAGATGGTGGAGTAGGTGGAGTCGATCCTTCTTCTTCAATTGGCTCAAATGCATCATTATCAAGCAAGATACTTGTACTCTTTTTCTCATTTTTCCATTCCCATGCTTCTTCCTCATTGAAAATTACATCACGACTAATAATAGTCTTCTTTGTGATGGGGTTATATAATTTATATGCCTTGGATCTTTCACTATAGCCAACAAAGATGCACTTTTCAGATTTGTCATCAAGTTTTCCTCTCTTTTCATCCGGCACATGAGAGTAGCAAATGCTTCCAAAAATTCAAAAGTGGGAGACACAAGGCTTGTGACCGCTCCATGCTTCTTGTGGAGTCTTTCCTTGAATATTTTTAGTTGCCGCACGGTTGAGAACATAGCATGCACATGCTACAGCTTCGGCCCAAAATATTTTAGGCAATCCTTTTGTCTTCAACATACTTCGAACAAGTTCCATGATGATACGGTTCTTTCTTTCGGCCATCCCATTTTGTTGAGGGGTTGATCGGACCGTTAGTTTATGATGAATGTCATGTTCCTTTAAGAAATTTTCGAATTCTTCCGCCATATATTCTCCACCACGATCGGATCGGAGTGTCTTTATAGAAAAACCACTTTGCTTCTCCACAAGTGCTTTAAAATTCTTGAATACTTCAAATACTTGAGATTTTTCTTTGAGAAAGTAAATCCACATCTTGCGACTATAGTCATCAATAAAAGTGAGAAAATACCGATTACCTCCAAGAGAGTTTGTGCGCATAGGTTCACATAAATCCGAATGCACTAGCTCCAAAGGATTCTTTGCTCGCCATGCCTTTTCTTTTGGAAATGGATCTTGATGGTGCTTGCCAAAAACATAACTTTCACATACTTGATCTTGTTTGCTAATATTTGAGATGGCTCTCACCATATGATCTTTGCAAATCTTGGATAGAGTGCTAAAACTCAAGTGATTATAACGAAGATGCCAAAGCCATGACTTGTCATTAACAATATTAGCAAAACATGGAAATGCTTCATTTTTAATTTTCAACGGAAACATTTTTGTTGGTGTCATCTTCACTTTTGCAATAAAAACACCAGTTTTGTCTTTGATCTCACATAAATCATTTTTGAAATTCACATTATGTCCATTCTTTAAAAGTTGCCCAACACCCAAAAAATTGTATTTAAGACCGGGAACATAATAAACATTAGAAATATAATTTGTACCTTGCTTTGTCTGTATCGGAATATCGCCACTGCCTTTGACAATGAGCCTTTTGTTATCACCTGTCTTGACTTCTCGTTGGACACTTTTATCAAAATTCACAAAGCAACTTTTATTTCCGGTCATGTGGTGACTACAACCACTATCAATATACCATATATCATCAAAAGAAGCTTCTTGAACATTACAAGAAAGAAGCATACTTTCATCTTGTGTCTCCAAATTCTCATGTAGAAAATTAGAATTATCTTTTTCATCATTAATTCTTTTAAAACAATCCTTTTTCATATTCCCATATTTATGAAAATAATGACATTGAACATTATAAGAGTTACCTCTTCCTCTTCCACTGTATCCTCGACGACCTCTTCCTCTTCCTTCTTGAGATGAGCTTGAATTTTCACTTTGAATTTTGCCTCTTCCTTGTCCTCTACCACGAGCTAATCTTCCACCTCTTCCTTTAAATCCACCACGGTTGGTGTCTCGAATTTGAAAAGCTTGCTCGGAAGGAGAGGAATCAAATTGTTTGATGCGAAGCTCATGAGATTGTAGTGAGCCCAACAATTCTTCAAGAGAGAAAGCATTAAAATCTTTTGATTCTTCAATAGCAACAATAACATGCTCAAATTTCCTTGTCATACTTCGAAGAATTTTTTCAATAATTCTTTTATCCGAAATTTCTTCACCATTGATTCGAAGTTGATTAGCAATAGTAATAGTTCTATTATAAAATTCCTCCACCGATTCACTTTCTTTCATTTTGAGTAAATCAAACTCACCTCTTAGAGCTTGAAGTCTTACCATCTTTACCTTTTATTCACCTTTGTACGCCTTGTTGAGGATGTCCCATGCCTCCTTTGATGTTGATGCCGAAGAGATCCTTTCAAAAATTGCTTCATCCACTGCTTGATAGATAAAATAAAGAGCCTTCTTGTCCTTCTTCCGAATCTCTTTCAAAGTATTCAATTATTGAGTTGAAAGTGTTGCTTGATTCTCCGGTTCTTCATATCCATTTTCAACAATCTCCCAAAGATCTTGAGAGCCACACAAGACCTTCATTTGAATACTCCATTGATTGTAATTCTTTCCCGTCAAACGAGGAAGTTGAGGTTGCAACATATTGTTAGAAGTCATCCCTAATCCTTGCTCTGATACCACTTTGTTGAAGTATATATTTGAAAAAAAAAGGTTGGAGACTAGAGAGAAGAAATTTGTTCTCACTAATCCACACAATTCACACACAAAGAGAAGAAACTTGTTCTCCCAAATAATGCTTTAATATTATTTTTCCTTTGCTAGATTGCTTTCTTGATTGATTACAAATGAGGGGAGAGCTTCTCTATTTATATGACTCAATAGAACATTCTAGATGTAGAACATGACTCATTTGACAACTCTAGAACTTTCTTTTTAGATAACTCTAGAAACATGACTTTTATACAATTCTTATTTCTAGCAACTAATATAAAATTTTAGAGCTCTCTCCAAATTCTATTAAATACAAGAAGATCCTAGAAACTTTAATAATAAGAAACTTCTAGAAATTAACAAATCAAGTTTATATTCCAACAAAATAACAGTACTAATATGAGTCATAAAATATCACGTGATACTTGTGGGGCAAACACACACATACCAGCACATAGTATTGTTACTCATGGAACACTGAATATCATCCATCCTTTCTTATACTCCTACATACATATACAGCCGACTATATCAACTTCAGCAAAATGAAACAAATAATCGAATAATTTACTTACCCATTCATCCTTAGTCTCCTCCACAAACTTTAGAAGTATGATCAACTCTAACAGACTCCTAGATATGGTGAAAACCCTGCAAAAATCAACCTTTCCAGGAACAAAAAGAAGAATCATGTTCAATAGAAGCAATAGTGAGGCTCATTCTGATGAATGCAGTCTTTTGATTTCTGAAAAGGGACATATTTTTGTCTATTCCATTGATGGAAAACGATTCAAGGTTCCACATACTTACCTAAGTTTTGAACTGTTCCAAGAGCTGCTCAGAATGTCCGAAGAAGAGTTTGGTCACCCAAGTGATGGACCAATTACTTTGCCGTGTCATTCTTCGTGCATCGAATATATTATCCCTCGACTTAACTCTGGTGTGTCAAGTGAGCCTGGTTCACGATGTACCATGGGTTCATTGTCTTTGAATCAGCAAACATCTGTGGCTTCAAAAGTCTATACTTAGAATTTTTATATATTTGTGATATGTCACATATATAATTAGTACTAGTATAGACAGATATTTGTATTGGTAATAGAACAAGTATGATTATAATGTAGAAAGGTGGTGAAGATATTGATATGGTAAACTAATTGTGAAGTTTCTATTTTCAACATTTCTCCCATACTAACATACGCAAGAAGTCAAATGAGTACTTTAACTTTTATTCAGAAATTTATGGATTAGTAGGTAGATACTTGTGGAAGAGCTAAATTTGTTTCCTTTGTCAATTTATGGTGACACATTGCGTTTGGAATAGTTGTGGTACCAAATGAGAAATATGCAACGGAAGTAGAAATGAGATATCATGAAAAATGAATAAGAAACGAGGATTTTACATAAGAATATTACAAAAATCAAAACAAAAGCTCTGGACAAACTATAGAAAAAAAATACAACAAAACTCTCTAAAATATGAAGAACATGTCTCTGTCTTATAATAGTAAAAACCACAATCTGTCTTCTCAAAGGAAAGTAAAACAAAATTATGTTAAGCCTTGCATCATCCTCCTTAGAACTCTCGCTTACTCTATTTGCTTTCGCTTAATGAGATATTTCAATTTTGAATGAAAATAGTACTGCAAGGCCAATGAGTATGTATTAAATGAATCAACATTGTTCTCTATTTACCGTGATTCTTGCCCACTTATGATACTTGCAAACTTTATGATCTTGACCATAAGCAAAGATACCATGCTCCAATTCGACTAACCTTTCATTTACTTATGTGAAATATTGTTTTGTGTAAACTTCAAGAAACATACCTACTGGACCACGATAGGAGGCTTTACCTCCTACACATTGTCAAATTTTCAACTGGCACTCAATCCATCCACTTAGTATTATTACTGGAATGTTACTCTTCCAGGAAAAAAATTATGGACTACTTTTGTAAATATTTAAACTGTAACTCAACGATATGATTTCTCAACAACATAGATGAGCTTTTGAACTATATTTCCCAATTCAGCCTTTCGGTACTTTGTTTACATCCTATATATAATTAAGTTTCATGTACTAATTTGGATTCCAGATCTATTAATTTAATTGGTTATACAACTTAACTATATTACTTGTCTCTAAGTTTTTTTTATTTTATTGCACGAATAGTCAAAATCATTTCACGGTTATTTGACTCATATACAAATGGTTTAACAATTTAGCTGATTTTTTTCCCTTCATCTGTTTTTATAACTTACTCCATGTACATGGCTCATATATAAACTCGCAAAAACTCATGGTATTTATTTAAGGACAAAATTTAGTTTTAAGGCCCCATAAAAAATTATTTTAAGTTTAAGCTTAGTTTCAAACTTTTTATGAAAATATACTTATTTTTCCTTATTCGATTTTTTTACATGCTCTCTTTGAAGATGCACATGTACAAATTTATTAATTGTAGAAGTATATTTAAAAAAAATTGGTACATGCGCATTTTCAAAGTGCGCATTTACAAAAAGGTTAAAAAGTGAAAAAGAAGCCTATTTTCATATTAAGTTTGAAGTGAAGCCTAAATTTGAAATACGTTTTTTTTGGAGGACTAAAATTAAAATTTGTCCTTTCATCAATAACACAAGTATCATATTTAAATTGCTTTCTTATTGGAGAATAAAAAATTGATTTCTTACTTATGTTTTGAGTAAAAAAAAATTGTTAAAGAAATGAATAATTTTGCTTTATTTCTGTTAAGAGAATGATTACAGTGTATTTCGATACAATTCTTTTGTACAATGCATCTGCATATGTACTAGATAATGAATATATGGGCTTGGCCCATTTGCTGCTTTACAATACTGGTTTGCTTTGTATTGCTATTCTCTCGATACCCCCCCCCCTCAAACCACTTCGAGGGTTAGGGTTTCCATACTTTCAATAATGGCCGCCGTGAGAAAAAAATTCCTTTAAGATTCTTCGACAAATTTTCTTCAGATCTGGTAAAACTCTACTCCAGTAATGTTTTATCAGGTCGAAGAGACTCAATTCAGTCAAGAAGCATGAGTTTTGTAGATAAAAATGATATGGTTGTTCGATCTTGAAAGGTTGAGGCTTCGTTTTTGATGAGCAAACCTTAGATCTAACCATCAATCTCTGGAGATACGAGCTTTGTAGATAAAATCAGTATGGTTGATGGATCTGAAACGGTTGACGCTTTAACGAGCAGACCTTTGATCTCTCCTTTGCTGGCAAATAATTCAAAGCTCTGCGTTCTGACTTTGGGCTTGCTTCATCAATATTAAGTTCATTTCTGAATCTGGTAAAGTTGATATTTGATAGTGCTTTCGTAAAAACATCTACCTTTTGGTAAGAGGAAGGTATATGATTAACCCTTAGTTTTCCCTTTATAACTTCTTCTCGAACGAAATATAACTCCAATTCCATGTGCTTCGTTCTGTAATGTAATACCGGATTTGCGGTAAGGGATGTAGTACTGAGATTGTCACACCAAATAGTTGTTGTAGTGTCAGTTTTGATATGTAATTCCTTTAATAGTGATTCCACCCACATAATTTCAGCAGTTGCGCTGGCCACACTACTGTACTCTGCTTCTATGCTAGATCTAGATGTTGTTGGTTGTTTCTTAGCACACCATGATATTGGATTTTTTTCCTAAAAATATACAGTACCCGGTTGTTTATTTTCTATCATCACTGTTAGTGGCCCAGTCTGCATCTGCGTAGCCATTGATGTTGAATGTGTTGCTTGCATGTAGAATAAGTCCCTGATTTATGGTGCCTTTAAGGTATCTCAGTATTCTTTTAACCGCCTTCTAGTGATTATCTAGTGGCTTTTGCATGATTTGACTAATTTTGTTGACAATGAATGATATGTCTGGCCTTGTTATTATTGCATATTGTAGTGCTCCAACAATGCTTCTGTATAGCTTCTCATTTTCAATTGGCTCTCCTTTGCTCCTTGATAAGCGCAGATTACTAGTCATTGGTGTTGAGAAAGAGTTTGCCTTGTCCATTTTTGCCTTTATCAAAATTTCTGTGATGTATTTTTCTTTGACATAGATGTAACTTGTTGTCAGATGTTCTTTTAACTTCTATGCCAAGAAAATAGTTTAGTTCTCCTAAATCTTTAATGCAGAACTCTTTGTTCAATTGTTGTGTGACTTTGTTGATTTCTGACTCACTGTGACCTGTAATTATGAAATCATCAACATAAATAAGTATGTAAGTAACAATTGTATCAGAGAATTTGATAAAGAGAGAATTGTCAGACTTTGTTGAGATATAGCTAAGACTGGTTAGTGTCTGTTTCAGCTTGTCAAACCACACTCTTGGTGCTTGCTTGAGTACATAGATTGCTTTGTTTAGTTTGCACACCAATCTTTCATTTCCTTGTTGTTTAAATCCAGGTGGTTGCGCCATGTACACCTCCTCCTGCAATACACCATTTAAAAAAACATTACCTGCATCTAATTATTTAATGGTCCAATTCTTATACAAGGCTATGGTTAATACAATTCTGATGGTAGATGGTTTCACAACCGGTGAAAAAGTTTCAGTAAAATCAAAACCACTTTGTTGTGAATATCCTTTTGCCACCAATCTAGCCTTGTATTTTTGAATTGTACCATCAGGATTTTTCTTTAGCCTATAGGTCCATTTACAGCCTATGATATTTTTATGTTCAGGTAACTGAACAAGGTCCCAGGTTTTATTTCTTGTAAGTACATCATATTCTTCCTTCATAGCTATCTTCCACTTCTCATCTTGTATTGCTTGATAATAAATACTGGGTTCTTCATTGAATATTTTTACATTGTATATTATTCGTTTAAATATACCACTTTTTGATCTTGTTATCATATGGTGACCACTGTTTGCAGGATCAATCTGTTGAGCTCTATCCTTTGTGTTTTCCTGCTGAGTATTGGATGGTTAAGAATCATTTAGTACTGGGTAGTGATCTGCATGACTGATGATGTCTTGTTGTGGAGACTGATATGAGCCTTCAGATTCTTCACTCTGATCATGACTTGAAACACTTCTAATTATTTGCTGCTGTTGAACAACATTGTTCTCATCCTGAGACATCTGTCTTTCTACTGGTATGATTATCTCAGGTATTGGAGGTATGAATATTTTTGGATTGTATAGCTTTTTGGTAGAATTGTTTTCTGACTTGTTAAAAGGGAATTCAAACTCATTAATGGCCACATGTCTTGATATATACATTATACCTTTATTGTCAAGAAATTTGTAACCTTTTTGATTGTTTGCATATCCTAAAAATGTACAAGGAGCAGACCTGAACTCTAACTTATGTGTCTTATAGGGTCTCAAATAGGGGAAGCACAGGCATCCAATACCTTTAGACTTTGATAGTCTAGCCTGATCTTTATCAGTGTCTCAATTGGACTTTTAAATTGTAGAACTTTGGTTGGCAATCGGTTGATAAGATACACAGCTGTTGAGAAAGCATCAGGCCAGAACTTCAGAGGTACAGATGCCTGTGCAAGAAGAGTCAGGTCAGTCTCTACAATGTGCTTGTGCTTCCTCTCAATTAGACCATTCTGTTCAGAGGTATGTGGACAAGTTGTCCTGTGATTTATTCCTTTCTTTTGAAAGAATTCTTTGAGTGGTAGAAACTCCTTGCCACCATCAGTCTGAATAATTTTTACTTGGCAATTTGTTTGTTTTTCAGCATTTGCTATAAACTGCATTACTGCATTGCAAGTCTCAGATTTTGCTTTTAGAAAATAAATCCACACATATCTAGAAAAAGCATCAATGAATGAAATATAATACTTGTATCCATAATCAGTAGATATTGGGGCTGGTCCCCATAAATCTGCAGCAACAAGTTCTAGTGGCTTATTATATTCAGTACTTGAATATGGAAATGCAAGTTTATGGCTTTTGCCCATTGGACAATAAGTGCAGGTGTAAAATGAAGGCATATTTTCAACATGAATTTTATTAGTGTTACTCGGAACATGTCTTACAATTTTCATGCTGGGATGACCCAGTCTGGCATGCCAAACGTCATAGTTATTACAATTTTCCATGAATTTTGTTTCAGACATGTTACACCAGTTTTTCATACTTTCATATTTTCTTGATTTTGCAACATCAAATTTGTATAATCCCCTACATTCTTTACCCTGCAAAAGAATTTCATCTGTTAGTGCATCTTTCACTAAGCAAAACTTTGGGTGAAATTCAAAATATACATTATTATCTTTTGAAATTTGTGAGACACTCATCGGTTCTTCCTGATAACTGGTACTCTCAAAAGATTGTTAAGATATAGTTGCCTTGCACCCGTAATACTTGCATTTCCAGTGTGTTATGTGAGTTGCTCTACCATTACCCATATATAATAAATGTTTACCTTTGTATTCCTTGTTTCCAACATTTAAATTGTTGAGATTGTTTGTAACATGGTTAGTTGCTCCAGAATCTGGGTACCAACTGTCATCTTGGATGTCTTCTGCCATTGCTAAGTGACAGGTTATGTTTTCTGATTGCTCCTTACATCCTTGCTGAACATTCACCATGTTTGCACTTGGATCATTCTGTCTTGAGTTGCCAGTACTTTGTTGAGATGGTGTGTAGTTAGCATCAAATCTAAAATAGCATTTGTTTGCCGTATGACCATATTTCTCATAGATTTGACATCTTGTCCTATTATTGTTGTTAGTATTGTTCCATCTGTCACCTCTTCCTCTTGATCTATAACTCTGGCTACCTTTTTGACTACCGCTAGACTGATTTTTGTTGTTGTAGTTTCTTTCTTGGTTTCTTTCTCCGTTGTTAGCAATATAATTTGCAGAGCATTCAAGATTTGTTGGTCTTTTTTGCTCTAATCTCCCTTCATGTGCTAGTAGTATAGAATGTACATATTGTAAAGTTGGTAATCTTTCTGTTGATGATATCACAACAATGACTGATTCATATTCTTCATCTAATCCACTTAGAGATATAATATTAGCTCTGTGTCACTTACATTATGCCATGCAGAGGCTAAATGATCACATATAGTTTTAGTTTTAGACAAGTACTCTCTCATAGTCTGATTACCTTTCTTCAAGTTAGGCAATTGTCTTTTGTACTGCATAATTCTTGCTGTAGATTGAGAACTAAAAACTTGTTCTATTGCATGCCAAATCTCATAGGCAGTTTTGCAGCCAATTAATTGTGGCAAAAGACTTGCAATGATTGAAGATAATAACCAAGAACTAACCAAACTATCTTGTCTTTCATGTATAATATATTCTTGATTATCTGCTAACTTTTCTTGTGCATCTGCACTGAATCTTGGTGGTTTAATGATGGTTCCGAGAACATATTCCTGAAGACCATAAGCTTTTATTACAGTCTCCAGTTGAAATTTCCAGAGCAAATAGTTGGTTTCATCAAGTGGGGTAGTTATAATCTGGCTATGTGGTTTAATGATGGTTTTGAGGAGTTCTTGGGTGACACTGGATTGGTTTTGTGTGGATTTAGATGCAGAAGTGGGTGAGACAGCAATATTATCATTTTCTCCAGCCATCAATGAAGAAATTAAGGCAAAAAATGATGGTGAGGGTAAGGATTACCAGAAAATGGAACTGCAGCCAGAGACTGACTGGATGATGGCCACCGACGGGCAGTTTCTTAGCACGGCACTTCAGGTTAGACAAACTGAATCTTTAAATCTCTGATAGCACTGATGCAGCCAAGAAGATGATATATGATGTGATCTTTCTGATATTGTCTTCTTTGGCACGGCACAGTACTAAATAATGAGACTGCCCTGATGAGATGAGTTCGGATCATGAAATGGTAAAGCATATGCTGTTAAGCATTAGAATGCTCTGATACCATGTTAAAGAAATGAATAATTTTGCTTTATTTCTGTTAAGAGAATGATTACAGTGTATTTCGATACAATTCTTTTGTACAATGCTTCTGTATATATACTGGATAATTAATATATGGGCTTGGCCCATTTGCTGCTTTACAATACTGGTTTGCTTTGTATTGCTATTCTCTCGATATGTTTATTTTTTGAGAAAAATAAATATCGATAACCAAAAATAATTTCCAATGTTTGTTTGCATTTTTGTAAATACATCTTTTATGAACAGTATAATTTTGATTCTGTAATTTTCTTAATTTGTTCATTCGTGAAATCCTCAAATCTCCTTGAGTGAAATCATTTTGTGTTTATTCTTTATTTGCAATAAAGAAAATCAAATAATACTCAATGATTAAAACTAAATATTCAAACTAGATTGGATTAGTTTTCCGTTCAATATACTTTTTTGCAATAAAGAACATGGGACGACTAACCCTCATTGAATTTTCTCATATTAGTCACATTGTGTGTTTTTTAATATTATGTTTAATTAAATCCACTTTATATAAATTTTACATCAAATTCCGACCCACTAAGAAATCGACCATTCATATATTGTTGTCTACCTCATTCATGCCAAGGGCTAAATATTAGTAGTAATAGGCGAAACCCAGTGCATGAGGCTTTCGCACAATAGCAGGCTCTTGAAGATCGATAATGTACGCAGCATTTCCCTTGCATTGCGAAGAGACTATTTCCGAAGGTTCAAGACGTCCAAATCACCATGGGGGTGACCTAACTTTGCGCCAAGGCTCCACCTTGCTAAATATTAGTAGTAATGATTGGAAGAAAAAAAAAAGGTACTAGTTATATTTTGAAAATGTAACTACAAATGAATTAGTGAGCAACCTTCAAGAAAGCATCCACGCACAAGTGCGTAATTCAAATACAAGTTGCATTACATGCAATATTATTGCAAATAATATGTCTGGAACCTTGTCAGACAATTAATTATTAATTCATTTATTTATTTTTAGCTGATAGCAAGTGCCCTACTTGTCTGAATAAGACACAGCAACAATAATCTCCTCCTAGTTCACTGAATAACAGTACTCATATGAATCATAAAATATCACATGATACTTGTTAGGCAAACACATACATACCAGCACGCAGTATTGCTACTCTTGGAACACTGAATATCATGCATCCTTTCTTATACCTCTACAAATAAATACAGCAGATTATATCAACTTCAGCAAAACGAAACAAATAATCTGATAATTTACTTACCCATTCATCCTTTGTCTCCTCCACAAACTTTACGAGTATGATTACCTCTAAGAGACTCATAGACATGGTGAAAACCTGGGAAAAATCAACCTTTCCAGAAACAAAAGGAAGAATCATTTTCAATAGAAGCAAAAATGCGGCTCGTTCTGATAAATGCAGTCGTTCAATTGCTGTAAAGGGACATATTTTTGTCTATTCCAATGATGGAAAACAATTCAAGGTTCGATTTACTTACCTTAGCTTTGAACTGTTCCAAGAGCTGCTCAGAATGTCCGAAGAAGAATTTGGTCATCCAAGTGATGGACCGATTACTTTACCATGTGATTCTTCGTGCAACGAATATATTATATCTCGACTTAAGTCTGGTGTGTCAACTGAGTCTGGTTCACGATGTACCATGACTTCATTACCTTTGAATCGGCAGATGTCTATGGCTTGAAAATTTATACTTAGAATTTAGGTATATTTCTGATATGTGGTAGATAATGTGGAGTTTGTGTACAGATAGACATATTTACACTGATCATAACAAAAAAGGTATGATTATAATGTACCAGCATGGTGTAAATATTGGCATGGTGAATTAATAGTGAAGTTTCTATTTTCAACATTTTCTCCTAGACTAATTACCGTACAGAACTGTCTTACCTTCTTTTTTTCCCAATACAATGAGAGCCTAGTTTCGATCAATTGTTAATGGAGGAGACTAATAATAAGGTGAACTGTGTGATTGTTTTTGTTTCTCTTTCTTTTATTTAAAGTAGAGAGGCTTGATTAGTCAAAGTGGAACAAACAAATTGTTATGCTTATGTTTTATTTTACAACGAAAGTGGTGGTGATGTCAGAAATTATTTGTAATGTCTACATAACGTTTTTGCACTTTTGTCTACTAAGAATTTATAACAAAATAATAGAAGAAAAGAATTCCCAATTCATTATAGTCAGGAATTGCTTCTTATAGAATTTGCATGCATATATATTAGTAAACATTATACTCAACTTTTACGTATTGTTGGAGATAGACTGACAACAAAGCACTCCCAATTCACTGAATTCTATATCACATGATACTTGCCAAGGTTAACATACATACAAATTTGTTTGCAACAGCTCTTATGCTAACCAACCAAGCATAGCTAAACAATCGTATGAAATGGTTAACATTTATTGAGATAGCAATAACTTACATATGAAAGCAATGATGCATAGACCAACTAAATTCATTTGAATGCGATCGCTAGTTTGTTGAAGTTTCATGAATATGAAAACAAATTGTCCTGTCAGATAAAAGAAAAACCAAAATTTATGACTGGGTGTTACAGTAAACAACACTTGCAGATATACCATCATAGTGCAGGTGGAGGCTGGCATTTGGAATCCAGGTAGTCTTGGAAGCTCTTAATTCTTCGGGCGAGGGCTGCACTTGGTTGTTCTTCCTCGGCCACTGGTATTCATATGTTGTTGCTAGTAAGAACAAAACCTTGTATCAATTTCAGCAAACAAAAAAAAAGAAACCAATTTTACGATAATGATATTCATGTATTGGAAAATAAATAAATCAGATGATGAATTTCACACTCAGATGCAAAGAGAATAAGTTGCCTTCGAAACATAAGTTTTCCGAAGAGACTCGTATTTATTGAGATAAATTTATTTTGCCATTCTTATTTTACTTAAATTATTGCACTGTCATTGGTGTCTAAAAACACAGCCTCTTCTTTTAATGATTCGCTGGTCAATTCATATTATACAAAAGTGTTCTGCACTTCAGTAAAGGCCATCTCCATTTGCAGCGAGAATCACAATTACATATAAGAAATTTGTAATATTTATCAAATTGCTCCTTAAACAAAGAATTGCAACTTCTGATATTACAAGCTTGTAATAAATCTACAAAGGATAATAATCATTTAAACATGAGCCTAGAAGCAAGCACCTATACAACACCAGTGGTAACAAAACTTGTGTTTGTTTCTTCACTCAATCTCTTACATAAAACAAAATTGTTTTTCTGAATTTGATCCAAACGCCCTGCTATCTTTTTATAATGATAATTCTTTTCAATGGAAGTTAAACGAATTAATCGGAAGTCGAATTTTACACTACTAGCAGTTGGACAAACGAAGAACATTGTGATCTTAGCTACATTCGGTGTCTCTTTTCAACTGATAAATCCATGGAAACAATCATATCAAACAGTGATGAAGCGTTTACCTTGAAATCGCGACTCATCACCATGCCGCGACTCACGATTCACAACTCGCGACACATCGCCACAAACCACCCACCAACTCACACCTCCATCACCTTCCACCGACTCACGACTCAAGCCTTTGCCGACTCATCCCCTCCACGACCCGCCTCCGCTTCCATCTCCAATCGCGACCTACGACTCATCCCCTCCATCCTAAGTCGCGACCGACTCTTCTATTACTCCCAGCCAAAGCCTTCTCCATATGCCGCGCGCGCGCGAACTACCTCAAGTCGCGAGCGACTTATCTAGGTCGCGAGCAAATCAAAATCGGCCTCCCCTATTTCCAGCGACCTTCCAATGTCGCGAGCGACTTATCACGACATTATTTTAAGTCGCTGCCTTTTTTTATGTCGCGTAGAAGCTTGTGTCGAGAAGATTGTTGAGTCGCTCTGGGTGCTGAAGATATTTTAAGTCGCGAATTGGGTTATTTTAGGTCGCGTGAGCCTTATGTGGTGTGTGTTGAACTTTGTTATGTCGCTATGTTCTTCTGTCGTTTGTTGTATTTTCTTCAGTCGTGTAAAATGTTGTAACAAGTGTTGAGTTGTAACTTTCCCTATAAATAGGGGTGCGTGATCACTTGTAATGGTTGTTGAAAATTGAATAAAATTTCCATTTGATTGCTTTGTGCTTTCTTTAAATTGGTAGTCGAGTGAAAATCTTCTATCTCCACTTCGGCATTCGAGTGCGCTCGAATCAACGAACGTTGAAGCCGATTCACGGAATCAAGTGCGCTTGATCAACGTCGAAGAATCGTAGATCCTTCATCACGGTATCGTGCGCGATCAACGTGTTAAGGATAGCTAGAATCCGGTATCTCTTGAGATCAACGGATTTGGGCATTTTCAGTATTGTTCAATCCACCGATTGCTACTTACATCGATTGAAGTTTGTTTTGATTTATCCGCTGCGTCAGTTTGGTATCAGAGCTAGATTGCAAGGAGTTTGCATCATTTGGAGATTTGGGTTTCGAGAAATTGAAGTTTGGAAATTGGATTTTCCATTGTTGAGGAATTTGGAGTTCATCGTGTTCATCGTGAAGTTGCAACAAGTTGGGAGTTTCGATCCATCTCACTTTGGATCAAAGTGTGGAAAGGTGTTTGAATTTGTGGGGAAGAATTTGCGCGCCAAAGTAGAGTTTGAAGTGTTGAATCCGTGCCGACCTATCCTAGGTCGTTGCATTCTAACGAGTTAGTGTTGAACCGAGTTACTTTGTGCCGAGCCAAGGAGTTTGTGTGGGCTAGTGTGAGCCGTGACTTGTTGTTTGTTGAAGTTTTGTGTTCAATTTGTTGAAGTTTTTTTGAAGTTCAATCATGCCTCCGAGACGAGCCCAACGTCATCGCAATATTAATGCTTTATATGGAAGAGAAGAGGCTGATGAAATGGAGCAACGAATCCATGAGAGTTTTACTGAAAAGTTGAACGAAGGAATTGGTCGATTAGAGAGAATGATGCTTGAAATGAATCAAAGTAGAAGAAGAGTTTCACCTGAATCGAGCCATGGGAGAAGTAGAGCTTCGATACATTCAGATCGGGAGAGAAGAGAAGATCATAGAAGTGTTGATAATCGTGATAGGAATGTTGATCGAAGGAGTGAAAGTAGAGATGTTGGAGGCCGTAATCGACATCGATATACTTCAGATTTTGATGAGGAATTTGATGATGATAGGGGAAGTGTTCATTATCGAGATAGAGAACAAACACGACGTCAGAATCGAGATGTAGATGATGATCGTCGATGGGAATCGGGAATGAAGATGGAAATTTCAGAGTTCAAGGGTGGAATGGTTGCTGAAGAATTCTTAAACTGGTTGTCAAATGTTGAAGAAATTTTTGATTTTAAGGAGATTCTGGAGAATCGTCGAGTGAAGTTGGTTGCTACTAGGTTGAGGGGGAGAGCTTTGGCGTGGTGGCAGCAAACTAAACTTACACGAGAACGGATGGGAAAGTCGAAGATTGTACATTGGGAGAAAATGAAGAAATTGATGAAAGCTACATTTTTACCATACAACTATCAGTCACTAATGTACCAGAGATTGCAGAATCTACGGCAGGGGACGAAGACTGTCAATGACTATGCAGATGAATTTTACCAACTCATCGCCAGAAACGATATAATGGAAACGGAAGAGCAGCTGACAGAAAGGTTTGTTGGAGGGTTACGAATGCAGATCCAGGATATGGTTAATATGTTCGATCCAAGATCTGTGGCGGAAGCACACCAAAAGGCGTTGGCTTGGGAAAAGCAAGAAAGGCGTGGAGGTGGTGTGTTTACTAACTCTAACAACCAAATGAAGGGTGTTAGCGGAAATTCTAGTGTTCCTAAAGTTATTGCAAAGCCATTTGTGAAGGAAGGTGAGAAGGCGAAGGTTAACAGTGGATTCAAATGTTACAATTGTCAGAAGATGGGTCATAAAAGCAACGAGTGTCCGAAGCCGAAGAAGAGAACTATGATAGCTGAGGTTGAAGAAGAGGAAGGAGAGGCAGAGTGTTCTAATTCCTTACCGGTTGAGGAAGAAGACTTGTTGTCGGGAGACGAATGATATTCACTGATGATGAGGAGAAGTTGTTTGACACCGAAGCAAGAGGAGGAAGACAGCTGGTTGAGGAATAACATATTTCAGTCTACTTGCACTATTCTTGAAAGAGTCTGTAAATTTGTTATTGATGCCGGGAGTTGTGATAATATTATCTCTACAGAGGCTGTGAAAAAGTTGGAGTTGAAGACTGAGAAACATCCTAAACCATACAAGTTAGCATGGTTAAGGAAGGGTGGTGAGGTGAAAGTTGGACGAAGAGCTTGTGTTAAATTTTCAATCGGGAAGAAATATAAAGATGAAATTTGGTGCGATGTAGTGGACATGGATGTGTGTCATCTGTTGTTGGGCAGGCCATGGCAGTTTGATAGAGCAATACAACATGATGGTCGTGCTAATAGCTACAGTTTCATGTTTGAAGGTACTAAAATCACGTTAGTTCCCAAGAAGCAGCAACAGAAAGAAAGCAAGCTGGAGGAAATTGAAGAATTGAAAACTCTGTTAACTTTGAAAGAATTTGTCAAGGAAGTCGAAGAAGAAACTGAAGTGTACTTGTTGATTGGACGAGAGTGTAACAAAGAGGTTGAAATTCCAGAAGAAGTGAAGCCAGTTTTGAAAGAATTTGAAGATGTATTTCCAGAAGAGTTGCCTAAGGAGTTACCGCCACTGAGAGACATTCAACATCAAATCGATCTTGTTCCGGGAGCAGTATTACCGCATAGACCACATTATCGGATGAGTCCGAAGGAGCATGAAGAACTGAGAAGGCAGGTGGAAGAGTTACTTGAGCAGGGACGTGTGCAGGAAAGCTTGAGTCCTTGTGCAGTACCAGCTTTGTTGGTGCAGAAGAAGGATGGAACATGGAGGATGTGCACTGACAGTAGAGCATTGAATAAGATTACGGTGAGATATAGATTTCCAATGCCAAGGTTGGATGACTTGCTAGATCAGTAAAGCGGAGCTACTATCTTTTCGAAGATTGATTTGAAGAGTGGTTATCACCAAATTCGGATTAGACCTGGAGACGAATGAAAGACAGCCTTCAAGACGAGAGAGGGGTTGTACGAATGGTTGGTTATGCCATTTGGTTTATCAAATGCACCTAGTACGTTCATGCGGGTGATGAATCAAATCTTTAGACCATTCATTGGGAAATTCGTGGTGGTTTATTTCGATGATATTCTGATATATAGCAGGAGTATGGAGGAGCATGTTCAACATTTGAGGGAAGTGTTGATTATTCTTCGTGAGGAACAATTTTATGCTACTACGAAGAAATGTGTGTTTATGACGCATAGTATTTTATTTCTGGGTTATGTCGTTTCAGGAGAAGGTATACAGGTGGAACAGGATAAAGTTGAAGCAGTCAGGAATTGGCCACGGCCAAAGACAATTACGGAAGTGAGAATTTTTCATGGGCTAGCGTCATTCTACCGAAGATTCATTCCACACTTCAGTAGCGTGATGGCTCCAGTTACTGATTGCATGAAAGGGAAACATTTTGTATGGTCAGAGGAAGCGGGGGTTGCTTTTGAGAAGATCAAAGAACTATTGACGACAGCACCGATTCTTGTTTTACCAGATTTTCAGTTATTGTTTGAATTGCATACTGATGCGTCGAAGGTGGGAATTGGTGGAGTGTTGAGTCAGAGGGGACGTCCTATTGCATGCTTTAGTGAGAAATTGTCAGGAGCGAAGATGAGATACAGTACATATGACGTTGAATTCTATGCTGTTGTACAAGCTATTAAACATTGGAGACACTATCTATTTCAGAAAGAGTTTGTTCTTTACACTGATCATGAGGCATTGAAGCATATGCAAGGACAAGACAAGATTTCCGCGAGACATGCATCATGGATTGCTTATTTGCAGCAGTTTACTTTTGTCGTTAAGCACAAGTCAGGAGTAACCAATCGAGTGGCTGATGCTTTGAGTAGGAGGAGTCATTTATTAACGACAATGAAAGTTGAAGTGACAGGTTTTGAATTATTGTCAGAGCTGATTGAAGAAGATCCTTACTTTGTAAAGTTTGTTGAGAAAGTTAAGGATGGGAATACTGATGAATTTGTGTTGGTTGATGGATTCTTGTTCAAAGGGAACCGTTTATGTATACCAGACTATAGCTTGAGAATGAAGATTATCAAGGAGTTACACGAGGAAGGACATGTGGGCTGTGATCGTACTTTGCATTTGATTGCTCAATCTTACTTTTGGCCGTCAATGAGAAAAGAGGTTGAACGGTTTGTGGAGCGATGTCATATTTGTCAGGTTTCGAAAGGAACAGCGACAAACGCGGGATTATACATGCCATTACCAGTGCCTACAAGACCATGGGTTGATATCAGCATGGATTTCGTTTTGGGTTTGCCTAGAACTCAAAGAGGAAATGATTCTATATACGTTGTAGTGGACCGATTTTCGAAGATGGCACATTTTATAGCCTGTAAGAAGACAGCAGATGCAGTTCGAGTAGCTCAACTATTCTTTAAAGAGGTGTATCGATTGCATGGTTTACCTGAATCTATTGTTTCTGATCGGGATACTAGATTTCTAAGCCATTTTTGGTTGAGTTTGTGGAAGATGGTTGGAACGAAACTGAAATTTAGTAGTGCTTATCATCCGCAAACAGATGGGAAAACAGAGGTGGTGAATAGATCATTGGGAAACTTATTACGATGTCTTGTGAAAGATAATTTGAAGAGTTGGGATTTGAAGTTGTGTCAAGTTGAATTTGCTCACAATCATGCAAATAACCGAAGTACAGGTTTCAGTCCGTTTCAGATTGTATATTCAAATTTACCCAGGGGACCATTGGATTTGGCGGTAGTACCACAACCGAAGAGGACAGTTAAACGAGCTGCTGATTTTGTTGATGGGTTGACGGAATGCCATAGAATCGTTCAAGAACGATTGGAAAAGGCAAATGAGAAGTATAAACAAATGGCGGATAAGAAACGAAGAAGTGGAGTCTTCAAAGAAGGTGATTTTGTTTACGCGGTTTTGACGAAAGATCGTTTCCCGGTTGGAACTTACAACAAATTGAAAGCTCGAAAGATTGGACCAGTAGAAATCTTGAAGAAGATCAATGATAATGCGTATCGGTTAAAGTTGCCAGAAAATGTTCATACTTCTGATGTTTTCAATGTCAAACACTTAATTCCATATTATGAAGAGGAACTTGACGAAGATGACGAAAATGTGAATTCGAGGACGAATTTTTTCCAACAAGGGGAGGATGATGAAGAGTTTACCTTGAAATCGCGACTCATCACCATGCCGCGACTCACGATTCACAACTCGCGACACATCGCCACAAACCACCCACCAACTCACAACTCCATCACCTTCCACCGACTCACGACTCAAGCCTTTGCCGACTCATCCCCTCCACGACCCGCCTCCGCTTCCATCTCCAATCGCGACCTACGACTCATCCCCTCCATCCTAAGTCGCGACCGACTCTTCTATTACTCCCAGCCAAAGCCTTCTCCATATGCCGCGCGCGCGAACTACCTCAAGTCGCGAGCGACTTATCTAGGTCGCGAGCAAATCAAAATCGGCCTCCCCTATTTCCAGCGACCTTCCAATGTCGCGAGCGACTTATCACGACATTATTTTAAGTCGCTGCCTTTTTTTATGTCGCGTAGAAGCTTGTGTCGCGAAGATTGTTGAGTCGCTCTGGGTGCTGAAGATATTTTAAGTCGCGAATTGGGTTATTTTAGGTCGCGTGAGCCTTATGTGGTGTGTGTTGAACTTTGTTATGTCGCTATGTTCTTCTGTCGTTTGTTGTATTTTCTTAAGTCGTGTAAAGTGTTGTAACAAGTGTTGAGTTGTAACTTTCCCTATAAATAGGGGTGCGTGATCACTTGTAATGGTTGTTGAAAATTGAATAAAATTTCCATTTGATTGCTTTGTGCTTTCTTTAAATTGGTAGTCGAGTGAAAATCTTCTATCTCCACTTCGGCATTCGAGTGCGCTCGAATCAACGAACGTTGAAGCCGATTCACGGAATCAAGTGCGCTTGATCAACGTCGAAGAATCGTAGATCCTTCATCACGGTATCGTGCGCGATCAACGTGTTAAGGATAGCTAGAATCCGGTATCTCTTGAGATCAACGGATTTGGGCATTTTCAGTATTGTTCAATCCACCGATTGCTACTTACATCGATTGAAGTTTGTTTTGATTTATCCGCTGCGTCAGTTTGGTATCAGAGCTAGATTGCAAGGAGTTTGCATCATTTGGAGATTTGGGTTTCGAGAAATTGAAGTTTGGAAATTGGATTTTCCATTGTTGAGGAATTTGGAGTTCATCGTGTTCATCGTGAAGTTGCAACAAGTTGGGAGTTTCGATCCATCTCACTTTGGATCAAAGTGTGGAAAGGTGTTTGAATTTGTGGGGAAGAATTTGCGCGCCAAAGTAGAGTTTGAAGTGTTGAATCCGTGCCGACCTATCCTAGATCGTTGCATTCTAACGAGTTAGTGTTGAACCGAGTTACTTAGTGCCGAGCCAAGGAGTTTGTGCGGGCTAGTGTGAGCCGTGACTTGTTGTTTGTTGAAGTTTTGTGTTCAATTTGTTGAAGTTTGTTTGAAGTTCAATCATGCCTCCGAGACGAGCCCAACGTCATCGCAATATTAATGCTTTATATGGAAGAGAAGAGGCTGATGAAATGGAGCAACGAATCCATGAGAGTTTTACTGAAAAGTTGAACGAAGGAATTGGTCGATTAGAGAGAATGATGCTTGAAATGAATCAAAGTAGAAGAAAAGTTTCACCTGAATCGAGCCATGGGAGAAGTAGAGCTTCGATACATTCAGATCGGGAGAGAAGAGAAGATCATAGAAGTGTTGATAATCGTGATAGGAATGTTGATCGAAGGAGTGAAAGTAGAGATGTTGGAGGCCGTAATCGACATCGATATACTTCAGATTTTGATGAGGAATTTGATGGTGATAGGGGAAGTGTTCATTATCGAGATAGAGAACAAACACGACGTCAGAATCGAGATGTAGATGATGATCGTCGATGGGAATCGGGAATGAAGATGGAAATTCCAGAGTTCAAGGGTGGAATGGTTGCTGAAGAATTCTTAGACTGGTTGTCAAATGTTGAAGAAATTTTTGATTTTAAGGAGATTCTGGAGAATCGTCGAGTGAAGTTGGTTGCTACTAGGTTGAGGGGGAGAGCTTTGGCGTGGTGGCAGCAAACTAAACTTACACGAGAACGGATGGGAAAGTCGAAGATTGTAGATTGGGAGAAAATGAAGAAATTGATGAAAGCTACATTTTTACCATACAACTATCAGTCACTAATGTACCAGAGATTGCAGAATCTACGGCAGGGGACGAAGACTGTCAATGACTATGCAGATGAATTTTACCAACTCATCGCCAGGAACGATATAATGGAAACGGAAGAGCAGCTGACAGCAAGGTTTGTTGGAGGGTTACGAATGCAGATCCAGGATATGGTTAATATGTTCGATCCAAGATCTGTGGCGGAAGCACACCAAAAGGCGTTGGCTTGGGAAAAGCAAGGAAGGCGTGGAGGTGGTGTGTTTACTAACTCTAACAACCAAATGAAGGGTGTTAGCGGAAATTCTAGTGTTCCTAAAGTTATTGCAAAGCCATTTGTGAAGGAAGGTGAGAAGGCGAAGGTTAACAGTGGATTCAAATGTTACAATTGTCAGGAGATGGGTCATAAAAGCAACGAGTGTCCGAAGCCGAAGAAGAGAACTATGATAGCTGAGGTTGAAGAAGAGGAAGGAGAGGCAGAGTGTTCTAATTTCTTACCGGTTGAGGAAGAAGACTTGTTGTCGGGAGACGAATGATATTCACTAATGATGAGGAGAAGTTGTTTGACACCGAAGCAAGAGGAGGAAGACAGCTGGTTGAGGAATAACATATTTCAGTCTACTTGCACTATTCTTGAAAGAGTCTGTAAATTTGTTATTGATGCCGGGAGTTGTGATAATATTATCTCTACAGAGGCTGTGAAAAAGTTGGAGTTGAAGACTGAGAAACATCCTAAACCATACAAGTTAGCATGGTTAAGGAAGGGTGGTGAGGTGAAAGTTGGACGAAGAGCTTGTGTTAAATTTTCAATCGGGAAGAAATATAAAGATGAAATTTGGTGCGATGTAGTGGACATGGATGTGTGTCATCTGTTGTTGGGCAGGCCATGGCAGTTTGATAGAGCAGTACAACATGATGGTCGTGCTAATAGCTACAGTTTCATGTTTGAAGGTACTAAAATCACGTTAGTTCCCAAGAAGCAGCAACAGAAAGAAAGCAAGCTGGAGGAAATTGAAGAATTGAAAACTCTGTTAACTTTGAAGGAATTTGTCAAGGAAGTCGAAGAAGAACCTGAAGTGTACTTGTTGAGTGGACGAGAGTGTAACAAAGAGGTTGAAATTCCAGAAGAAGTGAAGCCAGTTTTGAAAGAATTTGAAGATGTATTTCCAGAAGAGTTGCCTAAGGAGTTACCGCCACTGAGAGACATTCAACATCAAATCGATCTTGTTCCGGGAGTAGTATTACCGCATAGACCACATTATCGGATGAGTCCGAAGGAGCATGAAGAACTGAGAAGGCAGGTGGAAGAGTTACTTGAGCAGGGACGTGTGCAGGAAAGCTTGAGTCCTTGTGCAGTACCAGCTTTGTTGGTGCCGAAGAAGGATGGAACATGGAGGATGTGCACTGACAGTAGAGCATTGAATAAGATTACGGTGAGATATAGATTTCCAATGCCAAGGTTGGATGACTTGCTAGATCAGTAAAGCGGAGCTACTATCTTTTCGAAGATTGATTTGAAGAGTGGTTATCACCAAATTCGGATTAGACCTGGAGACGAATGAAAGACAGCCTTCAAGACGAGAGAGGGGTTGTACGAATGGTTGGTTATGCCATTTGGTTTATCAAATGCACCTAGTATGTTCATGCGGGTGATGAATCAAATCTTTAGACCATTCATTGGGAAATTCGTGGTGGTTTATTTCGATGATATTCTGATATATGGCAGGAGTATGAAGGAGCATGTTCAACATTTGAGGGAAGTGTTGATTATTCTTCATGAGGAACAATTTTATGCTGCTACGAAGAAATGTGTGTTTATGACGCATAGTATTTTATTTCTGGGTTATGTCGTTTCAGGAGAAGGTATACAGGTGGAACAGGATAAAGTTGAAGCAGTCAGGAATTGGCCACGGCCAAAGACAATTACGGAAGTGAGAAGTTTTCATGGGCTAGCGTCATTCTACCGAAGATTCATTCCACACTTCAGTAGCGTGATGGCTCCAGTTACTGATTGCATGAAAGGGAAACATTTTTTATGGTCAGAGGAAGCGGGGGTTGCTTTTGAGAAGATCAAGGAACTATTGACGACAGCACCGATTCTTGTTTTACCAGATTTTCAGTTATTGTTTGAATTGCATACTGATGCGTCGAAGGTGGGAATTGGTGGAGTGTTGAGTCAGAGGGGACGTCCTATTGCATACTTTAGTGAGAAATTGTCAGGAGCGAAGATGAGATACAGTACATATGACGTTGAATTCTATGCTGTTGTACAAGCTATTAAACATTGGAGACACTATCTATTTCAAAAAGAGTTTGTTCTTTACACTGATCATGAGGCATTGAAGCATATGCAAGGAAAAGACAAGATTTCCGCGAGACATGCATCATGGATTGCTTATTTGCAGCAGTTTACTTTTGTCGTTAAGCACAAGTCAGGAGTAACCAATCGAGTGGCTGATGCTTTGAGTAGGAGGAGTCATTTATTAACGACAATGAAAGTTGAAGTGACAGGTTTTGAATTATTGCCAGAGCTGATTGAAGAAGATTCTTACTTTGTAAAGTTTGTTGAGAAAGTTAAGGATGGGAATACTGATGAATTTGTGTTGGTTGATGGATTCTTGTTCAAAGGGAACCGTTTATGTATACCAGACTATAGCTTGAGAATGAAGATTATCAAGGAGTTACACGAGGAAGGACATGTGGGCCGTGATCGTACTTTGCATTTGATTGCTCAATCTTACTTTTGGCCGTCAATGAGAAAAGAGGTTGAACGGTTTGTGGAGCGATGTCATATTTGTCAGGTTTCGAAAGGAACAGCGACAAACGCGGGATTATACATGCCATTACCAGTGCCTACAAGACCATGGGTTGATATCAGCATGGATTTCATTTTGGGTTTGCCTAGAACTCAAAGAGGAAATGATTCTATATACGTTGTAGTGGACCGATTTTCGAAGATGACACATTTTATAGCTGTAAGAAGACAGCAGATGCAGTTCGAGTAGCTCAACTATTCTTTAAAGAGGTGTATCGATTGCATGGTTTACCTGAATCTATTGTTTCTGATCGGGATACTAGATTTCTAAGCCATTTTTGGTTGAGTTTGTGGAAGATGGTCGGAACGAAACTGAAATTTAGTAGTGCTTATCATCCGCAAACAGATGGGCAAACAGAGATGGTGAATAGATCATTGGGAAACTTGTTACGATGTCTTGTGAAAGACAATTTGAAGAGTTGGGATTTGAAGTTGTGTCAAGCTGAATTTGCTCACAATCATGCAAATAACCGAAGTACAGGTTTCAGTCCGTTTCAGATTGTATATTCAAATTTACCCAGGGGACCATTGGATTTGGCAGTAGTACCACAACCGAAGAGGACAGTTAAACAAGCTGCTGATTTTGTTGATGGGTTGACGGAATGCCATAGAATCGTTCAAGAACGATTGGAAAAGGCAAATGAGAAGTATAAACAAATGGCGGATAAGAAACGAAGAAGTGTAGTCTTCAAAGAAGATGATTTTGTCTACGCGGTTTTGACGAAAGATCGTTTCCCGGTTGGAACTTACAACAAATTGAAAGCTCGAAAGATTGGACCAGTAGAAATCTTGAAGAAGATCAATGATAATGCGTATCGGTTAAAGTTGCCAGAAAATGTTCATACTTCTGATGTTTTCAATGTCAAACACTTAATTCCATATTATGAAGAGGAACTTGACGAAGATGACGAAAATGTGAATTCGAGGACGAATTTTTTCCAACAAGGGGAGGATGATGAAGAGTTTACCTTGAAATCGCGACTCATCACCATGCCGCGACTCACGATTCACAACTCGCGACACATCGCCACAAACCACCCACCAACTCACAACTCCATCACCTTCCACCGACTCACGACTCAAGCCTTTGCCGACTCATCCCCTCCACGACCCGCCTCCGCTTCCATCTCCAATCGCGACCTACGACTCATCCCCTCCATCCTAAGTCGCGACCGACTCTTCTATTACTCCCAGCCAAAGCCTTCTCCATATGCCGCGCGCGCGCGAACTACCTCAAGTCGCGAGCGACTTATCTAGGTCGCGAGCAAATCAAAATCGGCCTCCCCTATTTCCAGCGACCTTCCAATGTCGCGAGCGACTTATCACGACATTATTTTAAGTCGCTGCCTTTTTTTATGTCGCGTAGAAGCTTGTGTCGCGAAGATTGTTGAGTCGCTCTGGGTGCTGAAGATATTTTAAGTCGCGAATTGGGTTATTTTAGGTCGCGTGAGCCTTATGTGGTGTGTGTTGAACTTTGTTATGTCGCTATGTTCTTCTGTCGTTTGTTGTATTTTCTTCAGTCGTGTAAAGTGTTGTAACAAGTGTTGAGTTGTAACTTTCCCTATAAATAGGGGTGCGTGATCACTTGTAATGGTTGTTGAAAATTGAATAAAATTTCCATTTGATTGCTTTGTGCTTTCTTTAAATTGGTAGTCGAGTGAAAATCTTCTATCTCCACTTCGGCATTCGAGTGCGCTCGAATCAACGAACGTTGAAGCCGATTCACGGAATCAAGTGCGCTTGATCAACGTCGAAGAATCGTAGATCCTTCATCACGGTATCGTGCGCGATCAACGTGTTAAGGATAGCTAGAATCCGGTATCTCTTGAGATCAACGGATTTGGGCATTTTCAGTATTGTTCAATCCACCGATTGCTACTTACATCGATTGAAGTTTGTTTTGATTTATCCGCTGCGTCAGTTTGGTATCAGAGCTAGATTGCAAGGAGTTTGCATCATTTGGAGATTTGGGTTTCGAGAAATTGAAGTTTGGAAATTGGATTTTCCATTGTTGAGGAATTTGGAGTTCATCGTGTTCATCGTGAAGTTGCAACAAGTTGGGAGTTTCGATCCATCTCACTTTGGATCAAAGTGTGGAAAGGTGTTTGAATTTGTGGGGAAGAATTTGCGCGCCAAAGTAGAGTTTGAAGTGTTGAATCCGTGCCGACCTATCCTAGGTCGTTGCATTCTAACGAGTTAGTGTTGAACCGAGTTACTTTGTGCCGAGCCAAGGAGTTTGTGCGGGCTAGTGTGAGCCGTGACTTGTTGTTTGTTGAAGTTTTGTGTTCAATTTGTTGAAGTTTGTTTGAAGTTCAATCATGCCTCCGAGACGAGCCCAACGTCATCGCAATATTAATGCTTTATATGGAAGAGAAGAGGCTGATGAAATGGAGCAACGAATCCATGAGAGTTTTACTGAAAAGTTGAACGAAGGAATTTGTCGATTAGAGAGAATGATGCTTGAAATGAATCAAAGTAGAAGAAGAGTTTCACCTGAATCGAGCCATGGGAGAAGTAGAGCTTCGATACATTCAGATCGGGAGAGAAGAGAAGATCATAGAAGTGTTGATAATCGTGATAGGAATGTTGATCGAAGGAGTGAAAGTAGAGATGTTGGAGGCCGTAATCGACATCGATATACTTCAGATTTTGATGAGGAATTTGATGGTGATAGGGGAAGTGTTCATTATCGAGATAGAGAACAAACACGACGTCAGAATCGAGATGTAGATGATGATCGTCGATGGGAATCGGGAATGAAGATGGAAATTTCAGAGTTCAAGGGTGGAATGGTTGCTGAAGAATTCTTAGACTGGTTGTCAAATGTTGAAGAAATTTTTGATTTTAAGGAGATTCTGGAGAATCGTCGAGTGAAGTTGGTTGCTACTAGGTTGAGGGGGAGAGCTTTGGCGTGGTGGCAGCAAACTAAACTTACACGAGAACGGATGGGAAAGTCGAAGATTGTAGATTAGAAGAAAATGAAGAAATTGATGAAAGCTACATTTTTACCATACAACCATCAGTCACTAATGTACCAGAGATTGCAGAATCTACGGCAGGGGACGAAGACTGTCAATGACTATGCAGATGAATTTTACCAACTCATCGCCAGGAACGATATAATGAAAACGGAAGAGCAGCTGACAGCAAGGTTTGTTGGAGGGTTACGAATGCAGATCCAGTATATGGTTAATATGTTCGATCCAAGATCTGTGGCGGACGCACACCAAAAGGCGTTGGCTTGGGAAAAGCAAGGAAGGCGTGGAGGTAGTGTGTTTACTAACTCTAACAACCAAATGAAGGGTGTTAGCGGAAATTCTAGTGTTCCTAAAGTTATTGCAAAGCCATTTGTGAAGGAATGTGAGAAGGCGAAGGTTAACAGTGGATTCAAATGTTACAATTGCCAGAAGATGGGTCATAAAAGCAACGAGTGTCCGAAGCCGAAGAAGAGAACTATGATAGCTGAGGTTGAAGAAGAGGAAGGAGAGGCAGAGTGTTCTAATTCCTTACCGGTTGAGGAAGAAGACTTGTTGTCAGGAGACGAAGGATATTCACTGATGATGAGGAGAAGTTGTTTGACACCGAAGCAAGAGGAGGAAGACAGCTGGTTGAGGAATAACATATTTCAGTCTACTTGCACTATTCTTGGAAGAGTCTGTAGATTTGTTATTGATGCCGGGAGTTGTGATAATATTATCTCTACAGAGGCTGTGAAAAAGTTGGAGTTGAAGACTGAGAAACATCCTAAACCATACAAGTTAGCATGGTTAAGGAAGGGTGGTGAGGTGAAAGTTGGACGAAGAGCTTGTGTTAAATTTTCAATCGGGAAGAAATATAAAGATGAAATTTGGTGCGATGTAGTGGACATGGATGTGTGTCATCTGTTGTTGGACAGGCCATGACAATTTGATAGAGCAGTACAACATGATGGTCGTGCTAATAGCTACAGTTTCATGTTTGAAGGTACTAAAATCACGTTAGTTCCCAAGAAGCAGCAACAGAAAGAAAGCAAGCTGGAGGAAATTGAAGAATTGAAAACTCTGTTAACTTTGAAGGAATTTGTCAAGGAAGTCGAAGAAGAACCTAAAGTGTACTTGTTGATTGGACGAGAGTGTAACGAAGAGGTTGAAATTCTAGAAGAAGTGAAGCCAGTTTTGAAAGAATTTGAAGTGTACTAGCCGTACCAATATGTCTGTTGAAATCTCCTCCTATGAAAAGTTTTTCACTACTAGACATTTCTTTAACAATAACAACTAACTCTTCTCGGAAATTCCCCTTGACGACTTCACCTAAACCTACTTATGGAGCATAGACACTAATGACGTTCAGAATCATATCGCGCACTACCAGCTTTACTAGGATGATCATGTCCCCTTGTCTCTTAACGTTGACAACTCCGTTTCTAAGGTAGTATATATTTATAACACTAAAAATTATTTAGTCATTACTTCATTTTCAAAATTAGTCACATCATTTATATATTTTGTGATTTTGTATGCTTTATAAGTTAAAATTTAAGATTTTGAATATTTATATATTTGAAACTTAAATTAATTCTTTTTGAGTTTCTACTGGAAAATTTGAAGTTTAGTACTCTTATTAAACCAGAATTTCAGTTTGCTTCGATTTCAGTTTCCACTGAACCCGAAACCGAACGATCGAAATCTCAGTTTTTCGGTCAAAAACCTCAAACATTGGTTTTGAGGAACATAATAGATAAATCTAAATTATATAGTTATTGCATTGCGCAAATGTACATTGAGACTTACCTCATATTATGAACATCCTAAAATTCGCAGCTACCAAAAAACACTACTCCTATTTGGAAGGTATTTTTTGGTGTAGATACCCACCATATCCAATCAATGGGTTATCTTGTGAGAATTAGGACTCATACAATATCCCCTTTGGAGGTATAATCGTGTCACAGGGTATGATATTACTGTCCTGACACTGGAACTCATATCCTCCCCTTTAAAGAAACAAGCCCAAGAATCAAAAGCTTCAGGCACCTTGTATGATACAAGGGGAAGAGCTCAAAGGTCAGTGAACGTTTTCAATCCCGCAAAAGGTGAGTACATGAGGAGTTGTTGCATTAACTACATACCATTTAGCCTCTTTAATTATTTATGCATGAATGTAAAAGTGAATGTAGCGTACTTAGCAACGACATGAAATACTTGTGCATAAACAACAATCATTTGATCATCTCGTTAATTAGTCAAAGACCAAACAGAATGAGACCCATTTTTCGTTAGAGTGTGGTTTAGACCCACACTTTGCATATGTTCTTTCTCCAGCAACATGGATGCAACACAATTTAATTTACTATTTAAGATTCAGTTGTTAGGATTCAGGAAAAAAATCGGTATTGTTGGTATCATAAAAGCAGCCAAAGATTCCAGAACAAGGCATAAATAATATATATATATATATATATATATATATATATATATATATATATATGTATATATGTATATATATAATGATATCTTGTGCATACTCACCAAAATATGAAGGATGATGAGGGTAAATATATTCATGAGACAATAAAGTTTATTACAGCTAAATTTGTATTGAATCTCTTCAAAATAAATGCATGACTGATAAAATGCTTTTTGTAGACTGCTTGGAGCTACCTTTTGTATAAGGTTCGAATGGTGAATTGATTAGAGTCACTACTAGAAAAAAGCGAAATAGCGACGGCTGGGGGCGACGGCTTCCGACGGCGAATTTCCGACGGCTTCCGACGGGCCGTCGGCGGCCGTCGGAAGCCGTCGGAAATTCGCGAATACCTGCAGCCGGCCGAGCCTTTCTTCCTCATTTTCCAGCTTCCCCCAATCTCACCAAAAACCCCCAAATTCACATTTTCCACCTCCATTCGCCAATTTCGTGATTTTTTCTCCTTCCACACTGCTGATTCAACACCTCTTTCTCTCAATCTCAGGTATAATCTCTTATTTTTCTGAAAATTTCAGTTTTTATCCTAATTTTAGATTTGCATAAATTGATAAATTAGGGCGAATTAGCGATTGAAATTGTTTGCATTAGCGTAACAATGGTTTATAGCATCACATGACATACATATTTCATCTTTTATCGTGAAATTGTGAAAAATACGTATACTTTGTGGTTGTTCATGTATATGTAAATTGTTGTATATGTCCTGATTCGACGATTGTATACGTTATTTGGCATACGATAAAATGATTGAATGAACTAGGAGTATTATATTGTGCACGTATTTACTTATGAAACAAAAAAATGCATTACTCTAAATTATAATTGTGCGTATTAAAAAAAAGACAAAAATGTTAAACCAGCCTTTTTGATGCGTAATACGTCGAATAACTGTGTTAAATTTTTATATATTTTTGTAAATGTGAACAGTGAGTAAAACTGTATTTTTGAGTAAAATGCGCGCATGTTAACCGACAAATGTCCCTTAGAGAGTTTTTGGCCCCGTCTGACGAGTGTTGTACATGATCGTTGTATAAATAGTCGTTTTTTTCGAAAAACGACCATTTATATTCATCTGGTACAATGTTTGTCGGATTTGTCCCTGTATTGGACAAGTTATGAACACAGTAAGAATTTACATTTTGTATACTACTTCGTCTCAAACGGTTCATAAAATTTCGCCCTAACTTTTCTTTTTTGTTTCCTGCGTACACGCATTTGTGTACAATGCAGGGAACAAAAGGGAAATGCTGCCGAAATTTTATTGAATCGTTTGGGACGAAGTAATATACGAAATGTAAATGCTTACTGTGTTTGTAATGGGAGGTAGGATGTCTGACCAATGAAAAAAAATTATATATTTTTAATCGTTACGTACGTTAAAAAATGAAATGTGCCCTATTTGAAAATATTTTTAAATTTGTGAAGTTGTTCTTTAAATTCAAAATATTATACGAACATGAAAATAATCTTTTTCGAATGTGTATTCTTCAAAATAAATATTAAATTTTGAACTTCTCATTTTGTCAAATAGGAAAAATGATTGATTATTTTGTTGATCGAAGGAGATGGATGTACCAAAGAAAAGGAATGAGGGGCTCAATAAAAGAAGATTTTTATAACGGTATAAACGTGTTTGTTGAATTCGCCTTAAGTAATAACGGAAACGATCCAGAAATTCGTTGTCCGTGTAGTAGGTGTAGACATTTGAAGTTTTTGTTACCAGATATTGTGAAAGTTCATTTGTGCCAACACGGTTTCACACCCGAATATTATGTTTGGGATCGGCATGGAGAAGTTGTAGCAAATACTTCTGTAGAGTCTGAAAGTGTCGTTAACGAAATAGTTTCAACGACCCGTATAGAAAATATGGTCGAAGATGCAGCACGATCAATGTTTCCTATGGTTGAAGTTGACGACGATGATGTAAATGTTGAAGAACCAAATATTGAAGCTAAGAAAATTTATGATTTACTAGATGCAGCTAAAAAACCTATTTGGGATGGTTGTAAAAGCGGCACGCAGCTGTCAGTAATCGCAGAATACATTGCGATGAAGTCAAAATACAACATCACTGAAGCTGGGTTTACGGCTGTTGTACAAGCTGCAAAAAGACATATGCCGCCCGATAATCTAATGTGTGAAAATCACTACGAAGTTAAAAAACTTATGTCGGCTTTTGGTTTACCGTATCAGAAAATAGATACATGTTTAAAAGGATGCATGTTGTTTTGGAAAGAAGACGCAAACCTTAGAAATTGTAAAGTTTGTAACCAGGAGAGATACAAACCAAGAAAAAAGAAGGGTAAGGAAGTTCCGTACAAGCGTATGCACTACTTACCCATAACTCCAAGACTTCAAAGATTATACGCATCTTCTGTAACTGCGTCTAATATGAGGTGGCATAGCGTGAGAACGGAGGAAGAGGGTACGTTGACACATCCGGCCGATGGAGAAGCATGGAAGCATTTCGATAAAACGTATCCAAATTTTGCAGCGGAGAGTCGAAATGTTAGATTAGGATTATGTACGGACGGTTTTTCTCCATTTTCTCAATTTGGTTCTAAATATTCATCCTGGCCCATTATCGTCACACCGTATAATTTACCTCCATGGATGTGCATGAAAACGCAATATATGTTTCTTACTGTTGTCGTTCCTGGCCCCGACGATCCGACACAAGGAATCGATGTATATTTACAACCGTTGATTGAGGAGTTAAAAATACTGTGGAACGAAGGAGTAGAAACATACGATGTGTCAAAGAAGAAAAATTTTCGTATGTTTGCTTCTTTGTTGTGGACTATAAGTGATTTTCCTGCCTATGCAATGCTTTCGGGATGGAGTACTGCCGGTCGTCTAGCATGTCCATATTGCATGGATGAAACACGAGCGTTTTCTTTACCTCATGGTAAGAAAATTTCATGGTTTGACTGTCATCGATATTTTCTCCATGTAAATCATCCCTTCAGAGGAGACAAGAAAAACTTTTTAGCTAATAGAGTAGAAAATAGACAACCACCGACGATATGGTCAAGCGAAGACATATATGAACTTGTTAAGGACTATCCAAAGATATATGAAACGGGGGAGCAAACAGAAATTGAAGGCAAATCAGTTGTTCATAACTGGTGCACACACTTATATTCTTCTAAATTGTGCCGAGGTTGCACCGTTTGTTAGGTATTCTGAAATAATAATTTTTGTTTTATTCTTTTCTGTAATGCATGCGCGTGTATAACCTAATGTAATAATTTGTTTATATAAACAGTGTTTATGAACGGGAACATCCGAACGGAGATCTCAGTAAAGAATTTTCCCGTTGGTTTTCAAATTACGTTTATGAGCCGAAAAATTGTGTTGTTGACGAAGGGTTGAAACATCTTGCAATGGGACCAAAAAGAGTGGTCAAGACATATCCAATATATTTCGTCAATGGATACAAATTTAACACTAAAGAATACGGTGCAGAAAAATTAACAAATAATACTGGTGTATTTGTTAAAGGTAGTGACGATCCAGAAAACCATTTAAATGATTTTTATGGCGTTCTAACACAAATTTTGCAACTGACATATTTCTCAAGACCCGCGGAGGAGGTGTTTCTATTTAGATGCAATTGGTTTAGCAATGTTCCAGGTTCTGGAATTAATGTGCATAAGGATTATAATCTTATCGAAATAAAGCATACATCGCACTATCACAAGTATGATCCTTTTGTACTAGCCAAACAAGCATTGCAAGTTTATTACGCTCCTTATCCGTCTCTAAAAAGAGATAAAGCAGATTGGTCTGCAGTTTTTAAAACAAAGGCCAGATTCACATTCGATGGGAAGAATATTCCGGACGAACAAGCTTATCAGGCAGATCTTGAGCAAAATAACGAAATAATAATTACAGACGATCATACAGATTTTGGTCCTTTGATCGATGAATCAAATGTTTTGGTAGAAGCGTTTGACAGTGCAGAGGAAAATATCGTCGAAAACGAGACCGAATCTGAATCAGAAGACGATGATGACTGATATAAATTTGAATCTGTTTTTTTGCAATTGATGTAACTATGTTGAATTCTTGATGTATTATGAAATTGATGTAACTATGAAACTAAATCCGTTTACTATTGTTTTATGTTATTTCAATTTGTCATTTATTTAGCAATTTTTATTAAAAATGCAATGAACTCTGCTTATCGTAGGAAGAGTACACCCATCATGAATCAGGTATAACAAACTTACATGTCTATTTACATTTCAGTCATTATAATTAAGCAATTTATACCATTGATGTCATGTTCATATGAAATATATTTCATTATCATGTTTTTATTCTCTTATATAATGATGTGTAAACGTCACAGGTTTATCATTATGTCACATAGAGGGAGGAGCTCTTCCCGTTCTTCAGGAGGCGATGGCAGTGGCCCATCGCAAGCGCCACACCGTCCAGTTGTTACGTTAGCCCCCAAAGCAGATGGGTAAAAATTAAATCTTATTCATCATCTTATTTTTTCTATACTATACGTATGTACTTATCTGTATCGTACTTAAAAACAGGGGGTTCGAGCTACTACCCACTAAGGTAGTGTTGGACGTCTCCAGAGCAGCATATCGTAGTAGGATGAGTGCGTGCTGGCCAAAGTGGGATACCATCCCTCCGCACATCATAGAGTGCATATGGCAGGATGTCCTAGTATGTGTAATTTTTATGTTTTCCATTTTTAATTCGTTTTTGTCGTTTTTCTACCGTTTATCGTTTAAAGTGTAATCTTTTTTTAACACAGGCTGAGATAGACATCCAGACAGATGATATGCAGCTGGCACGAGCATACTGGATGAGGAAGATGCGAAAGAACTACAGAGACACGATATCTGAGGTTAAGAAATCCGGGAAGAGACCACGGTGGATGGGGGAGAGCGTGTGGCAAGCTTGGTTGAGCTACTGGGAGACGGACGAGGCGAAGGCAAGTATACTAATTTTTTTTCAATTATTAATTTAACGTGATTGAAAAATAATGTATCAAATTTTGAATGTACAGGCAGAGTCAGATAGAAACTCTGCAAATAGAAATAAGAATCCCGTTACTCATCGCGGAGGATCGAAGTCGTTTCAGCAGTATCGGCAGGAGTTGGTAAATTTAATTACTGAATAATAAATGTAAATAGTTTATGCTATATGATTTTAAATGTATAATAATTGTATGTAACAATCAACTTCAGGAAGCCGAGGCACATGGTCCTGTCAGCTATATGGACGTGTTCACCCGTACGCATGCTGTTGAGCATGTTAATCCAGACGGGACTGTTTCGTACACATGGCAGGACGATAAATCCAGTAAAAGCCATGTAAGCATATTTCATTTTATTCAGTATTAGTAATTGTTTTAGTTGTCAAATTATTATGAAATAAGATATGATATTATTAATTTGTCAATGCAGGAGATGTTTATGGAGCAGCGACAGAAACTCCTTTCTGATACGGGTCGAGAGCAGCTGACGACCGATGAAGAGGACATTATTTTTGAGTCCGTTATGAGTCCACCAGAGCATGGTCGACGATACGGATTTGGCAATTTAGCGGTAAATAATTTAATTTTTCTTAAAATACTTAAAATATGATATTCTTACCTTTTCAAAACAATAAACTTTGATTTTATTTATTTTTCAATTATTGCAGTCCAGTAGTCAGAGTAGGAGACGGCGGAGTAGACCTCAGAGCGAGCTAGCAAGTATAGAAGAATTACAGACTAGAGTTCAGCAGTTGGAGGAGCAGAACCGCCAACAGGCCATGCAGACGGCACAGTTATTTGAGTACATGCAGCAGTTTGGTGGCCGCTTCCCTTCATCGGCTGGCTCTGGATCTGGGGCAGATTGATTCATTGCTTTCTAATTCGTTCGTGCAGGTATGTTTAGTTTTAGTTTACAATGATTTGGTAGAAGGAACAATTAATTGTTGATATGTATAATTATGTATAATACACTTGGTTCTGTAGCTGTATCAGGATATGCATGATTAGAACAGTTATTGTTAGTATTATTGTTAATGTTGGAATGTTATGTATATTTTGTATTTTATTTTTATTCTAATTTAGTTTATTTCTGTGTCTATTGAATATTTTGGAGTATTGGTTTGCATGTTTGGTTGGATTATTGTTTATTTGATTGTGCAGTATTGATATTGTAGTGTTTGGAAGAGAAATGTGGTTGGAAGGCTCTATTTGCAGCAGATTTTAAAAAAAAACAACAGGTTTCCGACGGCTTCCGACGGCTTCCGACGGCTTACTGGTCGAAATTTTCCGGCGGTTTCCGACGGGTTCCGACGGCTTATTGGCCTGATTTCCGACGGTTTCCGACGGTTTCCGACGGCCGTCGGAAGCCGTCGGAAACCGCCGGAAACCGCCGGAAACCGTCGATAATGTATACGGCATCACCCGTCGGTAGCCGTCGGAAATACTGCTTCCCGACGCCTTCATTTCCGACGGCTTTTTCCGACGGCCGCCGACGGCTTCCGACGGCCGCCGACGGTTTTCAGCCGTCGGAAATCCCCCCTCCCCTTGTAGTGAGTAGACCGATGATCCTGAAGTCATTTGGCCAGCTATGGAAAGAAAAACTTGCATCCTCTCTCCCTAAACTATACCAGTCCCGTTGTGTGTGTTTGTATCCACTACAAAATTTTGAAAATGCAACTATAAATGAATCAATGAGCACCACTCAAGAAAGCATCCACGCACAAGTGTGTAATTCAAATACAAGTTGTTACATGCAATAATATTGCAAATAATATGCCTGAAACCTTGTCAGACAACTAGTCATTAATTCGTTTACTTATTTTTTGCTAATAGCAAGTGCCCTACTTGTTTGAATAAGATACAACAACAATCTCCTCCTAGTTCGCTGAATAACAGTACTGATATGAGTCATAATATATCACATGATACTTGTGAGGCAAACACATATATACCAGCACATAGTATTGTCACTCTTGGAACACTGAATATCATCCATCCTTTCTTATACCTCTACATATATATACAGCCGACTATATCAACTTCAGCAAAACGAAACAAATGATCGAATAATTTACTTACCCATTCATCCTTAAGTCTCCTCCACAAACTTTAGAAGTATGATCAACTCTATGAGACTCCTAGATATGGTGGAAACCCTGCAAAAATCAACCTTTTCAGGAACAAAAAGAAGAATCGCGTTAAGTAGAAGCAATAGTGAGGCTCATTTTGATAAATGCAGTCAATCGATTGCTGAAAAGCGACATATATTTGTCTATTCCAATGAAGGAAAACGATTCAAGGTTCCACTTACTTACCTTAGTTTTGAACTGTTCCAAGAGCTGCTCAGAATTTCAGAAGAAGAGTTTGGTCATCAAAGTGATGGACCAATTACTTTACCATGTGATTCTTCGTGCATCGAATATATTATATCTCGACTTAAGTCAGGTGTGTCAAGTGAGTCTGGTTCACGATGTACCGTCACTTCGTTGCCTTTGAATCGGCAGATGTCTATGGCTTCAAAAATCTATACTTAGAATTTCGGTATATTTCTGATATGTGGTAGATAATGTGGAGTTTGTATAACAGATAGACATATTTACACTGATCATAACAAAAAAGTACCATTATATAATGTAGCAGCATGGAGTAAATATTGGTATGGTGTATTAATAGCGAAGTTTCTATTTTCAACATTTTCTCCTAGAGTAATTACCGTACATAACTGTCTTAGCTTTTTTTTTTCAAATATGTCGAGAGCTTGGTTTCGATCAATTGTTAATGGTGGAGACTAATAATAAGGTGAACTGTGTGATTGTTTTTGTTTCTCTTTCTTTTATTTAAAGTAAAGTTGTATTAGGCGTGAGATATAAAAAAAGTCTAACCGTACATATCGTTTTTAGTAAAGGGAGAAGAGGCTAAATTAGTCCAAATGGAATCAATAATTGTTATGCTTATGTTTTATTTTACAATAAAAGTAGTGCTGATGTCAGAAATTATTTATAATGTCTACATAAGGTTTTTGCACTTTTGTCTACTAAAAATTTATTATTATTATAATAATAGAAGAAAAGAATTCCCAATTCATTATACTCAAGAATTGCTATGTATAGAATTTGCATACATATATCATAATAAACATTATAGTAATATTTTCACTGCTGGTTACCATTTATTGAGAGTGTTCTTGTTTGCAACAACTCTAATGCTAACCAACCAAGCATAGCTAAACAAATGTATGAAATGGTTAACATTTATTGAGATAGCAATAACTTACATATGAAAGCAATGATGCATCGACCAACTAAATTCATTTGAATGTGATCACTAGTTTGTTGAACTTTCATGAATATGAAAACAATTTGTCCTGTCAGATAAAATAAAAACCAAAATTTCTGACTGGCTATTATATTAAACAGCACTTACGCATATACCATCGCAGTGAAGGTGGAGGCTGGCGCTTGGAATCTAGGTAGCCTTGGAAGCTCTTAATTCTTCGGGTGAGGGCTGCACCTGGTTGTTCTTCATCGGCCAGTGAAATTCATATGTTGTTGCTATTAAGAACAAAACCTTCTACCAATTTCAGCAAACAAAGAAAAGAAACCAAAACCAATTATACTGACAAAAATGAAATTATGTATTGGAAAACAAATAAATCAGATGATGAATTCCGTACTCAGATGCAAAGAGAATAATTTGCCTAGGAAACCTATGTTTGCCGAATTTATTGAGACAAATTATTTTTTCCATTGTCATTTTACATGAATGGTTGCATTGTCATTGGTGCCTAAAATCAAAGCCTCTTTTTTTAAAGATACGTGTGCTTGTCAATTCATATGTTGTACAAAAGTGTTCTTAGCTTCAGCAAGGGACATCTCCATCTGCAGCGAGAATCACAATTATATATAAAGAAATTTGTAATATTTATCAAATTGCTCCTTCAACAAAGAAATGCAACTTGTGATATTATAAGCTTGTTACAAGTCTACAAAGGATAACGATCATTTAAACATGAGCCTAGAAACAGGCACCTATTTCTTCACTCAATCTCCACATAAAACAAAAATGTTTTCTGAATTTGATCCAAATGTTGTGTAATCTTTTTATAATTATATTCTTTTGAATAGAAGTTAGACAAATTAATCAGCAGTCGAATTTTATACTACTAGCAGTCAGACAAACAAAAAAGATTGCGATCTTAGCTACGTTTGGCGTCTCTTTTCAACTGACTCAATCCACAGAAACAATATATTAAACAGACTATTTGGCAGAAGATAGCAGCTAATTACAAATAATAAGCAGAAAACATTCACTTCCCTAGCTAAAGTGTCATTAATGAAAGATTGAACAAAAACACACTATTTCGAATCTCAAAAAAAAAAGTTCTTACCTCTTGCGATGTGTATTGTTCCTCGTCAAAATGAAGTAACTTGTCTTAATATTGAAACACTTTAAAGGAATAATTCAAGAATAACACCCTTTAATTTTCATGTCAGATCGTGAATAGGGATTGCTTTTACATGTTCCTAAGCTGTTCCATCGTCTTGTCATAGCATTTACTTATTTCATATGAAAACAATCTTGTTGCTGTCGTTAAGGCAAAGAATAGCGATTCGTCAATTTTTGACTTATTTAAACTATGTTCTCTAGCCACTAATACTTTTGATTTTATGGATGAGCAGATGCAGAAGATAATGGAGAACATGTATAAGAGGATGAAGGTTTTGGTTGGGACATTTACAGATCTTCTGATTTGTTTCTGACGTGAAGTCTCAAAAAAAATTCATCATGTCAGCCTTAATCAATGGAAAAAGACTTGGTTTCCATTATTTACACATTAGTATCATGATAATTATAACTCTTAAGGACTATAACTTTAATTCATAAGTTGATCACTATAACTAACACTATTTACAACAATAGCATAACACTTCAGTTTAAATGTATGAACTATGACATGTTGATTTTTCCTAATAGGTTGATATGTGAATTTGAAGTGTAAACGATTTTGATAGTTTTAGTTTGTCATCTTGGTTGATAAACATGACGATAATAAATATACAACGTAGTTTATGTGTATGAAAAGTGCATGAAAAATGTTGTTTCTGATGTGATGTTGGAATTCTTTATTTATTTTATATAATTATCGGTATATTTGCTTAATTTATTAAAACAAAATATATAATCTACATTTAATTGAAAAATAAGATATAGACGGACAATACTGACTAATTATAAACATTTACAACACTAAAAATTGTTTGTTCATTACTTTCAATTTTTTTAGTTACACCGTTTATATATTTTGTGATTTTGTATGTTTTCTAAGTTAAAATTATAGTCTTGGATATTATTATTTTTTATGAAAGAGTGATCCTCATTATGAGGAGAGCATTTGCGAATATTATTATATTTGAATCTCAAATTAATTCTTTTTTCGGTTTCTACATTAAAATTGAAGTTCGGTGTTTTTTTTTATTAAACCGGAGTTTTAGTTTGGTTCAATTTCAGTATTTCGGTCTCTGTTGAAACCGAAACCATACGAAAGGAATTTCGGTGTTTCGTCAAAAGGCATTTCGGTGTTTCGTCAAAAGGCAGACACTGGTTTGAGGAACATAATAGATAAATCTAAGTAATATAGTTATTGCATTGTGCAAAGGTGCATCGAGACCTACCTAATATTATGAATATTGTAAAATTCGCAGCTACCAAAAGCACTACTCCTGTTTGGAAGGTACCACTCCTATTTGGAAGGTACTTTTTGGTGCAGATACCCACAAAATCCAATCAATGGGCTATCTTGTGAGAATTCATACTCATAAGATATCCCCCTTTGGAGATATAATCGTGTCACAAGGTATGATGTAATTGTTTTGACATTGAAACTCATATTTTCTCCTTCAAAGAGACAAGCCCAAGAATCAAAAGCTTAAGTGCCTTGAATGATACAAAGGGGGGAAGAGCTCGAAGTCCGTGGATGATTGGCAAAAGGTGAGTACACGAGGAGGTATTGCATTAACTACATGCCATTTAGCCTCTTTAATTATTTATGCATAAGTGTAAAAGTGAATGCAGCGTACTTAGTAACGACATGAAATAACTATGCATAAACAACAATCATTTGATCATCTACGTTAATTAGTCGAATATCAAACAGAATGAGAACCAATTTTTGTTAGAGTTTGGTTTACACCCACATTTTGCATATGTTGTTTCTCCGGCAACATGGACGCAACACAATTTAATTCACTATTTAAGATTCAATATTTAGGATTCAGGAAAAATAAAGGGTATTATTGGTATCTTAAAAGTGGCCACAGATTCCAGAACAAGATATACATAAAGAATACATATTTTACGATATCTTGTGCATTATCTTCAAAATATGAAGGATGAAGAGGGTAAATATATTCATGAGATAATTAATAAATTTTACTACAGCCAAGTTTGTATTAAATCTCTTCAAAACTTCAAAATAAATGCATGATTGATAAAATGCTTTTTGTAGACTGCTTGGAGCTAACTTCTGTATAAGATTTGAATGGTGAATTGAGGTAGAGTAGACAAACGATCCTGGAGTCCTTTGGCCAGCTATGGAAACAAAAAGCTTGCATCTGCTCTCCCTAAAGTATAACCAGTCCTATCGTATATGTATATATGTATGTGTGTGCATGGAGAAGGATTCACATCCCCCTATATGTGTGCCTCTCACACAGTACAAAAGTTGGAGCTGAATAGAGGAGGCTGCGGATCCTTCCCCTATATGTGTGTCTCTCACACACTACAAAAGTTGGAGCTGAATAGAGGAGGCTGCGGATCCTTCCTCTATATGTGTGCCTCTCACACACTACAAAATTTTAAAAATGTAACAACAAATGAGGAGAGCACTCATATTGTCAGGGGTACCGTCGAGGCGCCGTTGAGCGCTGATTAGGCATTTTTTGCAATTTTAATCATTTGATATAATAGCATTTTATTATGCTTTTTATCTAAGATGTCGTTGGAGTACTTAGTTTTTTTTGGGAACATCAGAATTTTGGCATTTTTAGTATAACTTTATTTTTTTTACTTGGCTGAATTAAATACATGTAGAATTAAATCTTCTGGTCACTTTGTTTATTTATTATAAATCTTTGTATTTCAAGAATTTCAATCCTTGAATCATTTTTCTAAATCTTTTTTAAAAAATATAAACAAATAATAACAGTTTTTCTTTATATTTGATTTGAGAATAAAAGTTACCGTTTAATTTCTCTGTTCTTTGAAATTTAGCTTTATTGATTTCTTAGCATTTTATTTTAATCGCATTAGCATTTTTTTTTGAAAATACTTTTTTAATCAAGATAACCATAATTAATTATAAATTAAAATTTATATTATTCACTAATATTATACTGGAGTTCTTTAAGATTATTTGATATACAAATATTCAGTTATTGCCATAACACGAACTTTACTAATATAAATTTTATTGCTTCTATAAATTTTAAAAGTACTTGATTGACGAAACATTTACATGTGTATAAAAGTACTTGATTGACGAAAAATATACATATGCATACACACACATACATACGTACACATATATATGTATACATACACACACACACACATATATATGTATCATCTATGAAAAACTAATATGTAGTGATCATTTAATCAACATCAATATAGTTTAATAAATAGTTGATTATTTTTTGTAATTATTTAATGTGAATATTGTTTCAATATATGTGACACACGCCTATTTTCGTCGAAGCTCCGCCTGAGCTCTAAAGCCAATCTTAGCGCCCAGCGCTTCGCTCCACCTGAACTCCGCCTAACTATAAAACCAATCTTAGCGTCCAGCGCTCCGCTCCACCTCGAACAATATAGGTGAGCACCCTTCAAGAAAGCATCCACGCACAAGTGGGTAATTCAAATACAAGTTGCGTTACATGCAATAATATTGCAAGTAATACGCGTGGAACCTTGTCAGACAACTAATCATTAATTTATTTATTTATTTTTAGTTAATAGCAAGTGCCCTACTTGTTTGAATAAGATACAACAACAATCTCCTCCTAGTTCGCTGAATAACAATACTGATATGAGTCATAAAATATCACATGATACTTGTGAGGCAAACACATACATACCAGCACATAGTATTGTTACTCTTGGAACACTGAATATCATCCATCCTTTCTTATACCTCTACATATATATACAGCCGACTATATCAACTCCAGCAAAACGAAACAAATAATCTAATAATTTACTTACCCATTGATCCTTAGTCTCCTCCACAAACTTTAGAAGTATGATCAACTCTAACAGACTCCTAGATATGGTGAAAACCCTGCAAAAATCAACCTTTCCAGGAACAAAAAGAAGAATCATGTTCAATAGAAGCAATAGTGAGGCTTATTCTGATAAATGCAGTCATTCGATTGCTGAAAAGGGACATGTTTTTGTCTATTCCATTGATGGAAAACGATTCAAGGTTCCACTTACTTACCTTAGTTTTGAACTGTTCCAAGAGCTGCTCAGAATGTCTGAAGAAGAGTTTGGTCATCCAAGTGATGGACCAATTACTTTGCCGTGTCATTCTTCGTGCATCGAATATATTATACTTCGACTTAACTCTGGTGTGTCAAGTGAGCCTGGTTCACGATGTACCATGGATTCATTGTCTTTGAATCAGCAAACATCTGTGGCTTCAAAAGTCTATACTTAGAATTTATATTTCTGATATGTCACAGATATAATTTGTACTAGTATAGACAGATATTTATATTGGTAATAGAACAAGTATGATTATAATGTACAAAGGTGGTGAAGATATTGATATGGTAAACTAATTGTGAAGTTTCTATATTCAACATTTCTCCCAGACTAACATACGCAAGAAGTCAAATGAGTGCATAACTTTTATGGTAAACTAGTAGGTAGATATTTGTGGAAGAGCTAAATTTGTTTTCTTTGTCAATTTATGGTGACACATCGCGTTTGGAATAGTTGTGGTACCAAACCAGAAATATGCAACGGAAGTAGAAATGACATATCATGAAAAATGAATAAAAACACGAGGATTTTACATGAAAATATTACAAAAATCAGAACAAAAGCTTTGGACAAACTGTAGAAAAAAAATACAACAAAAACTCTCTAAAATATGAAGAACATGCCTCTGTCTTATTATAGGAAAAAACCACAATTTGTCTTCTCGAAGAAAAATAAAACAAAATTATGTTAAGCCTTGCATCATCCTCCTTAGAACTCTCGCTTACTCTCTTTGCTTTCGCTTATTGAGATATTTCAATTTTGAATGAAAATAGTACTGCAAGGCCAATGAGTATGTATTAAACGAATCAACATTTGTTCTCTATTTACCGTGATTCTTGGCCACTTACGATACTTGCAAACTTTATGATCTTGACCATAAGCAAAGACATCATGCTCCAATTCGACTAACCTTTCATTTACTTATGTGAAATATTGTTTTGTGTAAACTTCGAGAAACATTCCTACTGGACCACAATAGGAGGCTTTACCTCCTACACATTATTAAATTTTCAACTGGCACTCAATCCATCCACTTAGTCTTATTACTGGAATGTTACTCTTCCAGGAAAAAAATTGTGGACTACTTTTGTAAATATTTAAACTGTAACTCAACGATATGATTTCTCAACAACATAGATGAGCTCTTGAACTACATTTCCCAATTCAGCCTTTCCGTACTTCGTTTACATCCTATATATAAGTTTCATGTACTAATTTGGATTCCAGATTATTAATTTAATTGGTTATACTGCTTAACTATATTACTTGTCTCTAAGTTTTTTATTTTATTGCACGAATAGTCAAAACCATTTCACGATTATTTGACTCATGTACAAATGTTTTAACAATTTAGCTGATTTTTTTCCCTTCATCTGTTTTTATAATTTACTCCTTGTGTATGGCTCATATACAAATTCACAAAAACTCATGGTATTTATTTCATCAAGGACAAATTTTAGTTTTAAGGCCCCCTAAAAAATTTATTTTAAGTTTAAGCTTAGTTTCAAACTTATTATGAAAATATACTTATTTTTCCTTATTCAATTTTTTTACATGTGCACTTTGAAAATGCGGATGTACAAATTTTCTAATTGTAGAAGTATATTTTTTTAAAAAAAATGGTACATGCGCATTTTCAAAGTGCGCGAGTACAAAAAGGTTGAATAGTGGAAAAAAAAAGCCTATTTTCATAATAAGTTTGAAATAAAGCTTAAATTTGAAATACGTTTTTTTTCGGAGGACTAAAATTAAAATTTGTCCTTTCATCAATAGCACAAGTACCATATTTAATTGCTTTCTTATTGAAAAATAAAAAATTGATTTCTTACTTAAGTTTTGAGTTAAATTGTTTATTTTTCGAGCAAAAAATAAATATCGATAACCAAAAATAATTTCCAATATTTGTTTGCGTTTTTGATAATACATCTTTTATGAACAATATAATTTTGATTTTGTAATTTTCTTAATTTGTTCATTCGTGAAATCCTCAAATCTCCTTGAGTGAAATCATTTTGTGTTTATTTCTTTATTTGCAATAAAGATAATCAAATAATACTCAGTGATTAAAACTAAATATTCAAACTAAATTTGATTATTTTTCCTTACAATTTACTTTTTTGCAATAAAGAACATGGGACGACTAACCCTCGTTGAATTTTCTCGTATTAGTCACATTGTGTGTTTTTAATATTATGTTTAATTTAATCCACTTTATATAGATTTTACATCAAATTCCGACCCACTAAGAAATCGACTCTTCATATATTGTTGTCTACCTCATTCATGCCAAGTGCTAAATATTAGTAGTATAGGTGGAACCCAGTGCATGAAGCTTCCGCACGATAACGTGCTCCGGGGAGGTCGATAATGTACACAATATTTCCCTCGCAGTGCGAAGAGACTGTTTCCGGACTTAAACCTGCGCGCCCAGATCACCATGCGGGTGACCTAACCATTGCGCCAAGGTTCCACCTCGCTAAATATTAGTAGTAATAATTGAAAAAAAAAACAAAAAAAAAACAGGTACCAGTTATATTTTGAAAATGTAACTACAAATGAATCAGTGAGCACCCTTCAAGAAAGCATCCACGCACAACTGCGTAATTCAAATACAAGTTGCATTACATGCAATATTATTGCAAATAATATGCCTGGAACCTTGTCAGCCACTTAATTATTAATTCATTTATTTATTTTTAGCTGATAGCAAGTGCCCTACTTGTCTGAATAAGATACAGCAAAAATAATCTCCTTCTAGCTCACTGAATAACAGTACTCATATGAGTCATAGAATATCACATGATACTTGTGAGGCAAACACAAACATACCAGCACGTAGTATTGTTACTCTTGGAACACTGAATATCATGCATCCTTTCTCATACCTCTACATAAATACAGCAGACTATATCAACTTCAGCAAAACGAAACAAATAATCTGATAATTTACTTACCCATTCATCCTTAGTCTCCTCCACAAACTTTACGAGTATGATTAACTCTAAGAGACCCCTAGACATGTTGAAAACCCGGCAAAAATCAACCTTTCCAGAAACAAAAGGAAAAATCATTTTCAATAGAAGCAAAAGTGAGGCTCGTTCTGATAAATGCAGTCGTTCAATTGCTGAAAAGGGACATATTTTCGTCTATTCCAATGATGGAAAACAATTCAAGGTTCCACTTACTTACCTTAGTTTTGAACTGTTCCAAGAGTTGCTCAGAATGTCCGAAGAAGAATTTGGTCATCCAAGTGATGGACCTATTACTTTACCATGTGATTCTTCGTGCATCGAATATATTATATCTCGACTTAAGTCTGGTGTGTCAACTGAGTCTGGTTCACGTGTACCATGACTTCATTGCCTTTGAATCAGCAGATGTCTATGGCTTCAAAATCTTTACTTAGAATTTAGGTATATTTCTGATATGTGGTAGATAATGCGGAGTTTGTATACAGATAGACATATTTACACTGATCATAACAAAAAAGTATAATTATAATGTAGCAGCATGGTGTAAATATTGGTATGGTGAATTAATAGTGAAGTTTCTATTTTCAACATTTTCTCCTAGACTAATTACCGTACAGAACTGTCTTAGTTTCTTTTTTTCCCAATACAATGAGAGCCTAGTTTCGATCAATTGTTAATGGAGGAGACTAATAATAAGGTGAACAGTGTGATTGTTTTTGTTTCTCTTTCTTTTATTTAAAGTAGAGAGGCTTGATTAGTCAAAGTGGAACAAACAAATTGTTGTGCTTATCCTTATGCACTTTTGTCTACTAAGAATTTACAACATAATAGTAGAAGAAAAGAATTCTAGTCAGGAATTGCTTCTCATAGAATTTGCATGCAGATATTATAATAAACATTATACTCAACTTTGACATATGGTTGGAGATAGACCGACAACAAAGCACTCCCAATTCACTGAATTCTATATCACATGATACTTGCCAAGGGTAACATACATATAAATCTGTTTAACAGCTCTAATGCTAACCAGCCAAGCATAGCTAATAACTTACATATGTATGAAAGCAATGATGCATTGACCAACTAAATTCATTTGAATGTGATCGCTAGTTTGTTGAACTTTCATGAATATGAAAATAAATTGTCCTGTCAGATAAAAGAAAAACCAAAATTTATGACTGGGTATTACAGTAAACAACACTTGCAGATATACCATCATGGTGAAGGTGGAGGCTGGCACTTGGAATCCAGGTAGTCTTGGAAGCTCTTAATTCTTCGGGTAAGGACTGCACTTGGTTGTTCTTCCTCGATCACTGGTATTCATATGTTGTTGCTACTAAAAACAAAACCTTTTATCAGTTTCAGCAAACAAAGAAAAGAAACCAATTTACCGACGAAAATGATATTCATGTATTGGAAAATAAATAAATCAGATGATGAATTTCATACTCAGATGCAAAGAGAATAAGTTGCCTTCGAAACATAGGTTTTCCGAAGAGTCTCGTATTTATTGAGATAAATTTATTTTGCCATTCTTATTTTACTTGAATTATTGCACTGTCATTGGTGTCTAAAAACACAGCCTCTTCTTTTAACGATTCGCTTGTCAATTCATATTATACAAAAGTGTTCTGCACTTCAATAAAGGACATCTCCATTTGCAGCGAGAATCACATTACATATAAGAAATTTGTAATATTTATCAAATTGTTCCTTTAACAAAGAATTGCTTGTAATAAATCTACAAAGGATAATAATCATTTAAACATGAGCCTAGAAGCAAGCACCTATACAACACCAATGGTAACAAAACTTGTGTTTGTTTCTTCACTCAATCTCTTACATAAAACAAAATTGTTTTACGAATTTGATCCAAAAGCCCTGCTATCTTTTTATAATTATAATTCTTTTCAATGGAAGTTAAGCGAATTAATCGGAAGTCGAATTTTACACTACTAGCAGTTGGACAAACGAAGAAGATTGTGATCTTAGCTACATTTGGTGTCTCTTTTCAACTGACAAATCCACGGAAACAATCATATCAAACAGACATTTTGGCAAAGGATTTCAGCTAATTACAATAATAAGCAGAAAGCATTCACTTCCCTCTTGCTAAAGGGTCGTTAATGAAAGGCTAAACAAAAACACACTATTTCAAATCTTAAATAAATATGTTCTTACCTCTTGCCGTGTGTATTGTTCCTGGTCAAAATGAAGTTAACTGGTCTTAATTTTGAAACATCTTAAAGGAATAATTCAAGGATAACACCCTTTGATTTTCATGTCAGATCGTAAATAGGGATTGCTTTACATGTTCCTAAGCTGTGTCCATCATCTTGTCATAGCTTTTGTTTATTTCATATGAAAACAATCTTGTTGCTGCAGTTAAGGCAAGGAATAGATATTCATCAATTTTTGACTTAATTCGACCTTAATCAATGGAAAAAGACTTGGTTTCCGTTATCTACACATTAATATTATGATAATTATAACCCTTAAGGACTGTAACTTTAATTCATAATTTGCACACTTTAATTAGTTTTATTTACAAAAATAGCATAACACTTCTTTTGTATTTTTTTTATTTTTTTGAAATTGAATACCTAGATGGTAGTACATATTAGTACTATAAGTTTTAGGTGGTATCCAACATACTACATGTCAATATATATTCGAATCATGCTACGGAAGTTTCGAATTTGTGACATTTCGCACCAAAGTCGAAGCGCATACACTTTAGTTTTACATGTGTGAACTACCACATGTTAATTTTTTTCCAATGGGTTGATCTATGAATTTGAAGTGAACAATTTTGACGGTTTTAGTTCGACGTCTTGGTTGATAAAAATGAAAGTAATACATAGACAATGTAGTTTGTGTTTGAAAAGCGCACGAAGAATGTTGTTTTGAGCAAGGTTCGAGATTTCAGCTTCGATCTTGATTTCGATCAGAGCGTCTAACCGCTATGACATAAATGTCGAACTTTTATTTATTTTTATATAAATATATGTATATTTGTTTAATTTATTAAAACAAAATGTATAATTTATCTTTGATTAAAAAATAATATATAGACGAACAATACTGCCTATTTAAATACATTTATAACACTAAAAATTATTTGTTCATTGCTTCATTTTCAAAAAGATTAGTTACATCATTTACATATTTTGTGATTTGTATGCTTTCTAAGTTAAAATTTAAGATTTTGAATATTTATATATTTGAAACTCAAATTAATTCTTTCTGGGTTTCTACTGGAAAATTTGAAGTTTAGTACTCTTATTAAACCAGAATTTTAGTTTGCTACGATTTCAGTTCTGATGCAGCGGATTAATCGAAACAAACTTCAATTGATAAAATGTAGCAATCGGTGATCTGAAAATACTGCAATGCCCAAATCCGTTGATCCAAAGATGTCGGATTCTACCTATCTTCGCCTCGTTGATCGCGCACGATACCGAGAAACAAAGATCTACGATTCTCCGACGTTGATCAAGCGCACTTGATTCCGTGAATCGGCTTCACAAACGAAGATTCGAGCGCACTCGAATGACGTAGGTGGAGATAGGAGATTTCACTCGACTACCAATTAGAGAAGAAAGCACAAAGCAATCAACAAGAAATTTTATTCAATATTCAACCATCTTTACAATGACATCACGTCCCTATTTATAGGGTTACAATACGACTTAAGAAAATTACAACACTTTACACAATCAATATAAGCAACCAGCTACCAAAGTACAACGACTGACTACAGTGTTTCCATGACCCAAAAGAAAATAACTCGCGACTTAAAAATTGCAGTGCATTCTCGTTATCTCGGCTCCGACTCATGTTAGCTCGGCAACGATTCAATTGCTTCGTTCGCGTCTTAACGAAATAAGGGTTTCACGCGACTCAGGTATCTCGTTTGCGACTCAATCTTCTGGAAAGTGGTATAACCCGCGCGCGGCATATGGAAGAAAAGGGGGGAAAAATTAAGTCGTTCGCGTCTCATGGTGGTGTCGCGATTTAGGGTTTTGGAGGGAGGCGAGTCATGGATGAGTCGGTCGTGATTTATGGTTGAGGGAATTCTGGGTGACTCGTGACTTGCGATGGGGTTTAAATCGTGAGTCGTGGTGGAGTTGTTGATGGGATGATGAGTCGTGGGTCGGTGAAATGGTGATGTCTCGTGAGTCGTTGGTGGGTTGAGTCGTGGGTCGTGGAGATGGTGATGAGTCGTGAGTCGGTGGGATGAGGCGGCTGCAGTGTTGAGTCGGGGATTGTGAGTCGTGAGTCGCGGCATGGTGATGAGTCGCGATTTCAAGGTAAACGCTTCATTATCCTCCCCTTGTTGGAAAGAATTCGTCCTCGAATTCACATTTTCGTCAAGTTACTCTTCATAATACGGAATTAAGTGTTTGACATTGAAAACATCAGAAGTATGAACATTTTCTGGTAATTTTAACCGATACGCATTATCATTGATCCTCTTCAAGATTTCCACTGGACCAATCTTTCATGCTTTCAACTTATTGTAAGTTCCAACTGGAAAACGATCTTTTGTCAATACCGCGTAAACAAAATCACCCTCTTTGAAGACTACACTTCTTCGTTTCTTATCCGCCATTTGTTTATATTTCTCATTTGCCTTTTCCAATCGTTCCTGAACGATTCTATGGCATTCCGTCAACCCATCGACGAAATCAGCAGCTCGTTTAACTGTCCTTTTCGGCTGTGGTACTACTGTCAAATCCAGCGGCCCCTTTGGTAAGCTTGAATATACAATCTGAAATGGACTGAAACCTGTACTTCGGTTATTTGCATGATTGTGAGCAAATTCAGCTTGACACAACTTCAAATCCCAACTCTTCAAATTGTCTTTCACAAGACATCGTAACAAATTTCCCAATGACCTGTTAACCACTTCTGTTTGTCCATCAGTTTGTGGATGGTAAGCGCTGCTAAAATTCAGCTTTGTTCCTACCATCTTCCACAAACTAAGCCAAAAATGACTTAAAAATCTGGTATCCCTGTCTGAAACAATAGACTCCGGCAACCCATGTAATCGATAGATTTCTTTAAAGAATAATTGTGCTACTCGAACTGCATCCGCTGTCTTCTTACAGGCTATAAAATGTGCCATCTTCGAAAACCTGTCCACCACCACAAATATAGAATCATTTCCCCTCTGAGTTCTAGGTAAACCCAAAACGAAATCCATGCTGATATCAACCCATGGCTTAGACGGTACAGGTAGCGGCATATACAACCCTGCATTCGTTGCTGTTCCCTTCGAAACCTGACAAATATGGCATCTCTCCACAAATCTTTCAACCTCTTTCCTCATCGACGGCCAAAAGTAAGATTGAGAAATCAACTGCAATGTACGATCTCTACCCACATGGCCTTCTTCATGCAACTCCTTGATAATTTTCATTCTCAAACTGCCCTCTGGAATACATAACTGATTTCCTTTAAACAAGAATCCATCAACCAACATAAATTCATCAGTACTCCCTTCCTTGACTTTCTCAACATATTTCACAAAGTAAGGATCTTCTTCAATCATCTCTGGCAATAATTCAAATCCCGTCACTTCAACCTTCAATGTTGTTAACAAATGACTCCTCCTACTCAAAGCATCAGCCACACGATTCGTCACCCCGGATTTGTGTTTAACAACAAAGGTAAACTGCTGTAAATATGCAATCCATGATGCATGTCTCGCTGAAATTTTATCCTGCCCCTGTAAATGTTTCAAAGCTTCGTGATCAGTGTAAAGAACGAATTCCTTCTGAAATAGGTAGTGTCTCCAATGCTTAACAGCTTGCACAACAGCATAGAATTCAACGTCATATGTACTGTATCTCATTTTTGCCCCTGATAACTTTTCACTGAAATATGCAATAGGTCTCCCCTGCTGACTCAACACTCCTCCAATCTCAACCTTTGATGCATCAGTGTGTAGTTCAAACAACAACTGAAAATTAGGTAAAACAAGAATTGGCGCTGTCGTCAACAGTTCTTTGATTCGTTCAAAAGCAATCCCCGCTTCTTCTGACCATACAAACTGTTTCCCTTTCATGCAATCAGTAACTGGAGCCATCATGCTACTGAAGTGTGGAATGAATCTTCGGTAGAATGACGCTAGCCCATGAAAACTTCTCACTTCCGTAATTGTCTTTGGCTGTGGCCAATTCCTGACTGTCTCAACTTTACTCTGATCAACTTGAATACTTTCTCCTGAAACAACATAACCCAGAAATAAAACATTGTGCGTCATAAAAACACATTTCTTCGTAGCAGCATAAAATTGTTCTTCTCGAAGAATAATCAATACTTCCCTCAAATGTTGAACATGCTCCTCCGTACTCCTGCTGTAAATCAGAATATCATCGAAATAAACCACGACGAACTTCCCAATGAATGGTCTAAAGATTTGATTCATCATCCGCATGAATGTACTAGGTGAATTTGACAAACCAAATGGCATAACCAACCATTCGTATAACCCCTCTCTCGTTTTGAAGGCTGTCTTCCATTCGTCTCCAGGTCTAATCCGAATTTGATGATATCCGCTTTTCAAATCAATCTTTGAAAAGATAATAGCCCCACTCAACTGATCTAGCAAGTCATCCAACCTCGGCATTGGAAATCTATATCTCACAGTAATCTTATTCAAGGCTCGACTGTCAGTGCACATCCTCCACGTCCCGTCCTTCTTCGGTACTAACAAAGCCGGTATAGCACACGGACTCAAACTTTCCTGAACACGTCCCTGTTCCAACAACTCTTCCACTTGCCTTCGTAACTCCTCGTGTTCCTTCGGACTCATTCGGTAATGTGGTCGATGTGGTAACACTGCTCCTGAAACAAGATCAATTTGATGTTGAATGTCTCTAAGTGGCGGTAACTCCTTAGGCAACTCCTCTGGAAATACGTCTTCAAATTCTCTCAAAACTGGCTTTGCTTCCTCAGGAATTTCAACCTCTTCACTGTACTCTCGCCCAAGCAACAAATAGACTTCAGGCTCTTCTTCAACTTCCTTAACAAACTCCTTCAAAGTTAACAGAGTTTTCAATTCTTCAATCTCCTCAAGCTTGCTTTCTTTCTGTTGCTGCTTCTTGGGAACTAAAGTAATTTTAGTGCCTTCAAACATGAAACTATAGCTATTAGCACGACCATCATGTTGCACTGCTCTATCATACTGCCATGGTCGGCCCAACAACAAATGACATACGTCCATGTCTACAACATCGCACCAGATTTCATCCTTGTATTTCTTCCCAATTGAAAATTTAACACAAGCTCTCCTTCCAACTTTCACCTCTCCTCCTTTCCTCAACCAAGCTAACTTGTACGGTTTAGGATGCTTCTCGGTTTTCAATTCCAACTTCTTTACTGCCTCTTTAGAGATAATGTTATCGCAACTCCCAGCATCAATAACGAATTTACAAACTCTTCCAAGAATAGTGCAAGTAGACTGAAATATATTATTCCTCTTGCCTTGGTGTCAAACAACTCCTTCTCATCATTAGTGAATACCCTTCGTCTCTTGACAACAAGTCTTCCTCCTCAACCGGTAATGAATTAGAACACTCAGCCTCTTCATCCTCATCCTCAGCTTCAACTATCATAGTTCTCTTCTTCGGCTTCGGACACTCATTGCTTTTATGACCCATTTCCTGGCAATTATAACATTTGAACCCACTGTTAACCTTCGCCTTCTCAGTCTCCTTCACAATTGGCTTACTGACAGGTTTAGGAACATTAGAACTACCACTGGCCCCCTTCACCGGATTATTGGAATTAGTAAACACACCACCTCCACGCCTTCCCTGCTTCTCCCAAGCCAACGCCTTTTGGTGTGCTTCCGCCACAGAACTTGGATCAAACATATTAACCATATCCTGGATCTGCATTCTCAATCCCCCAATGAATCTAGCAGTTAACTGTTCTTCAGTCTCCATAATATCATTCCTGGCAATAAGTTGGTAAAATTCATCAGCATAATCACTAACAGACTTTGTCCCTTGCCTCAGATTCTGCAACCTCTGGTACATCAGTGATTGATAGTTGTAAGGTAAGAAAGTAGATCTCATCAACTTCTTCATCTTATCCCACGATTCTATCTTTGACTTCCCCATTCTCTCCCTGGTAAGTTTAGTTTGCTGCCACCACGCCAAAGCTCTCCCCCTCAGCCTTGTAGCAACTAACTTCACCCTTCGATTCTCCGGAACCTCCTTGAAATCAAATATCTCCTCCACGTTAGACAACCAATCTAAAAATTCCTCAGCTACCATCCCACCTTTAAACTCCGAAATCTCCATCTTCATTCCCGATTCCCATCGGCGATCATCATCTACATCTCGATTCTGACGTCGTGTTTGTTCTCTATCTCGATGCATACTCCCTCTGTCACCAACAAATTCCTCATCAAAATCTGAAGTATATCGTGGTCGATCACGACCTCCAACATCTCTACCACCACTCCTTCGATCAACATTCCTATCACGATTATCAACACTTCTATGATCTTCTGTTCTCTCCCGATCTGAATGTATCGAAGTTCTACTTCTCTCATGGCTCGATTCAGGTGAAATTCTTCTTCTACTTTGATTCATTTCAAGCATCATTCTCTCTAATCGACCAATCCCTTCATTCAACTTTTCAGTAAAGCTCTCGTGGATTCGTTGCTCCATTTCATCGGCCTCTTCTCTTCCATATAAGGCATTAATGTTGCGATGACGTTGAGCTCGTCTCGGAGGCATGATTGAACTTCTCCAAATTTCAACAAATCAAACTTCAACAAATTTGACTTCAAAAAATCTTCAAACAAAACAACTCCAAAACTACAATTCAAATCAACTAGTACGGCTTCAAGCTTGCTTCGAACTTCAAACACCTTTCCCACACTTTGATCCAAGAGACTATGGATCACAAACCCCAAACTTGTTGCAACTTCAATATGAACACGACGAACACAAACTTCAAACTCCAAACTTCTCGACAATTTGCAAATCCGATCCCTAAATTTCAACTTTTCGAAACCCAATTCTCCAAATGATGCAAACTCCTTGCAATCTCGCTCTGATACCAAACTGATGCAGCGGATTAATCGAAACAAACTTCAATTGATGAAATGTAGCAATCGGTGATCTGAAAATACTGCAATGCCCAAATCCGTTGATCCAAAGATGCCGGATTCTACCTATCTTCGCCTCGTTGATCGCGCACGATACCGAGAAACAAAGATCTACGATTCTCCGACGTTGATCAAGAGCACTTGATTCCGTGAATCGGCTTCACAAACGAAGATTCGAGCGCACTCGAATGACGTAGGTGGAGATAGGAGATTTCACTCGACTACCAATTAGAGAAGAAAGCACAAAGCAATCAACAAGAAATTTTATTCAATATTCAACCATCTTTACAATGACATCACGTCCCTATTTATAGGGTTACAATACGACTTAAGAAAATTACAACACTTTACACAATCAATATAAGCAACCAGCTACCAAAGTACAATGACTGACTACAGTGTTTCCATGACCCAAAAGAAAATAACTCGCGACTTAAAAATTGCAGTGCATTCTCGTTATCTCGGCTCCGACTCATGTTAGCTCGACAACGATTCAATTGCTTCGTTCGCGTCTTAACGAAATAAGGGTTTCACGCGACTCAGGTATCTCGTTTGCGACTCAATCTTCTGGAAAGTGGTATAATCCGCGCGCGGCATATGGAAGAAAAGGGGGGAAAAAATTAAGTCGTTCGCGTCTCATGGTGGTGTCGCGATTTAGGGTTTTGGAGGGAGGCGAGTCATGGATGAGTCGGTCGCGATTTATGGTTGAGGGAATTCTGGGTGACTCGTGAGTCGCGATGGGGTTTAAATCGTGAGTCGTGGTGGAGTTGTTGATGGGATGATGAGTCGTGGGTCGGTGAAATGGTGATGTCTCGTGAGTCGTTGGTGGGTTGAGTCGTGGGTCGTGGAGATGGTGATGAGTCGTGAGTCGGTCGGATGAGGCGGCTGCAGTGTTGAGTCGGGGATTGTGAGTCGTGAGTCGCGGCATGGTGATGAGTCGCGATTTCAAGGTAAACGCTTCATTAAGTTCCCACTAAACCCAAAACCAAAAGATCGAAATCTCAGTGTTTCGGTCAAAAACCTCAAACATTGGTTTTGAGGAACATAATAGATAAATTTAAATTATATAGTTATTGCATTGCGCAAAGGTACATTGAGACTTACCTCATATTGTGAACATCCTAAAATTCGCAGCTACCAAAAAACACTACTCCTATTTGGAAGGTATTTTTTGGTGTAGATACTCACAATATCCGATCAATGGGTTATCTTGTGAGAATTAGGACTCATAAGATATTCCCTTTGGAGATATAATCGTATCACAGGGTATGATATTATTGTGCTGACACTGGAACTCATATCATCCCCTTTAAAGAAACAATCCCAAGAATCAAAAGCTTCAGGCACCTTGTATGATACAAGGGGAAGAGCTCAAAGGTCAGTGAATGTTTTAAACCCCGCAAAAGACGAGTACATGAGGAGTTGTTGCATTAACTACATACCATTTAGCCTCTTTAATTATTTATGCATGAATGTAAAAGTGAATGTAGCGTACTTAGCAACGACATGAAATACTTGTGCATAAACAACAAACATTTGATCATCTCGTTAATTAGTCAAAGACCAAACAGAATGAGACCCAATTTTCGTTAGAGTCTGGTTTAGACCCACACTTTGCATATGTTCTTTCTCCAGCAACATGGATGCAACACAATTTAATTTACTATTTAAGATTCAGTAGTTATGATTCAGGAAAAAAAATCGGTATTGTTGGTATCTTAAAAGCAGCCGCAGATTCCAGAACAAGGCATACATAATATGTATATGTATACACACACACACACACATAATATATATATATATATATATATATATATATATATATATGTTACGATATATCGTGCATAATCTCCAAAATATGAAGGATGATGACGGTAAATATATTCAACAGACAATAAAGTTTATTACAGCTAAATTTGTATTGAATCTCTTCAAAATAAATGCATGACTGATAAAATGCTTTTTGTAGACTGCTTGGAGCTACCTTTTGTATAAGGTTCGAATGGTGAATTGATTAGAGTAGACCGATGATCCTGAAGTCATTTGGCCAGCTATGGAAAGAAAAACTTGCATCCTCTCTCCCTAAACTATACCAGACCCGTAGTGTGTATGTGTGTGTATCCACTACAAAATTTTGAAAATGCAACTATAAATGAATCAATGAGCACCCTTCAAGAAAGCATCCACGCACAAGTGTGCAATTCAAATACAAGTTGTTACATGCAATAATATTGCAAATAATATGCCTGAAATCTTGTCAGACAACTAGTCATTAATTCATTTATTTATTTTTTGCTAATAGCAAGTGCCCTACTTGTTTGAATAGGATACAACAATAATCTCCTCCTAGTTCACTGAATAACAGTACTACTAAAGGCATAAAATATCACATGATACCTGTGAGGAAAACACATACGTACCAGCACATAGTTTTGTTATTCTTGGAACACTGAATATTACGCATCCTTTCTTATACTTCTACATATAAATACAGCCTACTATATCAACTTCAGCAAAACAAAACAAATAACCTGATAATTTAATTATCCATTCATCCTTGATCTCCTCCACAAACTTTACAGGTATGATTTACTCTAAGTGACTCCTAGATATGATGAAAACCCTGCAAAAATCAACCTTTTCAGGAACAAAAAGAAGAATCATGTTAAGTAGAAGCAATAGTGAGGCTCATTCTGATAAATGCAGTCATTCGATTGCTGAAAAGGGACATATATTTGTCTATTCCAATGATGGAAAACGATTCAAGGTTCCACTTACCTTAGTTTTGAACTGTTCCAAGAGCTGCTCAGAATGTCCGAAGAAGAGTTTGGTCATCAAAGTGATGGACCAATTACTTTACCATATGATTCGTGCATCGAATATATTATATCTCGACTTAAGTCAGGTGTGTCAAGTGAGTCTGGTTCACGATGTACCGTCACTTCATTGCCTTTGAATCGGCAGATGTCTTTGGCTTCAAAAATCTATACTTAGAATTTTGGTATATTTCTGATATGTGGTAGATAATGTGGAGTTTGTATAACAGATAGACATATTTACACTGATCATAACAAAAAAGTACGATTATATTATGTAGCAGCATGGTGTAAATATTGGTATGGTGAATTAATAGTGAAGTTTCTGTTTTCAACATTTTCTTCTAGACTAATTACCGTTCATAACTGTCTTTGCTTCTTTTTTTCCAATACGATGAGAGCTTAGCTTCGATCAATTGTTAATGGTGGAGACTAATAATAAGGTGAAGTGTGTGATTGTTTTTGTTTCTCTTTCTTTTATTTAAAGTAAAGTTGTATTAAGCGTGAGATATCCAAAAAAAAATGTCTAACAGTACATATCGTTTTAGTAAAGGGAGGAGAGGCTAAATTAGTCAAAATGGAATCAATAAATTGTTATGCATTGTTTTATTTTACAATAAAAGTAGTGATGATGTCAGAAATTATTTATAATGTCTACACAAGGTTTTTGTACTTTTGTTTACTAAAAATTTATTATTATAATAATAATAGAAGAAAAGAATTCCCAATTCATTATACTCAAGAATTGCTATGTATAAAATTTGCATACATACATATACCATAATAAACATTATAGTAATATTTTCACTGCTGTTACCATTTATTGAGAGTATTCTTGTTTGCAACAACTCTAATGCTAACCAACCAAGCATAGCTAAACAAATGTATGAAATGGTTAACATTTATTGAGATAGCAATAACTTACATATGAAAGCAATGATGCATCGACCAACTAAATTCATTTGAATGTGATCGCTAGTTTGTTGAACTTTCATGAATATGAAAACAAATTGTCCTGTCAGATAAAATAAAAACCAAAATTTCTGACTGTCTATTATATTAAACAGCACCTACGCATATATCATCGCAGTGAAGGTGGAGGCTGGCGCTTGGAATCTAGGTAGCCTTGGAAGCTCTTAATTCTAGGCAGCCAATGAAATTCATATGTTGTTGCTATTAAGAACAAAACCTTCTACCAATTTCAGCAAACAAAGAAAAGAAACCAAAACCAATTATGCTGACAAAAATGAAATTATGTATTGGAAAACAAATAAATCAGATGAGAATTCCATACTCAGATGCAAAGAGAATAATTTGCCTAGGAAACCTATGTTTGCCGAATTTATTGAGACAAATTAATTTTTCCATTCACATTTTACATGAATTGTTGCACTGTCATTGATACCTAAAACCAAAGACTATTTTTAAAGATACATGTGCTTGTCAATTCATTCATGGTACAAAAGTGTTTTAAGGGCATCTCCAGTCCATTCAGAGGCTGAATATTCAGAGCCCTGCAGTCTATAAAATGAGAGTCTGACACTGCTAAAAACGACTCAGATAGCGGCGGAACCTAGCAACGGCTAAAAAAATGCGGCCGTCGCTGGCCGAAATATACAGATCTGCTTCACCCGAGCAGAATTTCATTCTTTCCAACAAAATTAAACCCTCCTTCCCCCCAATCCGCCGCCCCCTCGTCACCGCAGCCGCCGCCTCCAAATCACCCAAATTCGGTTAGGTATGCTTCTAATATCTATTTTGAATGTAAATTTGATATTTTTTAGGTTTAGTTTAACCTTAATTAAATTAGGATTTGTTGTTAAATTAGTATTTGTTCTTAAATTAGGTATTAGTAGTGTTGTATGTTGATTTGGTAGATTAATTTGTTTATTATCATGAAGTTAAATTAGGTATTAGATTAATTAGTTTATCATGAAGTTGAATAAATGGTTGATGTAGGTAATTAGTGTTGGCGATTAACATGGTTAGTTGTGTTAGGTGAAAAATTAGTGTATATTAATGATTAACTTGGTTATTGATAAATTTACATGAAAGTATTTCATAGTTTATGAAATTGATAAATTACAAATTTAAGTTGTTAAGTGAATTTAAATTGACAAATTTTTATTTAATAATTAGATTTTTATTGCTTTCTAATTATCTATTTGACCATTAGATTTTGTTGTTTTATAATTTTCTTTATTGATAATTCTTCTATTTATCTTGTTGATTTAGCGACGGTCATTTTAATAATTTTAGCGACGGCTAGCGACGGTCAAAATGCAAAAGGTTGTATATATGGTACAAAAATAAAGTTTATACAAAAAATTAATAAATGAATATGAGAACATTAAAAATTCTGCAAATATCTAATTTTTTTAAAAAAAATTAGGAAATGACTTTAAAAACAACTGATATTGTACTAAAATCGATTTTGTAAAGAAATTAAGAAATGAATACAACAACAACAAATATTCCGCTAAACTCTATGTCGTAAAAAAAATAAAGAAATGAATATTGAACTAAAATTGTTAATTGAATGAATAAAGAAATTTTTTTATCCCTTAGATTGGCATTGGCCCCGTCTGTCAAGTGTTGTATATGATCGTTGTACGGATGTTCGTTTTGTAACGGAACGGACATTTATATTCATCTGATACAATATTTGCCGGATTTGTCCCTGTATTGGACAAGTTACAAACACAATAAAGTAATTACATATTATAAATCATTTCATTTTAAATGGTTACAAAATTTCGACAGCACTTCCTTTACGTTCCATGTGTACACGTATTTGTGTACGATACAGGGAACAAAAGGGATGTGCTGCCGAAATTTTGTTGAACCGTTTAATCTGAAATGATTTATAAAATGTAATTACATTATTGTGTTTGTAATGGGAAGTAGGATGACTGACCACCGAAGTGAAAACCAAAATACCAAAAACTAAAAAAATAAAGTGAAGTTTTTATTTTGAATTTTCTGCAACAACGAACTGTTTACAATGGAGAATGGTTGAAAATTAATGATTTAAATTGTCTAACATACATTTTCAAATCAGAAAAAATGTTCAATTATTTTCTCGACCGTACTTGGATGTATGAAGTCAGAACTGGAAAGAATGGATCAACAAAACAACAGATCTACAACGGTGTACACGAATTTATTAGATTTGCTAAATCTAATAACCGAAACAACACAGAAATTCGTTGCCCGTGTAGTAAGTGCCAACATTTGAAGCATTGAAAATCAGATATAGTTGAAGTACATTTGTATCAGTATGGTTTCGTGCCTGATTATTATTTCTGAGATCGTCATGGAGAACTTGTTGAACCTACACCTAATATTGAAGTGTTAGAGGACGCTAATATGATGACGAATCCGATAGAAAATATGATGGATAATGCAGCACGATCAATGTTTCCTACAACTGAAGCTGTCGATGAAGACGAAAATGTCGAAGAAGAACCGACTGCGGAAGCTAATAAAATATACGATTTGTTGAATTCTGCTAAGAGGCCGTTGTGGGACGGATGTAAAAGCGGAACCGAACTTTCAGTAACCGCTGAATACATCGCTATGAAATCAAAATTCAACCTTACGGAAGCTGCATTTACAGCAGTTCTACAAGCTGCAAAACGACACATGCCACCCAATAATCTGATGTGCGATAGTCATTATAAAGTAAAAAAATTGATGTCCGCTTTCGGTCTACCGTACGGATGGATTTACCTCCATTTTCACAGTTCGGTAGTAAATATTCATCCTGGTCAATTATCGTTACTCCGTATAATTTACCTCCATGGATGTGTATGAAGGCACCATATATGTTTCTCACCACTGTCGTTCCCGGCCCTCATGATCCAACCCAAGGAATTGATGTTTATTTACAACCATTGATCGAAGAGTCGAAGAAACTGTGGAATGAAGGAGTCAAAACTTACAATGTATCAACGAAAAAAATTTCGGTTATTCGCTTCTTTGTTATGGACTATTAATGATTTTCCTGCATACAAGGATGCTTTTTGGTTGGAGTACGGCCGGTCGTCTAGCATGCCCTTATTGTATGGAAGAAACACGTGTATTTTTGTTACGATATGGGAAGAAAGTTTCGTGGTTTGATTGTCATCGGTGTTTTCTTCATCCCAATCATACTTTTAGAAGAGATAAGAAAATTTTCATAGCTAACAGAGAAGAGAATTTGAAACCACCCAAGTTTTGGTCAGGCGAGGAAATATACGAAATTGTAAGGGACTATGCAAAGATACATGAAACTGGAGTCCAGACTGAAATCCTTGGAAAGTCAGACATTCATAATTGGTGCAAACAAAGTATATTTTGGGAGTTACCATATTGGAAAGATCTCTTACTCCGACATAATATTGACGTGATGCACAACGAAAAGAATGTGTTTGATAATCTGTTTAATACAATTTTGAATGCAAAGGGTAAAACCAAGGATGATTTGAATTCAAGGCTTGATATAGCAAACTATTGTAAGCGCCCGAAACTTCATATGAAGCCTAATGACAATAAAAAACCGAAAGCATGCTATGAGCTAGACAATAAGCAAGTAAAACTCGTGCTAAAGTGAGTGGAAGAATTAAGATTTCTCCATAGGATTTCTTCCAATCTTCGTAGATGCGTTGACTTCAAAAATAGTAAACTGAGTGGGATGAAAATTCACGATTGTCATATCATGATGGAATATTTACTACCCGTGGCTTTCAAAGAACTGTTGCCCGTAAAAGTATGGAACGTTATAACAGAGTTATCTTTGTTTTATAAACAGCTTTGCTCGACAACATTAAAGGTGGATCGTATACGTTAACTTGAAGTAGAAATACCCATATTGCTATGCAAACGGGAGAAAATACTTCCGCCTGATTTCTTTAACGTAATGGAGCATTTACCTATTCATCTTCCATCTGAAGCACTTCTTCGAGGTCCTGTACAATATGGATGGATGTATCCGTTTGAGAGGTAAATTAACATGTGCAATGTTCATGTCAATTTCAAATTCAAATTTGTATATCTAAATATGTAATAAATATCTTAATAGGTACTTGAATCATCTGAAGAAGAAGATTCGACAAAAAGCTCGAGTTGAGGGTTTGATATGCAAATCGTATCTTGAAGAAGAAGCCTCATTTCTTTTCTCTCACTACTTCAAGGACGATGTGAACTTATCGTTTGTAACTGTTCCTCGAAATGAGAAAGTCGTTGAAAAAAATTTTTCTTAAACAATGTTATCTGTTTTTAGACAACATGGTAGACCAGGTGGAAAATGTGTGAAAATATGGTTGGACGATAGAGACCACCATGTAGCACACACGTATGTTCTTTTAAATTGTGTCGAAGTCGCACCATTTTTCAAGTAATAATTAATTCACTTGTAACTCACTTGTACGTACATAATAATGATAACACATATTACATATATGCAGTATCTACGAATCACAGTATCCATCTGGCGATCTCAATAAAAAATTTGCCAAATGGTTTTTGAACTATGTTTATGAGCCAAGAAACTGTGTCGTTGATGAAGTCTTAAGGCATCTTGCGATTGGACCGGAAAGAAATATGAAGACTTATCCAATATTCTTCGTCAATGGGTTTAAGTTCAACACGAAAGATTACGGGGCTGAAAAATTAACATATAACAGCGGGGTATCTGCCAAAGGCAGTGATGATCCACATGAGCATTTAAAAGATTTTTATGGCGTCTTAACACAGATTCTAGAGTTGACATATTATATTGAACCTTTAGAAAAGGTTTTTTTATTTAAGTGCAATCGGTTCAGTAATGTTCCTGATTCTGGAATCAACGTGCATAAAGAGTATAAACTTATTGAAATAAGGCATACATCACACTACTATAAGTACGATCCTTTTGTATTAGCCAAGCAAGCGTTACAAGTTTATTTTGCTCCGTATCCATCTTTGAAAAGAGATAAAGCGGATTGGTCTGCTGTTTTCAAAACAAAACCAAGGTTTACGTTTGATGGAAATAATATTCCAGATGAAGCAGCATATCAAGCCGATCTTGAACCAAATACAGAAATAATAATAACTGATGATATTGATGTAGGGCCTTTGAATGATGAATCGAACGTCTTATTTGATGCATTCGAAAGTACCGAAGAAAATGAGATAGAATACGAGACTGATTCTGAATCAAAAAACGATGAAGACAGATTGTTATTGATATAATTGTTATGTGATAGTGATTGAAACATGCTATGTAATAGTAAATTTCTGTAATTGTTCTGTGATGATCATTTAGTTAATTTTTATCCATGTTTTGTACTAGTAAATTTTTATAATTGTTCTGTGAAAGTGATTGAAACATGCTATGTAGTAGTGAATTTCTATTATTGTTCCGTGATGATCATTTATTTAATTTTTATCCATGTTTTTGTACTAGTAAATTTTTATAATTGTTTCTGTGAAAGTGATTGAAACATGCTATGTAGTACTGAATTTCTATAACTGTTCTGTGATGATATTGTTTTTCTATAGTAGATATGTCTGGCAGGAGACGAAGTATGACAGGCACGCCACAACCAATTCCCGGTGCAGGTGGTAGTGGCGCTGCACCGGACTTACGTCCGATGGCAGAAGTTGTTCCGAAAAGTGCCGAGTAAGTATCAATTTTATTTAAAATATAAGTTTTAAAATCCACTAAACATGTATATCATAACTTTTGCAGGGGCTTTGAGGTGGAGCCATCAGATTATAGTCTACAGGTTTCAAGGAAGGCTTTTCAGAGCCGGATGGATGGTTGTTGGCCTCGCTGGGGAGACATCCCCTTTCATGTCAAGAACACAATACAGGCCGATTTACTTGTAAGTAATAGTTTGAATTTCAGTTGTAAATTAATATAATCTATATAACTGACAATAATTTTAACTTACAGGCAGCAGTCCGCGTTGACCCTGACGACATGGAAATTTTCTTAAATCACTGGAACAAAAGAATGAGGAAAAATTACAGGGATACATTGTCCAAGGCTAAGAAATCAGGCAAAAAGCCGAACTGGATGGGTGACGGTGTATGGGCTGATGTTCTTCGACTTTGGGACACTCTAACAACGAAAGTAAGTAATATATGTTTGCTTTGTTATTTAAATCTAATATAAATCTCGCAAGATATATACGTGATAATTTATCTTACTTTGTAGGAATTATCTGCGCGGAACCGGGCTAACAGGAATAAAATCTTGCATTGCACCGTGGTGGCTCCCAATCTTTCCAGAAGCATAAGAGAGAGTTGGTAATTAAATTTATAAACTGTGTTTACATTTTATTAAAATATTTTGTAATCAGATTAGCAATAATATTTAGGGGTTTTTAGGCTTCAGAAAAAATTTAGAGAAAAATTTAGTTTCAGGGACAAGAAGTTTGTTTTTTAGGCTAAAAGACACTTTTTAGTGTAAATCACAGAATGATAGTTGTAACTATCATTTTCAGTTTACACTAAAAAGTGTCCTTCAGACTAAAAAACAAACTTGTTGTCCTTGAGACTAAATTATTTTGCAACTTCTTCCTTATGCCTAATTACCTGTAATATTTATATATTTTCAGACCGCGAGCCCACTATGACCAAGTTGTTCAAGGTGACTCATGTCGTGGAGAGGACTGATGAAGAAGGCAATGTTTCGTACGAGTGGACGGATGACAAATCTCAATCCGTAATGGTAAACTAATTTATTATTAATAACAATATTTTGTCTTTTTTATTTTCAAAAACTTGAAATTCGGTTTTTATCGTGTAAAACAATTGTTTGTAATTGCAGGAGAGGTACGAAGCTGAGCGGGCTCGGGTAGCACAGTCCACTGGTCGGGAAGAGCTTACGCTAGAGGAGGCGAACAATATCTGGGATGCCATTATTGACCCGCCTTCTCGGACCAATGTGCGGTAAAGCTATGGAAATATGGAGGTAAATTTTGACATGTACTAATATATAAGTTTACACATGCATATGAGCGGATTGCAGGTTATTTGCAACAACATGGGAGGATGCCTGGAGAGGATGGCAGCGATGGTGAGGAGTAGGTATGCTTGTTTGCTCATGTTTCAGTTTGGTATGTACATATTTTGGTTGGTTTGATGTATATATATTTCAGGATATTTTGTACATATTTTGATGACTTGTAGTTGTGTTAACGGTTTGTTTGGGTTAACGGTTTGTAGTTGTGGTTGGAGAACTATGCACACATTTTGGTTGGGAAACTATGTACATATTTTGATGACCTGTATTGATTGACATGATATGTATTGTTGTTGGGATTGTATATGATTTTGTTTGGTTTTGTTGGATTTTATATTATTTGAATGTATAGTGATGTTATATGATGGATATATGATGGTTATAGTTGATGAATATAGTGTATAGTGGCTGTGATGATGGTATTTGATAGTTATTGTTTAAAGTGTATATGGGCTGTGAAAGTGCATAGAATTTTGTTCACTATAGCGACGGCTGGCGACGACCATTTTGTTCAGATTAGCGACGGCTTGCGACGGCTAGCGACGACCATTTTGTTCAGATTAGCGACGACTTGCGACGACATTTAGGCGTTGGAAAATTTCCATGAGACACATTAGCAGTTGCGAGCCATCGCTATTTATGTGACGGAGCCGTCGCGATTCTATTAGACGACGAGGTAAATAGCGACGGCTTTTAGCGTCGGCTAGCGACGGCCGGCGACAGCTAAAAGCCGTCGCTATCAGGTGTCGTTCTTGTAGTGTGGCAACCCCCACAATTGGGGGCTTGGACGTCCAGTTAATGGGTGCCAGAAGCCTGACGCTCAGGGCTTGGGCGCCCACTAAATGGGCGTCCAAACCCAGTTCAAGATCCTGAATTGGATGCTGAACGTTCAGTTGAATTCGGGGATTTAATTTGACGACTGGAGAATTTTTTTAGCGTATTCAGCGAATAATTTGGCCATTGGAGATTCCCTTAGCTTCAGCAAGGGACATCTCCACTTGCAGCGAGAATCGCAATTACATATAAGAAATTTGTAATATTTATAAAATTGCTCCTTCAACAAAGAAAAGCAACTTGTGATATTATAAGCTTGTTACAAGTCTACAGAGGATAACGATCATTTAAACATGAGCCTAGAAACAGGCACCTATTTCTTCACTCAGTCTCCACATAAAACAAAAATGGTTTCTAAATTTGATCCAAATGTTGTGCAATCTTTTTATAATTATATTCTTTTGCATGGAAGTTAGACAAATTAATTAGCAGTCGAATCTTATACTACTAGCTGTCAGACAAACAAAATAGATTGCGATCTTAGCTACGTTTGGCGTCTCTTTTCAACTGACTCAATCCACAGAAACAATATATTAAACAGACTATTTGGCAGAAAATGGCAGCTAATTACAAATAATAAGCAGAAAACATTCACTTCCCTATCTAAAGTGTCATTAATGAAAGATTGAACAAAAACACACTATTTCGAATCTCAAAAAAAAAGTTCTTACCTCTTGCGGTGTGTATTGTTCCTCGTCAAAATGAAGTAACTTGTCTTAATTTTGAAACACTTTAAAGGAATAATTCAAGAATAACACCCTTTGATTTTCATGTTAGATCGTGAATAGGGATTGCTTTTACATGTTCCTAAGCTGTTCCCATCATCTTGTCATAGCATTTACTTATTTCATATGAAAACAATCTTGTTGCTGTCGTTAAGTCAAAGAATAGCGATTCGTCAATTTTTGAGTTATTTAAAATATGATAAATTTTGTATTTAGGCCAATTTTGTAAACAAATTACTAAAATAGCTCACTTTGCAACTAATAACAAAAATAGACTAGTTTTTGCTACGTAAGGCCCCACGTCTGCTGGCGGCGTCTCAAATGCCGTCAGTACACGTCTATGTTGCATAGTAACACTGGCGGCATTTGAGATGCCGCCAGTTTGCGGCATCCCAAATGCCGCTATTTCTGCTGCTCTCTGTAAATTGTGCAGCCCTTTCTCAATACCACCCCACTCCCTCTTCTCTCAACTCATCTTCAAAAAAGAACCGAACCCACCCCCCAAATAACCAAAAATCAAAATTTCAAGCTTCCAACTACCAAAATCTAGTTAGAATTTGAACTATGGTTTCATCATCGTCCCAAGCTCATCCTATAGGTATGAAATCTATCGATTTTCTCTCTAATTGTCATTTTTTCAATTTAGGGTTTACGGCTAAATTTGTTCTATGATTGCAAATCTATGATTGTATAGTACAATGAAGTTGAGTACTCACCTAGAGCACATGTTTAATTGTTTTTTCATCGTATACAATGAAGTTGTATAGTTGCAAATCTATGGTTCTACACCCATTGAAGTTGAGCATGATTATGCAATGTTATTGTGGTAGAATATGATGAAATGGCACCCAGACCGATCGATCCTAGTGTGCTTTACCTCCAACCTCAAACCTCACAAACAACATCGATATGACGAAAGTACAAGGTCAAATAATTTGTTATTACTTCTGCAAATTGGTGGTAATTACCATATTTGCTTTGCTTTGTTACTATGTATCGATAGGGGGTTGAGCCGGACGGCTTCATTGACGATTCATCAACTTTAAAGCTCGTCACGTCAGCGCATCCAGGCGTGTTGGAACTGTTAGACGGAGCTGGATTTGGTGTTGTCAATAAGTTGGGATATACACAGCTCGACCGGAATCTTTTGACGGTTTTGATCGATAGATGGCAACCGGAGACGTCTACATTTCATCTTAGAGTAGGTGAGACGACAATCACTTTGAAAGACGTAGCTGTATTGCTTAGATTGCCAATTAACGGGGATCCCATCCTGAAACCGGATTTTCCAAGAAATTATATGGAATTGTGCGAGCCCTTGCTTGGATTGGCTCCTCTAGAAGACGTGAGGTGAGGAAATAAATTGATAGTGGCCACGTGGTTTAGGGAGCAGCTGGCCGGTGATATTCTCCGTCGTGCCTCTCCTTTGCAGATTGCCCAGCGTGCCCGTGCTATTATGTTGCACATCATCACGCAACGTCTTTTTTCTGATCGATCGAAGACAAGAGTGGCCCTTCAATGGCTTCCATTGTTAGAAGAGTTTGATTCATGTCGGCAATACTTCTGGGGTAGTGCAGTGCTTGCTTTCACCTCTATGGAGCTTACGAGAGTTGCTTTGGTCCAACAACGGTCCGCCGAAGGTTATATGACTCTACTTCAGGTACGGACATAGTCATTCGTTGTTGCATAGTTGAGTATTTTGTAAAACCGTAACTAAAATTAAGTTTCACACTTGCAGCTTTGGTCATGGACCTACCTTCCAGTTGGTCGTATTTCTATGAAGACGCAAATAATTGACAATTCAAAGCCTTATGGAGCGAGGTAAAACAACGTTGTTAGTGTTATTGTATCGACACAGTAAATTTGAATTTCATATAACATGTTGCTATTACAGGTGGATTGGCCTGAAGAATACAAAAATGACCCCCAGACGCAATTTAACCTTCTACCGGAACGAGTTTGACGTCTTAAATTACAATGCAGTAACATGGAATCTGTATTCCGAAGCAGACCTTCATGCACTTCCGGCTATTTGTACAATGGACAGGACATTATGGCGGGCAAGACTTATGATTTTTTGTTTCGGATATTTAGCATACCATCTGCCAGACAGAGTCATGAGACAGTTTGGTCTTCGACAGCACCTACCGTATCCTGCTCCATATTACATGCTTCCATACGGCGAAGATGAGTTCGAAACGATGATTGAGTTATGGAACAACCGTTTCATAGCTGCGGAAGACGAGAACGATGTCACTCTGACCGATGAGGAGTATCTTAGCTGGTACTGGAATATCACTCGTCGTTATGTGCTTCGAAGACGAGCGGAGGAACCCGAGCAAGAGGTGGCACCTGACACTCCACAAGCTCCGCTAGAACGGAATGTGGTACGTATTAATATTGACAACTTATGTAGTACTTATGAAACTCATGCGGGTTTATGTTATACGCAGGCGGATGGTATGTATCATTTTTTGGACATTGTCGACGAGCTTGTGGAGGAGGTTCCTGAAAAGAGCATGACAAAATGCTTCTCTATCAAACAAATTCTGCTATCCTGTTTGTCGAAGAACAAGATGTCAAGGCCCATCCCACCTCCGCCTCCTCCTCCTCCTACAGTGCCACCACTTATCGAGGATATTGCCCCTCCCATGTCGTATGAGGACATAGCTGCAGTCCCCCGGCCCCCTCACCGAAGAGAAAGTATGGAAGAAGGAAGAAAAAAGAGGGCGAGAGTTCCGGAGCGATATCTTCCCAGCATACACAACCCGTCGGCCATCGCAACCTCCAACGGAAGGGACGCAAGAGGGGGGTAGTGAAGAGCTGTCACTGGAAGAGGAGGAATTCATGCTCAAGCCTAAAAGACCGAAGAAGAAAACTCCTAGGGAATAAAAATTTTGAGATGAAATTTTAGACCAACCGAAGTGGACTGTGGTTTGTATTTGTTGGCTGTAGTGAATTAAAATTGACCAATTTTTATTTAATAATTAGATTTTTATTGCTTTCTAATTATCTATTTGATAATTAGATTTTGTTGTTTTATAGTTATCTTCATTGATAATTCTTCTATTTATCTTGTTGATTTAGTGATGGCTAGCGACGGCCATTTTAATAATTTTAGCGATGGCTAGCGATGGCTAGCGACGGCCAAAATGCAAAAAGGTTGAATATATGGTACAAAAATATAGTTTATACAAAAAATTAAAAAATGAATATGAGAACATTAAAAATTCTGCAAATATCTAATTTTTTAAAAAAATAATAGGAAATGACTTTAAAAACAACTGATATTGTACTAAAATCGATTTTGTAAATTAAGAAATGAATATAACAACAATAAATATTCTGCTAAAATCTATGTCGTAAAACAATTAAGAAGTGAATATTGAACTAAAATTGTTAATTGAATGAATAAAGAAATTTTTTTATCCCTTAGATTGGCATTGGCCCCATCTGGCAAGTGTTGTATATGATCGTTATACGGATGTTCATTTTGTAACGGAATGAACATTTATATTCTTCTGATACAATATTTACCGGATTTGTCCCTGTATTGGACAAGTTACAAACACAATAAAGTAATTACATATTATAAATCATTTCATTTTAAATGGTTACAAAATTTCGACAGCACTTCCTTTACGTTCCATGTGTACACGTATTTGTGTACGATACAGGGAACAGAAGGAAAGTGCTGCCGAAATTTTGTTGAACCGTTTAATCTGAAATGATTTGTAAAATGTAATTACATTATTGTGTTTGTAATGCGAAGTAGGATGACTGACCACCGAAGTGAAAACCAAAATACCAAAAAATAAAACAATAAAGTGAAGTTTTTATTTTGAATTTTCTGCAACAATGAACTGTTTACAATGGAGAATGGTTGAAAATTAATGATTTAAATTGTCTAACATACATTTTCAAATCAGAAAAAATGATCAATTATTTTCTCGACCGTACTTGGATGTATGAAGTCAGAACTGGAAAGAAGGGATCAATAAAGCAATATTTCTACAACGGTGTACATGAATTTATTAGATTTGCTAAATCTAATAACCGAAACAACATAGAAATTCATTGCCCGTGTAGTAAGTGCCAACATTTGAAGCATTGGAAACCAGATATAGTTGAAGTACATTTGTATCAATATGGTTTCATGCCTGATTATTATTTGTGGGATCGTCATGGAGAACTTGTTGAACTACACCCAATACTAAAGTGTTAGAGGACGCAAATATGATGACGAATCCGATAGAAAATATGGTGGACGATGCAGCACGATCAATGTTTCCTACAACTGAAGCTGTCGATGAAGACGAAAATGTCGAAGAAGAACCGACTGCGGGAGCTAAAAAAATATACGATTTGTTGGATTCTACTAAGAGGTCGTTGTGGGATGGATGTAAAAGCGGAACCGAACTTTCAGTAACCGTCGAAAACATAGCTATGAAATCAAAATTCAACCTTATGGAAGCTGCATTTACAGCAGTTGTACAAGCTGCAAAACGACACATGCCACCCAATAATCTGATGTGCGATAGTCATTATAAAGTAAAAAAATTGATGTCCGTTTTCGGTCTACCGTACGAGAAGATAGATGCATGTGTGAAAGGTTGCATGTTGTATAGGAAAGACGATGTTGACCTCAAAAAATGCAAAATATGTAATGAAGAAAGATACAAACCAAGAAAGAAGAAAGGGAAAGAAGTCTCGTACAAGAGAATGCATTATTTACCCATCACTCCCAGACTTCAAAGATTATATGCATCTTCTGCTATGGCCTGTCATATGCGATGGCATAGTGTGAGAACGGTGGAAGAAGGAACTTTGATACATCCATCCGACGGAGAAGCATGGAAACATTTCGATAAGACTTATCCCGCATTTGCTACAGAAAGCCATAATGCCGGACTTGGTTTATGTACGAATGGATTTTCACCATTTTCACAGTTTGGTAGTAAATATTCATCCTGGCCAATTATTGTTACTCCGTATAATTTACCTCCTTGGATGTGTATGAAAACACTATATATGTTTCTCACCAATGTCGTTCCCGACCCTCATGATCCAACCCAAGGAATTGATGTTTATTTACAACCAATGATCGAAGAGTTGAAGAAACTGTGGAATGAAGGAGTCGAAACTTACAATGTATCAACAAAAAAAATTTCGGTTATTCGCTCCTTTGTTATGGACTATTAATGATTATCCTGCACACGGGATGCTTTCTGGTTGGAGTACGGCCGGTCGTCTACCATGCCCTTATTGTATGGAAGAAACACGAGTATTTTCGTTATGATATGGGAAGAAAGTTTCGTGGTTTGATTGTCATTGGTGTTTTCTTCATCCCAATCATACTTTTAGAAGGGATAAGAAAATTTTCATAGCTAACAGAGAAGAGAATTTGAAACCACCCAAGGTTTGGTCAGGCGATGAAATATACGAAATTGTAAGGGACTATCTAAAGATACATGAAACTGGAGTCCAGACTGAAATCTCAGGAAAGTCAGACATTCCTAATTGGTGCAAACAAAGTATAATTTGGGAGTTACCATATTGAAAAGATCTCTTACTCCGACATAATATTGATGTGATGCACAACGAAAAGAATGTGTTTGATAATCTGTTTAATACAAGTTTGAATGTAAAGGGCAAAACCAAGGACGATTTGAATTCAAGGCTTGTATAGCAAACTATTGTAAGCGCCCAGAACTTCATATGAAGCCTAATGACAATAAAAAACCGAAAGCATGCTATGAGCTAGACAATAAGCAAGTAAAACTCGTACTAAAGTGGGTGGAAGAATTGAGGTTTCCCGATGGGATTTCTTCCAATCTTCGTAGATGTGTTGACTTCGAAAATAGTAAACCGAGTGGGATGAAAAGTCACGATTGTCATATCATGATGGAATATTTACTACCCGTGGCTTTCAAAGAACCGTCGCCCGTAAAAATATGGAACGTTATAACAGAGTTATGTTTGTTTTATAAACTGCTTTGTTCGACAACATTAAAGGTGGATCGTATACGTAAACTTGAAGTAGAAATACCCATATTGCTATGCAAACTGGAGAAAATACTCCCCCTGGTTTCTTTAACGTAATGGAGCATTTACCTATTCATCTTCCATCCAAAGCACTTCTTCGATGTCCTGTGCAATATGGATAGATGTATCTGATTGAGAGGTAAATTAACATGTGCAATGTTCATGTCAATTTCAAATTCAAATTTGTATATCTAAATATGTGATAAATATCTTAATAGGTACTTGAATCATCTGAAGAAGAAGATTCGACAAAAAGCCCGAGTTGAGGGTTCGATATGCAAATCGTATCTTGAAGAAGAAGCCACATTTTTTTTTCTCTCGCTACTTCAAGGATGACGTGAACTTATCGTTTGTAACTGTTCCTCGAAATGAGAAAGTCGTTGAACAAAATTCTTCTCAAACAATGTTATCTGTTTTTAGACAACATGGTAGACCTGGTGGAAAATGTGTGGAAATATGGCTGGACGATAGAGACCACCATGTAGCACACACGTATGTTCTTTTAAATTGTGTCGAAGTCGCACAATTTGTCAGGTAATAATTAATTCACTTGTAATTTACTTGTACGTAAATAATAATTATAACACATATTACATATATGCAGTATCTACGAATCACAGTATCCATCTGGCGATCTCAGTAAAGAATTTGCCAAATGGTTTTTGAACTATGTTTATGAGCCAAGAAACTGTGTCGTTGATGAAGGCTTAAGACATCTTGCGATTGGACCGAAAGGAAATGTGAAGACTTATCCAATATTCTTCGTCAATGGGTTTAAGTTCAACACAAAAGATTACAGGGCTGAAAATTTAACATATAACAGCGGGGTATCTGTCAAAGGCAGTGATGATCCACATGAGCATTTAAAAGATTTTTACAGCGTCTTAACACAGATTCTAGAGTTGACATATTATATTGAACCTTTAGAAAATGTTTTTTTTATTTAAGTGCAATTGGTTCAGTAACGTTCCTGGTTCCGGAATCAATGTGCATAAAGAGTATAAACTTATTGAAATAAGGCATACATCACACTACTTTAAGTACGATCCTTTTGTATTAGCCAAGCAAGCGTTACAAGTTTATTTTGCTCCGTATCCATCTTTGAAAAGAGATAAAGCGGATTGGTCTGCTGTTTTCAAAACAAAACCAAGGTTTACGTTTGATGGAAATAATATTCCAGATGAAGCAGCATATCAAGCTGATCTTGAACCAAATACAGAAATAATAACAACTGATGATATTGATGTAGAGCCTTTGAATGATGAATCGAACGTCTTATTTGATGCATTCGAAAGTACCGAAGAAAATGAGATAGAATACGAGACTGAGTCTGAATCAAAAAACGATGAAGACTGATTGTTATCGATATAATTGTTATGTGATAGTGATTGAAACATGTTATGCAATAGTAAAATTTTTTAATTGTTCTGTGATGATCATTTAATTAATTTTTATCCATGTTTTGTACCAGTAAATTTTTATAATTGGTCTATGAAAGTGATTGAAACATGCTATGTAGTAGTGAATTTCTATTATTGTTCTGTGATGATCATTTATTTAATTTTTGTCCATGTTTTGTACTGGTAAATTTTTATAATTGTTTCTGTGAAAGTGATTGAAACATGCTATGTAGTAGTGAATTTCTATAATTGTTCTGTGATGATATTGTTTTTCTATAGTAGATATGTCTGGCAGGAGACGAAGTATGACAGGCATGCCACAACCATCTCCCGGTGCAGGTGCTAGTGGCACTGAACCGGACTTACGTCCGATGGCATAAGTTGTTCCGAAAAGTGCCGGGTAAGTATCAATTTTATTTAAAGTATAAGTTTTAAAATCCACTAAACATGTATATCATAACTTTTGCAGGGGCTTTGAGGTGGAGCCATCAGATTATATTCCACAGGTTTCGAGGAAGGCTTTTCAGAGCCGGATGGATGGTTGTTGGCCTCGCTGGGACTACATCCCCCTTCATGTCAAGAACACAATACAGGCCGATTTACTTGTAAGTAGTAGTTTGAATTTCAGTTGTAAATTTATATAATCTGTAAAACTTAAAATAATTTTAATTTACAGGCTGCAGTCCGTATTGACCCTGACGACATGGACATTTTCTTAAATCACTGGAACAAAAGAATGAGGAAAAATTACAGGGATACATTGTCCAAGGCTAAGAATTCAGGCAAAAAGCCGAACTGGATGGGTGACGGTGTATGGGCTGATTTTCTTCGGCTTTGGGACACTCTAGCAGCGAAAGTAAGTAATATATGTTTGCTTTGTTATTTAAATCTAATATAAATCTCGCAAGGTATATACGTGATAATTTATCTTAATTTGTAGGAATTATCTACGCGGAACCGGGCTAACAGGAATAAAAATCCCGCACTGCACCGTGGTGGCTCCAAATCCTTCCAGGAGCATAAGAGAAAGCTGGTAATAAAATTTATAAACTGTGTTTACATTTTATTAAAATATTTTATAATCAGATTAGCAATAATATTTATATATTTTCAGACCGCGAGATACAACCGTGAGCCCACTATGGCCGAGTTGTTCAAGGTGACGCATGTCGTGGAGAGGACTGATGAAGAAGGCAATGTTTCGTACGAGTGGACGGATGACAAATCCCAATCCGTAATGGTAAACTAATTTATTGTTAATAACAATATTTTGTCTTATTTTATTTTCAAAAATTTGAAATTCGGTTTTTATCGTGTAAAACAATTGTTTGTAATCGCAGGAGAGGTACGAAGCTGAGCAGGCTCGGGTAGCACAGTCCACTGGTCGGGAAGAGCTTACGCGAGAGAAGGCAAACAATATCTGGGATGCTATTATTGACCCGCCTTCTCGGACCAATGTGCGGTATAGCTATGGAAATCTGGAGGTAAATTTTGATATGTAATAATATATAAGTTTACACATGCATATGTGCGGATTGCAGGTTATTTGCAACAGCATGGGAGGATGCCTGGAGAGGATGGCAGCGATGGTGAGGAGTAGGTATGCTTGTTTGCTCATGTTTCAGTTTGGTATATACATATTTTGGTTTGTTTGATGTATATATATTTCGGGATATTATGTACATATTTTGATGACTTGTAGTTGTGTTAACGGTTTGTTTGGGTTAACGGTTTGTAGTTGTGGTTGGAGAACTATGCACACATTTTGGTTGGGAAACTATGTAAATATTATGATGACCTGTATTGATTGACATGATATGTATTATTGTTGGGATTGTATATGATTTTGTTTGGTTTTGTTGGATTTTATATTATTTGAATGTGTAGTGATGTTATTGATGGATATATGATGGTTATAGTTGATGAATATAGTGTATAGTGCTGTGATGATGGTATTTGATGGTTATTGTTTGAAGTGTATATGGGCTGTGCAAGTGCACAGAATTTTGTTCAGTATAGCAACGGCTAGCGACGACCATTTTGTTCAGATTAGCGACGGCTAGCGACGGTCATTTTGTTCAGATTAGCGATGGCTTGCGATGGCATTTAGACGTTGGAAAATTTCCACGTGGCACATTTGCAGTCGCGAGCCGTCGCTATTTATGTGACGGAGCCGTCGCGATTCTATTGGGCGACGAGGTAAATAGCGACGGCTTTTAGCATCGGCTAGCGACGGCCGGCGACGGGTAAAAGCCGTCGCTATCAGGTGCCGTTCTTGTAGTGTGGCAACCCCCACAATTGGGGGCTTGGACGTCCATTTAATGGGTGCCAACAGCCTGACGCTCAGGGCTTGAGCGCCCACTAAATGGGCGTCCAAACCCAGTTCAAGATCCTGAATTGGATGCTGAACGTTCAGTTGAATTCGGGGATTTCATTTGACGACTGGAGAATTTTTTTAGCCTATTCAGCGAATAATTTGACCACTGGAGATGCCATTAGCTTCAGCAAGGGACATCTCCACTTGCATCGAGAATCGCAATTACATATAAGAAATTTGTAATATTTATCAAATTGCTCCTTCAACAAAGAAAAGCAACTTGTGATATTATAAGCTTCTTACAAGTCTACAGAGGATAACGATCATTTAAACATGAGCCTAGAAACAGGCACCTATTTCTTCACTCAGTCTCCACATAAAACAAAAATGGTTTCTGAATTTGATCCAAATGTTGTGCAATCTTTTTATAATTATATTCTTTTGCATGGAAGTTAGACAAATTAATCAGCAGTCGAATTTTATACTACTAGCAGTCAGACAAACAAAATAGATTGCGATCTTAGCTACGTTTGGCGTCTCTTTTCAACTGACTCAATCCACAGAAACAATATATTAAACAGACTATTTGGCAGAAGATGGCAGCTAATTACAAATTATAAGCAGAAAACATTCACTTCCCTAGCTAAAGTGTCATTAATGAAAGATTGAACAAAAACACACTATTTCGAATCTCAAAAAAAAAGTTCTTACCTCTTGCGGTGTGTATTGTTCCTCGTCAAAATGAAGCAACTTGTTTTAATTTTGAAACACTTTAAAGGAATAATTCAAGAATAACACCCTTTGATTTTCATGTTAAATCGTGAATAGGGTTTGCTTTTACATGTTCCGAAGCTGTTCCCATCATCTTGTCATAGCATTTACTTATTTCATATGAAAACAATCTTGTTGCTGTCGTTAAGGCAAAGAATAGCGATTCGTCAATTTTTGAGTTATTTAAAATAGGATAAAATTTGTATTTAGGCCAATTTTGTAAACAAATTACAAAATGCCCACTTTGCAACTAATAACAAAAATAGACTAGTTTTCGCTACGTAAGACCCCACGTGTGCTGGTGGCATCTCAAATGTCGTCAGTACACGTCTATGTTGCATAATAACACTGGCGGCATTTGAGATGCAGCCAGTTTGCGGCATCCCAAATGCCGCTATTTCTGCTGCTCTCTGTAAATTGTGCAGCCCTTCCTCAATACCACCCCACTCCCTCTTCTCTCAACTCATCTTCAAAAAAGAACCGAACCCACCCCCCAAATCGCCAAAAATCAAAATTTCAAGCTTCCAACTACCAAAATCTAGTTAGAATTTAAACTATGGTTTCATCATCGTCCCAAGCTCATCCTATAGGTATGAAATCTATTGATTTTCTCTCTAATTGTCATTTTTTCAATTTATAGTTTAGGGCTAAAATTGTTCTATGATTGCAAATCTATGATTGTGTAGTATAATGAAGTTGAGTACTCACCTAGAGCACATGTTTAATTGTTTTTCCATCGTATACAATGAAGTTGTATAGTTGCAAATCTATGGTTCTACACCCATTGAAGTTGAGTATGATTATGCAATGTTATTATGGTAGAATATGATGAAATGGCACCCCGACCGATCGATCCTACTGTGTGCTTTACCTCCAACCTCAACACCTCACAAACAATATCGATATGATGGAAGTACAAGGTCAATTAATTTGTTATTACTTCTGCAAATTGGTGGTAATTACCATATTTGCTTTGCTCTGTTACTATGTATCGACATGGGGTTGAGCCAGACGGCTTCGTTGACGATTCATCAACTTTAAAGCTCGTCACGTCAGCGCATCCAGGCGTGTTGGAACTGTTAGACAGAGCTGGATTTGGTGTTGTCAATAAGTTGGGATATACACAGCTCGACCGAAATCTTTTGACGGATTTGATCAATAGATGACGACCGAAGACGTCTACATTTCATCTTAGAGTAGGTGAGATGACAATCACTTTGAAAGACATAGCTGTATTGCTTAGATTGCCGATTAACGGGGATCCCATTCTGAAACCGGATTTTTCAAGAAATTATATGGAATTGTGCGAGCCCTTGCTTGGATTGGCCCTCCAGAAGACGTGAGGTGAGGAAATGAATCGATAGTGGCCTCGTGGTTTATGGAGCAGCTGGCCGGTGATATTCCCCGTCGTGCCTCTCCTTTTCAGATTGCCCAACGTGCCCATGCTATTATGTTGCACATCATCATGCAACGTCTTTTTTGTGATCGATCGAAGACAAGAGTGACCCTTCAATGGCTTTCATTGTTAGAAGACTTCGATTCATGTCGGCAATACTCCTGGGGTAGTGCAGTGCTTACTTTCACCTATACGGAGCTTACGAGAGTTGCTTTGGTCCAACAACGGTCCGCCGAAGGTTGTATGACTCTACTTCAGGTACGGACATAGACATTCGTTGTTGCAAAATTGAGTATTTTGTAAAACCGTAACTAAAATTAATTTTCACACTTGCAGCTTTGGTCATGGACCTACCTTCCGGTTGGTCGTATTTCTATGAAGACGCAAATAATTGACAATTCAAAGCCTTATGGAGCGAGGTAAAACAACGTGGTTAGTGTTGTTGTATCGACACAGTAAATTTGAATTTCGTATAACATGTTGCTATTACAGGTGGATTGGCCCGAAGAATACATAAATGGCCCCCAGATGCAATTTAACCTTCTACCAGAATGAGTTTGACGTCTTAAATTATAATGCAGTAACATGGAATCCGTATTCCGAAGAAAACCTTCATGCACTTCCGGCTATTTGTACAATGGACAGGACGTTATGGCGGGCGAGACTTATGATTTTTGGTTTCGGAGATTTAGCATACCATCTGCCAGACAGAGTCATGAGACAGTTTGGTCTTCGACAGCACCTACCGTATCCAGCTCCATATTACATGCTTCCATACGGCGAAGATGAGTTCGAAACGATGATTGAGTTATGAAACAACCGTTTCATAGCTGCGGAAGGCGAGCATGATGTTACTCTGACCAATGAGGAGTATCTTAGCTGGTACTGGAATATCACTCGTCGTTATGTGCTTCGAAGACGAGCGGAGGAACCCGAGCAAGAGGTGGCACCTTACACTCCACGAGCTCCGCTAGAACGGAATGTGGTACGTATTAATATTGACAACTTATGTAGTACTTATGAAACTCATACAGGTTTATGTTATACGCAGGCGGATGGTATGTATCATTTGTTGGACATTGTCGACGAGCTTGCGGAGGAGGTTCCTGAAAAGAGCAAGATAAAATGCTTCTCTATCAAACAAATTCTGCTATCCTGTTTGTCGAAGAACAAGACATCAAGGCCCATCCCACCTCCTCCTCCTCCTACAGTGCCACCACTTATCGAGGATATTGCCCCTCCCACGTCGTATGAGGACATAGCTGTAGTCCTCCGGCCCCCTCATCGAAGAGAAAGTATGGAAGAAGGAAGAAAAAAGAGGGCGAGAGTTCCGGAGCGATATCTTCCCAGCATACACAACCCGTCGGGCCATCGCAACCTCCAACGGAAGGGACGGAAGAGGAGGGTAGTGAAGAGCTGTCACTGGAAGAGGAGGAATTCATGCTCAAGCCTAAAAGACCGAAGAAGAAAACTCCTAGGGAATTAAAACTTTTGAGATGAAATTTTAGACTAACCATAGTGGACCGTTGTTTGTATTTGTTGGCTGTAGTGTTTATTGATCGTTTGTGTGGTATGTTGACAGTAGTATTGACTGCTCATGGTCTGTATTTGTTCGTTTGGGTTGTTTGGTTGTTAACTTATATAGACTAGTGTTTTTCGTTGTGATTGTAGAAGTGACTCTAGTATTCCGATGTTTGTGTGAATGTTACTGGTTTTGGACTTGTATCTGATGTTGGTAAATGTAGTCATGAGCTTAGAAAGTTGCAATGGTCAAGGTTCAGAAACGACTATTACGTTGGTGTCGAATTATGGACACTGTATTTTCGATTTGCAGTTTGTGTGAGCAAGCAACAGAGCGGTATTTCAAATGCCGCATGGGGCGTCATTTGAAATGCCGCTTGGGGCGACATTTCAAATGCCGCATGGAGCGGTATTTGAAATGCCGCCATCAGCGGCATTTCAAATGATGCCTCATGCGGCATTTAAAGTGTCGCTCTGTTACTTTAGATTTTACATTCCATACTTCTAACGATGCATAACATACTTCAAACAATTGACAACATACTTCAATTATCAATGCATAACATACTTCAAACAATGCATAACATAGCATACTTCAATTACATTTCAATTATCCTTCAACGATGCATAACATACTTCAAATGGTGCATAACACACTTCGAACGATCGTTTCAGATATTTGTTCATCACACAACAAGTTTCTAATTGGTGGTCATGACATAAAATCGACCGCCATCATCTTTACACAACGTCCAGATTTCCTTGTGCGCTTCCAAACTCCTTTCTATCCAATTGTGAGCCCTGATGCTTATAGTTTTTATTTCTTCACGTATTCTGATGTACTCGGCTTCTTCCGCAGCACAAGCTGTAGCATAAAATAGTCCGGTTAATCGTTTTTCTCTAAACCCTGCAGCTTGAAAATTAGCTTTAAGATGTTTAGCGCAAAACCTATGTATATGTGGCAAACACCATTTCAATTCCAAGGCTGATGGTATTCCTTTCATTCGATCCGAAATGAAGGTAATTCGTCGATTATTAACACTGTGAATGAACCGCCGCATGCGGGCAAAAAACCGCCCCCACCAATCCCCGGATTCGGACTCTACAATTGCGTATGCTAAAAGGTATAGATGGTCATCCGCATCAACAGCAGTGGCAACAAGTAGCGTCCCTTTATATTTCCCGTACAAATGTGTCCCGTCAATACATAACAATGGACGCCAATGAACAAATCCTTCAATACAAGGTCCAAAGGCCCAAAAAGCTCGATCGAAGACTCCATAATTATCGGTCGTAACGTGTCCAACACTTCCTGGGTTTGATCTAGTTATTTCAGCAAAATATTGCCTTAGACTACTATATGACTCAGCCCAATCACCATAAATTCTTTCTACCGCCTTACCCAAAGCTCTCCAAGCCTTCATGTAACTAATTTTCACAAACAACTGTTCTTCCATCAAAACTTGTACCGTTCTGGCTGTAATGTTTTGATCGGCTTTCAAAAGGTAATATTTTTGCCACTACAAAGTTAGACGTCGCCTGCTTGTGGGTGGAGTTCACCATTGGATTAACACAATTGTGTTCGCTAGGATATTTCCTTACAATCCACCAATTCTGCTCTGATTTTTTTGAGACAATAGCATGAATTATCCATGGACAATTTCCATCTATATTACAAACGGCGGTGTATTTGGTTTTATTCGATTTTATTGTTTTAAAAGATACGGCATGCAAAATCGACCATTCGCTCAACTGTTGTAACAACTTGGCTTTCGTCTCGAAAATCAAACCAACTTTAAATCTATTCTGAACGCTTACGGTTGAAAACATCTCATTGTTGAACCCAAGATTTGCAATGATTGACCTTGCCATAATTTGTTTATTGCACAAATCATCATCCAAAGGAACTTCCATTTCCACCTCATCGTTGTCTTCAGAAATATTGTCTTCAACCGGAAAATCATAGTTCAAAGGTTCATTGTTCACTTGCATATTACCTATCCACGACATGTCATTCTCCACCATGTTCACTAAATCCATACTATTTACGGAGGGTTCATCATTGACATCTTTACCTTCCTCCCCGTCTATCTCAGTATCAACATCTTCATTGTTCACGTTTACGTTTACATTCTTCAAATCAGCATTAGATTGCATAGCAGTATCGTTCACGAGGAATCTGCTATTCAAACATACGTATTACTTTAAAACCATTACCGTAATTACTACCTGCACAAATTTGATTTTTCACGAGACATGCCTCTTACTAAGATAATATAATTCAGACGGAGTTGGATACATAAATTGAGACATATGGCATTGTGATGGTCCAGCGGGACTAGGCGGTGTGGGTCGACAAGGAAGATAACTGCATATAAGGCGAAAAAAAATGTTAAGTAGCGCACAACTATCAAATTAATAGGACCTAAATTTCATAAATAAATGTTTCACCTTCCGAGAAAATGCGTAAAGCTGCCTTGACTTGGATAGGGGTACGTATACTGAATGCCCTGTGGATAGGTCATACATGGAGGATATCCATAGAGACCTTGTTGTTGACTGTAGATCGCTGTCATAGTCGGATTAATGAAACTCGAGGACGCGTTTCCGCGGCTGATACTTACTGCCTCAACAGTTCTTCGGTGCTACTCAATAACACTGTTAACTTCTTGTTCTCGTACGGATTCTTCTACTTGCAAGCACCTAATTTTCCCAACAAACAGCTCAATTGATTTCGATGTCACTGAAAACATTAGCTCGACATCGTCATCATCGGCTATTTTAATGGCTTTCGATCCTGAGTCCGTCGGCCAATTACACACTATCTCTATGTCAAATTCTTCAAATTTTATCTTGGTCGCTTTATAGATCGATTCTTTCAGCCGCATCAAATTACAACCTCTCAACACTTTAGCTGGCTTACACGACCCCCCGACATTTTGCCCACAATTATGTTCATCAACAACCGATTCGCCATCGAAATAACATATGGTTGGTACACACTTAGGAGCCATTCTACAATTTATTCAATCAACTAGTAAACTATTATCAGTTGATACCAAACAACAAATGAAATTAAAAAAAAAAAATTGAACTAGGGTTTCCAAAAAAACATACCTGCTATAGCTAATAACTTTTCAAAGAGGAAGAATTAGATTTTGTTCCTCCTGTGGATCTGAATCCAACTAAGATTAAACTACACTTTGCAAATAATTTAACAGTTTGAAATTTAGAATTTTAGTAGATCTAAGCAAAGTTTGGAACAAGACAAACACTAAAAGGTGGTTGTCCAATAAAGCAGCAGAACTAGCAGCATTTGGGATGCCGCAAACTGGCGGCATCTCAAATGCCGCTAGTGTTATTACGCAACATGGACGTGTACTTGTGGCATTTGAGATGCCGCCAGCACACGTGACGTTCTACGTGGCGAAAACTGATATATTTTTGTTATTAGTTTGCAAAGTGGGCTATTCTTGTAATTTGTTTACAAAATTGGCCTAAACACAAAATTTATCCTTTACACTATGTTCTCTAGCCACCAATACATTTGATATTGTGGATGAGAAGATGCAGAAGATAGCGAAGAACATGTATAAGAGGATGAAGGTTTTGGTTGGGACATTTATAGATCTTCTGATTTGTTTCTGGCATGAAGTCTCAAAAAAATTTCACCATGTCGGTCTTAATGAATGGAAAAAGACTTGTTTCCATTTTCTACACATTAATATCATGATAATTATAACTCTTATGGACTGTAACTTTAATTCATAAGCTGTTCACTATAACTAACACTATTTACAACAATCGCATAACACTTCAGTTTAAATGTGTGAACTATGGCATGTTGATTTTTTCCAGTTTGATATGTCAATTTGAAGTGTAAACGATTTTGATAATTTTAGTTTGTCATCTTGATTGATAAACATGATGATAGTAAATATACAATGTAGTTTATGAGTATGTAAAGTGCATGAAAAATGTTGTTTTTGACGTGATGTTGGAATTCTTTATTTATTTTATATAATTATCAGTATAATTGCTTAATTTAAATTTATTAAAACAAAATATATAATCTACATTAAATTGAAAAATAAGATATAAACTAACAATACCGACTAATTATAAACATTTACAACACTAAAAACTGTCTATTCATTACTTTCAATTTTTTTAGTTACACCGTTTATACATTTGTGATTATGTATGTTTTCTAAGTTAAAATTATAGTTTTGAATATTAATATTTTTTATGAAAGAGTGATCCTCATTACGAGGAGAGCACTTGTGAATATTTATATATTTGAATCTCTAATTAATCTTTTTTTCGGTTTCTACATTAAAATTGAAGTTCGGTGATTTTTATATAAAACTGAAGTTTTAGTTTGGTTTGATTTCAATATTTCGGTCCTTGTTGAAACCGAAACCATACGACCAGCATTTCGATGTTTCATCAAAAGGCAAACACTGGTTTGAGGAACATAATAGTATCCAAGTAATATAGTCATTGCATTGTGCAAAGGTGCATCGAGACCTACCTAATATTATGAACATTGTAAAATTCGCAGCTACCAAAAGCACTACTCCTGTTTGGAAGGTACCACTCCTCTTTGGAAGGTACTTTTTGGTGCAGATACCCACAAAATCCAATCAATGGGCTATCTTGTGAGAATTCATACTCATAAGATATCCCCCTTTGGAGATATAATCGTGTCACAAGGTGTGATATAATTGTTTTGACATTGGAACTCATATTTTCTCCTTCAAAGAGACGAGCCTAAGAATCAAAAGCTTAAGTGCCTTGTATGATACAAAGGGGGGAAGAGCTCAGAGGTCCGTGGATGATTGACAAAAGGTGAGTACACAAGGAGTTATTGCATTAACTACATGCCATTTGGCCTCTTTAATTATTTATGCATAAATGTAAAAGTGATGCAGCGTACTTAGTAATGACATGAAATAACTATGCATAAACAACAATCATTTGATCATCTAGGTTAATTAGTCGAAGATCAAACAGAATGAGAACCAATTTTTGTTAAAGTTTGGTTTACACCCACACTTTGCATATGTTGTTTCTTCGGCAACATGGACGCAATATAATTTAATTCATTATTTAAGATTCAATATTTAGGATTCGGGAAAAATAACGGGTATTATTGGTATCTTGAAAGCAGCCACAGATTCCAGAACAAGACATACATAAAGAATATATATTTTATGATATCTTGTGCATTATCTTCAAAATATGAAGGATGAAGAGGGTAAATACATTCATGAGATAATTAATAAATTTTACTACAGCCAAGTTTGTATTAAATCTCTTCAAAACTTCAAAATAAATGCATGATTGGTAAAATGCTTTTTGTAGACTGCTTGGAGCTACCTTCTGTATAAGATTTGAATGGTGAATTGAGGTAGAGTAGACAAACGATTCTGGAGTCCTTTGGTCAGCTATGGAAACAAAAAGCTTGCATCTGCTCTCCCTAAAGTATAACCAGTCATATCATATATGTATGTGTGTGTGTGTATGTAGAAGGATTCACATCCCCCTTCTATTCAATCCCCAAATGTAGCTCCATATTTTCCAGCGCAAGTTCTAATTTAAATAGTAATATGGTATGAGAAGAGAGAGAAAACATTATTATTTATATCGAAACGTGTAACTGAAAATAGGGAGCTAAGTGGGAGCTGAATAGAGGAGGCTGCGCATCCTCCCCCTATATGTGTGTTCCTCTCACACACTACAAAATTTGGAAAATGTAACAACAAATGAGGAGAGTAATTATGCTGTCAGGGGTACCGTCGAGGCACCGCCGAGCGCTGATTAGGCATTTTTTTGCAATTTAATCATTTGGTATAATAGCATTTTATTACGCTTTTTATCTAAGATGTCATTTGAGTGCTTAATTTTTTTGGAACATCAGAAGTTAGGCCTTTTTAGTATAACTTTATTTTTTTTTGCTTGGCTGAATTAAATACATTTAGAATTAAATCATCTGTTTATTTTGTTCATTTATTATAAATCTTTATATTTCATGAATTTCAACCCTTGAATCAATTTTCTAAATCTTTTTAAAAAATGAAAAACAATCAACTGGTAAATAATAACAGTTTTTCTTTATATTTGATTTGAGAATAAAAGTTACCGTTTAATTTCTCTATTTTTTAAAATTTAGCTTTATTGATTTATAAATATTTTATTTTAATTGCATTGGCCTTTTTAAAAAAAATAATAATTTCTTAATCAAGAAAAATATGATTAATTATAAATTTAAATTTATATTATTCACTAATATTATACTTGAGTTCTTTAAGATTATTTGATATACAAATATTCATTTATTGCCATTACACGAACTTTACTAATGTAAATTGTATTGCTTCTATAAATTTTAAAAGTACTTGATTGACGAAACATTTACATGTGTATAAAAGTACTTGATTGACGAAACATTTACATATGTATACACACACATACGTACATATATATAAATACACACATATATATGTATCATCTATGAAAGACAAATACGTAATGATCATTTAATCAACATCAATATAGTTTAATAAATAGTTGGTTATTTTTTGTAATTATTTAATGCGAATATTGTTTCAATATATGAGATGCATGTCTATTTTCGCCCAAGCTCCGCCTGAGCTCTAAAGCCAATCTTAGCGCTCAACGCTCCGCTCCATTTGAACTCCGCCTAGACTATGAAACCAATCTTAGCGCCCAGCGCTCCGCTCCACCTCGAACAACATAGGTGAGCACCCTTCAAGAAAGCATCTGTAACATCCCAGAATTTGTTAATTTAAATTTAGTGAATTATTTGAACTTTTAAATTCAAATTGAGAAATTTCAAGAGAAATAAAAATATTGTTAAATCAATATTATAAAGTTATATGGAAATAAATAAATAAATTGATAGTTTAAGTTTTAAATAAATAATGAATTAATTATGTAACAAATAAGAAATTGTTTTAAACAATAAAAATAAAATAAATACATACATAGATTCAAACAATATGTTAATTTTAGAACTTCAACTATATTACAAAGTAAAACAAGAACAAGGTTTGATCAAAAAAAAGACATACATTTAAATATATGCATATATGCATGTTAACAAGCATGGGAAGCATGAAGCATTAAATGATATTTACTCTTTAGCCCATAAACAAGATCCGGCCAAAAAAAAGAAAAAAAAAATTAGATTATAAAAATCTACAAAAATAAACCAAATAGTACTTATAACAATCAAACAGCATAAGCTGTAAGTATACAAGGGAGCAATGAACATTACATTACATGCTTTCATTAAATGCTATTTACTCTCCAGCATGAATAAGATCACATCAGCCAAATTAAAGCATGGGTTGAGAAAAAGAAATATTGTACTTACCTTGCTTCAGTAAACCTTCCCCTTTACACAATCTTTTATATATACATCAATCTATCTCTTTTATTTTCGTTTAACAAATTTTAGTGAAGAACAGATGTAACGCCCCGAGAATTTTCGACTTCCGAAAATTCAACATCGATACTCCCTTTATCGACTGTCGAGAAATCAAAGGCCGAAAACACGGAATGTTATGGGTTTTAAAAAGAAGAAAGAAAGAAAAAAAAAAGGTAGAAGAAAATAGAAAGATAGAAAATAGAGAGAAGAGAGAAAAGAAGGTAGAACATTTTAAAAATAGAACGGACAGAAAGGAAACCACAGAAAACAACAGAAGAACAACATCAGAATCTCACAATTCGCAGCGGAACAACATATAATAATGAATGAATAATCTTTAAACAAAGAACTATATCAGTTATTACATTACATCACATTTCATTACATCATATCATCAGAGTGTACAACAACATACAACAACAAACAATGCAGCGGAAAAAGAAATACTATATAAACTAGTAATACGCCATGCCATCCAGCTTGCCTCCAGCAACTCCAGAATATCCAGAATATCCTGATAAACCTAACTCTTAACTGCCCGTGTGGAAATTGGTGGGCACCCAGAGTTTAGGAAGGAAAACAATAAACTCCGAGTCAGTCATGTGACTGGTGTGAGAACTCAAAACAGTTTATTTAACTTTAAAATCAAAATAGAGGAATATTTTTAAATTCAATTCGCAATGCTTTTAAAAATGAGACTACCATAAGGCCTCCCGCACACACACACATGCAAACGCAGAATCGGAGGAGATTTCTCCTTATGATAGTCAAAGATGCTTGATACGCATTTAAAATAACATTTGATATTATTATTAGTGCATAGTGTATAACAAATTCATTTCGAAAGTAGAATATAAATCTTACCCAACATACGACCATTATCGTATGCCTACTATAGCTACTATCCAAACAGTGGTGACCACCATAAGTGAATAGCAGGTTCTACAACTAATACCGTACAAGTTTCGTATTGGGAATTGGATTTCCAACAAATGGTCAGGCCAAGGAACTTCCCATTGCCACATGAGAATGCCTCTGGATGGACATCCCCGAGAACCAAACCGGATCTCTACCAACACAAGGCCGGATTACTCCTAACTGAGTAACAACTGACCGAATATGCCATCCCCCGGTCCTTTGGGACCTTTATCAACCGAGCGCTCGTAATCAATTCACACAATCATAAAGTGTTTTCAACATGAGTAAGTATCTGGGCTCCATACCATGATACCACCCTTTTCCAGAAGGAAATGGACACATCCTAAAGGGTGTTACCCCTCATGACCTTGCTGCTTCTTTCCTGTTTTGACCATTCACGGGGTGTGAGGCTCGACGAATTCACGTCCACAAAAACATACTTTATACAAAAGCCATGTTTTGGGTCAACAAATGATCAACACAATGATCACTAAGATAGACGATCAAATAAATGATCCTATCACAAATAATCAACACAATGATCATTTCAGCATCACTCAGCATGTCACATTACCAAATTGGGAATATATCGCTGATAACTTCAACTATATAACCTTTGAGCTCGTACGTCTCAAAGAAGGGTGTTAAGCAAAGAATAAATTCTCCGCCACCAACAGAAATATATTTGAAAGAAATCGGCTTTATATCTCAACTTGTAATGTCAGACATACAATCCATACAAGTCTGTTCCGGGATCGAACAAAACCGAAGGCACTTACAAAGAAGTCCTTGCAATCCGGATATTCACAATCCTGATCGGATTTCCCATCACTTATGGAATCTCTATACCAGGAGCGACCCAGTGCAGAGACAATCGATAGGTCATCCTATCGCTCTCGCAAATACCGGTCTTCAACACCGATCTTCAATGCAATTCACAACGTATCACATATTCGGAATGGGTTATACGACCCCATGGTCCTTTTCCGGTTAACCCGAATAGTGAGCGCTTATTCAAAAATAAGTGTGTATTCAAATTCAATCAATTCACACCAAATACCCATTCAAAGGGAAATACTGATAGTCGGTTATTGAACTATCAATGGACATGCACACATCACCAGATTCCAAATAATTTTCCAAATTATTTATTTTCCAAAATATCTTTATAAGATATATAATTTCAACACTTCAAAAATAAATCAATATTTATTTTCAAACAAATTCCACTTTTCACATATAAATTCCATAATGAATTTATATTTCAAAATATCCATGCATATTCGATTTCAATAATTCATTTCAATTTATCTTCAAAAAGATAAATTCTAATTATTCACTTCATATTGGAAAACATTTCCATACTTATCAAAAATAAGTAATCGACAAATCTTTTTATTTTCAACCTTTGAAAATATTCAATATACTTAAATCGAATTAAGTATATTATTCATTCTTTAAGGGAAATCATTCTCTTAAACATTTTTATTTGGGCCAAAACGAATGTTGCGTAAAACATCGTTACAACGTCCCAAAATCACTAGTATAGGGATTCGAAATTAAATAGATATATAAATCCCAATACTATACAACCCATTTCCTTTCGGAAATCATTTACTATAACAACAGTGTTATAGTCCACCATTTCCTTTTATTTCTCGAAAACGTCTATTTCAACAATAAATGTTGAAATCTATGATTTCGAATCTCAACACAATTAAAACATCGTTAAATCGTTTTAATTCTATTTAAAACATTCACATTCAATACATTTTCTTTAACGTATTATTCACTATTCAAAAACGTGAATATACTTCATTAACAAATTTCATCCTTTTTATTCATTTTATTTTAAAGGATTATTCACTGTCTAAAAACGTGAATATAACTCCATTTATAAGTTATAACAATTAACTTATCAAAATAAGTCGTTTGCGAATTTATAAAACAACGTTTATAAATTCCATTTCCATTTATTTCATAACAACTTCCTTTATAAATCTTCTTTATTTACCTATTCGATTTATAATCTTAATTATAAACCAAAAGTCCAAATTATAAGTCAAACACTTATAATTTATTTATTTGCAAAAATCGTTCCTTTGAACTTTACAAATTTTATAAACCTATTGTTTATAAAATTTCATTTATAACTTCACCGTTATATAATTCTATAAATTTCCTTCATTAATGAAATTCATTTTCACTTCATTCAAACACTTATAAAAACTCGTTTTATAATGTCAATATTTCGATTTATAAATATCCATTTATAAATCTCTTAATATAAATCAATTTATATTATTCTTTTAAAACGTCTTTAAATTCCTTTATAATTTCATCATTTCGATTTATAAAATAATCAAATTTTATAAATCCTATTTTTAAACTTTTTATAACAAGTTCAGAATTCCATTTAAACTCTTTTATAAAGTCATTAATTCCTTATTTTCAAAAATCAGCTTTTAACTATATTTCACAAAAATCATAATTTTATAACTTCTAAAATTATATAACGTTTATTTATTTAAATGGATCAATTCCAAAAATATTTTTATATTTCAAAAATCACTTTGAAAATCATTTTAAAATCCCAAAATCTGGGTCCAATGATGCTACACACCAAATAGTCAATCACGACTACAACGACATCATATATCGATATGATAATCCATCAAATATCAAAATATCTGAAATCAAATAAAACTGTTGAGGAATCCTGTTGGATCCCTCCAACCTGTTTTCCTGCATCCAAAAACATTAGCACAATACCAATTTCGCTCCAGTACGAAATTATCGCAGTATATGTTCTTATTAAATATTATCCGCTTAATAACGGCGTAATAGGGTCTCATCCGCTAAACAAAAAATGCGGGAAATCAACAACTGCAATATATACATATGCCAATATATATATTGATATTACATATAATACCAATTTCACTGTTTATGAAATATTCGCGGTATATGTTTTTATTAAATAACATCCGCTTACTAACGGCGTATAATGTCTATTTTAACAATCAATAGATATTAATCATCATTCAAACATGCATTCAAATATTTTAAATCTAACTATTTAAAATAAAATCGAAATCTATTCGATTGAGTGAGAAATTCTCACCTTGGTTTTAATTTCCGTTTTAGCTTTTTATTTCGAATAAAATTAAACGCGCGTTTAATTTTACTCGAAATTCTCACTAACTCCAAACGACTCCAAACCAACTCCATCGCGTAGTGCTCGTCCATACGATTCCAACGCAACTGGTTTCGTGCAGTTTCGACCTCGTATGAAAAAGTTATTGATTTTACAAGTTTGAACGTATTTATATTAACAATTTACAACAAAACTTTAATAATTTTATACCCAAACCCTACAGGCCATTAGATCTCACTGGTTTGCATCAAGGCCATCCATCCCCTTCATCTTCCACACGCGCAACAACTACAGGAAGGAGCCTAACTCCTCAACCCATTCAAAGAAATTAGGTTTTAACATTACAACCTTGTTTCTCAACGATATCCCATCACACCACTTGCATTTCGAAGCTCCTCTCCCCCTCTAGGTTCGGCCCCAACCCCATGATGCTCGGCCCTGAGATTGGCCTCGTATGGCGTGCGAAAACTGATGAGAACGCAGGTCATTATCTCACGAAATACAACTCCGTTTAACATCACCACCGTTGAATCTCTAGTACTCGACGCTCTCTACATTTTGCTAGTTGAAAACTTTTTGAAACAATACATGGATTAGAAGATAATTTGAGGAGAAAGGGGACATTTTCTGGCCGTTCAAAATGAAGGAGGCGGCCCTGTTATAAAACCCTAGTTATTTTTTTTTTATTTCTTTGTGAATTTAACTTCTATTTATAGAAAAAGCTAGCGTAAACACTATTCATCCCGGGAATTCCGAACTCCGATTTAGGCGCCGTAACCAGCGTTTCTAAGGTTTACCCCACGTTCCGGACACAATGGAACAGGTTTCGGAAGCTAATTCGGAAGTATGTGCGAGTTATGGCTATAAACGCTCAATTTAAATTAAACCGATTTAAGTCGATTTCTAGGCGTTTTAATTTGTACCGGACAAACGGTAAATCCATTCGACTTGAAATTTGAAACCTTACAATAATATCACATTATGGATCCAATGAAACTGGTTTCGTCGAAATCTGAGACTTTTTGAAAAATGGTTATTTTCACTCGCCAAATTTAAATTAAAAACAATTCGATGCGTTTCGAGCTGCCACGATCAAACGATAGCTCCGATTGGCACGAAAATTGAAATCCGGCAATAACTAACTATTACGGATCCAATGGAACTGGTTTCGTTCAATTCTGAGACTGTTCAAAAATTGGCTATTTTACAGTCGATTATTTAATATTAAAATATTCAATTTTCACAAATTAACTTTTAATTCGATTTTAAAAGTTCTAAAATATCATTCTAACTCCAATATGATAAAATAAAATTTTACAAATCATTCTCAATCATATTTAACTCAATTTTCAATTATTTCCATAATTTAACATATTAAATTTATCGATTTAATTATCCAATTAAATCCAATAATTCAAATAAAAATTTATTCGACTTATAAATTCAATTATTAATATTTAAAATAAATTAAATATTCAAATTTTAATTAAATAAAATTCTGGGTCGTTACAATCTTTCCCCCTTAAAAGAATTTCGTCCTCGAAATTACAAGTAAGAAAAGTTAGAGAATCTATTAATTTTCCAAAATTCATAGTTAAACTTCTTATAAATCTTTACTAAGTTTTCAAATCATACTTAGTTATCTTTTTCAAAAACAACTACTATAGTTTAACTTTCAATTTCAAAACTAAGTTAAAGTTTTCAAAAAATTTCCCAATTTTCTCAAATTTTTTCTAACGCCTTAAATTTCCGGAAAAATTCGCCATAGTCTCCTTTGCGCGGCTCGATCCGAAAAAAAATGACAGTATATATATCACAAATATACATCTCATCAAGTAATGAGGCATCCCGAAGGGAAAAAAGTGTAAAAGTACGATATTTAATCCGAGATATGTACCTTATATTTTATTAGCGAGCATATACGGCTAATATAGCGCGAAAGCGAGCTCCAAATGCGAAGCAAACGCGATCCGCACCTACTAAACACTTAACAAACAACATGAGAACATGCATATATGCAAATAATCTCAATATACAACATATAGCAACATAACAACTATATATATCACATAGAAAATGCAACAATAGCAATATATATTCAACCATCAACCAACTAACATCCATATCCAATAAACATTCATTCATATTCTCATTCATATTTAATGAATTGGTTTTCACTCTAAATCATATTTGATTTATTAACATTGGATTTTATCAACATTCATTCTCAACTTTAATTAGTTTGCATTCACTAATTAAATCCAATTCACGTTCAATTCTATTCAAATTTATTTACTTCTAATTTGAATTCAATTTCATAGCTTTCGATTTCATTAACACTTAATGAATTTTATACAATCAATCAACATCCATATAACAACCAAAGTATATTAATTATAACCAAATTCCTTTGCTTATATTCATTCTCATTCAATTTATTCAACTTCTAATAACATTTGATTTCAATGAATTAATACTTTCATTCATTATTCCATATCAACTTAAATTACATTCAATTTATTCACAATTCAATTCATTCAATTTCTAAAGTTGAATTTCATTTATATAACTCAAGTTCACCTTTGTCACTTTTATTTACAACTCATATTCAACAACTCTTAAGTTATATTCCATTTAACAAACATCATTTGTTTTTCATAACTTAAATTCCCACTTGTAAATAAATTCAGATTCCAAATTCTAAAGTAAATTTTCCATTTAACTTTAAATTCATTTTTATTCACAACTCATATTCATAGATATATCCATAAAGTTTCACTTCTTATGTATATAAGTTTATTTCACAATTGTAAACACTTTAATTAAAATTTCAATTCTTATAATTCTTTTACTTATACAATTATTCTTTTATTTAGATTATTCAAACAACCAAACAATCAACTTATATACACTTTAATAATTCTGAAAAATTATTCCTTTATATATAAAAATATAATCAAGTAAAATTATTTCATTTACCCAATTTAAAACAATATTATGTCGAATTGTTCTATTCAAGTGTTTAGAAACCCCTTCGGCATAGTCTTGCGGACCACGCTGACGAAAGTTCATATGTCACTCAATAAACCAATCATCACAATATAAAACAATTTCATATTCACTAACAAGTACGCTCTCATAGCTATTATTACACTCAAACTCATTCTAGAGTACTACTGACTCTATCTCTAATGAGTAATACCCTACAGAACCATGGTTGTCGCTTAACCATCAGCTCTGATACCAAATGTAACGTCCGGGTAATTTTTCGACTTCCGGAAATTCAACATCGATACTCCCTTTATCGACTGTCGAGAAATCAAAGGCCGAAAACACGGAATGTTATGGGTTTTAAAAAGAAGAAAGAAAGAAAAAAAAAGGTAGAAGAAAATAGAAAGATAGAAAATAGAGAGAAGAGAGAAAAGAAGGTAGAACATTTTAAAAATAGAACGGACAGAAAGGAAACCACAGAAAACAACAGAAGAACAACATCAGAATCTCACAATTCGCAGCGGAACAACATATAATAATGAATGAATAATCTTTAAACAAAGAACTATATCAGTTATTACATTACATCACATTTCATTACATCATATCATCAGAGTGTACAACAACATACAACAACAAACAATGCATCGGAAAAAGAAATACTATATAAACTAGTAATACGCCATGCCATCCAGCTTGCCTCCAGCAACTCCAGAATATCCAGAATATCCTGATAAACCTAACTCTTAACTGCCAGTGTGGAAATTGGTGGGCACCCAGAGTTTAGGAAGGAAAACAATAAACTCCGAGTCAGTCATGTGACTGGTGTGAGAACTCAAAACAGTTTATTTAACTTTAAAATCAAAATAGAGGAATATTTTTAAATTCAATTCGCAATGCTTTTAAAAATGAGACTACCATAAGGCCTCCCGCACACACACACATGCAAACGCAGAATCGGAGGAGATTTCTCCTTATGATAGTCAAAGATGCTTGATACGCATTTAAAATAACATTTGATATTATTATTAGTGCATAGTGTATAACAAATTCATTTCGAAAGTAGAATATAAATCTTAGCCAACATACGACCATTATCGTATGCCTACTATAGCTACTATCCAAACAGTGGTGACCACCATAAGTGAATAGCAGGTTCTACAACTAATACCGTACAAGTTTCGTATTGGGAATTGGATTTCCAACAAATGGTCAGGCCAAGGAACTTCCCATTGCCACATGAGAATGCCTCTGGATGGACATCCCCGAGAACCAAACCGGATCTCTACCAACACAAGGCCGGGTTACTCCTAACTGAGTAACAACTGACCGAATATGCCATCCCCCGGTCCTTTGGGACCTTTATCAACCGAGCGCTCGTAATCAATTCACACAATCATAAAGTGTTTTCAACATGAGTAAGTATCTGGGCTCCATACCATGATACCACCCTTTTCCAGAAGGAAATGGACACATCCTAAAGGGTGCTACCCCTCATAACCTTGCTGCTTCTTTCCTGTTTTGACCATTCACGGGGTGTGAGGCTCGACGAATTCACGTCCACAAAAACATACTTTATACAAAAGCCATGTTTTGGGTCAACAAATGATCAACACAATGATCACTAAGATAGACGATCAAATAAATGATCCTATCACAAATAATCAACACAATGATCATTTCAGCATCACTCAGCATGTCACATTACCAAATTGGGAATATATCGCTGATAACTTCAACTATATAACTTTTGAGCTCGTACGTCTCAAAGAAGGGTGTTAAGCAAAGAATAAATTCTCCGCCACCAACAGAAATATATTTGAAAGAAATCGGCTTTATATCTCAACTTGTAATGTCAGACATACAATCCATACAAGTCTGTTCCGGGATCGAACAAAACCGAAGGCACTTACAAAGAAGTCCTTGCAATCCGGATATTCACAATCCTGATCGGATTTCCCATCACTTATGGAATCTCTATACCAGGAGCGACCCAGTGCAGAGACAATCGATAGGTCATCCTATCGCTCTCGCAAATACCGGTCTTCAACACCGATCTTCAATGCAATTCACAACGTATCACATATTCGGAATGGGTTATACGACCCCATGGTCCTTTCCCGGTTAACCCGAATAGTGAGCGCTTATTCAAAAATAAGTGTGTATTCAAATTCAATCAATTCACACCAAATACCCATTCAAAGGGAAATACTGATAGTCGGTTATTGAACTATCAATGGACATGCACACATCACCAGATTCCAAATAATTTTCCAAATTATTTATTTTCCAAAATATCTTTATAAGATATATAATTTCAACACTTCAAAAATAAATCAATATTTATTTTCAAACAAATTCCACTTTTCACATATAAATTCCATAATGAATTTATATTTCAAAATATCCATGCATATTCGATTTCAATAATTCATTTCAATTTATCTTCAAAAAGATAAATTCTAATTATTCACTTCATATTGGAAAACATTTCCATACTTATCAAAAATAAGTAATCGACAAATCTTTTTATTTTCAACCTTTGAAAATATTCAATATACTTAAATCGAATTAAGTATATTATTCATTCTTTAAGGGAAATCATTCTCTTAAACATTTTTATTTGGGCCAAAACGAATGTTGCGTAAAACATCGTTACAACGTCCCAAAATCACTAGTATAGGGATTCGAAATTAAATAGATATATAAATCCCAATACTATACAACCCATTTCCTTTCGGAAATCATTTACTATAACAACAGTGTTATAGTCCACCATTTCCTTTTATTTCTCGAAAACGTCTATTTCAACAATAAATGTTGAAATCTATGATTTCGAATCTCAACACAATTAAAACATCGTTAAATCGTTTTAATTCTATTTAAAACATTCACATTCAATACATTTTCTTTAACGTATTATTCACTATTCAAAAACGTGAATATACTTCATTAACAAATTTCATCCTTTCTATTCATTTTATTTAAAGGATTATTCACTGTCTAAAAACGTGAATATAACTCCATTTATAAGTTATAACAATTAACTTATCAAAATAAGTCGTTTGCGAATTTATAAAACAACGTTTATAAATTCCATTTCCATTTATTTCATAACAACTTCCTTTATAAATCTTCTTTATTTACCTATTCGATTTATAATCTTAATTATAAACCAAAAGTCCAAATTATAAGTCAAACACTTATAATTTATTTATTTGCAAAAATCGTTCCTTTGAACTTTACAAATTTTATAAACCTATTGTTTATAAAATTTCATTTATAACTTCACCGTTATATAATTCTATAAATTTCCTTCATTAATGAAATTCATTTTCACTTCATTCAAACACTTATAAAAACTCGTTTTATAATGTCAATATTTCGATTTATAAATATCCATTTATAAATCTCTTAATATAAATCAATTTATATTATTCTTTTAAAACGTCTTTAAATTCCTTTATAATTTCATCATTTCGATTTATAAAATAATCAAATTTTATAAATCCTATTTTTAAACTTTTTATAACAAGTTCAGAATTCCATTTAAACTCTTTTATAAAGTCATTAATTCCTTATTTTCAAAAATCAGCTTTTAACTATATTTCACAAAAATCATAATTTTATAACTTCTAAAATTATATAACGTTTATTTATTTAAATGGATCAATTCCAAAAATATTTTTATATTTCAAAAATCACTTTGAAAATCATTTTAAAATCCCAAAATCTGGGTCCAATGATGCTACACACCAAATAGTCAATCACGACTACAACGACATCATATATCGATATGATAATCCATCAAATATCAAAATATCTGAAATCAAATAAAACTGTTGAGGAATCCTGTTGGATCCCTCCAACCTGTTTTCCTGCATCCAAAAACATTAGCACAATACCAATTTCGCTCCAGTACGAAATTATCGCAGTATATGTTCTTATTAAATATTATCCGCTTAATAACGGCGTAATAGGGTCTCATCCGCTAAACAAAAAATGCGGGAAATCAACAACTGCAATATATACATATGCCAATATATATATATTGATATTACATATAATACCAATTTCACTGTTTATGAAATATTCGCGGTATATGTTTTTATTAAATAACATCCGCTTACTAACGGCGTATAATGTCTATTTTAACAATCAATAGATATTAATCATCATTCAAACATGCATTCAAATATTTTAAATCTAACTATTTAAAATAAAATCGAAATCTATTCGATTGAGTGAGAAATTCTCACCTTGGTTTTAATTTCTGTTTTAGCTTTTTATTTCGAATAAAATTAAACGCGCGTTTAATTTTACCCGAAATTCTCACTAACTCCAAACGACTCCAAACCAACTCCATCGCGTAGTGCTCGTCCATACGATTCCAACGCAACTGGTTTCGCGCAGTTTCGACCTCGTATGAAAAAGTTATTGATTTTACAAGTTTGAACGTATTTATATTAACAATTTACAACAAAACTTTAATAATTTTATACCCAAACCCTACAGGCCATTAGATCTCACTGGTTTGCATCAAGGCCATCCATCCCCTTCATCTTCCACACGCGCAACAACTACAGGAAGGAGCCGAACTCCTCAACCCATTCAAAGAAATTAGGTTTTAACATTACAACCTTGTTTCTCAACGATATCCCATCACACCACTTGCATTTCGAAGCTCCTCTCCCCCTCTAGGTTCGGCCCCAACCCCATGATGCTCGGCCCTGAGATTGGCCTCGTATGGCGTGCGAAAACTGATGAGAACGCAGGTCATTATCTCACGAAATACAACTCCGTTTAACATCACCACCGTTGAATCTCTAGTACTCGACGCTCTCTACATTTTGCTAGTTGAAAACTTCTTGAAACAATGCATGGATTAGAAGATAATTTGAGGAGAAAGGGGACATTTTCTGGCCGTTCAAAATGAAGGAGGCGGCCCTGTTATAAAACCCTAGTTATTTTTTTTTAATTTCTTTGTGAATTTAACTTCTATTTATAGAAAAAGCTAGCGTAAACACTATTCATCCCGGGAATTCCGAACTCCGATTTAGGCGCCGTAACCAGCGTTTCTAAGGTTTACCCCACGTTCCGGACACAATGGAACAGGTTTCGGAAGCTAATTCGGAAGTATGTGCGAGTTATGGCTATAAACGCTCAATTTAAATTAAACCGATTTAAGTCGATTTCTAGGCGTTTTAATTTGTACCGGACAAACGGTAAATCCAATCGACTTGAAATTTGAAACCTTACAATAATATCACATTACGGATCCAATGAAACTGGTTTCGTCGAAATCTGAGACTTTTTGAAAAATGGTTATTTTCACTCGCCAAATTTAAATTAAAAACAATTCGATGCGTTTCGAGCTGCCACGATCAAACGATAGCTCCGATTGACACGAAAATTGAAATCCGGTAATAACTAACTATTACGGATCCAATGGAACTGGTTTCGTTCAATTCTGAGACTGTTCAAAAATTGGCTATTTTACAGTCGATTATTTAATATTAAAATATTCAATTTTCACAAATTAACTTTTAATTCGATTTTAAAAGTTCTAAAATATCATTCTAACTCCAATATGATAAAATAAAATTTTACAAATCATTCTCAATCATATTTAACTCAATTTTCAATTATTTCCATAATTTAACATATTAAATTTATCGATTTAATTATCCAATTAAATCCAATAATTCAAATAAAAATTTATTCGACTTATAAATTCAATTATTAATATTTAAAATAAATTAAATATTCAAATTTTAATTAAATAAAATTCTGGGTCGTTACAACAGAAATAAAAAAGAAGAAAAAAAAGAACTCACTTTATATTCAAGTTTGAAAGCAAATTTAATGAAGAAAGAAAAAAAAAGAGAAAAAGATCAAACCGCAGTTTCAAAACAGAAACATCGCTGCTCATCAATATATCCAAGGTGAGTAAACATCAAGTTTAAAATTTTAAGTTTAATTAAAATCAGTTCAGGAAAGTTATTGATCATGTGGTATTGTATATGCATTATCTTTAAATATAAATCTGTTGCTTTGCATATTGGTCTTCACAGTTTTGGATTACAGGTTTTTTACATTCAAACTCAAATTTTTTCTCAACTAATCATTTTAAAACTTTAAGTTTCATTTAAACAAGATGTTTAAACTTAAATTAAAAATTTTAAAAGCAGATTTAAATCATGTTTATAAGTTATCATCAGTGTAATATTGTTTACAAGTATTCAACTAAAATTTGATGAAAAAATAATTGTTGAAAACTGTTAATTCAAGATTATATATTGAATCTATACTGAAATCCATGATTTTTAAAACAAAAATGAAGTTTTTTAATGAAGTGTTTCGAGAGCAGTTTGATAATTTCATAAGTTCGCATTTTTCTAAATTTCTGACAATCAAATCAATTATAAATGCCAAAATTTTGTTTGAAGCAAGTTGAAACATTGATGATCTCAGGAAAATTATCAATTAGTTTTCCTATTTCGTGAATTAGGAGGACGAGTGCGATTTAGGGTTTAACCCTGGGTTTTGAAATGTTTGGTAAACGTGGTGATTTCGCCACCACGAGATGGTCGAGCTTCATAAAATTGAGGGGAATGGAAAATTTTCGTGTTGTCAAGGCGTGGACGAAATATGGGCGACTCTGGTGGCGTGAGACGCGGCGGCGAGGCGTTTGTTGGTCGATGTTGATTGTAGTTTTTTTCGACCAAAATGCCAAATTCTGATTTCAAGTTGATGGCCTCGAATCGAGTTACGATTTCGAATATATTGGATGTTAGTGACTTGCCGGAGTCATCGGTGATCGCCAGAACGTTGGCGTTGTGGTGTACACGTGCACGACGTGGGTGTCGTGTCAGGGAGTTCTACAATGGGTAATTTGAGTTGATACTCGAGGAAAAGCACGTTTTCCTCGGGATGAAACTCGCGTACGCGAGTATATTGGGCTACTTAGTTTAGGCATTTAACTGGAGAAGAAAAAGAAAAAGAAAAAAAGAACAGAAAAAAAGGAAGAAGACGAAACTAGGACGAGGGGAGAAAGGAAAGGTCTAGGGGAAGAAACGAGAAGGACCCGAGTTTGGCTCGAGTGGAAAGCGGGTTTACTCGGGTGTGTTTTAAAATGGGTTAAGCCCAAACAAATTTTCAAGTTAACAATGATTAAGTAATTTTTGTATTTGCAATGCAACCAAGATTGATTTATGTTACGTTAAAAACTTACTATAAGTTTAAAATTTGTTAACAATGTTTTAAAAAGTTAATTAACCTTTTAAATTAAGTAATTAAATTTAAAATAAGGATTGAAGTTGATTTACATTTAAATTTTCAATGTAACCATAAATTGATTTTTAAAGTGTAAAGCAGATTCTTAAATGAAAATTGAGGTAAAAAAAAAATTTGTATTAATTAATGATTTTAAAAAGAAATTAAGAATGATATACAATTTGAAATTAAAATTGATTTATAAACAATTAAGTGTTCAAATTAAATTTGTAAATTAAGAATTTGTTATTCGGATAAATTAAAGTCGACAAATCAAATTTAGGGGTTAATTAAAATAACTAATTTTGAAACAATAAATCGAGTTAATTAAGATTTAATTTATTTATCCAAATTTTAATCATTGATTTTAAACATCACTACAAATAATTGTGTGGTAAATTTATTTAGACCACATTGGAAAATAATTAACTATGGTTGTGCACGATATTGATATATCTATTCTATTTGTGATACTGTGTGATGTAGATTGCCATATACTGCACTGTAATTGTGATTTGTTCTGTATTGATGTAAAAACCCTATTTGCCCGTAAAACGGCATTTAAAAATTCGATGCGACAGGGAGTCGGATTTCAGTTGATTATCTGAAACTCACATAAATGAGTGAATCTTTGTGAATGACATCCACATGTCTTAAAATTGACACTCACTATTTGAATTAATCGGGAGAGGAGCTTTGTGTCGTATAACCCATTTCGAATATGTGATTCGACGTTATGGATAACATTTGAAGACCGGTGATGAAGGCCGGGTATTTGCGAGAACGATAGGATGACCTATCGATTGTCTCTGCACCGAGTAGCTACGGTATAGAGATTCCCTAAGTGATGGGAAATTCGATCGGGATTATGGACGCCCGGATTGCAAGGACTTCTTTGGAAGTGCCTTCGGTTCTGTTCGAACCCAGTACAGAATTGTATGGATTGTATGTCTGACATTACAATTGAGACATAAAGCAGATTTCTTTCAAATACATTTCTATTGGTGGCGGAGAATTTATACTTTTAGCTTAACACTCTTCTCTGAGACGTACGAGCTCAGAGGTTATGTAGTTGAAGGTTATCTGCAATATATTCTCAACTTGGTAATGTGGCATGTTGAGTGCTGCTGAGCATTTGTTGATCAAAGCGTGGCTTTTGTGAAAAACGTAGCTTTATGGACGAGACTTCGTCGAACCTCACACCCCGTAATGGTCGAAACAGGAAAGATACAGCAAGGTTATTGGGGGTAGCGCCCCTTAGGGTATGTGCATTTCCTTCTGGATAGAAGTGGTGTCATGGTATGGAGCCCAGATACTTAACTTATGTGTATATATATTACTTTGTGATTTGTTGTTGGGGCCCCGGATAAAAGTTGGTTACAACCGGTGGATGGCATACTTGTGTCTGTAGTTACCCAGTTAGGGGTAACCCGGCCTTGTGTTGGCAGAGATACGGTTAGGTTTTCGGATCGTCCCTCCAGTGGCGTACCCATGTGGCCCAGTAAGTTCCTTAGCCTGACCATTTGTTGGAAATCTAATTACCAATACGAACACTATACGGTTTTAGTTGTAGAACCTGCCATTTACTTATGGTGGCGCCCCACTGTTTAGATGGTAGCTATAGTAGGCATACGATAATGGTCGTATGTTGGCTAAGATTAATATTCTATTTTCGAAATGCTTTCTACACTATATATGCACTAGTAATAATATCAAAGAAATTTTCCCGTACCAAGCATATTTGACTATCATAAGAAGAAATCTCCTTCAATTCTGCGATTGCATTGTGTGTGGCGGAAGGTCTTATGGTAGTTTCATTTTTAAAAGCATACCGAAATTCTTTTCTAAATCTAGTTTCTTTAAAAGTAGTTGTTGTTTTTGTTTACTCATACCAGTCCCATGACTGACCTGGACTTTATTGTTTCTTTCCTAAACTCTGGGTGCTCATAATTTTTACTCGGGCAGCCTAGTAGCAGGTTTTCTGTACTCTAGAATTAGCAGTATTTTGGAGCTTTTGCTTTGGAGATATCTTAGGAGAATTTGGAGATCTCGGGTGTTTAGATTTTGGGAGTTCGTTATCACTTTTTCATTCGAAGACTTTTTGGATATATGATCACTGTTGTATTAGTATGATGTTTATTTGGAGTTGTGGTGTATGTATTAAATACTCTGATGTAGTAATGGATATTATACTATTGTATCTGTGTTATATGCATGATATTCATTTTGTTCCACTGTTTTATATTCATCTGATGTTGTTATAAGCTCCATCCGAACTGAAATTTGACATTCGAATCTCCGGCAGTTGAATACAAGTGAGGTATTTGATGTCGACTTTTGAACGATGAATTTTGGGTCATGACAAATTGGTATCATAGCTGAAGGTTGAGTAAGAACTTTAGCTACGGAGTATAACACATTAGTTGGCTCATTAGAGATAGGGTAAAGTATGCCATAGAATGAGTATAACCAAGACTGAAAACTCTAAATTTTCTTAGTCTATTTCTTTTTACTGCTGATATTCCTTAAGATATTTCGTCTGTATGTCTAAATCAATTTTCTTACTAATTTCAGATAGTAAGAATGAGTGTGCATAGAGGAAGAGCTAGGGGTCAAGGGAATGCCGCAGCACCTAATCAAGATCCCCCAATAGCAGTAGCAGCAATAGATATCCAGCAGCAGCCGAATCTGGCTGATTTGTATAAAAATTTCTCAAAGCTTGGTGGCAAACCGTTCACTGTCAAGGAGTCAATTGTTGAGGCTCAAGCATGGGTAAGATCATGTGAGAAAATTTTTAAAGGGCTAAAGCTGCAAGACGAGCAGAAGAGACTTATAGCTTCTTGGCAACTCCAAGAAGAAGCCTCGGCCTGGTGGGAAATAGTCATTATAGATGAATCAGAGGAAGAGTTTATTTGGAATCGATTTAGGGAGGTGTTTGAAAAGCGTTATATGCCGTCGGCGGTAATTTCCAGAACGTATCAAGAATTTCTGGATTTGAAACAAGAAAGCTTGTTATTTGAGGAGTACTTAAACAAGTTCAACGAACTATCTCGTTTTGGTCCGGAGTTGTTAAACATGCTTCTTAAGAAAAATGAAAGGTTCATCCGTGGAATGAACCAGAAGTATCATGAAATGATGACAGCACACGTCAAAGAATCTTTTTCTGATCTTATTGATATGGGATATAGGTATTCCACACTGGATATGCAGTAGATTCCAAGGGAAGGAGGAAATTCAAATAATCAGAATTGGAAGAAAAGGAAGTTTAGGGGCAAGAAGCCACAACAAGACAAGGATAAGAAGAGCAGTCAAGGAAATTCGGCTAGGAACATAACTTGTTACAATTGCCAAGAGAAATGCCATTATTCAAACAGCTGCAAAAACCCGAAGAAGCAAGTTAAGAAGGAATAACCTGTGAGGAATGATCAAGGAGCTAAGGAATGCTATAATTGTCACAAGCCTGGACATTTATTAAAGATTGCCCGGTAATGAAGCAAGTACAGGTGGCAAATGTTTATGCGATAAAGAAAGACCCTTCAACTTCAAAAGCAGATAAAGGAAAAGGTGTTCTAGAAGGTAACCTTACTATTTATGATAGAGCTGTTAGAGTTTTATTTGACACGGGAGCTTCACATAGCTTTATCTCCCAACAAACCGTCAGCGAATTAGAACTTAAAACTGAATTTGTTGACGACCCTATTTGCGTGAAAAATCCGGTTGGAGACCCCGCAAATCTTTGTTTATATTGTAAGAAAGTTCCTGTTTCATATACTCGCTATCAATTTCCTATCAACCTTTATATCCTCGAATTTAATGAATTTGAAATCTTACTCAGAATGAACTGGTTATCGAGATACGAAGCTAAATTGGATTGTAATAATCGGACAGTTATAGTCAAAACAAGCCTTGGAAATTTTGTTGAAATCTCTTGTGAGGATCCGAGTCCAAAGAGAGATTGATGTATACTTTGGGATATCCTAAACCCAGTTTGCAGACTATACCTGTTTTTCGGGAATTTTCGACATATTTGAAGAAGTAAAATCCTTACCTCTACGCAGAGAAATAGAATTCCGAATTGACTTAGTACCCAATGCTCGTCCTGTTGTTCACGCAAGTCGCAGGACGTCACCTAGGGAAAGAATTGAATTATTCAATCAAACTCGAGATTTGCTAAAGAAAGGATTGATTCGCTCTAGTGTTTCTGAATGGGGTTCAGCTGTCGTGTTCGTCGCTAAATCGGACGGATCTTTGAGATTGTGTGTAGATTACCGCGATCTCAATAAACAAACTCTCAAAAACAATTTCCCTTTACCTAGAATTGATGATCTATTTGATCAACTTCATGGCGCTTGATTCTTTTCTAAGATGGATTTAGCTCAGGGATTCCATCAGCTGTGAATAGGCGAGGATTGTGTTCATTTAAAAGCCTTTAGGGGTCCTGACATGTTCTGCGAGTGGTTAGTTATGCCGTTCGGACTGACCAACGCTCCTGCGTACTTCGTAGATTTAATGACTCGAGTATTTCGAGAAGTATTGAACAAATTTATCCTTGTATTTGTTGATGATATCTTGATTTACTCCAAAACCGAAGAAGAGCATGTTGAACATCTTAGAATTGTTTTGGAAATATTGAGGAGGAATATCCTATTCGCTAAATTTTCTAAGTGTCACTTTTGGGTCAAAGAAGTCAGATTTCTTGGTCATATTGTTAATGAAGAAGGAATTTCTGTTGATCCAAGCAAGATTTCTGCAATTCTGGACTGGAAGCAACCCACTACTCGTAGAGAAGTTCGAAGTTTTCTGGGTTTAGCGGGATATTATAAAAAGTTTGTGCAGGATTTTTGTAAGTTGGCTAGCCCATTGACTAAGATAACAATGAAGAATTCTAAATTCGTTTGGACTCCAAGATGTGATGAAGCTTTCTATGAACTGAAAAAGAGATTGACTACTACTCCTGTTCTCGCTATCATTAACGGGAACCAAGGCTTTTCTGTCTATACTGACGCATGTGGTGATGGGGTAGGTGCAGTATTAATGTAGAATGGGAAGGTAGTTGCCTACGTGAGTAGACAATTACGTTCGCACGAGAGAAACTACCCAACATAAGATTTGGAGCTTTTGGCTGTTGTTTTTGCTTTAAAAATCTGGTGACACTATCTTCTGGGTAAGAATCTTTTCAGATTTCTTAAAAAATTTACGAAATTAACTAAACTTAAACAATATACTTAATAAGCTCTCTTTATTTAGGTGAAAAATTCGAATCATTCACCGACCATAAATCCTTGAAATATCTCTTTACCCAGAAGGATCTGAATCTGCGACAACAAATTTGGTTGGAATTTATGGCATCATATGACCTAGATATTCTGTATACACCGGGAAAGGCCAATGTAGTTGCAGACGCCTTAAGCAGAAGATATGGTATTCTCGCATATCTTGTTATTGCTCCTACTCTTCTTAAAAAGATTGCAAGATAGCAGACCGAAGACAAGTTTCTTCGGGAAATTCGTAGAAGAATATGTCGAGGTGAAGATTCTAGTTTTGAAATTGATGATAACGGAGTTATAAGGATGAAAGGAAGAATTTGTGTCCCTAACATTTCGGAGCTGAAACGGGAAGTTTTAGATGAATGCCACAAGTCAAAACTTTGTATCCACCCAAGAGTTAATAAAATGTATAGAGATATTAAAAGAACTTTCTGGCGGAAGACAATGAAAAGAGACATATCTACTTACGTGAGTCGCTGTGCTATTTGTCAACAAATCAAAAGCGATCAAAAGAAAGTGGCCGGTTTACTTCAGCCTTTGGAAGTACCGAAATGGAAATGGGATCAGGTATCAATGGATTTCATCGACGGATTGCCACGAACCAAGAAGGGAAATGAAGCGATTTGGGTTATAGTGGACCGTCTAACCAAAACTGCTCACTTTATTCCAGTGAAATCCACTCGGACTGCAGCAAGCTTAGCAGGGCTATATATAAAGGAAATTGTTCGTCTCCATGGTATTCCCAGCAGTATAGTAAGTGATCGTGATCCGATCTTCACTAGTAGATTTTGGGAGGCACTCCAAGACGCTTTTGGAACAAAATTAAATTTCAGTACTGCTTATAACACACAATCTGATGGGCAAACTGAAAGGATTAACCGAATTCTATAAGACCTTTTACGTACTTGCATTCTCGATTTTGGTGGTTCTTGGGAGGACCATTTGCATCTGGTCGAATTCTCATATAATAACAGTTATCAGGCCAGTATAGAAATGGCTCCTTTCGAAGCTTTATATGGTCATCCGTGTCGATCACCTACATGCTGGATTGAATCAGGTGACAGACTCATCCTTGGACCAGATATGATTAAAGAAGCCACGGAGAAGGTTGATTTTATTCGAAAGAAATTAACAACTGCTCAAATTCGCCAGAAGAACTATTATGACCGTCGAAGAAGATATTTGGAATTTCAAGTTGGAGATTCTATATTTCTTAAAGTGTCTCCGATGCGGGGTGTATTGAGATTCGAGAAAAATTAGAAAGCTAGCACCGCATTATATTGGTCCTTTTCCTATTTTGGAAAGGATTGGTCCTCTGGCATATCGAGTACAGCTACCCAACTGGTTGTTTGGCGTGCAAGATGTGTTTCACATTTCTAATCTTCGGAAGTATGTGCATGATCCAGATTGTATTATCGAAGAAGCTGCTCAGCAGGATCTCGAAATTACTCCCAACTTGGCAGTAAAGAGGGAGCCGATAAAAATTGTAGATCGTGATGAGAAGCGATTGAGGAACAAAGTTGTGAAACTGGTCAAAGTTCAATGGAGTGGCGATCCAAAGGACTGTACTTGGGAGACTGAAGATAATATGAAGAAATCATATCCCAATTGTAGAGTAGACATCTCGGCTTAAACTGGTAAGCCACTTCCTTATTTTTCTGAATTCGTATATATCTTTGTTTGCGTTTCTCTCTCTTTCAATTTCGAGGACGAAATTTTCTTAAGGAGGGGATATTGTAACATCCCAGAATTTGTTAATTTAAATTTAGTGAATTATTTGAACTTTTAAATTTAAATTGAGAAATTTCAAGATAAATAAAAATATTGTTAATATTAATATTATAAAGTTATATGGAAATATATAAATAAATTGATAGTTTAAGTTTTAAATAAATAATGAATTAATTATGTAACAAATAAGAAATTGTTTTAAACAATAAAAATAAAATAAATACATACATAGATTCAAACAATATGTTAATTTTAGAACTTCAACTATATTACAAAGTAAAACAAGAACAAGATTTGATCAAAAAAAAGAAAGACATACATTTAAATATAAGTATGTAAAAATATAAACAAGAAAAAAAAACTGTGAAATAAACTTATTACTTATAAAAATAAAATCAAACAGCATATATGCATGTTAACAAGCATGGGAAGCATGAAGCATTAAATGATATTTACTCTTCAGCCCATAAACAAGATCTACCAAAAAAAATTAGATTATAAAAATCTACAAAAATAAACCAAATAGTACTTATAACAATCAAACAACATAAGCTGTAAGTATACAAGGGAGCAATGAACATTACATTACATGCTTTCATTAAATGCTATTTACTCTCCAGCATGAATAAGATCACATCAGCCAAATTAAAGCATGGGTTGAGCAAAAGAAATATTGTACTTACCTTGCTTCAGTAAACCTTCCCCTTTACACAATCTTTTATATATACATCAATCTATCTCTTTTATTTTCGTTTAACAAATTTTAGTGAAGAACATAAATAAAAAAGAAGAAAAAAAAGAACTCACTTTATATTCAAGTTTGAAAGCAAATTTAATGAAGAAAGAAAAAAAAAGAGAAAAAGATCAAACTGCAGTTTCAAAACAGAAACATCGCTGCTCATCAATATATCCAAGGTGAGTAAACATCAAGTTTAAAATTTTAAGTTTAATTAAAATCAGTTCAGGACAGTTATTGATCATGTGGTATTGTATATGCATTATCTTTAAATATAAATCTGTTGCTTTGCATATTGGTCTTCACAGTTTTGGATTACAGGTTTTTTACATTCAAACTCAAATTTTTTCTCGACTAATCATTTTAAAACTTTAAGTTTCATTTAAACAAGATGTTTAAACTTAAATTAAAAAATTTAAAAGCAGATTTAAACCATGTTTATAAGTTATCATCACTGTAATATTGTTTACAAGTATTCAACTAAAATTTGATGAAAAATTAATTGTTGAAAACTGTTAATTCAAGATTATATATTGAATCTATACTGAAATCCATGATTTTTAAAACAAAAATGAAGATTTTTAATGAAGTGTTTCAAGAGCAGTTTGATAATTTAATAAGTTCGCATTTTTCTAAATTTCTGACAATCAAATCAATTATAAATGCTAAAATTTTGTTTGAAGCAAGTTGAAACATTGATGATCTCAGGAAAATTTTCAATTAGTTTTTCTATTTCGTGAATTAGGAGGACGAGTGTGATTTAGTGTTTAACCCTGGGTTTTGAAATGTTCGGTAAACGTGGTGATTTCGCCACCACGAGATGGTCGAGCTTCATAAAATTGAGGGAAATGGAAGATTTTCGTGTTGTCAAGGCGTGGACGAAATATGGGCGACTCCGGTGGCGTGAGACGCGGCGGCGAGGCGTTTGTTGGTCGATGTTGATTGTAGTTTTTTTTTTCGACCAAAATGCCAAATTCTGATTTCAAGTTGATGGCCTCGAATCGAGTTACGATTTCGAATATACGGGATGTTAGTGACTTGCCGGAGTCATTGGAGATCGCCAGAACACTGGCGCGGTGGTGTACACGTGTACGACGTGGATCTCATGTCAGGGAGTTCTTCTGTGGGTAATTTGAGTTGATACTCGAGGAAAAGCACATTTGCTTCGGAATGAAACTCGCGTACGCGAGTATACTGGGCTATCTTAGTTTAGGCATTTAACTGGAAAAAAAAAGAACAGAAAAAAAGGAAGAAGAAGAAAGTGGGACGAGGAGAGAAAGGAAAGGTCTCGGGGTAGAAACGAGAAGGACCCGAGTTTGGCTCGAATGGAAAGCGGGTTTACTCGGGTGTGTTTAAAATGGGTTAAGCCCAAACAAATTTTCAAGTTAACAATGATTAAGTAATTTTTGTATTTGCAATGCAACCAAGATTGATTTATGTTACGTTAAAAACTTACTATAAGTTTAAAATTTGTTAACAATGTTTTAAAAAGTTAATTAACCCATTAAATTAAGTAATTAAATTTAAAATAAGGATTGAAGTTGATTTACATTTAAATTTTCAATGTAACCATAAATTGATTTTTAAAGTGTAAAACAAATTCTTAAATGAAAATTGAGGTAAAAAAAAAATTGTATTAATTAATAATTTTAAAAAGAAATTAAGAATGATACACAATTTGAAATTAAAATTGATTTATAAACAATTAAGTGTTCAAATTAAATTTGTAAATTGAGAATTTGTTATTCAGATAAATTAAAGTCAACAAATCAAATTTAGGGGTTAATTAAAATAACTTATTTTGAAACAATAAATCGAGTTAATTAAGATTTAATTTATTTATCCAAATTTTAATCATTGATTTTAAACATCACTACAAATAATTGTGTGGTAAATTTATTTAGCCACATTGGAAAATAATTAACTATGGCTGTGCACGATATTGATATTTCTATTCTGTTTGTGATCTTGTGTGATGTAGATTGCCATGTACTGCACTGTAATTGTGATTTGTTCTGTATTGATGTAAAAACCATGTTTACCCGTAAAACGGCATTTAAAACTTCGATGCGACAGGGAGTCGGATTTCACTTGATTATCCGAAACCCACATCGAATGAGTGAATCTTTGTGAATGACGTCCACATGTTTTAAAATTGACACTCACTATTCGAATTAACCGGAAGAGGACCTTTGTGTCGTATAACCCATATCGAATATGTGATTCGACGTTATAGATAGCACTTGAAGACCGGCGATGAAGACCAGGTATTTGCGAGAACGATAGGATGGTCTATCGATTGTCTCTGCACCGAGTAGCTTCGGTATAGAGATTCCCTAAGTGATGGGAAGTCCGATCGGGATTATGGACGCCCGGATTGCAAGGACTTCTTTGGAAGTGCCTTCGGTTCTGTTCGAACCCAGAACAGACTTATATGGATTGTATGTCTGACATTACAATTGAGATATAAAGCAAATTTCTTTCAAATACATTTCTGTTGGTGGCGGAGAATTTATTCTCATAGCTTAACACCCTTCTCTGAGACGTATGAGCTCAGAGCTTATGTAGTTGAAGGTTATCCGTAATATATTCCCAACTTGCTAATGTGGCATGCTGAGTGCCGCTGATCATTTGTTGATCAAAGCGTGGCTTTTGTGAAAAGCGTAGCTTTGTGGACGAGATTTCGTCGAACCTCACATCCCGTAATGGTCGAAACAGGAAAGATGCAACAAGGTTATTGGGGGTAGCGCCCCTTAGGTTATGTACATTTCCTTCTGGATAGAAGTGGTGTCATGGTATGGAGCCCAGATGCTTAACTTATGTGTATATATATTACTTTGTGATTTGTTGCTGGGACCCCGGATAAAGGTTGGTTACAACCGGGGGATGGCATACTCGTGTCTGTAGTTACCCAGTTAGGGGTAACCCGACCTTGTGTTGGCAGAGATCCGGTTAGGTTCTCGGATCGTCCCTCCAGTGGCATACTCATGTGGCCCAGTAAGTTCCTTAGCCTGACCATTTGTTGGAAATCCAATTACCAATACGAATACTGTACGGTTTTAGTTGTAGAACCTGTCATTTACTTATGATGGCGCCCCACTGTTTAGATGGTAGCTATAGTAGGCATACGATAATGGTCGTATGTTGGCTAAGATTAGTATTCTATTTTCGAAATGCTTTCTACACTATATATGCACTAGTAATAATATCAAAGAAATTTCCCCGTACCAAACATATTTGACTATCATAAGAAGAAATCTCCTTCAATTCTGCGATTGCATTGTGTGTGTGGCGGGAGGTCTTATGGTAGTTTAATTTTTAAAAGCATACCGAAATTCTTTTCTAAATCTATTTTCTTTAAAAGCAATTGTTGTTTTTGTTTACTCATACCAGTCTCATGACTGACCTGGAGTTTATTGTTTCTTTCCTAAACTCTGAATGCCCATAATTTTTACTCGGGCAGCCTAGTAGCAGGTTTTCTGTACTCTGGAGTTAGCAGTATTTTGGAGCTTTTGCTTTGGAGATATCTTAGGAGCATTTGGAGATCTCAGGTGTTTAGATTTTGGGAGTTCGTTATCACTTCTTTCATTCGAAGACTTTTTGGATATATGATCACTGTTGTATTAGTATGATGTTTATTTGGAGTTGTGGCGTATGTATTAAATACTCTGATGTAGTAATGGATATTATACTGTTGTACCTTTGTTATATGCATGATACTGATTCTGTTCCGCTATTTTATATTCATCTGATGTTGTTATAAGCTCCATCCAAACTGAAATTTGACGTTCGAATCTCCGGCAGTTGAATACAAGTGAGGTATTTGATATCGACTTTTGAACGATGAATTTTGGGTCGTGACAGCATCCACGCACGAGTGCGTAATTCAAATACAAGTTGCGTTCATGCAATAATATGGCAAATAATGCGCCTGGAACCTTGTCAGACAACTAATCACTAATTAATTAATTTATTTTTAGTTAATAGCAAGTGCCCTACTTGTTTGAATAAGATACAACAACAATTTCCTCCTAGTTCGCTGAATAACTGTACTAATATGAGTCATAAAATATCACATGATACTTGTGAGGCAAACGCATACATACCAGCACATAGTTTTGTTACTCTTGGAACACTGAATATCATCCATCCTTTCTTATACCTCTACTACATATATATACAGCCGACTATATCAACTTCAGCAAAACGAAACAAATAATCGAATAATTTACTTACCCACTCATCCTTAGTCTCCTCCACAAACTTTACAAGTATGATCAACTCTAAGAGACTCCTAGATATGGTGAAAACCCTGCAAAAAACAACCTTTCCAGGAACAAAAAGAAGAATCATGTTAGTAAAAGAATACGTAGTATATGCTGATCTGCTCAAGACGTGGTGCTGTTATCTCAACCACTCATCTGGATGGCTAGTATCTTTTCTTTATTTCACTTTGGATCATGGGCTGAAGCCCAATAAGAATGTTATGTATATATATTGCACTGCTTGTACATTGTAACATCAATTCTCCTTTACAGATCATTAATAAAAGTCATTTACAAATTCTTGTTACCGAAATATAACTTTTCTAACATGGTATCAGAGCTTTCATATCAAGGCTTAACAGCCATTTGATTCTTTTAATTCACTCACCATCAGAAAAAAAGAAAACCATCATTTGGTGATCACCTTCATCGGAGATTATCTCATCATCTGAAGGGTGTAACTCTGTGCCGTGCCTACATTTGTGGCTGCATCAGAGTAATCTCAGAAAACCATTCAATCAAGAAGATCAGAAGAAAAAAAAAGGGAAATCAAGAAATCAAGAATCATCTCAAAATTAAAGAAAGTGCCCTCCAGCACAACATATCAGATCAAAGACAGTTGATCATCATCCATGTTCACGGTAGCATCAGTTTTACTGTGAGAAAATTCTTGATTGAATATCTTTTATTTTTCTTTTTCCTCTGTTTTCCAATTGAATATTTTCTGCAATTCTGCCTTCTCTATTTTCTTCTTGGTTCTGAAATCATCATGAGTGAAGAGATGGATAATCAACCTGAAATGTCAAGCACAAGAGTATCTCAAAACCAATCTCAGTTAGATCTAATAAATGATCTGATGAAAACCATAATCAAACCTCAAAGCCAAATGATATCCATTCAGCTTGATGAATCAAATTTCTTACTCTGGAAATTACAAGTAGAAACATCCATTAGAGGTTATGGATTAGAGGATTTTATTCTTGGAACAAGAATTACTCCACCAAGATTTATTAAGGCTAATGAAGACAAACCGGTGCAAAATCCTGAATATATAGCACATCAAAGGCAAGACAGCCTTGTATGTGCATGGATGATGTCATCCATAAGTGTATCAATTCTGCCACAACTTATAGGCTGTAAAACTGCTCAAGAAGTATGGACCACAATTGAAAGAAACTTCACTTCTCAGTCATCTGCAAGAATCATGCACCACAGAAGACAGTTACAAAATATTAGAAAGAATGATATGTCAATGAATGAATATCTGCTCAAAGTTAAAAACTTATGTGATCAATTAGCTTCAGCTGGACATAGAGTATCTGAATCAGAACATGTGCTGCATATTGTTAGTGGCCTAGACAATGAATATGAAGCTGTTGTGGCCATCATCTCCACTATGGAGCCTACACCACCCTTACAGTATGTGTATTCTACCCTTCTTTCACATGAAGGAAGGATAGAACACAACAAAACTGTAAGTTCAGATATCTCTATCAACAATACTTACTACAAAAATAAACAAAATCCAAGTACCAGAGGACAGTTTAATAACTTCCAAAGGGGTGGACCATTCAATAGAGGAAGAAGAGGAGGTAGAAGCAACAACAGCAATAAAATAAGGTGTCAAATATGTGAGAAGTATGGTCATGGAGCAAATAAATGTTACTTCTGATTCAACAAAAACTATACTCCTTCACAACAAGGTAGCAGTGCAAATGTAAATCTTGTCAGTACTCCAAAAGACAGCAATTCGAGTCAAGCAGAAATTCTAAACTCTGAGACAACTACAAATGATGATACTGCCTGTTGGTACCCAGACTCAGGGGCAACTAATCATGTGACCAACAATCTCAACAATCTAAACTTGGGAAACAAAGAGTACAAAGGTACACAAAATCTTTTTGTTGGTAATGGTAAAATTGTGCACATTACACACACTGGAAATGCAAGAATATATGGACCCAAACAACTTTTACTAAGAAATTTGTTAAGGGTACCATCAATTAAAAAGAATCTAATGAGTGTTTCCCAATTTGCTAAAGACAACAAAGTTTATTTTGAATTTTATCCTGACACATGCTTAGTTAAAGATATACTAACTCAAGAAATTATTTTGCAGGGTAAAGAAAACAATGGGATGTACAGATTTAATTTTTCAAATTCAAAATTCTCTGAGAATAAGGGAAATAGTCATGTAATGAATGTTTCTAGTGAATATAATAAAATTGATTTATGGCATCGCAAACTGGGTCATCCCAGTATAAAAATTGTAAAACATGTTATGAGTAACAATAACATTTCATCTAGTAATATCCCTGATTCTTACTTTTGCACTTCATGCCAATTGGGAAAGAGTCATAAACTTGCATTTCCAGATTCACACACAAGTTACATAAAACCACTTGAATTAATTGCTAGTGATCTATGGGGGCCGGCACCTATTAGCTCAAATTATGGTTACAAATATTACATATCCTTTATAGATGCTTATTCAAGATTTGTATGGATATACATGTTGAAGTCTAAATCTGAAACTAGTAACATAGTAATACAGTTTATTAACAAGGTTGAAAATATGACTGGAAATAAAGTATGTACATTTCAGTCAGATGGTGGGAAAGAATTTTTGCCTTTAAAATTCTTTTTTGAAAAAAAAGGTATTAATCATAGGACTACATGTCCATACACATCTGAACAAAATGGAATCATAGAAAGAAAACATAGACATATTGTAGAAACTGGGTTAACACTATTAGCACAAGCCTCAATGCCTTTAAAATTTTGGCCAGAGGCATTTAACACTGCTGTACACTTGATAAATATACTACCTACAAAAATTCTTAAGTTCAAGTGTCCACAAGAAGTGTTAACTAAAGTCAAACCAGATTACGAACATCTAAAAGTATTTGGATGTCAATGTTTTCCTTGTTTAAGACCTTATAACAAACACAAGTTAGACTTCAGATCTACTTCTTGCACCCTTTTAGGATATTGTAATAAACAAAAAGGGTATAGGTGTTTAGACAAAAATGGCAGAATTTACATATCCAGGCATGTGAGATTTAATGAGCAGGTTTTTCCATATAGCAATATTGAAGAAAAAATCACAGGAAAAGGTGAAAAATTCAAACTTATGATTCCTGATCCACCTGATGAGATTGAAGTCTTCCCCTCAACACAGCCTACAAGTGATGACATCAATACAAGCTCTCAACAATCCATGACTGCTAGAGAGTCAGGTCAAGAGCAAGCTACACATGATGATAGCAACAATCAGAATCATGAAACAAGCAGCTCAAATGATGATCAAATCATTAGAGATGATACTATGGGCTGCAGCAGCTCAAGCAGTAACCCTGACAGCATTGTCAGAAATAATGTCAATTCTCACCCAATGTTAACTAGAGCAAAATGTGGTATTTTTAAACCAAAGATTATCAACAACATTGTTCAGGAAGAACCTTCATCCTACATAGAAGCTATTCAAAATGATAAATGGAGAGCTGCTATGCAAGATGAATATAATGCTCTAATTAACAAAAAAAACTTGGGACCTGGTTGAAAAACCAGAAAACAAAAACATAATTGGGTGTAAATGGATTTTTAAATTAAAGAAAAGTGCTGATGGATCAATTTCTAAATATAAAGCAAGGTTGGTTGCAAAGGGGTATTCACAACAGCATGGTTTTGATTTTTCAGAAACTTTTTCACCTGTTGTGAAGCCTTCCTCAATTAGAGTTATTTTAACCATTGCTTTAAGTAGAAATTGGACCATTAGACAATTAGATATTAATAATGCTTTTCTTAATGGTGAATTGCAGGAAGAGGTATTTATGCAACAACCAGAAGGATTTATTCAGAAATCAGATAAAGAGCTTGTGTGCAAACTGAATAAAGCTATCTATGGCTTAAAACAAGCTCCAAGAGTTTGGTTTGATAAACTCAAGTCAAAACTTATGAAATTTGGCTATAATTCTTTAAAATCTGACAACTCCATATTTACTAAAATTAATGATTCTGCAACCACTTATATTCTAATCTATGTTGATGATTTCATTATTACAGGGAGCAGTGAATCAGAAATTAAGGAAATCACTGAAATGCTTAACTCAGAATTCTCTATTAAAGATCTGGGTAATCTAAATTATTTTTTGGGAGTTGAAGTTCAAAGAACTTCAAAATCAGAATTACATCTCAACCAAAGGAAATACATTTCAGAAATATTATCAAAAGCCAAAATGGACAAAGCAAATTCTCTACCAACACCAATGGTTACAAATCATCAACTATCAAAATATAAGGGTGAAGCAATTCAAAATGAAAAGCAATACAGAAGTATAGTAGGTGCTCTTCAATATGCAACAATTACAAGACCAGACATATCATTTAGTGTAAACAAAGTCAGTCAGTTTATGCAAAAACCTTTGGATAGTCACTGGAAAGCAGTAAAGAGAATACTCAGATATCTCAAAACAACAATAAATCATGGTCTTATTTTAAAATCCAGTCACACTCTTAATATAAATGCCTATGCTGATGCTGATTGGGGAAATGATACAGATGATCGAAAATCAACATCAGGCTATTGCATTTACTTGGGTAAAAATCCTATATCATGGAGTTCAAAGAAACAAAACACAGTGTCACGATCCAGCACAGAGGCCGAATTTAGATGTGTGGCAAGTGCAGCAGCAGAAGTCATATGGTTAGAATCTCTTCTAAGTGAACTCAACATCAAATCAGATAAAAAGGCAACGATTTGGTGTGATAATATTAGTGCGATTTCCCTAACATCAAATCCTATACTTTATTCAAAAACCAAGCATATCGAATTGGATCTCTACTTTATCAGAGAGCAAATAATTAAAGAGAAGTTAAGAGTAGGGTACATACCATCTCCGCATCAAAAAGCGGATATACTTACTAAACCATTATCGAAGCCAAACTTCACAAGGTTAAGAGAAGAACTCAATATCGATGTTGCCGATTCAAGTCAAAGGTCTCAAAGAGTGATCTTCATACCAGATTAATGTTTGATCTGTTGTTATTGACTTTCTCTCCTCCAAAATCTTCTCCAGATCTAGCTGAATATTTTTTCATGAAGAAACGAGCAGCCGCCATTATTTCTTTTTAGCAAACCCTAGTGTATACGGGTTTGAGGGGGGGGGGGAGTAAAAGAATACGTAATATATGCTGATCTGCTCAAGACGTGGTGCTGTTATCTCAACCACTCATCTGGATGGCTAGTATCTTTTCTTTATTTCACTTTGGATCATGGGCTGAAGCCCAATAAGAATGTTATGTATATATATTGCACTGCTTGTACATTGTAACATCAATTCTCCTTTACAGATCATTAATAAAAGTCATTTACAAATTCTTGTTACCGAAATATAACTTTTCTAACAATGTTCAATAGAAGCAATAGCGAGGCTCATTCTGATAAATGCAGTCTGTCGATTGCTGAAAAGGGACATATTTTTGTCTATTGCATTGACGGAAAACGATTCAAGGATCCACTTACTTACCATAGTTTTGAACTGTTCCAAGAGCTGCTCAGAATGTCTGAAGAAGAGTTTGGTCATCCAAGTGATGGACCAATTACTTTGCCGTATCATTCTTCGTGCATCGAATATATTTTCCCTCGACTTAACTCTGGTGTGTCAAGTGAGCCTCGTTCACAATGTACCATGGATTCATTGTCTTTGAATCAGCAAACATCTGTGCGCCTTCAAAAGTCTATACTTAGAATTTTTGTATATTTCTGATATGTCACAAATATATTTTGTACTAGTATAGACAGATATTTATATTGGTACTAGAACAAGTATGATTATAATGTAGAAAGGTGGTGAAGATATTGACATGGTAAACTAATTGTGAAGTTCCTATTTTCAACATTTCTCCCAGACTAACATACGCAAGAAGTCAAATGAGTACTTTAACTTTTATTCAGAAAATTATGGATGAGTAGGTAGACACTTGTGGAAGAACTAAATTTGTTCCTTTGTCAATTTATGGTGACACATTGCGTTTGGAATAGTTGTGTTACCAAACCAGAAATATGCAACGGAAGTAGAAATGACATATCATGAAAAATGAATAAAAACACGAGGATTTTACATGAAAATATTACAAAAATCAGAACAAGCTTTGGACAAACTGTAGAAAAAAATACAACAAAAACTCTCTAAAATATGAAGAACATGCCTCTGTCTTATAATAGAAAAACCACAATCTGTCTTCTCAAAGAAAAATAAAACAAAATTATGTTAAGCCTCGCATCATCCTCCTTAGAACTCTCGCTTAATGAGATATTTCAATTTTGAATGAAAATAGTACTGCAAGGCCAATGAGTATGTATTAAATGAATCAACATTGTTCTCTATTTACCGTGATTCTTGCCCACTTACTATACTTGCAAACTTTATGATCTTGACCATAAGCAAAGACACCATGCTCCAATTCGACTAACCTTTCATTTACTTGTGTGAAATAATTTTTGTGTAAAATTCAAGAAACATTCCTAGTGGACCACAATAGGAGGCATTACCTCCAACACGTTGTTAATTTTTCAACTGGCACTCGATCCATCCACTTAGTATTATTACTAGAATGTTACTCTTCCAGGAAAAAAATTGTGGACTACTTTTGTAAATATTTAAACTGTAATTCGACGATATGATTTCTCAACAACATAGATGAGCTCTTGAACTACATTTCCCAACTCAGCCTTTTGGTACTTTGTTTACATCCTATATATAAGTATCATGTACTAATTTGGATTCCAGATCTATTAATTTAATTGGTTATACAGCTTTACTATATTACTTGTCTCTAAGTTTTTTTATTTTATTGCACGAATAGTCAAAATCATTTCACGGTTATTTGACTCATATACAAATGGTTTAACAATTTAGCTGATTTTTTTTCCCTTCATCTGTTTTTATACCTTACTCCATGTGCATGGCTCATATACAAATTCGCAAAAACTCATGGTATTTATTTCATCAAGGACAGTTTTAAGGCCCCCTAAAAAACTTACTTTAAGTTTAAGCTTAGGTTTCAACATATTATGAAAATATACTTATTTTTCCTTATTCGATTTTTTTTACATGCTCTCTTTGAAAGTGCGCATGTACAAATTTATTAATTGTAGAAGTATATTTAAAAAAAATTGGTACATGCGCATTTTCAAAGTGCGCATGTACAAAAAGGTTGAAAGGTGAAAACGAACTTATTTTCATAATAAGTTTGAAATGAAGTCTAAATTTGTAATATGTTTTTTTTGGAGGACTAAAATTAAAATTTGTTCTTTCATCAATAACACAAGTATCATATTTAAATTGCTTTGTTATTGGAGAATAAAAAATTGATTTCTTACTTCAGTTTTGAGTTAAATTGTTTATTTTTTGAGAAAAAAAAATATCGATAACAAAAATTAATTTCCAATATTTGTTTGCATTTTTGTAAATACATCTTTTATGAACAGTATAATTTTGATTCTGTAATTTTCTTAATTTGTTCATTCGTGAAATCCTCAAATCTCCTTGAGTGAAATCATTGTGTTTATTCTTTATTTGCAATAAAGAAAATCAAATAATACTCAATGATTAAAACTAAATATTCAAACTAGATTGGACTATTTTTCCTTTCAATATACTTTTTTGCAATAAAGAACATGGGACGACTAACCCTCACTGAATTTTCTCATATTAGTCACATTGTGTGTTTTTTTAATATTATGTTTAATTAAATCCACTTTATATAGATTTTACATCAAATTCTGACCCACTAAGAAATCGACTCTTCGTGTATTGTTGTCTACCTCATTCACGCCAAGTGCTTAATATTAGTAGTAATAGTCGGAACCCAGTGCATGCACTACAAGAGAGAATGGCTATTCCAACGGCACCAAGTCGTTGGCGGTCGTTGGAATAGCATTCACGCTTTCCAGAGGCTTCCAACGGAAGCAACGGGGTATTTTCCATGGTATTTCCAACGGCTACCAACGGCAAATATCCGATGAAGGCCGTTGGAAGCCGTTGCAATAAAATGACCAAAGAGCCGTGGGCAGCCGTCAGTAGCCGTTGCTAATCTGGGTGAATTTTTTTTTTATAACAGTAAGTCATTCGCCTTCCAGCCACACATAATCAATATATATCTATTTCCACTCCATTTCCACTACATTTTACATATATATATATCACATATCCAACACATTATATCACAAACAATATAAACAACTAAAAATTAACGTCAAACATTACATTTTCAAACCAAACTACAAGTCAATATGTACATAAACAACAAAACCCTAACCAACACCAACTCCAATCCATATTCAAGTCAAAATATACAATGCAAACACTTAAACTTCAGCACCTCAAAGTCAATATATACACAATAACCATCAAACACAATCCTCACCACATCAAAGTCAATATATACAATAACCAAACACAAAGACAATAATCATCATACCTCTCAAGCGTCATCCTCACCACCGGAAGCACCAAAAGACGAAGGGAATGAACCATGCCTATGCGCGTACTCCGCTAAACGTTGATTCAGCTGCTCCATTTGTATAGCGCGAAGACGGTCATGCTCTTGCAGTTGTTCAACCATGACTCTAAGCTCTTTTATTTCTGCTTTGTCACACGCCTTTTGAGCTGCCCGAACCTGCAAATAGAATGTGTGATGTTCACATTTGTATTATTATCATTTTCTTAAGCAATGCATATTTTGAAATATAGAAACGTAAATGACGTGATCTTAAGCAATGCATATACCACAAGGAAATACATATTTTATTAAATGATAATGGTGCAAGATGGTAAATCACGTATATGTTAGATTTAACTCAGGTAGAAATCATCATATGTAGCTAGTGTATTTAAAGGTTAATTTATTAAATATAATATTGCAATGTTTATAAGATTACTGCTTGGTTTCCATAGCCTTAGCGCCTATTCCGCTGCGTCGGATCCATGATAACGTCGAAAATATTATCTTGCTCCTCTACCGTCAACTCATCGCGATCCGATTCTGAAAGCAGCTCTGCCCGTGCCTCCTGAAACTTTGCCTAAATAAAAAACAGTTACAGTTTAAAAGTAGTAGAATAGGATTTAAACTTATCGATATTAATAAAATAAGATTTAAAATATGCATACATATGCAGCCGTCGTCTTATCATCCTCATCCCACTGATATTGTATCAGATAAATATGAATATCCGTTTTGCAATAAAAACGAATATTCATACAACGATCATATACAACACTTGTCAGACGGGACCAAAAATTCACTAAGGGATTTATATTTTGTTTATATGTTACCGTTTTTATTAAATATATAAAATAAAGCACATTATGCATTATTTTATTTATATTCTACTATTTTACTAAATATATAGTAAATTATATGATTTTTACAATTTCACAAAATATATAATTCGTGTGTATATATATACTAAATTATACACTTATCTAATGCAAATTTGAATCAATCATAACTAATCTAATGCTAATTCAAATGCGCTTTTACACTAAATTATAAACATATGTATATATGTGCATAATATATATAAACAAACAATTTGACATTTGGATCGTAATAAGTTTAATTAGCACTTAGTTTGGTATAATAAACAATCAATAGACCGTTAGATACAACTATAATAACAAATTAACACAAAATTAATTTTTAAAATTTTAGGGTTTTAGGCAAAACCTGATTTGGGGGATGTCTGGGGATGGAGAGAGGGTGTTGACGCTGAGTGTTGGCGTCAGAGCAGCTGCCGGTTGCGTGGGGGAGCTGGGAGGAAGAAAGGAGGAGGAGTGGAGGAAGGATTTTGGTGAATTTAAAGAAGAATGTAATAATGTTTCAGTCTCGGCCTGCTGTAGGTATACGCGAATATTTCCAACGGCTTTCAACGGCCGCAAACGGCCATATTTCCAACGGTTAACAACGGCTACCAACGACAAGTTGAAAAAATAACGAGCCGTAGGCAGCCGTTGAAAATCCCGGTTGGCGGCCATTGGAAATCTATCGTGGCTATATACTGTATTTCTAGTAGTGATGAGGCTTCCGCACGATAGCGGGCTCTGTGAAGGTCGATAATGTACGCAGTATTTTCCTCGCATCGCGAAGAGACTGTTTCCGGACTTAAACTTGGACGTCCAAATCACTTGCGCCAAGGCTCCACCTTGCTAAATAATAGTAGTAATGGTTGGAAGAAAAAAAGGTACCAGTTATATTATGAAAATGTAACTACAAATGAATCAGTGAGCACCCTCCAAGAAAACATCCACGCAAGTGCGTAATTCAAATACAAGTTGCATTACACGCAATATTATTGCAAATAATATGTTTGGAACCTTGCCAGATAATTAATTATTAATTCATTTATATATTTTTAGCTGATAGCAAGTGCCCTACTTGCCTGAATAAGATACAGCAACAATAATCTCCTCCTAGTTCACTGAATAACAGTACTCATATGAGTCATAAAATATCACATGATACTTGTGAGGCAAACACATACATACCAGCACGTAGTATTGTTACTCTTGGAACACTGAATATCATGCATCCTTTCTTATACCTCTACATATAAATACAGCAGACTATATCAACTTCAGCAAAACAAAACAAATAATCTGATAATTTACTTACCCATTCATCCTTAGTCTCCTCCACAAACTTTACGAGTATGATTAACTCTAAGAGACTCCTAGACATGGTGAAAACCCGGCAAAAATCAACCTTCCCAGAAACGAAAGGAAGAATCATTTTCAATAAAAGCAAAAGCGAGGCTCGATCTGATAAATGCAGTCGTTCAATTGCTGAAAAGGGACATATTTTTGTCTATTCCAATGATGGAAAACGATTCAAGGTTCCACTTACTTACCTTAGTTTTGAACTGTTCCAAGAGCTGCTCAGAATGTCCGAAGAAGAATTTGGTCATCCAAGTGATGGACCGATTACTTTACCATGTGATTCTTCGTGCATCGAATATATTATATCTCGACTTAAGTCTGGTGTGTCAACTGAGTCTGGTTCACGATGTACCATTACTTCATTGCCTTTGAATCAGCAGATGTCTATGGCTTCAAAATCTATACTTAGAATTTAGGTATATTTCCGATATGTGGCAGATAATGTGGAGTTTGTATAACAGATAGACATATTTACACTGATCATAACAAAAAAGTACGATTATATTGATGGTGAATTAATAGTGAAGTTTCTATTTTCTGATATTGGTATGGTGAATTAATAGTGAAGTTTCTATTTTCACTGATTATAACAGATAGAATTAATAGTGAAGTTTATATTGGTATGGTGAATTAATAGTGAAGTTTCTATTTTCACTGATCATAACAAAAAAGTACGATTATAACAGATAGACGTATTTACACTGATTATAACAGATAGAATTTAGGTATATTTCTGATATTGGTATGGTGAATTAATAGTGAAGTTTCTATTTTCAACATTTTCTCCTTGACTAATTACCGTACATAACTGTCTTAGCTTTTTTTTTCCAATACGATGAGAGCTTAGTTTCAATCAATTGTTAATGGTGGAGACTAATAATAAGGTGAACTGTGTGATTGTTTTTGTTGCTCTTTCTTTTATTTAAAGTAAAGTTGTATTAAGCGAGAGATATCCAAAAAAAAATGTCTAACCGTGCATATCGTTTTTAGTAAAGGGAGTAGAGGCTAAATTAGTCAAAATGGAATCAATAAATTGTTATGCTTATGTTTTATTTTACAATATAAAAGTAGTGTTGATGTCAGAAATTATTTATAATGTCTACATAAAGTTTTTGCACCTTTGTCTACTAAAAATTTATTATTATAATAATAATAGAAGAAAAGAATTCCCAATTCATTATACTCAAGAATTGTTATGTATGGAATTTGCATACATATATCATAATAAACATTGTAGTAATATTTTCACTGCTGGTTACCATTTATCGAGAGTGTTCTTGTTTGCAACAACTCTAATGCTAACCAACCAAGCATAGCTAAACAAATGTATGAAATGGTTAACATTTATTGAGATAGCAATAACTTACATATGAAAGCAATGATGCATCGACCAACTAAATTCATTTGAATGTGATCACTAGTTTGTTGAACTTTCATGAATATGACAACAAATTGTCCTGTCAGATCAAATAAAAACCAAAATTTCTGACTGGCTATTATATTAAACAGCACTTACGCATATACCATCACAGTGAAGGCGGAGGCTGGTGCTCGGAATCTAGGTAGCCTTGGAAGCTCTTAATTCTTCACGTGAGGGCTGCACCTGGTTGTTCTTCATCGGCCAGTGAAATTTATATGTTGTTGCTATTAAGAACAAAACCTTCTACCAATTTCAGCTAACAAAGAAAAGAAACCAAAACCAATTATGCTGACAAAAATAAAATTATGTATTGGAAAACAAATAAATCAGACGATGAATTCCATACTCAGATGCAAAGAGAATAATTTGCCTAGGAAACCTATGTTTGCCGAATTTATTGAGACAAATTAATTTTTCCATCCACATTTTACATGAATCGTTGCACTGTCATTGGTGCCTAAAACCAAAGCCTCTTTTAAAAAAAATACGTGTGCTTGTCAATTCATATCGTACAAAAGTGTCCTTAGCTTCAGCAAGGGACATCTCCATTTGCAGCGAGAATCCAATTACATATAAGAAATTTGTAATATTTATCAAATTGCTCCTTCAACAAAGAAATGCAAATTGTGCTATTATAAGCTTGTTACAAGTCTACAAAGGATAACGATCATTTAAACATGAGCCTAGAAACAGGCACCTAGTTCTTCACTCAGTCTCCACACAAAACAAAAATGTTTTCTGAATTTGATCCAAATGTTGTGCAATCTTTTTATAATTATATTCGTTTGAATGGAAGTTAGACAAATTAATCAGCAGTCGAATTTTTTACTACTAGCAGTCAGACAAACAAAAAAGATTGTGATCTTAGCTACGTTTGGCTTCTCTTTTCAACTGACTCAATCCACAGAAACAATATATTAAACAGACTATTTGGCAGAAGATAGCAGCTAATTACAAATAATAAGCAGAAAACATTCACTTCCCTAGCTAAAGTGTCATTAATGAAAGATTGAACAAAAACACACTATTTCGAATCTCAAAAAAAAAAGTTCTTACCTCTTGCGATGTGTATTGTTCCTCGTCAAAATAAAGTAACTTGTCTTAATTTTGAAACATTTTAAAGGAATAATTCAAGAATAACACCCTTTGATTTTCATGTCAGATCGTGAATAGGGATTGCTTTTACATGTTCCTAAGCTGTTCCCATCGTCTTGTCATAGCATTTACTTATTTCATATGAAAACAATCTTGTTGCTGTCGTTAAGGCAAAGAATAGCGATTCGTCAATTTTTGACTTATTTAAACTATGTTCTCTAGCCACCAATACTTTTGATTTTGTGGATGAGCATATGCAGAACATAACGGAGAACATGTATAAGAGGATGAAGGTTTTGGTTGGGACATTTACAGATCTTCTGATTTGTTTCTGGCGTGAAGTCTCCAAAAAAATTAATTATAACTCTTAAGGACTATAACTTTAGTTCATGATAATTATAACTCTTAAGGACTATAACTTTAATTCATAAGTTGATCACTACAACTAACACTATTTACAACAATAGCATAACACTTCAGTTTAAAAGTGTGAACTATCGCATGTTGAATTTTTCTAGTTTGATATGTGAATTTTAAGTGTAAACGATTTTGATAGTTTTAGTTTGTCATCTTGATTGATAAACATGACGATAATAAATATACAATGTAGTTTATGTGTATGAAAAGTGCATGAAAAATGTTGTTTTTGACGTGATGTTGGAATTCTTTATTTATTTTATATAATTATCAGTATATTTGCTTAATTTATTAAAACAAAATATATAATCTACATTTAATTGAAAAATAAGATATAGACGAACAATACTGACTAATTATAAACATTTACAACACTAAAAATTGTTTATTCATTACTTTTAATTTTTTTAGTTACACCGTTTATATATTTTGTGATTTCGTATGTTTTCTAAGTTAAAATTATAGTTTTGGATATTATTATTTTTTATGAAAGAGCGGTCCTCATTATGAAGACAGCACTTGTGAATATTATTATATTTGAATCTCAAATTAATTCTTTTTTCGGTTTCTACATTAAAATTGAAGTTCGGTGCTTTTTTTATTAAACCGGAGTTTTAGTTTGGTTCGATTTCAGTATTTCGATCTCTGTTAAAACCAAAACCATACGACCGGAATTTCGGTGTTTCGTCAAAAGGCAGACACTGGTTTAAGGAACATAATAGATAAATCTAAGTAATATAGTTATTGCATTGTACAAAGGTGCATCGAGACCTACCTAATATTATGAACATTGTAAAATTCGCAACTACCAAAAGCACTACTCCTGTTTGGAAGGTACCACTCCTATTTGGAAAGTACTTTTTGGTGCAGATACCCAAAAAATCCAATCAATGGGCTATCTTGTGAGAATTCATACTCATAAGATATCCCCCTTTGGAGATATAATCGTGTCAAAAGGTATGATATAATTGTTTTGGCATTGGAACTCATATTTTCTCCTTCAAAGAGATAAGCCCAAGAATCAAAAGCTTAAGTGCCTTGTATGATACAAAGGGGGGAAGAGCTCGAAGGTCCGTGGATGATTGGCAAAAGGTGAGTATACGAGGAGGTATTCCATTAACTACATGCCATTTAGCCTCTTTAATTATTTATGCATAAGTGTAAAAGTGAATGCAGCGTACTTAGTAATGACATGAAATAACTATGCATAAACAACAATCATTTGATCATCTACGTTAATTAGTCGAGTATCAAATAGAATGAGAACCAATTTTTGTTAGAGTTTGGTTTACACCCACACTTTGCATATGTTGTTTTCTCCGGCAACATCGACGCAACACAATTTAATTCACTATTTAAGATTCAATATTTAGGATTCAGGAAAAATAAAGGGTATTATTGGTATCTTAAAAGCAGCCACAGATTCCAGAATAAGACATACATAAAGAATACACATTTTACGATATCTTGTGCATTATCTTCAAAATATGAAGGATGAAGAGGGTAAATATATTCATGAGATAATTAATAAATTTTACTACAGCCAAGTTTGTATTAAATCTCTTCAAAACTTCAAAATAAATGCATGATTGATAAAATGCTTTTTGTAGACTGCTTGGAGCTACCTTCTGTATAAAATTTGAAAGGTGAATTGAGGTAGAGTAGACAAACGATCCTGGAGTCCTTTGGCCGGCTATGGAAACAAAAAGCTTGCATCTGCTCTCCCTAAAGTATAACCAGTCCCATCGTATATGTATATATGTATGTGTGTGTATGGAGAAGGATTCGCATCCCCCTATATGTGTGTGCCTCTCACACACTACAAAAGTTGGAGCTGAATAGAAGAGGCTACAGATCCTTCCCCTAGATGTGTGTGCCACACACTACAAAATTTTGGAAATGTAACAACAAATGAGGAGATCACTTATGCTGTCAGAGGCGCCGTCGAGGCGCCGTTGAGCGCTGATTAGGCCTTTTTTTGCAATTTTAATCATTTGATATAATAGCATTTTATTATGCTTTTTATCTAAGACGCCGTTTGAGTACTTAGTTTTTTTTGGAACATCAGAATTTAGGCATTTTTAGTATAACTTTATTTTTCTTTACTTGGATGAATTAAATACATTTAGAATTAAATCATCTGATCACTTTGTTTATTTATTATAAATCTTTGTATTTCAAGAATTTCAACCCTTGAATCATTTTTCTAAATCTTTTTAAAAAAAGATAAACAATCAATTAGTAAATAATAACAGTTTTTCTTTATATTTGATTTGAGAATAAAAGTTACCGTTTAATTTCTCAGTTCTTTGAAATTTAGCTTTATTGATTTCTTAACATTTTATTTTAATTGCATTAGCATTTTTTTTTGAAAATAATTTTTTAATCAAGAAAACCATAATTAATCATAAATTAAAATTTATATTATTCACTAATACTATACTTAAGTTCTTTAAGATTTAGATATACAAATATTCAGTTATTGCCATAACACGAACTTTACTAATATAAATTTTAAAAGTACTTGATTGACGAAACATTTACATGTATATAAAAGTACTTGATTGACGAAACATATACATATGCATACACACACATACATACGTACATATATATATATATATATATATATATATGTATACATATATATACACACACGTATATATGTATCATCTATGAAAAACAAATATGTAGTGATCATTTAATCTAACATCAATATAGTTTAATAAATAGTTGATTATTTTTGTAATTATTTAATGCGAATATTGTTTCAATATATGTGACACACGCCTATTTTCGTCCAAGCTCCGTCTGAGCTCTAAAGCCAATCTTAGCGCTTCGCTCCACCTGAACTCCGCCTAGACTATAAAACCAATCTTAGCGTCCAGCGCTCCGCTCCACCTCGAACAACATAGGTGAGCACCCTTCAAGAAAGCATCCACACACAAGTGCGTAATTCAAATACAAGTTGCGTTACATGCAATAATATTGCAAGTAATACGCCTGGAACCTTGTCAGACAACTAATCATTAATTTATTTATTTTTAGTTAATAGCAAGTGCCCTGCTTGTTTGAATAAGATACAACAACAATCTCCTCCTAGTTCGCTGAATAACAGTACTGATATGAGTCATAAAATATCACATGATACTTGTGAGGCAAACACATACATACCAGCACATAGTATTGTTACTCTTGGAACACTGAATGTCATACATCCTTTCTTATACCTCTACATATATATATACACAGCCGACTATATCAACTTCAGCAAAACGAAACAAATAATCTAATAATTTACTCACCCATTCATCCTTAGTCTCCTCCACAAACTTTAGAAGTATGATCAACTCTAAGAGACTCCTAGATATGGTGAAAACCCTGCAAAAATCAACCTTTCCAGGAACAAAAAGAAGAATCATGTTCAATAGAAGCAATAGCGAGGATCATTCTGATAAATGCAGTCATTCGATTGCTGAAAAGGGACATGTTTTTGTCTATTCCATTGATGGAAAAAGATTCAAGGTTCCACTTACTTACCTTAGTTTTGAACTGTTCCAAGAGCTGCTCAGAATGTCTGAAGAAGAGTTTGGTCATCCAAGTGATGGACCAATTACTTTGCCATGTCATTCTTCGTGCATCGAATATATTATACTTCGACTTAACTCTGGTGTGTCAAGTGAGCCTGGTTCACGATGTACCATGGATTCATTGTCTTTGAATCAGCAAACATCTGTGGCTTCAAAAGTCTATACTTAGAATTTATATTTCTGATATGTCACAGATATAATTTGTACTAGTATAGACAGATATTTATATTGGTAATAGAACAAGTATGATTATAATGTACAAAGGTGGTGAAGATATTGATATGGTAAACTAATTGTGAAGTTTCTATTTTCAACATTTCTCCCAGACTAACATACGCAAGAAGTCAAATGAGTGCATAACTTTTATTCAGAAAATTATGGATTAGTAGATAGATATTTGTGGAAGAGCAAAATTTGTTTCCTTTGTCAATTTATGGTGACACGTCGCGTTTGGAATAGTTGTGGTACCAAACCAGAAATATGCAACGGAAGTAGAAATGACATATCATGAAAAATGAACAAAAACACGAGGATTTTACATGAAAATATTACAAAAATCAGAACAAAGGCTCTGGACAAACTGTAAAAAAAATACAACAAAAGCTCTCTAAAATATGAAGAACATGCCTCTGTCTTATAATAGGAAAAACCACAATTTGTCTTCTCAAAGAAAAATAAAACAAAATTATGTTAAGCCTCGCATCATCCTCCTTAGAACTCTCGCTTACTCTCTTTGCTTTCGCTTATTGAGATATTTCAATCTATTAACTAATAGTAAAGCGGAAGAATTTCATACTCTCTAATTAATTCTAGGAGTTTTCTCCACTCTCCTTAATCTTCTCAAGATATTTTGTTTTCAAATTTTTATAATTTATCATTTTAAAATTATTCTACTTAATTTCTTACACTATTTTACATTCAAAACCAATTTTTCAACAAAATTTACAATTATTGCAAATATATTCGCACTTCTGTTCTAATATTTTACATTCAAACCCATAAATTTAAATTAACTACATAATTCAAAATTTAAAACGTTTGATAAACTCAGCAAATATTTAATCCATCAAATAAATCCTAAAAGACGACAATTTCAGTATGTATACCTTAGTATTTTACATTCAAAACCAATTTTTCAACAAAATTTACAATTATTACAAATATATTCGCACTTCTGTTCTAATATTTTACATTCAAGCCCATAAATTTAAATTAACTACATAATTCAAAATTTAAAACGTTTGATAAACTCAGCAAATATTTAATCCATCAAATAAATCCTAAAAGATGACAATTTCAATGTGTATACCTTGGTCGCATCAACAAATTGATAAAATTAATTTTTCATTTAGATACAAAGCATATAAATTATAACATAATTATATATATTAAAAATAATAATAAATTTATTTTATAATTCGTTTGTCTAAATGTAGTTATGTATTGCACTAAAAATTTCTATTTTTAACTTCAAATACTTACATTTTAAATTTTCTACAACTACTTACAAACTCTTCTCAATTCTCTACTAATATTTTATATTAAAGTCCATATATTTAACTAATTTTGCAATATTAAATCCAATGTATTTAAATAAATTCGCTTAACTAATATTCATTAATTCATCTAACAATTCCTAAAAAACAATTTAAATATATATACAGTACTCATATATATGAGCAAAAATGATATAATTATTTCTTTTATTTCGATATAAAGACATATAAATCACATAATATAAAATGTATATATAAATAATAACATTTTTTTATTTATAATTCATTTATCTTAAAAAATTATCATATATTGCATAACTAAATTTCGTTGTTAACAACCTTTAAAGGATAAATTTATATTTCTTTTAAAATTGCAATGTGAACGCACGTATTACACCGTAAAAATTAAGTTATACAAAATTATATTTTAACATGATATTAAACCTTACCAAATTCATAACTCATTACATAACAATATTTTGCAATTATCAAAATTGTAAACATGACCCCCTTACAACAAAATGAAATCTATGGTTGGTAGCAAAGTTAAAATTGTTTAATAATTAAAATCTGAAATAATGGATTATGATCCACATATAGATGAGGTAGCCATAATATGCTCCTCTCATCTACAATTACGTACAGAACTATTCGCAATTTTCTCCTACTTTTTTACATTCAATTCCTTATAAATTATTTAAATAAATTCAATTATATAATATTTATTGATTCATTTGTAAATCCTAAAACACAATCTAATATATATACAACTTTCATGTTAATAGAAGTGGTAAAGTTTTTTTTTCATTCATATATTAAAAATGTGCATATATATAATAATACATATTTGAGTTAGAAAATTAATTCTCGCATAGATATATAATTAGCAAAGATTGAACTTTCAATCTTACATCTGAGCGTCCTATGTCATTTTAATTTGAAATTCTTCTATTTCAATAAATTGATAATGTATTGCATAACATTCTGTTTTTAACAATAATTAAAATATAAATATCATTTTTACTAACATTAGCGTGTGCAACGCACGGGTTACACACTAGTTTTGAATGAAAATAGTATTGCAAGGCCAATGAGTATGTATTAAATGAATCAACATTGTTCTCTATTCACCGTGATTCTTGCCCACTTACGATACTTGCAAACTTTATTTGACTCGTATACAAATGTTTTAACAATTTAGCTGATTTTTTTCCCTTCATCTGTTTTTATAACTTACTCCTTGTGTATGGCTCATATACAAATTCACAAAAACTCATGGTATTTATTTCATCTAGGACAAATTTTAGTTTTAAGGCCCCCAGAAAAACTTATTTTAAGTTTAAGCTTAGTTTCAAACTTATTATGAAAATATACTTATTTTTCCTTATTCAATTTTTTTACATGCGCACTTTGAAAATGCGGATGTTCAAATTTTCTAATTGTAGAAGTATATTTAAAAAAATTGGTACATGCGCATTTTCAAAGTGCGCATGTACAAAAAGGTTGAATAGAGAAAAAGAAGCCCATTTTCATAATAAGTTTGAAATAAAGCCTAAATTTGAAATACGTTTTTTTCGGAGGACTAAAATTAGAATTTGTCCTTTCATCAATAGCACAAGTATCATATTTAATTGCTTTCTTATTGAAAAATAAAAAATTGATTTCTTACTTAAATTTTGAGTTAAATTGTTTATTTTTTGAGAAAAATAAATATCGATAACCAAAAATAATTTCCAATATTTGTTTGCATTTTTGTAAATACAACTTTTATGAACAGTATAATTTTGATTTTGTAATTTTCTTAATTTGTTCATTCGTGAAATCCTCAAATCTCCTTGAGTGAAATCATTTTGTGTTTATTTCTTTATTTGCAATAAAGATAATCAAATAATACTCAATGATTAAAACTAAATATTCAAACTAAATTTGATTATTTTTCCTTTCAATATACTTTTTTGCAATAAAGAACATGGGACGACTAACCCTCATTGAATTTTCTCGTATTAGTCACATTGTGTGTTTTTTTTAATATTATGTTTAATTTAATCCACTTTATATCAAGGTATTAGGTTCCGGCAGGAGCCACGAGATTCTGGCCATCTCGACTCGGTTCCGGCCGGAGGCGGGACGAGATCAGGTCAAAATCTCGTCCCATTACATGTCAATTTAAAAAAAATTCAAAAATTTGTGATTGCTGCACAACTTCAAATCGAATCTAGCCCAGAAAAAATCAACTCACCTCTGAATTGATTCGACTTCGACACTTGAGAATCTTTCAACTTCGACACTTGAGAATATAGACCAAAAATTTGTGTGATACGACCTGACTTCGACATCGACCTCGACTTTGAACCCGATTTTGTTTTTCTTCCTTGTGTTTTTTTTTTCGTTTCTCCTGTTCTTTTTCGGCTTCGAATATCTGAGGGATTGTGTTCTTTTTCAGCTTTGAATATCCGAGGTAGGGTTAGGGTTAGAATGAGGTGAATGATAATGGCTTGGTGATTTAGTTTGGGCCTTTAATTTACATGTTTAAAAATATTGGACTGGATAATTTATATTAAGATCAACTTATTTTTCACTTAGGGTTAACTTATTTTAATTTAGGGTTGTTTAGGCAAAATCAAATATTCATATGTGTTTATTTATTTAACAGCGTTGTATGTTATATTATTATCTCTTTGGAGACTATATTTTGTATTTTATTTGCAACGTTTATCATTACTTCTTCATCGAAAACACAAAAATGCTATATCGTGACCGAAACCGAAACAAAAATCGAAACTTTCGAAATTGACGGAAACCAATAAATTTTCAAATGACCGAAACCGAGATCAAAACCGAGTTCTCGAACCTTGCTTTATATAGATTTTACACCAAATTCCGACCCACTAAGAAATCGACTCTCCATATATTGTTGTCTACCTCATTCATGCCAAGTGTTAAATATTAGTAGTATAGGTGGAACCCAGTGCACGAGGCTTCTGCACGATAGCGGGCTCCGGGGAGGTCGATAATGTACACAGCATTTCCCTCGCATTGCGAAAAGACTGTTTCCGGACTTGAACCTGGGCGCCCAGATCGCCATGCAGGTGACCTAACCGTTGCGCAAAGGCTCCACCTCGCTAAATATTAGTAGTAATAATTGAAAGAAAAAAAACAGGCACCAGTTATATTTTTAAAATGTAACACCAGTTATATTTTTAAAATGAATCAGTGAGCACCCTTCAAGAAAGCGTCCACACACAAGTGCGTAATTCAAATACAAGTTGCATTACATGCAATATTACTACAAATAATATGCCTGGAACCTTGTCAGCCAATTAATTATTAATTCATTTATTTATTTTTAGTTGATAGCAAGTGCCTACTTGTCTGAATAAGATAGAGCAACTATAATTTCCTTCTAGTTCACTGAATAACAGTACTCATATGAGTCATAGAATATCACATGATACTTGTGAGGCAAACACAAACATACCAGCACGTAGTATTGTTACTCTTGGAACACTGAATATCATGCATCCTTTCTCATACCTCTACATATAAATACAACAGACTATATCAACTTCAGCAAAACGAAACAAATAATCTGATAATTTACTTACCCATTCATCCTTAGTCTCCTCCACAAACTTTACGAGTATGATTAACTCTAAGAGACTCCTAGACATGTTGAAAACCCGGCAAAAATCAACCTTTCCAGAAACAAAAGGAAGAATCATTTTCAATAGAAGCAAAAGTGAGGCTCGTTCTGATAAATGCAGTAGTTCAATTGCTGAAAAGGGACATATTTTTGTCTATTCCAATGATGGAAAACAATTCAAGGTTCCACTTACTTACCTTAGTTTTGAACTGTTCGAAGAGCTGCTCAGAATGTCCGAAGAAGAATTTGGTCATCCAAGTGATGGACCTATCACTTTACCATGTGATTCTTCGTGCATCGAATATATTATATCTCGACTTAAGTTTGGTGTGTCAACTGAGTCTGGATCACGATGTACCATGACTTCATTGCCTTTGAATCAGCAGATGTCTATGGCTTCAAAATCTTTACTTAGAATTTAGGTATATTTCTGATATGTGGTAGATAATGTGGAGTTTGTATACAGATAGACATATTTACACTGATCATAACAAAAAAGTATGATTATAATGTAGCAGCATGGTGTAAATATTGGTATGGTGAATTAATAGTGAAGTTTCTATTTTCAACATTTTCTCCTAGACTAATTACCATACAGAACTGTCTTAGTTTCTTTTTTCCCCAATACAATGAGAGCCTAGTTTCGATCAATTGTTAATGGAGGAGACTAATAATAAGGTGAACTGTGTGATTGTATTTGTTTCTCTTTCTTTTATTTAAAGTAGAGAGGCTTGATTAGTCAAAGTGGAACAAACAAATTGTTGTGCTTATGTTTTATTTTACAATGAAAGTAGTGCTGATGTCAGAAATTATTTGTAATGTCAAATTAAGGTTTTTTTACCTTTTGTCTACTAACAATTTATAACATAATAATAGAAGAAAAGAATTCTAGTCAAGAATTGCTTCTCATAGAATTTGCATGCAGATATTATAATAAACATTATACTCAACTTTTACGTATGGTTGGAGATAGACCGACAACAAAGCACTCCCAATTCACTGAATTCTATATCACATGATACTTGCCAAGGGTAACATACATATAAATCTGTTTGCAACAGCTCTAATGCTAACCAACCAAGCATAGCTAAACAATTGTATGAAATGGTTAACATTTATTGAGATAGCAATAATTTACATATGAAAGCAATGATGCATTGACCAACTAAATTCATTTGAATGTGATCGCTGGTTTGTTGAACTTTCATGAATATGAAAACAAATTGTCCTGTCAGATAAAAGAAAACCAAAATTTATGACTGGGTATTACAGTAAACAATACTTGCAGATATACCATCATGGTGAAGGTGGAGGCTGGCACTTGGAATCCAGGTAGTCTTGGAAGCTCTTAATTCTTCGGGTGAGGACTGCACTTGGTTGTTCTTCCTCGACCACTGGTATTCATATGTTGTTGCTATTAAAAACAAAACCTTGTATCAGTTTCAGCAAACAAAGAAAAGAAACCAATTTTACCGACGAAAATGATATTCATGTATTGGAAAATAAATAAATCAGATGATGAATTTCATACTCAGATGCAAAGAGAATAAGTTGCCTTCGAAACATAGGTTTTCCGAAGAGTCTCGTATTTATTGAGATAAATTTATTTTGCCATTCTTATTTTACTTGAATTATTGCACTGTCATTGGTGTCTAAAAACACAGCCTCTTCTTTTAACGATTCGCTTGTCAATTCATATTATACATAAGTGTTCTGCACTTCAGTAAAGGACATCTCCATTTGCAGCGAGAATCACAATTACATATAAGAAATTTGTAATATATATCAAATTGCTCCTTTAACAAAGAATTGCAACTTCTGATATTACAAGCTTGTAATAAATCTACAAAGGATAATAATCATTTAACATGAGCCTAGAAGCAAGCACCTATACAACACCAATGGTAACAAAACTTGCGTTTGTTTCTTCACTCAATCTCTTACATAAAACAAAATTGTTTTACGAATTTGATCCAAACGCCCTGCTATCTTTTTATAATTATAATTCTTTTCAATGGAAGTTAAGCGAATTAATCGGAAGTCGAATTTTACACTACTAGCAGTTGGACAAACGAAGAAGATTGTGATCTTAGCTACATTTGGTGTCTCTTTTCAACTGACAAATCCACGGAAACAATCATATCAAACAGACATTTTGGCAAAGGATTTCAGCTAATTACAATAATAAGCAGAAAGCATTCACTTCCCTCTTGCTAAAGGGTCATTAATGAAAGGCTAAACAAAAACACACTATTTCAAATCTTAAATAAATAAGTTCTTACCTCTTGCCGTGTGTATTGTTCCTGGTCAAAATGAAGTTAACTGGTCTTAATTTTGAAACATAAGGAATAATTCAAGGATAACACCCTTTGATTTTCATGTCAGATCGTAAATAGGGATTGCTTTACATGTTCCTAAGCTGTGTCCATCATCTTGTCATAGCTTTTGTTTATTTCATATGAAAACAATCTTGTTGCTGCGTTAAGGCAAGGAATAGATATTCATCAATTTTTAACTTAATTAAACTATGCCATCTAGCTACCAATTCGACCTTAATCAATAGAAAAAGACTTGGTTTCCGTTATCTACACATTAATATTATGATAATTATAACCCTTAAGGACTGTAATTTTAATTCATAATTTGCACACTTTAATTAGTTTTATTTACAAAAATAGCATAACACTTCTTTTGTATTTTTTTTTTGAAATTGAATACCTAGATGACAATACATATTAGTACTATAAGTTTTAGGTGGTATCCAACATACTACATGTCAATATATATTCGAATCATGCTACGGAAGTTTCGAATTTGTGACATTTCGCACCAAAGTCGAAGCGCATACACTTTAGTTTTACATGTGTGAACTATCACATGTTAATTTTTTTCCAATGGGTTGATCTATGAATTTGAAGTGAACAATTTTGACAATTTTAGTTCGACGTCTTGGTTGATAAAAATGAAGGTAATACATAGACAATGTAGTTTGTGTTTGAAAAGCGCATGAAGAATGTTGTTTTGAGCAAGGTTCGAGATTTCAGCTTCGATCTTGGTTTCGATCAGAGCGTCTAACCGCTATGACATAAATGTCGAGCTTGTATTTATTTTTGTATAAATATATGTATATTTGTTTAATTTATTAAAACAAAATGTATAATTTATCCTTGATTAAAAAATAATATATAGACGAACAATACTGCCTATTTATGTACATTTATAACACTAAAAATTATTTGTTCATTACTTCATTTTCAAAAAGATTAGTTACATCATTTATATATTTTGTGATTTTGTGATTTGTATGCTTTCTAAGTTAAAATTTAAGATTTTGAATATTTATATATTTGAAACTCAAATTAATTCTTTCTGGGTTTCTACTGGAAAATTTGAAGTTTAGTACTCTTATTAAACCAGAATTTCAGTTTGCTACGATTTCAGTTCCTACTAAACCCGAAACCGAACGATCGAAATCTCAGTGTTTCTGTCAAAAACCTCAAACATTGGTTTTGAGGAACATAATAGATAAATCTAAATTATATAGTTATTGCATTGCGCAAAGGTACATTGAGACTTACCTCATATTATGAACATCCTAAAATTCACAGCTACCAAAAAACACTACTCTTATTTGGAAGGTATTTTTTGGTGTAGATACTCACAATATCCGATCAATGGGTTATCTTGTGAGAATTCGGACTCGTAAGATATTCCCTTTTGAGATATAATCGTGTCACAGGGTAAGATATTATTGTGCTGACCCTGGAACTCATATCATCCCCTTTAAAGAAACAAGCCCAAGAATCAAAAGCTTCAGGCACCTTGTATGATACAAGGGGAAGAGCTCAAAGGTCAGTGAATGTTTTCAATCCCGCAAAAGATTAGTACATGAGGAGTTGTTGCATTAACTACATACCATTTAGCCTCTTTAATTATTTATGCATGAATGTAAAAGTGAATGTAGCGTACTTAGCAACGACATGAAATACTTGTGCATAAACAACAATCATTTGATCGTCTCGTTAATTAGTCAAAGATCAAACAGAATGAGACCCAATTTTCGTTAGAGTCTGGTTTAGACCCACACTTTGCATATGTTCTTTCTCCAGCAACATGGATGCAACACAATTTAATTTACTATTTAAGATTCAGTAGTTATGATTCAGGAAAAAAATCGGTATTGTTGGTATCTTAAAAGCAGCCACAGATTCCAGAACAAGGCATACATAATATATATATATATATATATATATATATATATATATATATATGTTACGATATATCGTGCATAATCTCCAAAATATGAAGGAAGATGACGGTAAATATATTCAACAGACAATAAAGTTTATTACAGCTAAATTTGTATCGAATCTCTTCAAAATAAATGCATGACTGATAAAATGCTTTTTGTAGACTGCTTGGAGCTACCTTTTGTATAAGGTTCGAATGGTGAATTGATGAGAGTAGACCGATGATCCTGAAGTCATTTGGCCAGCTATGGAAAGAAAAACTTGCATCCTCTCTCCCTAAACTATACCAGTCCCGTTGTGTGTGTATGTGTGTGTGTATCCACTACAAAATTTTGAAAATGCAACTATAAATGAATCAACGAGCACCCCTCAAGAAAGCATCCACGCACAAGTGTGTAATTCAAATACAAGTTGTTACATGCAATAATATTGCAAATAATATGCCTGAAATCTTGTCAGACAACTAGTCATTAATTCATTTATTTATTTTTTGCTAATAGCAAGTGCCCTACTTGTTTGAATAAGATACAACAATAATCTCCTCCTAGTTCACTGAATAACAGTACTACTAAAGGCATAAAATATCACATGATACCTGTGAGGAAAACACATACATACCAGCACATAGTTTTGTTACTCTTGGAACACTGAATATTACGCATCCTTTCTTGTACTTCTACATATAAATACAGCCTACTATATCAACTTCAGCAAAACAAAACAAATAACCTGATAATTTAATTATCCATTCATCCTTGATCTCCTCCACAAACTTTATGGGTATGATTTACTCTAAGAGACTCCTAGATATGATGAAAACCCTGCCAAAATCAACCTTTTCAGGAACAAAAAGAAGAATCATGTTAAGTAGAAGCAATAGTGAGGCTCATTCTGATAAATGCAGTCATTCGATTGCTGAAAAGGGACATATATTTGTCTATTCCAATGATGGAAAACGATTCAAGGTTCCACTTACTTACCTTAGTTTTGAACTGTTCCAAGAGCTGCTCAGAATGTCCGAAGAAGAGTTTGGTCATCAAAGTGATGGACCAATTAATTTACCATATGATTCGTGCATCGAATATATTATATCTCGACTTAAGTCAGGTGTGTCAAGTGAGTCTGGTTCACGATGTACCGTCACTTCATTGCCTTTGAATCGACAGATGTCTATGGCTTCAAAAATCTATACTTAGGATTTAGATATATTTCTGATATGTGGTAGATAATGTGGAGTTTGTATAACAAGACATATTTACACTGATCATAACAAAAAAGTACGATTATATTATGTAGCAGCATGGTGTAAATATTGGTATGGTGAATTAATAGTGAAGTTTCTATTTTCAACATTTTCTCCTAGACTAATTACCGTTCATAACTGTCTTCGCTTCTTTTTTTTCCAATAATGTTGTGCGGAAATTCAATTGATTCGCACAAACTCCAAAAACGCAGCGGAATGCTAATGCGTGGAAACAATCAAAAAGAAGGATCTAGCTTGTCGATTAATTACCAACCACAAATTCAATGAAAAAATAATCACCAAACAAAAAATATAGCAGAAAGGAGAACACGGAGATTTAACGTGGTTCGGCTAGATTGCCTACGTCCACGGACCCAACAACTATTTTTTATTTCACTGAAGAAAGAGAGTACAAAAGATGAGAGAGATTACAAAATTATAGGTAGCAAAATGGAGAGACTAACCTATAATTACAAATTGAATAATCAATTTTATCCAAAGACTTGTTTGCGCTCAAAACCCCTAATTGATTGACTGCAGAAATTAGGGTTTACTGAATAAGAGGATAATGGTGGATGCTCTCTCACACGCTCACACACATATGAAGATGAACTTCCTTCATTTAAATAGGCATGAAAATGAAGGATACTTGGAGATGAAGATAATCAACTTCCAGATTATGTGACAACATTTCCAAGTTACTTGATTTGATTCCAATGCACATAAATGACAAAAAAAATCTATGTTTTCATAAATTTCTATTGCTTAAATTAATCTCCATGTATGAACTTCTCTATCTTCATATAATAAATATGACTAATTGATTGATTAGCAATTAATTAGTTTCCATTCTTTAAAAGATACCACACATATCTTTCCTCTTTATCATTCCATATACAGCCTAATTAATTGATTGACTGAATCAATTAATTATTTTCTTATCTTCTTTGGAAATATTTGAATCACATAAATTCAACACTCCACCTTGATTCAAATATAACTATCTCTCTGCATCATCACATCTCGACAAATTGTTGGGTCTACGTCAACAAGTTCAATGTGAACTAGTATGGGCAATATTGCCCAAACAGAATTTCCAAATCTTTCCCAAGCACAAGAAAGATAGTATGCACATAATCAAACATAATGCATACGAGAAAGTACCAAAATTCTTCAAAAAATCCGATGTTGGAGATGAACATGTAGATACTAATCGAGAGACCAATGGAGATTTAACAGCGCGCTTCACCTTCTCCATTCCAAATTGAGTGAGGACATACTCAATATTATCTACTACAATCTCCTCCACAAGAATTTTGCTAGACTTTCCTAAGTCAACATCAACAGACTCACCAACAAGCTCCACAACATTATAAGCATAAGATGAAGAATCATCGCTACAAATATGCTTACAAATAGGGCCAACTGAAGCAAAAGACCTTTCCAGCAAGTGAGCTCCACCTAGAGTCTGAACCTCTACAATCTTCTCATCAACCATGGTATCATCGGAAATACCAATATCTTTCTGAATATGGAAACAATCTGATGACTCCAAATGTGTTTGGCAATTTTCTGTCCTCCCAATGTCATCACTTGATAGAGGCTCCACCTTCAACAAAGACCTCTCATCAAATATCGCATGCCTGCTAGTCACAATTCTCTTAGTTGTTTTACACCACAACCTATACCTCTTCACTCCTTCTCTATAGCCTAACAAAATGTGCTTGCTTTCCCTAGGCTTCAACTTATCATGTCTCTCATCTTCTAAATAAGCTGAACAACCAAACACTTTAAGGAATGAATAATCAACAGGCTCTCTTTTCCATATCTCTTCTGGGATCTTCATATCTATGGAAATAGAAGGTGTGAGGTTGATGAGAAATACTGTCATAGATATCGCTTCTGCCCAAAATCCCACTTCTAGACCAGCAGTCGTTCTCAAGCTCGTAGCTCTCTCCCACAATATCCGACACATGCTCTCCGCCACTTCATAACAACAATGTGACTCAACAGAAATAGAAAAATCTCTAATTACATGCTCGGACTCGCAATAGTTAGTGAATTCTTGTGACATAAATTCACTACTATTTTCAACTTTGAGAACCTTCAAACGCTTCCTCGACTGCTTCTCTACCAAGGTCTTCCACTTACAAAATTGGACAAATATTTCATGTTTGGCCTTTAAGAAATAGACCCAAACCTTACGTGAGAAATCATCCATAAATAAGATGAAGTAACTGGCTCCACCAAAAGATGCAACTGGGGTGGGTCCCCACACATAAGAATAAACATACTCTAGAAACTCTGTAGCTCTAGGTCTTCCAACATCAAATGTGACATGCTTCTTCTTTCCAAAAGAACAATCTCCACAAGAGCTAGACTTTGACTGACAAACACCATCAATCAACCCACGCTTCTTCAATACTTCAAGACTCTCCTCATCAACATGACCTAAACGAAGATGCCATAACTGAGTAGAATCTGAAATACTAGAATCAGTAGAAACTACCGACTCTTCTAAGACTGTCTCTCCATGAAGCACATAAATATCATTAACTCGCACCCCTTTCATCACTACCAAGGAACCCTTCGCCACTCTCAAATTCTCTCCATCTATTGTTATCCTCATACCAAGTCTACTCAAAGCTCCAACTGATAACAAACTTCTACGCAGCATCGGAACATGTCTAACATCCGTGATAGTCCTAACAACACCATCATGCATCCTAAACCTCACACTTCCAACGCCCGCAACATGACAAGATGTGTCATTCCCCATATGAACTGTTCCACCGTCAATCTTCTTGTAACTGATAAAACAGCTCCTATCTGGCGTCATATGACAAGAGGCTCCAGAATCAATCACCCAACTTGTATGCTCTAAAGGTGAAATACTGGCTGAAAGTAATGATGTATTACTATCATTTCTATCCACATCTGATCTAGCTGCTGGTAAAACTAAAGCTTTCTCCTTCTCTCTCTTCTTTCTAAGAGCTGGACAATCCCGTATGAAATGTCCCTTCTTCTTACAATAATAGCAAACACCCCTTCTAGGACCCATGAAATGAGACCTACGCATATCTCTACCTCCAAGGTGCTTTTGGCTTTTATCTCTTCTTTTAGATGAACGAAGTTGTTGCTGAAGAACACCGTCATTAATCTTCACCTTCCATGTCCCAAAAACTCCTTTTCTAACAAATTTGGTGATGCCATAATTTTTCATACCACTACTGAAAGAATTTGCCATTGATAACTAATCTAGAACAAAACAGCTAGCTCTGATACCAAACTGTTGTGCGGAAATTCAATTGATTCGCACAAACTCCAAAAAAGCAGCGGAATGCTAATGCGTGGAAACAATCAAAAAGAAGGATCTAGCTTGTCGATTAATTACCAACCACAAATTCAATGAAAAAATAATCACCAAATAAAAAATATAGAAGAAAGGAGAACACGGAGATTTAACGTGGTTCGGCTAGATTGCCTACTTCCACGGACCCAACAACTATTCTTTATTTCACTGAAGAAAGAGAGTACAAAAGATGAGAGAGATTACAAAATTATAGGTAGCAAAATGGAGAGACTAACCTATAATTACAAATTGAATAATCAATTTTATCCAAAGACTTGTTTGCGCTCAAAACCCCTAATTGATTGACTGCAGAAATTAGGGTTTACTGAATAAGAGGATAATGGTGGATGCTCTCTCACACGCTCACACACATATGAAGATGAACTTCCTTCATTTAAATAGGCATGAAAATGAAGGATACTTGGAGATAAAGATAATCAACTTTCAGATTATGTGACAACATTTCCAAGTTACTTGATTTGATTCCAATGCACATAAATGACAAAAAAAATCTATGTTTCCATAAATTTCTATTGCTTAAATTAATCTCCATGTATGAACTTCTCTATCTTCATATAATAAATATGACTAATTGATTGATTAGCAATTAATTAGTTTCCATTCTTTAAAAGATACCACACATATCTTTCCTCTTTATCATTCCATATACAGCCTAATTAATTGATTGACTGAATCAATTAATTATTTTCTTATCTTCTTTGGAAATATTTGAATCACATAAATTCAACAAATATGAGAGCTTAGTTTTGATCAATTGTTAATGGTGGAGACTAATAATAAGGTGAATTGTGTGATTTTTTTTGTTTCTCTTTCTTTTATTTAAAGTAAAGTCATATTAAGCGTGAGATATCCAAAAAAAATGTCTAACAGTACATATCGTTTTAGTAAAGGGAGGAGAAGCTAAATTAGTCAAAATGGAATCAATAAATTGTTATGCATATGTTTTATTTTACAATAAAAGTAGTGCTGATGTCAGAAATTATTTATAATGTCTACACAAGGTTTTTGTACTTTTGTTTACTAAAAATTTATTATTATAATAATAATAGACGAAAAGAATTCCCAATTCATTATACTCAAGAATTGCTATGTATAAAATTTGCATACATACATACATACGTGTGTGTGTGTGTCTATATATATATATATTTATATCATAATAAACATTATAGTAATATTTTCACTGCTGTTACCATTTATTGAAAGTGTTCTTGTTTGCAACAACTCTAATGCTAACCAACCAAGCATAGCTAAACAAATGTATGAAATGGTTAACATTTATTGAGATAGCAATAACTTACATATGAAAGCAATGATGCATCGACCAACTAAATTCATTTGAATGTGATCACTAGTTTGTTGAACTTTCATGAATATGAAAACAAATTGTCCTGTCAGATAAAATAAAAACCAAAATTTCTGACTGGCTATTATATTAAACAGCACTTACGCACATACCATCGCAGTGAAGGTGGAGGCTGGCGCTTGGAATCTAGGTAGCCTTGGAAGCTCTTAATTCTTCGGGTGAGGGCTGCACCTGGTTGTTCTTCATCAGCCAGTGAAACTCATATGTTGCTGCTGTTAAGAACAAAACCTTCTACCAATTTCAGCAAACAAAGAAAAGAAACCAAAACCAATTATGCTGACAAAAATAAAATTATGTATTGGAAAACAAATAAATCAGATGATGAATTCCATACTCAGATGCAAAGAGAATAATTTGCCTAGGAAACCTATGTTTGCCGAATTTATTGAGACAAATTAATTTTTCCATTCTCATTTTACATGAATTGTTGCACTGTCATTGGTGCCCAAAACCAAAGCCTCTTCTGTTAAAGATATGCGTACTTGTCAATTCATATGTTGTACAAAAGTGTTCTTAGCTTCAGCAAGGGACATCTCCATCTGCAGCGAGAATCGCAATCACATATAAGAAATTTGTAATATTTATCAAATTGCTCCTTCAACAAAGAATTGCAACTTGTGATACTATAAGCTTGTTACAAGTCTACAAAGGATAACGATCATTTAAACACGAACCTAGAAACGGGCACCTATACAACACCAATGGTAACAAAATTGACGTTTGTTTCTTCACTCAATCTCCACATAAATCAAATTTGTTTTCTGAATTTGATCCAAATGTTGTGCGATCTTTTTATAATTACATTCTTTTGAATGGAAGTTAGATGAATTAATCAGAAGTCGAATTTTATACTACTAGCAGTTGGACAAACGAAAAAGATTGTGATCTTAGCTTTGTTTGGTGTCTCTTTTCAACTGACTCAATCCACGGAAACAATAAATTAAACAGACTTTTTGGCAGAAGATAGCAGCTAATTACAATAATAAGCAGAAAGCATTCACTTCCCTCGCTAAAGTGTCATTAATGAAAGATTGAACAAAAACACTATTTTGAATCGCAAAAAAAAAAAGTTGTTACCTCTAGCGGTGTGTATTGTTCCACGTCAAAATGAAGTTAACTTATCTTACTTTTGAAACATTTTAAAGGAATAATTCAAGAATAACACCATTTGATTTTCATGTCAGATCGTCAATAGGGATTGCTTTTACATGTTCATAAGCTGTTCCCATCATCTTGTCATAGCATTTGCTTATTTCATATGAAAACAATCGTTTTGCTGCCGTTAAGGCAAAGAATAACAATTCACCAATTTTTGACTTATTTAAACTATGTTCTCTAGCCACTAATCCTTTTGATTTTGTGGATGAGCAGATGTAGAATATAACGGAGAACATGTATAAGAGGATGAACGTTTTGGTTGGGACATTTAAAATCTTCTGATTTTGTTTCTGAAGTGAAGTCTCAAATTTTTTTACCATGTCGGCCTTAATCAATGGAAAAAGATTTGGTTTCCGTTATCTACACGTTAATAATATTTATAACTCATAAGGATAACTTTAATTCACAAGTTGATCACTTCAACTAACATTATTTACTAGCATAACACTTCAGTTTTACATGTATGAACTATCACATGTTGATTTTTCCTAATAGGTTGATATGTGAATTTGAAGTGTAAACGATTTTGATAGTTTTAGTTTGTCGGCTTGACTGATAAAGATGACAATAAATATACAGTATAGTTTATGTGTATGAAAAGTGCACGAAGAATGTTATTTCTGACGTGATGTTGGACTTCTTTATTTATTTTATATAATTACTAGTATATTTGTTTAATTTATTAAAACAAAATGTATAACATATATTTAATCGAAAAATAAGATATAGATGAACAATACTGACTAATTATAAACATTTATAACACTAAAAATTGTTATTCATTACTTTCAATTTTTTTAGTTACACCATTTATATATTTTGCGATTTTGTATGTTTTCTAAGTATAAATTTTAGATTTTGAATATTTGTATTATTATTTTTTACGAAAAAGTGATCCTCATTATGAGGAGAGCACTCGTGAATATTTATATATTTGAAACTCAAATTATTATTTTTTTCGATTTCTACAGTAAAATTTGAAGTTCAGTGCTTTTTTTTTATTAAACCGAAGTTTTAGTTTGGTTCAATTTCAGTCCCTGCTGAAACCGAAACCATACGACCGGAATCTTGATGTTTCATCAAAAATGCATTTGAGGAACATATTAGATAAATCTAAGTAATATAGTCATTGGATTGTCCAAAGGTGCATTGAGACCTACCTAATATTATGAACATCGTAAAATCCACAGCTACCAAAACACTATTCCCATTTGGAAGGTATTTTTTGATGCAGATAGCCACAAAATCCAATTAATTGCCTATCTAATGAGAATTCATACTCATAAGATATCCCCTTTGGACATATAATCGTGTCACAAGGTAAGATATTATTGTTTTGACACTGAAATTTATATTTTCTCCTTCAAAGAGACGAGCCCAAAAATCAAAAGCCTAAGCGCTTTGTATGATACAAAGGGGGAAAGAGCTCAAAGGTCTGTGGATGATTGGCAAAACGTGAGTACATGAGGAGTTATTGCATTAACTACATGTCATTTAGCCTCTTTAATTATTTATGCATGAGTGTAAAAGTGAATGTAGCGTACTTAGCAATGACATGAAATAACTATGCATAAACAACAATCATTTGATCATCTACGTTAATTAGTTGAAGATCTATAGAATGAGAACCAATTTTTGTTAGAGTTTGTTTACACCCACACTTTGCATATGTTGTTTCTCCGGCAACATGGACGCAACATAATTTAACTTACTATTTGAGATTCAATATTTAGGATTCAGGAAAAATAATGGGTATTTTTGTATCTTAAAAGCAGCCACAGATTCCAGAACAAGAAATAAAAAATATATTTTATGATATCTTGTGCATAATCTTCAAATATGAAGGATGAAGAGGGTAAATATATTCACGAGATAATTAATAAATTTTACTACAGCTAAGTTTGCATTGAATCTCTTCAAAATAAATGCATGACTGATAAAATGCTTTTTGTAGACTGCCTGAGCTACCTTCTGTATAAGATTCGAATGGTGAATTGAGGTAGAGTAGACCAACGATCCTCTACTCATTTGGCCAGCTATGGAAACAAAAGGCTTGTATCTGCTCTTCCTAAAGTATAACTGGTCTCATCGTATATGTATATACGTATGTGCATGTATGGAGAAGGATCTGCAGCCCCTCTATTCAATCCCCAAATGTGGCTTCAAATTTTCAACCACACGTTCCGATTTAAATAATAATATGGTGTGAGAAGAGAGAGAGTATTATTATTTAAATCGGAACATGTGACTGAAAATAGAGGGCTAAGTTGGGGACTGAACAAAGGAGGTTGTGGATCCTTCCACCATATGTTTGCGTGTCTCACACACACTGCAAAATTTTGAAAATGTATCTACAAATGAATCGGTGAGCACCTATAATGTTAGGGGCAACACCAAGGCGTCGTTGAGCGCCGATTAGGCACTTTTTTGCAATTTTAACGCCCTGCCTTTTTATAATAGCACTTTATTACGTGTTTCGCCTAAGACGTCGTTTGAGTGCTAAGTTTTCCATGAAGCACCAGAAAATAGGTGTTTTTAGTATAATTTTATTTTTTTACTTAGTTAAAGTAAATATGTTTAGAACAAAATCATCTGGTTACTTTGTTTATTTATTGTATTTTCAGAATTTCAACGCTTTGAATCGTTTTTTTAATCTTTTTTAAAAATATAAACGATCAGTTAGTAAATAATGATAGTTCTTTATATTTGATTTGAGAATAAAAGTTACCCTTTAATTTCTCTCTTCTTTGAAATTTGGCTTTATTGATTTCTTAACTTTTTATTTTAATAGAATTAGCCTTTTAAATTATTTGAAAATAATTTCTTAATCCAACAAAAATAACTAACTATAAATTAAAATTTATATTATTCACTAATATTGTACTTGGTTCTTTAAGATTATCCGACATACAAGTATTCAGTTATCGTCATAACACAAATTTTATTAATATAAATTCTGTTGCTTCGATAAATTACAAAAGTACTTGATTGACGAAACATTTACATGTATATATACACATATACATATATATACAGATATATACACATGCACACATATATACAAATATCACTTATGATAAACTAATATGTAGTGATCATGTAATCAACATCAATATAGTTTAATAAATAGTTGGTTATTATTTGTAATTATTTAATGTCAATATTGTTTGCAAAAAATATATGTCACAAACGCCTATTGTCATCCAAGCTTGAACTCCGCCTGCACTCTAAAGCCAATCTTACCATCCAACGCTCCACTCCGCCTCGAACAGCATAGAAGAGCACCCTTCAAGAAAGCATCCACTCACAATTGCGTAACTCAAAAACAAGTTGCATTACATGCAATATTATTGCAAATAATATGCTTGGAACCTTGTCAGACAACTAACTATTAATTCATTTATTTATTTTTAGCTGGATAGCAAGTGCCCTACTTGTCTGAATAAGATACAGCAACAATAATCTCTCCTTAGTTCACGGAATAACAGTACTAATATGAGTCATAAAATATCACCTGATACTTGTGACGGAAACCATACATACCAGCACAAGGTATTGTAACTCTTGGAACACTGAATATCATGTATCCTTTCGTATGCCTCTACATATATATACAGCCGACTATATCAACTTCAGCAAGACGAAACAAATAATCTGATAATTTACTTACCCATTCATCCTATAGTCTCCTCCACAAACTTTATGAGTATGATCAACCCTAAGAGACTCCTAGACATGGTGAAAACCCTGCAAAAATCAGTCTTTCCACTTACTGAGGCTCATTCTGATAAATGCAGCCATTCGATTGCTGAAAAGGGACATATATACGTCTATTCCAATGATGGAAAACGATTCAAGGTTCCACTTATTTTAATTTTGAACTGTTCCAAGAACTGCTCAGAATGTCCGAAGAAGAGTTTGGTCATCCAAATGATGGACCAATTACTTTGCCATGTCATTCTTCGTGCATCGAATATATTATATCTCGACTTAACTCTGGTGTGTCAAGTGGGCCTGGTTCACAATGTATCATGGATTCATTGCCTTTGAATCAGCAAACATCTGTGGCTTCAAAAGTCTATGCTTCGAATTTTTGTATATTTCTGATATGTCACAGATATAATTTGTACTAGTATAGACAGATATTTATATTGGTAATAGAACAAGTATGAATATAATGTAGAAAGGTGGTGAAGATATTGATTGTGAAGTTTATATTTTCAACATTTCTCCCAAACTAACATACACAAGAAGTCAAATGAGTGCTTAACTTTTATTCAGAAAATTATGGATTAGTAGGTAGATATTTGTGGAAGAGCTAAATTTGTTTCCTTTTTCAATTTATGGTGACACACTGTGCTTGGAATAGTTGTGGTACAAAACCAGAAATATGCAACAGAAGTAGAAATGACATATCATGAAAGATGGATAAAAACACAAGGATTTTACATGAAAAATATTACAAACAAATCAGAACAAAAGCTTATGGACAAACTGTAGAAAAAATACAACAAAAACTCTCTAAAATATGAAGAACATGCCTCTGTCTTATAATAGAAGAAACCACAATCGTCTTCTCAAAGAAAAAGAAAATAAAATTATGTTAAGCCTCGCATAATCCTCTTTAAAAGCAAGGTTCGAGAACTCGGTTTCGATCTCAGTTTCGATCGTTTGAAATTTTCTTCGTTTCGATCAATTTCGAAAATTTCGAAAGTTTCGGTTTTTGTTTTGGTCTCGATATCGGTATATTTTAAAATAAATACAAACTACAGAGTATATAGAGAGATGAACCCATCCCATTAACATTCAGCCCGTTAAACTAATTATTTTAATTAACAAAATAACTAGCCATATATTTTATCAGCCCATCCCATTTACCTTCATCCTGTTGGCTACAAAAGCAAACGGCAATTTTTTTTTCTTTTTTTTTTCATTCAGTACAATAATGAAAGCTATATATATATATGCTTACAACATGCCAGTCCAACATAAAATAAATGCAAATACAACCTTTCAGTCTTTCAAAATTTCACTATGAACTGACATTACCTTTCATTTTTAATATTCCCAAAGCTGCTTTGAATTTGAGTCAACACAGCCCCCCCCCCCAAAAAAAAAAATCAAAGCTGCTTCATTCCCAACATGTCTCTTAGTTTTAAAAAGGTTTCACCTGAAACTGGCTTTGTAAATATATCGGCTGCTTGCTCCGTAGTGTGGCAGTATTGCAACTCTATTGTTTTCCGTTTCACATGATCTCGAAGGAAATGAAACCGAGTATCAATGTGCTTACTTCTTCCATGATGCATCGGATTTTTCGCTAGTTGAATAGCTGATTTGTTGTCTACACATATCACAGTCGCCTCCTCTTGCGGAACATCCAGCTCTGTCAAAATATTTCTCAACCAAATAGCCTCACAAACAGTTGATGAGAGTGCCACGTACTCAGCTTCGCATGAAGATGACGCCACAACACTTTGTTTTTTCGAAGTCCAAGAAAATGCAGTTGATCCAAAATAGAATACATAACCTGTTGTGCTTTTCCTTTCATCTTTGTCGCCTCTCCAATCACTATCCGAATAACCTATTAGCTTTGCATTTTCACTGCAGCGATAGAGAAGACCATGATTGAGAGTGCCTTTTATATATCTCAAGATTCTTTTTGCAGCTAACCAATGCGACTTGTTCGGTGTATCCATGTAGCGATTTACGAGTCCAACTCCATACACAATATCAGGCCTTGTGATCGTCAAGTACCTCAAACTGCCGACCAAACTCTTGAAAAGAGTCGAGTCCACCTGAACTTCATTTTCTTTTCTTGATAACTTTGTTCCTGCTGCTATTGAAAAATTCACAGGTTTGCAATTTATCATATTGAATTTTTTCAGGATCTCATTCATGTACCTTTTTTGAGATATACATATTCCATCTTCCATTTGTTTCACTTCAATGCCAAGAAAGTAGGACATTAGTCCGCTGTTCGTCATCTCAAACTCCTCAAACATTGATTGTTTAAACTCCATAAGCATTTCAACACTGCTTCCTGTGCATAACAAGTTATCAACGTATATGCAAACTATCAACAAATGGCCAACATGATTTTTCTTTATATACACAGCATGCTCATATGGACATTTTGTGAACTCAATTTGATGAAGATATCTATCAAGTCATGCATTCCAAGCTCTCGGTGCCTGCTTCAAACCATATAATGCCTTTTTTAGATGATATACCTTGCTTTCCTCTCCTTCTACCACAAAACCTTCTGGTTGCTGGACATATACTTCTTCCTCAAGAGTTCCATTGAGAAAAGCCGATTTGACATCGAGTTGATATATTTTCCAATTATTTTGAGCAGCAAGAGCGATCAATACGTGTCAAGTCTTGCAACCGGTGCAAATACCTCTTCATAGTCAATTCCATATTTTTGTTTATAGCCTTTAGCTACAAGCCTTACCTTATATCGAGAAATTTCACCATCTGTAGTACGTTTAATTTTGTAAACCCGCTTAACATCAATAGCCTTTTGTCTTGTTGGAAGTGTTGTCAGCTCCTAGGTTTTATTTTTCTCAATAGCTTGCATTTCCTCCTTCATTGCCATTCGCCAACAATCTTCTCTTACTGCTTCTTGAAAAGTATGAGGCTCTTGATCGGCATACAAGCAAAAAAGATTATTTGCTTCATTATTCTCTGTCTGCTCATATATATCCTTCAAGCTTCTCATTTTGACAGGACTTTGCTGCCTTTAAACTTCGTTGCTGCTTTCTCCAATAGATGGAGAGTTACTTCTTGGAGAGGCTGTTTGAGGAGACAATGGTGTCACCTGTTGAATTTCAGCAAGGGGCACTTCTGAGTTTTCCAGTGCAGGTTGGTTTTGATCAACCTTCACATCATCACTCCAATTCCAAGTTTCATTTTCATTAAATATAACATCTCTACTAATCACCAACTTCTTTGTTAGTGGACTGTAAAGCTTGTATGCCTTTGAGTTCTCACTATATCCAAGAAAACTGCATTTTTCACCATGATCATCCAACTTCTTTCTATTGGATTTTTGTATGTGTGAGTATGCAATACATCCGAAAATCCTTAGGTGTGCAACACTTGGTTTGTAGCCGCTCCACGCTTCTTGAGGTGTCATGTGTTTTGACATTTTTGGTAGGACAACGATTGAGAATATATGCTGAGCATGCTACTGCTTCCGTCCAGAAATGTTTTGACAGCCCTTTCTCTTTAAGCATAGTTCTAGTCATGTTTAAAATTGTTCGGTTCTTCCTTTCAGCAATTCCGTTTTGTTGCGGGGTATACGCAGCGGTAAATTGATGCTTTACGCCATGTTCCTTGCAATACTCGTCAAATGCTTTTGAAGTGTACTCGCCACCACGATCGGAACGAAGAGATACAAGCTTATGACCAGATTCATTTTCAGCAAGTGCTTTAAAAACTTTGAATACATTCAAGGCAGCAGATTTTTCTTTAAGAAAATAAACCCAAAGTTTTCGACTATAATCATCAATGAAAGTGATAAAGTATTTATTACCTCCTAATGATACAGGCTCTATTGGTCCACATATGTCAGTATGCACAAGTTGTAGTGGTGCTGTAGCTTTCCAAGATTTGCCGCTTGAGAAAGGAAGTGTTGAATGCTTGCTAAGTATGCATTCTTCACAAGTGTCTTTTGGCACTTCAATCATTGGCAATCCATGCACCAAATTTGATGAAGACAACAACTTTAGACCACCAAAATAAAGATGTCCCAAGCGAAGGTGCCATTTCCATGACTCATCTTGCTTATGTCCATAAAGACACCTTTCGGATTTATTGTTGAGATGCAGTGAAAACATGCGATTGCTGGTCATTGGAACATGAACTACAATTCTTCCGGATCTATCTCTCAAAGTAAGTGAATTGTCTGCCATGTGTATGTTGTATCCTTTCTCCAAAAGCTGTTCAATACTTAGAATATTGCTTTTCATGTTGGAAACATAATATACATCAGAAATATAACCTTTCTTGCCATCTTTTAAATCAAACTGTATTGTACCTTTGCCTTCAACAAAAAGTTTGGAGGAGTCTCCAAGATTCACGGTTCCATGAACTCCTTCTATAAGTTTTGCAAATAAGTTTTTCTTACCACACATATGATTGCTCGCACCAGAATCAAAATACCAAGTATCATATTGAATGTTTGAATCATCTTGAGCAAAAAGTAGTATGGTATCATTACCTCCATCATTTGATGTTTCTGCAACGTTAGCTTGTTCATCATTTTTACTCCAACAATCAACAGTGTAATGTCCAAATTTTCCGCATTTATGGCACTGTAACTTTTTTGCAGTTTTATGTGCATGGACTCTTCCTCTGCCACGGTAGCCTCCACGTCCTCGACCTCTAAAACCTTGATTATGATGATCTTGACTTGATCGTTGAAAAACACCACGACCTCGACCTCTACCACGGCCTCGGCTGTAGCTAGATCTTCTTTGATCGTTTAGCATCAGCTTTGACTCTAATGCTTGTTCTAGTGGTGCTTGATTTGAATTCTTTTGCATTCTTTGCTCATGCACTTGAAGCGAACCCAACAATTCGTCAATTGTAAGCTTCTCCAAATCTTTAGATTCTTCGATAGCTACAACCACATGCTCAAATTTAGAGGAAAGAGATCGAAGCACCTTTTCGATGACGCGGATGTCATCAATTTTCTCATTGTTTCTTTTCAAGCCATTTACAATAACCAACAAACGTGAGAAGTAGTCCGACACCGATTCTTCATCTTTCATGTGAAGTGCTTCAAACTCGCTCCGTAATGCTTGTAGACGAACTCGCTTTACTCGATCGTCACCTTTGTAGATGGTAGCAAGGATTTCCCATGCTTGTTTGCTTGTTGTTGCTTCGGCAACCTTTTCAAATGTAGCCTCATCTAGTTCTTGGTAGAGTGTAAACAGAGCCTTTTTATCCTTCATTCTCTGCTCCTTAAGAATCCTCTTTCTCTGCTCTGTGTATGCAGCCTCTTCTTCAGCGGTGGGTTCCAAAAATCCATCTGTGACAGTTTCCCAAAGATCTAAGGATCCAAACAAAGCCTTCATTTGGATTGACCAGGAACCATAATTATCTTTTGTTAACCTGGGTATTTGTTGTTGAACAATGCTGGAGTTCATGCTCGCTCTGATACCAGTTCTGTTGGCTACAAAAGCAAACGACAATTTTTTTTCATTCAGTACAATAATGAAAGCTATATATATATGCTTACAACATGCCAGTCCAACATAAAATAAATGCAAATACAACCTTTCAGTCTTTCAAAATTTCACTATGAACTGACATTACCTTTCATTTTTAATATTCCCAAAGCTGCTTTGAATTTGAGTCAACACATCCCACCCATATCCTAATTCCAAAACCCTAATTTCCAAAAGCATCCGTTTATGAAAAAACGAAAAAAAAACTGCACCGGTTGGACGACAACGAAGATGGACGAGATCGATGACGTTATTTATTAACTTTCATCCGCTCTTTCTTGCTTCTAATGCTCGATTTCCTTTGCTTGAATTATGTTTCCGGTGCTCGAGTTTCTCCGGGAAGTTATGATTTCAATTTGGTGATTTTATAACAATTTTGATTCGATTTGAACTTTCTTTCTCCCTCGCAGCAAGTCCAATTTTTGGTTTATTTTTTTCTGCTGTCAGAACACAGACGGGATTTAACCTAATCCCGTCTCGTCTTCGGCCGGAACCGAACCGAGATGGCCTGGATCTCGGGTTTCCGGCCAAAACCTTATACCATGCTTAAAACTCTTGCTTTCTCTCTTTACTTTCGCTTAATGAGATATTTCAATTTTGAATGAAAATAGAGTACTACAAGGCTAATGAGTATGTATTAAATGAATCAACATTGTTCTCTATTTACCGTGATTCTTGCCCACTTATGATATTTATGATCTTGACCATAAGCAAAGACACCATGTTCCAATTCGACTAACCTTTCATTTACTTATGTGAAATATTATTTTGTGTAAACTTCAAGAAACATTCCTACTGGACCCCAAAAGGAGGCTTTACCTCCTACACATTGTCAAATTTTCAACTGGCACTCAATCCATCTACTTAGCATTATTACTGGAATATTACTCTTCCAGGAAAAAAATTGTGGACTTCTTTTATAAATATTTAAACTGTAACTCAACGATATGATTTCTCAACTACATAGATGAGCTCTTGAATGACATTTCCCAGTTCAGCCTTTCGATAATTCATTTACATCCTATATACAAGTTTCATGTACTAATTTGGATTCCAGATCTATTAATTTAAGGACAAATTTTCGAAGAATGCTAGTTTTCAAAACTATTTCGTGATAGAAGCTGGTTTTGTAACTTATTACCAAACAAGCCTGGTTTCAATCCAGTCAGCAGCAAACTCAGCCATTTTGTAATTGTCTCGATGAAGCGCAACTATAAGTTGCGCTTTTCTTTTCTAGGCGCAACTCATAGTTGTGCCCCTATTTTTTTTCAATTTTTTTCAGTGGCGCAACTAAGAGTTGCGCGCAAAAAAAAAATGTAAACGGAAAAATTGAAAAAAAATTAGGGACGCAACTCATAGTTGCGCCGTAAAAATTTTTTAAAAAAAAATAGCACAACTTATAGTTGCGCTTTATCCTGTCAGTTATAAAACTGCTGAGTTGGCTGCTGAATGGGCAAAACCAGCCTTATTTGATAATAAGTTTCAAAACTAATATCAACCGCGAAATTGTTTCAAAAACTAGCCTACTTCTAAAATTTGTCCTTAATTTAATTGGTTATACTGCTTAACTATATTACTTGTCTCTAAGTTTTCTATTTTATTCCGAATACTCAAAATCATTTCACGATTATTTGACTCTTTTTCAAGTCCCATAGACACCGATTTCTCAAATGTTTAACAATCTAGCTGCTTTTTCCCTTCATCGGTTTTTATAACTTACTCCTTGTATATGGCTCATATACAAATTCACAAAAATTCATGGTATATACTTCATCAAGGACAAATTTTAGTTTTAGGCCTCCATAAAAACTTATTTTAAGTTTAGGCTTCGTTTCAAACTTATTATGAAAATAAGCTTATTTTTCCATACTCAAATTTTTTGTATATGAGCATGTACAAAAAAATTAATTGTTCAAGTATATTAAAAAGAATTTTGTACATGCGCATTTTCAAAGTGCGCATGTACAAAAAGGCTGAATAGTGAAAAATAAGCCTATTTTCATAATAAATTTGAAACAAAGCCTAAACCTGAAATATATTTTTTTCGGGGGCCTAAAACTAAATCCTTTCATCAATAACACAAGTATCTTATTTAAATTGCTTTCTTATTGAAGAATGAAAAATTGATTTCTTAAGTTTTGAGTTAAATTGTTTATTTATTGAGAAAATATAAATATCGATAGCCAACAATAATTTCATTTGTTTGCATTGTTGTAAATACATCTTTTACCAACAGTATAATTTTGATTCGGTAATTTTCTTAATTTGTTCATACGTGAAATCCTCAAATCACCTACTATACTTGTCTGAATAAGATACAGCAACAATAATCTCTTCCTAGTTCACTGAATAACAGTACCAATATGAGTCATAAAATATCACATGATACTTCTGAGGCAAACACATACATACCAGCACGTAGTATTGTAACTCTTGGAACACTGAATATCATGCATCCTTTCTTATACCTCTACATATAAATACAACCGACTATATCAACTACAGCAAAACGAAACAAATAATCTGATAATTTTCTTACCCATTCATCCTTAGTCTCCTCCACAAACTTTATGAGTAAGATCAACTCTAAGAGACTCCTAGACATGGTGAAAACCCTGCAAAAATCAACCTTTCCAGGAACAAAAAGAAGAATCATGTTCAGCAGAAGCAATAGCAAGGCTCAATATATTATATCTCGACTTATGTCTGATGTGCCAAGAGAGTCTGGTTCACGATGTACCGTGACTTCATTGCCTTTGAATCAGCAGATGTCTATGGCTTCAAAAATCTATACTTAGAATTTAGGTATATTTCTGACATGTGGTAGATAATGTGCAGTTTGTATACAGATAGACATATTTACACTGATCATAACAAAAAAGTATGATTATAATGTAGCAGCATGGTGTAAATATTGGTATGGTGAATTATTAGTGAAGTTTCTATTTTCAACATTTTCTCCTAGACTAATTACCATACATAACGGTCTTAGCTTCTTTTTTTTCCATTACAATGGAGCCTAATTTCGATCAATTGTTGATGGTGGAGACTAATAATAAGTTGAACTGTGTGATTGTTTTTGTTTCTCTTTCTTTTATTTAAAGTAAAGTTGTATTAAGCGTGAGATATCAAAAAAAATTAATGTCTAACCGTACACATCATTTTTAGTAAAGGGAGGAGAGACTTAATTAGTCAAAAGTGGAATCAACAAATTGTTATGCTTATGGTTTTTTTTTTTAACAGTAAGAGTAGTGCTGATGTCAGAAATTATTTGTAATGTCTACATAAGGTTTTTACACTTTTGTCTACTAAGAATTTATAATATTAATAATAGAAGAAAAGAATTCCCAATTCATTATGCTCAAGAAGAGCTACGTATAGAATGTGCATGTGTATGTTATAATAAACATTATACTCAACTTGTACGTATGGTTGGAGATAAACTGACAACAAAGCACTCCCAATTCACTGAATTCTATATACCTGGCAAGGTTAACATACATACAAATCTGTTTGCAACAACTCTAAGGCTGCCAACCAAGCATAGCTAAATAACTGTATGAAATGGTTAACATTTATTGAGATAGCAATAACTTACATATGAAAGCAATGATGCATCGACCAACTAAATTCATTTGAATGCGATAACTAGTTTGTCAAAGTTTCATGAATATGAAAACAAATTGTCCTGCCAGATAAAAGAAAAACCAAAATTTCTGACTGGGTATTACAGTAAACAACACCTGCGCATGTACCATCGTAATGAAGGTGGAGGCTGGAACTTGGAATCAAGGTAGTCTTGGACGCTCTTAATTCTTCGGGTGAGGGCTGCACTTGGTTGTTCTTCATCGGCCACTGCAATTCATATGTTGTTGCTATTAAGAACAAAAACTTGTATCAATTTCAGCAAACAAAGAAAAACCAATTATACCGATGAAAATGATATTTATGTATTGGAAAATAAATAAATCAGATGATGAATTTCGTACTCAGATGCAAAGAGAATAATTTGCCTTCGAAGCATATGTTTGCCGAAGAGTCTAGTATTTATTGATATAAATTTATTTGGCATTCTTATTTACTTGAATTGTTGCACTGTCGTTGGTGTCTAAAAACACAGCCTCTTCTTTTAAAGATTCGCTTGTCATTTCACATTGTACAAAAGTGTTCTTCACTTCAGCAAGGGACATCTCCATTTGCTGCGAGAATCACAATTACATATAAGAAATTTGTAATATTTATCAAATTGCTCCTTTAACAAAGAATTGCAACTTATGATATTACAAGCTTGTTATAAATCTACAAAGGATAACAATCATTTAAACATGAGCCTAGAAGCAGGCACCTATACAACACCAACTGTAACAAAAATTGCATTTGTTTCTTCACTCAAACTCTACGTAAAACAATTTTTTTTCTTCTGAATTTGATCTAAACACTCTGCTATCTTTTTATAATGATATTCATTTCATTGGAATTTAGACAAATTAATTAATCGGAAGTCAAATTTTATACTACGAGCAGTAGGACAAATGAAGAAGATTGTGATCATAGCTACATTTGGTGTCTCTTTTCAACTGACTCAATCCACGGAAACAATCGAATTAAACAGACTTTTTGGCAAAAGATAGCAGCTAATTACAATAATAAGAAGAAAGCATTCACTTCCCTCGCTAAAGGGTCGTTGATGAAAGACTAAAAAAACACTATTTCAAATCTTAAATAAATAAGTTCTTACCTCTTGTCGTGCGTATTGTTCTTCGTCAAAATGAAGTTAACTGGTCTTAATTTTGAAACATCTCAAAGGAATAATTCAAGAATAACACCCGTTGATTTTCATGTCAGATCGTCAATAGGGATTGCTTTTACATGTTCCTAAGCTGTTTCCATCATCTTGTCCTAGCTTTTGCTAATTTCATATGAAAACAATCTTGTTGCTGTCGTTAAGGCAAAGAACAATGATTCATCAATCTTTGACTTATTTAAACTATGTTATCTAGCTACCAATCCTTTTGATGTTGTGGATGAGCATGTAGAAGATAGCGGAGAACATGTATAAGAGGAAGAAGGTTTTGTTTGGGACATTTACAAATCCTCTGATTTTGTTTTTGACATGAAGTCTCAAAAAAATTTATCATGTCGACCTTAATCAATGGAAAAGGACTTGGTTTCCGTTATCTACACATTAATATCATGATAATTATAACTATCATGATAATTATAACCTTACTGTAACTTTAATCCATAATTTGATCACTTTAATTAATTTTATTTACAAAAATAGCATAACAATTTAGTGTTTTTTTAAAATTGGATACTTAGATGGCAGTATATATTAGTACTACAAGTCTTAAACAGTATACAACATACTACATATCAATATATGTTCAAATCACGCTACACAAGTTTCGAGCATGTGACCTCTCACATCAAAGTCGAAAAACATGACAATTTAGTTTTACGTGTGTGAACTGTCACATGTTGATTTTTTTTTTCCAATAGGTTGATCTATGAATTTGAAGTGAACAATTTTCATGGTTTTAGTTCCACATCTTGGTTGATAAAAATTAAGATAGTACATACACAATGTAGTTTGAAAAGTGCATGAAGAGTGTTGTTTTGAGCAAGGTTCGAGATTTCAATTTCAATCTTGGTATCGATCGAAGCGTCCAACCACTAGGACAGTGATGTCGGACTTTTTATTTATTTTCATATAATTACATGTATGTTTGTTTAATTTATTAAAACAAAATGTATAATTTATTGTTGCTTGAAAAATAATATATAGACGAACAATACTGACTATTTATAAACATTTATAACACTAAAAATTGTTTAGTGAATATTAGTCACGCATCCCTAAAACCAAACTTAATTCAAACGGCGTCCTCCCTAAAGAAGTTGTAAAGCGGGTCCCTATAATTATTTTTACTACAGCAACATGTATTTTTCGCCTTTTTTGCGCCAGTACTTAATTTTTTTTAAAAAAACTGTAAATATTATAACTAGGTTTCTGAAAGAAAAAAATTACAGACATATCTGCAATTATTTCATATAATTACAGATATGTCTACAATTATTCACCGAATAATTGCATTCAATAAACATCTGAATAATTGCAGATATGTAGGCAATTATTTCTTAAAATTGCAGACATATCTGTAACTTTTAGTTGCAAAAGCATGCTATATAGAATAAGTGCAGTCTGCAATTATTCTTTAAAATTGCTTATATGTCTGCAAGTATTCCTGAAATATACTTTGTGTCATTTTTTCCCTTTTCATCCTTATTTTTTGAGAATTTTGACATGCATACGAAGATAAATATTAAATGAAATAAGTTTTAAAATTTGAAAGTTTTTTTTTGTTTTTTTATATGTTTTTTTTGATGATTTTTGAAAAATAAGTACCTAATTTACATACTTTTTTCCATTGGAGTTTTTGTGAATTTTGAAATCTATCAAGGACCTATGTCAAAAATACCCAATTGTTTATTCATTACTTCCTTTTTCAAAAAAAAATAGTACTCTTTTTATTGAACCATAATTTCAGTTTGGTTCGATTTCAATCCCTACGGAAACCAAAACAGAACGGTCAAAATCTCGATGTTTCGGTCAAAACCTCAAACATTGGTTTCGAGGAATATAATATAACTACCCGTAAAATTTTAATGGTTTTATTAACGTATTTATTTGAATTTTGGAGAAATTTTAAATAACAAAATTTGAAATTAAAATTTTATATTTGGAATACGTATATTTAAATATAGAAGACGCTAAATTTTCATCTGATTTTATGAAAGTTTATTTCATTGTGAAATTCTATTAAATTCAAGTCAGTTAATAATTGCTGATAATAAAATATTTTTCAAATCTGAATATTTTTACATAGAAAAATTCTAAATCATCTTCTGACTGAGACGTCATTTTCCGTTTTTCCAAATTCAGACTTTTTTAGCTCCGTCGATCTTATTTTTCTGCGTTTTTGCTGCATTTTCCGCTAGTAGAAAATTCGAATTTTTATAATTTAATCGTACCACTGATACCTGCATACCGTCTTGTTTGTCTCATCGTGCAGGTCATCATGGTATATTCAATTCTGTGTTTTGAAGTCTGGTTCGCAGCGGAATCCGCAAAATCGAATAACCGTATCGGTTACAAAATTTCTACATTTTGATTTCTATGCCCATTCACATTTTTCCCTTTTGGGTTTCTGACCTTTCGTTTGCCTAATGTATAATATCAATAGTCTTTGGCATCTATTTCCAATGTTTGATTTGCATGACTTTTGCAATTCCATTGATTCAAAATATTTTGATCCTTATTCATTCTTTCCAAAAAGTAAGTATTCATAAATGGGTACTGTCGCTTTACACGTTTCTTCATACATTTCTTTTGAAACTCATCCTCTCCTCACGTTTGGAAAAAAAATGAAAAGCAGTCCATCATGGCCACCTCCGCCTGTCTCCCTCATGCTCCTCTCCCTCCGCCTCGCACTGACCGCACGGCCGCGTCCAGATCTCGGCTCCATCCCGCCAAAGCCTAAACTCAACAGCCTACCCCTCTTCTCCGGCCTCTCTACCCATCGCCAATCTCCGCGCCGACCTCCACCAAGAACCAGCCGAGCCGCCTACACTCCAGCCCGCGCCGTCACACATTGACCTGCTCCGCCCCAGACCGACCGCATCTCCCCTTCACCTTGCCTAGATCCGCAACCACCCCGCGCCTACTCGCCTTATCCTCATCTCCTCCGCGTGCTCAACTTAGCCACCAAGACCACCCTCCGACCGACGTGATGAACCCCGGCCTGTATGGGATTGCGCAAGCAGATATCCTACCTAGCCTCTATTTTAATAGGTGGGTTATACTTTGTTTATTACATTATATTATCTTATATATATAGATCTGTATATGTATATATGTTACGGCTAACTTGGTTTCGTATATACGTGCGTTTTCCTGAGACTAAAAAGATATTGTATGCATATATACGTTAGTTTTCATATAATTGGTTCATAATTTTACCTACATACATGCACTATATCTTTGTTTTATTATAGATCTGTAAACACAAAGTGTACATATTTGAAGGGTGAGTTTAAAAATATATTGTATGTATTTTCAGAAATGTACTAGTTGCAGTAGTATCTATGTAGTGTATATAGTATTATAAATTTTGACAGTTTATATTTATATTAGTTTGGTTAATATATGTAAGTTATAGAGTTTTAATTTAAAAGTATATGGGTACGTGTTAGTTGGAACCTGCATATAAAATTTAGTTGTTGTTATACATTGTCAGTGTATATATATTATATAGTGTTATGTAGGTTAGTTTTTTTTTAATATCCAGTTCGAAAATGTTCTGTCCATATTATTTCGAAATACATATGGTGTGTTTTGTTATGGGCTTTTATATATGTGCGGGTGAAAGCTTTTATATATATAGCAAGGTTATGTAAAGTTGTGTGTCGTTTATATGTGTTGTGTGTTTTATTATATACCCGTGCACATTGTTGTTAGGTTGCGTGTTGACTGTATATGAAAAGCTGAGAGTTTGTTGAATTTAAAATATTATTTTTTACGTATATAATATTTTACATTTGTATTTAAAGTTATAATATAATATATGGATTTTTATATATATGTTTTAATATTGAATTTCAAATAATATTTGGATATTGATTTTGATTTTATATATATATATACATAGATTTTAATGTGTAAATATTTTGCATATATATATATGTATTTATTTAAATTAAATTTGTTTGAATTTAGAATATGATTTATTCATGTAAATAGTTATATATAGTTACGTGTAAGTTCACTTGTATCAATTATCTGCATCGATCCAGTTCTGATTTGATTTCGTCTATTTCTATTTATCAGCTTTGTTCGTCTAATTCGTGCCGATTTTGCTTTGCTTCGATTCGTCATTCAAATTTCAGCGTTCGTATCAGTGTGCGTATCCGTGTCATCTTCTGTATTCTCTAGCCTCGTAAGGTGAGCAATCACTCATGATTAATGTTCTTTTATTTATTAAATTTGATTTCAATTGAAACGACAATTGAAATATGTTGTTGTTAGTTATTTACACTGTTATATATATGTTATTACCTGTATCAGTTCACCTGTGACATCTGACATCATTATCTGTTATTTATATTGATGATATATGTCTGTTATATTATTATCATATATGTTATCACTCTGCAAGTTCCATGTTCGTATATAATCACTATGGGTTGAAATGATACATACCCGAACGATCTGTATAATAGGAGAAAATCATTATGGGTTGAAATGATAAACCCAAGCGATTTTCATTTAAATTGAATTTGAGATTACAGGTTGAAATGATATATATATATATACCCGTATATATTTAAATTGTAGATTGAAATGATAAATATCTGTATTACTTGACCATAAGATAGAAAATTATATGCAGACACCGTTGGTTTATAAATAAATAATTTGAAATGATTACTATGGTTTTTGGAAGGAAACATATGTTTTTTTTATAAATATGGATTGTAGATATTATACAAATGTTATTTTATATATAGTTAAATTCTTGATTTTAAGCTATGCAAAAGTTTGTTTAATATAAAATAAGCTTAATAATAAAGTTTGATTTTATTAAAATATAATATGGTTAAGTATTATTTAAATTATATTTTAATATAGAGTTTATAATGATTTAATAAATTAAGGTTGAGAAGATAGATTTGAAATTAATTTTAGTTAAGAAATATATTTAATTAGAAATCGAATTGGAACTTATTGAATTTGAGATTTTTTAAAGGATATGATTTTTATAACTTGATTTGGTTTAAGGTGATTTAACCAATATTTCAAGTTTAAATGAATTGAAGAAAATATTTAGTCATTTAAAATTTGGGGTTTATTTAAAATGATAATGGATTTAGTAAGTAAATATTTCAAAATAAATCTTTACTACTAATAATGAGAATTCACTGTGTTGGTTTGTTCGTGTCTTTTTGAAATACCTATACTACCCTTCGTCTTCTTTCATTTTACATCCGCCTGCCTTTCTCCGTTTTCCCTTTTCATTCCGCATTCAGAAATCCTTCCCCCTTTTTCCCCTCTACATCCACTCTTCATCAACAATGTCTACTTATTTTGCTTAATATCAACTGATAGCAACCATCTTCATAACCGATCATCGATTCGATCGTCTCCTTATTTTTCTTTTACATCCAGTCTTCATCAATGATTCGGTCGCTAGATCTTTGATTGACAAAATTCGTTCGCCACATTCGATCTACCTCTTAACGATTCGGTCGCCATTTCAAATCTACCAAATTCAGATCTATCGCCTCAACCTCTTATCGTCAATCGTCTTCATCAACGACTTCATCTCCAACGCGCGCCCCATGTCTACTGATTATCATCCTACCGATGTTTCATCAACACCTGCTGATTGTCCATCGACGTTCAACTAACTGTTATTGTACGCTTCTCTTCCTCTCCTTCTTTTACTTTTACTTATCATGTTCATATATTTTATACTTAATTGAGAATCGGTTTGAGTGTATTTTGAGATTGTAAGGTGTAGAAAAATTTTATTTGACTGATCAATGCTGTATTTTTGCATGTTAGTTTTAATTCGTAACAGTATCAGTGTTAAGTTGATCTAGCCGGTTGTTGCTTTTTGATTTTAATATATATGCATTGCAGAAAATAGAACCGTGATATAGTTCTGCCAATGATACTTTATCTAAACTGAAAATAGATGGAGATCTATTTTGGAATAAACCTATTATTTACTTTATTTTTATTCGACTATATATGAAAGAACATTATGAGATGCCTACTTGCAAAATAGGGTTTGACTGAAATATGGTTTTGTTGATGGAATGTGCAGGTAACAATATTGCACTAGGCACACTTTAGGAGAAGATATTTGTTTAGTCAAAATATGCTGATAATGATTTATTTGTTTAGTCAAAATAATGATATGTTTCGATAATTATTTCCCTATATGATTATTTGTTGTTTCCCAGACCATACTTATGCTAATAAATTATTTGCTTCAATAATTTTCATACCAGATGTACATTTGTTTAATTTAAGATGAATACCTAAAAATTAGTTTTAGATACTTTATCTTTTCCCCTCCAAATTGATAATTTCAATTGGTTTTTCCCCTGTTATTTTATTTAGATTAGTTACTATTGTATTTATTTTGTTATCTTCCTCAGGCCTTTATACATTGGACTCAAGTTGGTTACCACTTAATCTAGAATGTTTAGGTATTCAGATGAGAAGGCAGTTGATGATCATGTTAAGAGAAAGAGGATTAGTATTACAGGTGATTCTGATTTTATGCTTTGTCTAAACCTCCCTCAATATGGTTTTTATTTTTTATTTTAATTTTTGCATTAACCAGTACCATTTTTCATTATGTCTTTGTCAATAATTTTTTGGTCAATTTGTTAAAGTTAATATGTGTATACTAAAATGGACAATCATCTACGTCTTTTGGTCAATTTGTTAAAGTTTTCGTTCTTATTGCTTTCATATGGAAAAGTGATGAAACTTTATAGTTGTACTTGGGAGAAGATACCACCAGTAACATGAGCTGAATACTGAAGCACAGCTTAAGTTGGTTTATTTGTGTCTTAGTCCTAAAGAACTTTTGTTCATAATACTAAGAGTGTATTGAACCATTTCCTACTTATATGTTCATCATTTAAATGTAAATCAATGTTAGAATCAAGGAAGTGTACACACACCCTTGGGATATTTACAGATAGTTCACCTAATGGCCTATGGTTTAACTAGATGCATATCTACTATTATTACAAACATGGTTGTATGTAAACTAAAATCAAATATGTGAATACATTTATATATTCCATTTCAACCATCTTCTCATCAGCAAAGCAATTTTTTCTAATTGTTATTTGTTGTATCAATTTCAGGATGATATATTTTATATTTTATTATTTGGTATATATTCCATAGATTCATGTTGCTGTTAGTTACATAAGCTTGGGACTACATGGATGATATACTTCAAAATGCCATGCCATCCATAGACTATATAATATTTTACATCTTGCGTCAACAGTGTATCGGTTACATTTTTTTATATTCATTTTGGGGTTTTAAAATGAAAATTATATAGATACTTTACATGGACTTAGTTGGTGCTAACTGCAGTGGTAACCTAGACTAGGTAAGAGTATATCAAGCATTGAATCATGACATTTTATTTATTAACGTGAGCAGTAACATGTGACCAGTTTTATCCGTGTTTTGATTTACATCCAATAGTTATTAATCATACCTATTTGAACAAATTCATTAGTTAAATTTGACTATCTACTATTGATGAGATTTATTAAAGGAGATGAATAGTTCAATACAGGTATATGGAGTTTGCAGTAGATATTTATTGGTACAAGTATATTTCTTTGTCTCTCTCTCCAAACCGTACATTGTTATAAGTTATAATTTATAACCACTTCTTTATTTTCTATATGATATATGTCATGTCTTCCATAATATTAAGAAAAGTTTAGTTGATATACAACTTCTTGATTGGGGTAGAAAAGTCCAAAATTTCTTTGAGTTTCATCACCAGTCTTCTGGTTCTCATTAAACATGACAAAGAGATAAGTTTCAACTGCAGTTCCAAGTCCTTTTGGTGTTCCACTGCCAACATGTTTAATCAAATTTTGTTATAAGTCAGAGCATTGCCCTTTATTAGTAACAACGAGATCACCACCAGTAGATGGCCAGCCACTCTAGGGAACAACAACAGGAACATTAGATGCGCCCGTCCTCTCCAAAGCAGAATATGCTGCATTAACTATGACATTGAACAGATTCTGATATTGGTACTGTCCGCGGATACCACAGTACCAGATGAAGTGAACAATATACGCATTTTTTTGGAAATAACGCTATATTCTCAGCTCAACTTTGTTATAGGCATCGTGTATAAATATTTAATACAAGGACATTAATGATTGATATTTGTTTTAAAAAATTTGAAGTATGTGAGTGTTAGTTTAAGTTTAATGAATCAATTTTTAGCATCTATCGCACATGTCACAGTCATATAATGTTTGAAAATTGTATTCATTAATGAAATTGCAACAACAATTTTTTTTTAACAATCATTCATATTAATACTAACAAGGGTTGCTTTGAAAGGTCGAACTTATGATCTTAAATTTGTAGTTTAAACTACCAACCAACTAAATCAATTATATTGACTAATTGCAAACAACAATTGAATTGTTAACGACGAAGCAAACATATGACAATGAGCATACATAAAAACAAGCTGAATGGTAGTGTTTGTTGCGAAATAATAAGCGCTAACAGGAATTTTAAATTTTGAAGAATACCGCTGTGTGATTTACCTAGACAAAATTAAACATAATTTAGCTTTGTAAAATGACTACCGGATACGTACGTATCCATAGGCCGTACATTTAGGAACCTCACTACATGAAGCATGAATTCAACTAATTTCTGACCACGACTGTTGGTTTTGTCCCACATTGTTGCGTTCGCTGCCATTAAATGTCGGTGATTTAAGTCCAAACATATTAGAGACAAGATATGTATTTAATATCTAATTTTTCCTAGCAGGCTACTCAACTGTTTTGTCGTTTTGTCTTTCGCCACTGATGTGTTGCTTCTCCATTTAGGCAACAAGTCCTCAATACACATGTTCAAAATTGAACAATCTTTTACCAACAACATGAGTTTTTCCTTTCCTTATTATGGAGTAGATTATCAATTATTCTAACTTATAACATTTTCAAACATGTTTCGCTGATCAATATAATAATATACACTGAACATTTAAATAAGAAACATTAAACATTCAAAGCGGTTCAAATAAAATATGATAATTACATATAGACTATGTAATTAAAAACTTTCTAATGTATACATTATTTATTAATAGACATTTAAACAAACTTTACTTTAAAAATTGTATAAAACTTGGTGCAATTTCATCAACTTAGAAATTGATTGCTTTAATCACTTTGTGAACTGAATTATTAAAACTCAACTACTTTGTTAATGTAAAGCCGGATAGTAGTTTAGTTTTGCTTCTTCTTTTGTTTTTCATTTAAAAAAATATTTTTACAAACAAGAGTCAAATGTCAGAACCACGGATAGAAGTTTATATGTATAACAAAAGCCACGCTGAAAGTTTTATACGTTGAATTTTCCCTATTGCTAGACTAGATAGAAGAAAAAATAGAAGAGATGAAGCCATATTGCGAAATGATGATGCATATAATATGTTTCCATATTAGCTAAAAGAGCATGGATGTATAAGTACAAGTATCATTCTCATTTCCATTAGTATAAAATAAATTAAAAAAAAGAAACGAATAATATAACTTTAGTACTATAAAAAAATTGTTTCATGGTTGTTCTTCAGTTATTTTGACTTTCTTAAATGCTGTTTTAGGTTTAGTTTATGCAAACAATGATATTTTCAAATTTACTTTTAAAGGTATAACTATAAATGCATGTGTGATTTGCAGGTCCATTCGGACGTGCATATACACTCGTAATAATAAAGTGAATTTGATATATATATGGAATTATCAAATCTTGTTTTGAAATGTTTGAATATTTAAAGCTTTGAAAATATTGAAATTGAAATGGTTTATTTTGTGGTTAAAAATCTGTATTTAAAATCGATATAATGTGAAACGGTTTATTGAGAAACTGAAATAAATTAAAATGGATGATTTGAGATTTGATTAAATTTAAATTTTGGAATTTGAATCGATTTGTGAAATTTGAAGAAGCTATTTTATTATAGGACAAATTTTGCTAGTAGGCTCGAGGAAATAACAATTTATGCTTTTAGGCTTCAGAAAAAACTAATCAGCAAACTAGGCCTCGTTTGGTTTATACTTGCGCAAATATGGAGTGCGCAAGCGTAAATTTTTTTAAATACAACTTGCGCATTACATAAATGCGCAAGCTTTATATTGCGTACTTATGGAATGCGGAAGCTTATTTTTGGAAATCAAAAAGACAGCTAAATCTAAGATTCATTTCTCAACATTTCTACTTTCTTCCCCAAACCTCCCAATTTCTCAATCCAAACCCATTTTTCTTCCATATCCAAATCCACAATCACCTTATTAAACAAATAGTTGCTAAGCTATATATGTAATCATCTTCATCGTTACAAAACAAAGGTAATAATTAATGTTTTTGACAATTAAGATATAATTTTGCTATCGTTGATGTTGTTGAAAATGAAGAATTATTGATGGTAGTTGTGTTAATTATTAGAGAATGGTGTTGTTGTTGAAGTGGTTGTTAGTGTTTAACGAACTAGGAAACCCAATTTAAGTATTAGTAAGCTGAAATCCCTAATTTACACCTTAATTGTTTAATATGACGGTAGACATTAATGATTGGGAGATAGACGATGAAACATTGATGAAACATTTTGATGAGGTTGAAGGGAAAATCGGAGTTGCAAGTTCAAGTCACGTTGACTTTGATGCCGATCATGTTTTGGAAACACAGTTCAAACCAGTACCGCGTAAATTCCATTTAGGAACATCAACCTTACACGCTCGTTTACGTGAAGTTGTTTCTGCGGAAATGCCCGGTCATCAACATATAGTTGACGGAAATTTGCTGACGCGTATACATCCTGTTAGTCCATCCGTGTCAAGGGGACAACGACCGTTTCCAAATTGTTATTGCGGAGATATGTGTGTAGTGGTTGTTTGTAGAAAAAAAAATGCTGGACGAAGATTTTTCGGGTGTAGTTCGTACAGCGGACATAGATTGAATCCTCGTGAATATGATTGTTGCAATTATTTTAAATGGATTGATCAACCCCTGTGCGAAAGGGGACTTGAGTATACCCACGAACTGCAAGCTGAAATAAGTCGTTTGAAAAGTGTGAATGAAGAACTAAGAACAAACAGCGGAAGGCTTAGAATGTGGTAGATGTTTGGGAGTTGGTTAAGTTGTCATATTTTGATTTTATGTTGAACCATTGTATTTGTAATATGTTGTTGCGAAAATGTTTCTATTTGATGTAACCCGTAACGTGTGCAAGGTAGATAGTTTATTATGTTGTTGAAATGCATTTGATATTGTTGACTTTATTGATAAAATATATTGGTTACGTTATTATATTGATTTGCTTGTTTGGGTTTTTTTAAAGATTGAGTGGACTCCTTTTGGTTGAAGATTGTCTGCGGAAGCAAAATCTACCTAGAAAAATAGGTAATAAATCATCAAATTGATGTTTATAGTTATGTCAGTGAACAAAAACTATGACTGTGGTATTGTAACTTATTTTACAGATAATGTCAAAGGTTTCGACTATATTTTACTTTGATGGCGAATTGTTGGTTGATGATGAAGGTAAACCTAGATATGTGGGCGGAAAGTGAAAAGATCAACAATAAAAAATCATTGTAGTTTTGAAGAGGTTAAACAAAGGGCATATGAAGTGACAAAAGCAAATCCTGTAATATATGATTTAAAATTAGCGGTCAAATGGGTTCGGGATGATGGTGCATCTGTTATTGATTTGGAAGACGACGATGATTTGAACTCCACCTTTTCAGTTGGGACGAGAGTTATAGAAATCTACGTTGTGAGAGTGGAACATGAAAATGTGGTTGAAACACAAGCGTCGGTAATCTCTGGGGGTGAGTATATGCATACCACACAGTTACAAGAAACACAATGGTCGGCATATCCATCGTATCTTTCAAGCCATCAAGGTGGAGAGTTTACAAACTTACTTCACAGGTACAGCGGAATGGCTGGAGTCTCTTCTAGTCAGGAACAAAATATGATGCAGAACGCTATAAATCCAAATCAGTCGCAAGCATTTGAAAAGCGAGTACTATTATACGTTGTCACTTGTATTTTGACTTACGTTAATGCAAAATATATGACGTTTTTTTTGTATTCCTAGTGGCGTAGATGCATTTACTGGTTGTGACGACGATGGTGCCGATTATCATGTTGATACTCCACAAGAGATTTGTGGGCAATTGGATAGCATGGAAGTTGCTTGTGCGGATGATGAGGATAGAACTTGGAAACATCAAATGGAAGTTAACAATGATGCAATCGTATATGCAGACATTGAGGAGGCTGATGATGTAAATGCGGAAGAAGAACAAATCACATATGAAGAGGCTCTGGCCGATTATATATGTACGGCATCAATGATGACGAAATCAATAATGGAAAATTGTCAACTAGACGAGGAAGATTTCGGAAGAGAATGTGTGGAGAAAGGTCCATGAGTTGGGTTGATTTTTGAAAGTAAGCAGAAGCTTGTTGAACACTTATGTGAATGGGCGATTAAATGTTTAGTTTTGTTTCAAGTTCTGAAATCGCGTGCAGATCAATACACGGTCCGCTGTGATGTAGAAGAAACATGCCCTTGGCGTGTTCATGCAAGCCTTTCGGTAAGAAAAAATTCAAATTGGGGGAAGATAACTACATATGACGGTGAACACACTTGTTTAAATGCAACCATCAACTTAAACCATCGACAGGCAACTGCTAAGTTTATATGCAGCAAAATACTTCCGTTGATTAAAGCTGAAACAAACATGACTGCAAGAACTGTTCAAGAGACAATGTCCAACATGATTCATATTAAAGTAAGTTATTTTCAAGCCTGGCACGGACTGTAGAAAGCTATTGCAATGATTTATGGCGATTGAAAATCGTCGTACGCGGAATTGCCGAAATATCTTAGAGCCCTACAACATACCAACCCCGGAACCGTATATGTTGTTATTCATAGTCGTGTGTTTTTTATGGTGATTTTTGGGCTTTCGGACTTTCTATTCAAGGCTTCGACCACTGTCGACCCATATTGTTTATTGATGTCACTCATTTATACGGAAAGTATCTGGATACATTACAAGTAGCAACTGGGGTGGATGCAAATCAAGGGCTATTTCCTTTAGCTTTTGCTATCGTACAAACAGAGTCGTGGCAAACGTGAAGTTGGTTTATTCGTTACATATGGAATTATATTCCATCCGTACGTACTAGATGTATCACCTTTATCTCGGATCGTGTGAAAGGAATTCCACGTGCGCTTAGAGAAGCTTGGCCAATTGAACATCATCATCGCTTTTGTATCTGCATAGTATCTGCATATTAAAGCAAATTTCAATAAAGCGGGGTTTGGTACGAATGAGCTACAAAATTTATTACACGCATGTGCCACGGCATCAGAGGTCGTAAAATATAATGATCTTCGAAAAAAGTTGAAGGATGTAAATCGAGATGCCGATACGTGGATTGAAAGAAGTTTGAAAGACTAGGAATCAAGCTGGGCTCTTTGTCATGACGGCGGAGTAAGATTCAATATGATGACGACCAACGTTTTCGAAAGCTTTAACGGTGTTCTCAAAGGAACTAGGAATTTACCCGTTAGATCATTGGTTGCACGAACGTTTCATCGACTGAACCATTACTTCGTCGAACGACGAACTCAAGGGGAAGAGTGGACGTCGCAACTCGCACCTAGGTGGGAAGCACTAGCGCGGAGAAGAATGAAAAAATCGAGGCTCGTGTCTATAGAGAGATATAGCTTCGTTGAATGACAGGTGAAAGATGTGCATATGTTTGACTATACAGTGAATATCAAAGATAATGTTGCCAAATATTTGTGCAACATGCTGACATTAGATCTTTTTCCGTGCTCCAATGTATTAGCGGCTTGTTCACGTGGTTCGGGTGGTGCTAATAGAGCGTATTTTGACTTAATCTCCACGTGGTACACGAAGGCTATGTATTCCGCAGCTTATGCTCCTTTATTCCACCTTGTACCAGATAGTTGACATTGGAACGTCTACGATGGTCCAATTATACAACCACCGCCTGTACGCAGAAATTTAGGTCGTCCTCGATCTACTCGATTAAAAGATTTCATGGATCCGCCATCTTCATCCGGTCATAACAGATGTAGCAAATGTGGTACTATTGGCCACAAGAAGAAAACTTGTCCACGATGAATTGTAATAGAAGTAGAACGTCTATGTTATTGTATGAGTTGTTGACTTTGTTATGTAATGATGTTGTCATTTGAATGGTGTTTGCGTGATATGTAGAATGTTGTTAGGACTTTTTGTGTGAAAGGGTGTAATGTACGGTATTGAAAGAGTTCTCTGACTTGGACAGGGTCAAAAACACGCTTGCGCATATATGGATTGCGCATGCTATGTTGTCAATATAGCTTGCGCAATCTATATAGGCGCAAGCGTGTTTTTAAAATAACCCGAAAACAGCTTGCGCAAATGTGAAATGTGCAAGCTGTATTGAAAATAAAGCTTGCGCATTCCACATTTGCGCAAGCTGTTTTTTGGGTCAGTTCAAAACAGTGAGCTGCTCTACCAACTCTACACCAAAATTTGCAAACTCTCAACTTCCCAAAGCATGCACACAACATTCCATTGACAATACCATCTCCAAACAAAACAAATAGCATGATTCAACTGACAAAATAAATAGATTGAATAAGTCGTACAATAACATAGAGACGTATAAGTCTTACAGTAAATAGATTGAACAAGTCGTACAATAACCCCTTAACCAACCAAAAAAACAACAACAATAAGACCAACGAATCTGTCTAAGCTCAAGTGATGGTGTCTTTCTTCTTCTTCTTCCGTTTGTTCACGATGGGAGCCGATCCTTGGCCTTCTTCGAATGTAGGAGAGCGGGTGTCGACGATGGAATTTCTTATGGTTGGTTTGGCCCAAAAATGAGTTCTTCTTATTGAATTTCCCATTGCGGCGCCTCTCGCGCATGCTCGTATGTCGACTGTCCAACATATCCGGATTGTTTTTCTCATTCATGTCAAACGGGTCAGGCAGCATGAGTTTCTCCATCGGTGTATTGCTACTCTACCTCGGGCCAAGCGGGTCATCCAGCTGTAGTTTCGCCAGCGGGATGTTGTGAAGTCTCTCCCTCCACATGTGCCTCCTTCCATTGGGCTTGTCCACCCCTACTGTGGTATGTGTCTCCTCTGTACAACGTGGTGGCTCTTCTACAATGCGCAGCGACTTGACCGGCCTTCTTAGCTTGTTCCGACCCAAAATCGTGTCAAGTATTTGTCATAGGTCAATGCACTTGCTTTTGACCTTGTCCGGCTCCATATGACTTTCTTCTATTTCGTCCACGACATCCAAAGCGCTGTATATTAACGTATTTAATTGAATTTGGAAGAAATTTTAAATAACAAAATTTGAAATTAAAATTTTATATTTCGAATACGTATATTTAAATATAGAAGATGGTAAATTTTCATCTGATTTTACGAAAGTTTATTTCATTGTGAAATTCTATTAAATTCAAGTCAGTTAATAATTGCTGATAATAAAATATTTTCCAAAGCTGAATATTTTTACATAGAAAAATTCTAAATCATCTTCTGACTGAGACGTCATTTTCCGTTTTTCCAAATTCGGACTTCTTTAGCTCCGTCGATCTTATTTTTCTGCGTTTTTGCTGCATTTTCCGCTAGTAGAAAATTCGAATTTTTATAATTTAATCGTACCCCTGATATCTGCATACCGTCTTGCCCGTCTCATCGCGCTGGTCACCATGGTATATTCAATTCTGTGTTTCGAAGTCTGGTTCACAGCGGAATCCGCAAAATCGGATAGCCATATCGGTTACGAAATTTCTACGTTTTGATTTCTATGCCCATTCACATTTTTCCCTTTTGGGTTTCTGACCTTTCGTTTGCCTAATGTATAATATCAATAGTCTTTGGCATCTATTTCCAATGTTTGATTTGCATGACTTTTGCAATTCCATTGGTTCAAAATATTTTGGTCCTTATTCATTCTTTCCAGAAAGTAAGTATTCATAAATGGCTACTGTAGCTTTGCATGTTTCTTCATACATTTCTTTTGAAACCCATCCTCTCCTCATGTTTGAAAAAAAATGAAAAGCAGTCCGCCATGGCCACCTTCGCCTGTCTCCCTCATGCTCCTCTCCCTCCGCCTCGCACTGACCGCACGGCCGCGCCCAGATCTCGGCTCCACCCCGCCAAAGCCTAAACTCAACAGCCTACCCCTCTTCTCCGGCCTCTCTACCCATCACCAATCTCGCCCCCGACCTCCACCAAGCACCAGCCGAGCCGCCTACACTCCAGTCCGCGCCGTCACACATTGACCTGCTACGCCCCAGACCGACCGCATCTCCCCTTCACCTTGCCTAGATCCGTCGCCACCCCCGCGCCTACTCGCCTTATCCTCATCTCCTCCGCGTGCTCAACTTAGCCACCAAGACCGCCCTCCGACCCACGTGATGAACCCCAGCATGTATGGGCTTGCGCAAGCAGATATCCTACCTAGCCTCTATTTTAGTAGGTAATATAATTTGGGTTATACTTTGTTTATTACATTATATTATCTTATATATATAGATCTGTATATGTATATATGTTACGGCTAACTTGGTTTCGTATATACGTGTGTTTTCCTGAGACTAAAAAGATATTGTATGCATATATATGTTAGTTTTCATATAATTGGTTCACAAGTTTACCTACATACATGCACTATATCTTTGTTTTATTATAGATATGTAAACACAAAGTGTACATATTTGAAGGGTGAGTTTAAAAATATATTGTATGTATTTTCAGAAATGTACTAGCTGCAGTAGTATCTATGTAATGTGTATATAGTATTATAAATTTTGACAGTTTATATTTGTATAAGTTTGGTTAATATATGTAAGTTATAGAGTTTTAATTTAAAAGTATATGGGTACGTGTTAGTTGGAACCTGCATATAAAATTTAGTTGTTGTTATACATTGTCAGTGTATATATATTATATAGTGTTATGTAGGTTAGTTTTTTTTAATATCCAGTTCGAAAATGTTCTGTCCATATTATTTCGAAATACATATGGTGTGTTTTGTTATGGGCTTTTATATATGTGCATGTGAAAGCTTTTATATATATAGCAAGGTTATGTAAAGTTGTGTGCCGTTTATATGTGTTGCGTGTTTTATTATATACCCATGCACATTGTTGTTAGGTTGCATGTTGACTGTATATGAAAAGCTGAGAGTTTGTTGAATTTAAAATTGTATCTAGTACATTTATATATTATTTTTTTACGTATATAATATTTTACATTTGTATTTAAAGTTATAATATAATATATGGATTTTTATATATATGTTTTAATATTGAATTTCAAATAATATTTGGATATTGATTTTGATTTTATATATATACATAGATTTTAATGTGTAAATATTTTGCATATATATATGTATTTATTTAAATTAAGTTTGTTTGAATTTAGAATATGATTTATTCATGTAAATAGTTATATATAGTTACGTGTAAGTTCACTTGTATCAATTATCTGCATCGATCCAATTCTGATTTGATTTCGCCTATTTCAATTTATCAGCTTTGTTCGTCTAATTCGTGCCGATTTTGCTTTGCTTCGATACGTCATTCAAATTTCAGTGTCCGTATCAGTGTGTGTATCCGTGCCATCTTCTGTATTATCTAGCCTCGAAACGTGAGCAATCACTCACGATTAATATTCTTTTATTTATTAAATTTGATTTCAATTGAAACGACAATTGAAATGTGCTGCTGTTAGTTATTTACACTGTTATATATATGCTATTACTTGTATCAGTTCACCTGTGACATCTGACACCATTATCTGTTATTTATATTGATGATATATGCCTGTTATATTATTATCATATTTGTTATCACTCTGCAAGTTCCATGTTAGTATATAATCACTACGGGTTGAAATGATGCATACCCGAACGATCTGTAGAATAGGAGAAAATCGTTATGGGTTGAAATGATAAACCCAAGCGATTTTCATTTGAATTGAATTTGGGATTACGGGTTGAAATGATATATATACCCGTATATATTTAAATTGTGGATTGAAATGATAAATATCTGTATCACTTGACCATAAGATAAAAAATTATATACAGACAACGTTGGTTCATAAATAAATAATTTGAAATGATTGCTATGATTTTTGGAAGGAAATATATGTTTTTTTATAAATATTGATTGTAGATATTATACAAATGTTATTTTATATATAGTTAAATTCTTGATTTTAAGCTATGCAAAAGTTTGTTTAATATAAAATAAGCTTAATAATAAAGTTTGATTTTATTAAAATATAATATCGTTAAGTATTATTTAAATTATATTTTAATATAGAGTTTATAATGATTTAATAAATTAAGGTTGAGAAGATAGATTTGAAATTGATTTTAATTAAGAAATATATTTAATTTCGATTTGGAACTTATTGAATTTGAGATTTTTTTAAAGGATATGATTTTTATAACTTGATTTGGTTTAAGGTGATTTAACGAATATTTCAAGTTTAAATGAATTGAAGGAAATATTTAGTCATTTAAAATTTGGGGTTTTATTTAAAATGATAATGGATTTAGCAAGTAAATATTTCAAAATAAATAATAGTAAAATGAATTTGATATATAGATATATATATATATATATAGAATTATCAAATCTTGTTTTGAAATGTTTGAATATTTAAAGCTTTGAAAATATTGAAATTGAAATGATTTATTTTGTGGTTAAAAATCTGTATTTGAAATCGATATAATGTGAAATGGTTTATTGAGAAACTGAAATAGATTAAAATGGATGATTTGAGATTTGATTAAATTTAAATTTTGGAATTTGAATCGATTTGTGAAATTTGAAGAAGCTATTTTATTATATAAAGTATTTTTAAAATTATATTAAAACTATTTATATATGTTACTTTATAAATTTATTTCATATAAACTATTTTAATGTAAATTATTTTTATATAAACTATTTTAAATTATAAACTATTTTATTATATATACTATTAAGTATTATGATTAACAAAGTGTTTTATGAAAGAATGTTGTTTAAATTTAAGTAAATTATTAAATTAAGTTTTGAAATTATTTAACAATTAAATAAAATTGAATTCTTTAATAAGTGAAATTGAATTCTTTAATAAGTGAAATTGAGTTTCTTTAATAATTAAGTTTTGAAGTTTGTTTAAATTAAATAAGTAAAATTGAATTTCTTTAATAAGAAATAAAATGTGATGGATGGAAATTATTATGTGACTTGTAATTTAAAGAATTTAATTTGACGAATTTAATTTAATTCAATTTATAAGTTTTGATATAATGTAGGTAAACTTAAGTGATTGATTTAATGAATTGGAAATTCAATTGAAATTATTTTGAAATGATAAATTTACTTAATTTAAACGATTACTAAATGAATCCATCAATGAATTTAAATTGTTTTGAATGTTAAATTAACTTAATTTAAATGATTATGGAATAAAACCTATATATGAATTTAAATCAGTATTTGAATTGTTTTAAATAAAAATTGAAGTTGAATTATAGAGTTTTGAAATGGTAAATTTGAAAGTTTTGAAACGTAAATTATAGAAATTGATATAGAAAGACGAATGAAATGTTGGCTTTCAAATTCTAAGTGAGATTGAAATTGATTTGGTTTTTGAAATTTATTAAACGACCAATCGGTGTAATAATTACGAAAGTTATTAAAGAAACTCGAATCGGTTAGGGACATAATCACTGTCTAAACCGAATACCACTTTAATAACCATACGCGAAGTGTGATCCAGAATGAAGTGGTTGGAATGATGTACGTTGATGATTGAAGAAAGAGAACGATAATGGATAACCTTGACACTTGTGTCAAATTTGAAATGACTAAAACAGGAGCCGGGTCGGGCCAATGAGGTTAGCCACATCTAAGCGAACACACTTCTTCGTATACTACTCATTACTTGTTTTTGATTGGTGCGCAACTTTGAATTGGGAGTGTTGTTTCGCGGTGTTGCGATCGTTGCGGCGATGCGTTCTCACCGGTCCGGATCAGGCAAACGGTAGTTTCACTACATGGGGTATTCCTCACGTGCCTTGTCATACTCGTATCCCTATACGCGACCACTACGATTTGTTTTGTGTTATACCTATGGAGTACTCCCTGATATCCCACTAGTTTACGGTGGAGTTTACAGTGCTGTATAGACTATGACACTTATATAAAATGTGTTAAGAAGGATAATAGTAACGCCTTAACACTATTTTGATACTTTATATTACTGATAGGCATTATCTACTTAGTATACATATAAATGCTTAACGGATCCTTAGAGGATGATTATCCCAACATCCTTTGAGTTACTTGTATTTCAGTTGTTATTTCACTTGAGTTGGATTTATTGATATAAGAATGTTAATCTTGACTCGAGTGTTTTGTGTTTTTCTTTACGCTCGGGTCAAACTGAGTGCACCAGTATTCGAGACCCACCTTTGGAGTTGAGCTTCGCTTGGAGATCCAGCTATCTATCCAGCTTTCAGATATTCAGTTGATTCCAGTGATGTATTCTGATTCTTGTATTTGACTATTGAATTCGAGACATTTGTTGTAACTTATTTAACTCTGTTATATATATAGTACATTCATGAACTACTATTCATTTGTTTCCGCTGCATATTGTTATATTACTCTGTGTCTGTGATTATTTATTTACTGTATATGCTGAGTTTTGCCAAATATAAACCTACAATCTGATATTTTGAGCAATTCAATTCCGGTGTGTTTGGATGCGAATGGTTGAAAATATCAGGTCGTTACACATATTATATAAATCTAAGTAATATAGTTACTGCATTGCGCAAAGGTACATCGAGACTTACCTAATATTATGAACATCCTAAAATTCATTTCAAAATAAATGCATGATTGATAAAATGCTTTTTGTAGATTGCTTGGTGCTACCTTTTGTATAAGGTTCCAATGGTGAACTGAGGTAGAGTAGACCGGTGATTTTGTAGTCATTTGGCCAGCTATGGAAAGAAAAGGCTTGCAACTTCTCTCCCTAAACTATGCCAGTCCCATCGTGCGTGCACGTGAGGGGGGTGTGTGTTTGTTGTGGGGGGGAGGGTGGTGGTGGGGGAGGGGGGGTGTACAGTAGACCGATGATTCTGTAGTCATTTATCAGTAAGCACCCTTCAAGAAAGCATCCACGCACGACTGTGTAATTCAAATACAAGTTGTTGCATGCAATAATAATGCAAATAATATGCCTGGAACCTTGTCAGACAACTAATTATTGATTCATTTATTTATTTTTAGCTAATAGCAAGTGCCCTACTTGTTTGAATAAGACACAGCAACAATAATCTCGTCCTAGTTCACTGAATAACAGTACTAATACGAATCATAAAATATCACATGATACTTGTGAGGCAAACACATACATATCAGCACATAGTACTGTTACTCTTGGAACACAGAATATCATGCATTCTTTCTTATGCTTCTACATATAAATACAGCCGACTATATGAACTTCAGCAAAACGAAACAAATAATCTGATAATTTACTTACGCATCCATCCTTAGTCTCCTCCACAAACTTTACGAGTATGATTAACTCTAAAATATTCCTAGACATGGTGAAAACCCAGCAAAAATCAACCTTTTCAGGAACAAAAGGAAGAATCATGTTAAGTAAAAGCAATAGCGAGGCTCATTCTAATATATGCAGTTCGATTGCTGAAAAGGGATATTCCCCTGTCTATTCCAATGATGGAAAACGATTCAAGGTTCCACTTACATACCTTAGTTTTGAACTGTTCCAAGAGCTGCTCAGAATGTCCGAAGAAGAATTTGGTCGTCCAAGCGATGGACCAATTACTTTACCATGTGATTCTTCGTGCATCGAACATATTATATCTCGACTTAAGTCCGGTGTATCACGTGAGTCCAGTTCACGATGTACCGTGACTTCATTGCCTTTGAATCAGCAGATGTTGGCTTCAAAAATCTGTACTTCGAATTTATTTATATTTCTGATATGTGGTAGATAATGTGGAGATTGTATACAGATAGACGTATTTATACTGATCGTAGCAAAAAAGTATGATTATATAATGTAGCAACATGGTGTAAATATTGGTATGGTGAATTAATAGTGAAGTTTCTAATTTCAACATTTTCTCCTAGACTAATTACCATACATAACTATTTAAGCTTTTTTTTTCCCAATACAATGAGAGCCTAGTTTCGATCAATTGTTAATGGTGGAGAGTAATAATGAGGTGAACTGTGTGACTGTTTTCGTTTCTTTCTTTCTTTTACTTGAAGTTGTATTAAGCGTGAGATATCAAAAAAATTAATGTCTAACCTTATGTATCGTTTTGATTAAATGACAGCGGCAACGGCAACGGCAACAGAAAAGAAAATAAGGAAATAAAGACTTAACAAATCAAATGACTACTTCATTATTGTTTAAGGAAATGTAAATTTTATTATATATATATTTGTAGAACAGCCAAAGTTGTTTCCTTTATCAATTTATGTAACACTCTATGTTAAAAATAGTTGTGGTATCAAAACATAAATGTACAATGAAAATAAATATGAAATCTGGAAATTCAAGCTTACTTTTTACACCTTTTTATCCTCTTTTCGAAGAGATCAAAATTGTAATGGACGCTAAATATACATCAATTACAACCCTATGACTTGGTATTCAAAACGGAAGAAAAAAATAAAGATACGAGAATCATATATTATTTTAGACCTCATTTTTTTAAATAATTGACATTATTAGCGCTTCATCTTGATTAAGGTCGATGGTTATTATTTCCATCAAGTATCTCCCGAAGACATGGTCAATGCCAATTGTAACTGGAAGGGCATGAATTGTGAATATCAAGCTCATGCATTTACTCATATGATTGCTAATATCCGAACTTATTTTCTTCGCACTTGGGTATTTGGCTAAGGATAGCATGTGAATTTTGTTTTACGGTGAGACTGAATACCCCTGTGAAAATCGAGGAGAAAAATTCTTTTGATTGCAAAGATATGAAAGTTTTGCAAACAGAGGACAGTAAGAGGATATTTTAGATGATTTTGACATGTAAAAAATATGTTGATCTTGTGAGTTTGAAGTGTGAATAATTTTTATAGTTTTGATTCGACGTTTTGATTAAGAAAGATGAGGATACAATACTACATACAATGTAACTTTGTGTATGAAAAGTGTAGGGATTTTTTTTTTTTAAATAGGGTATATCGAAGTAATATAGTAGTTTCACAGCGGTATATTGTGATTAGTAAATATTATGAACAACAGGTAAGTCCCAACCCCCGAGTAGCAGATTTCTGCTACTACTTGGTAGCTACTTTTCGGTGTTAATACCCACAAAATACTTATCATCAGGTTTATTGTGAGTTTTCATACTCATAAGATATCCTAAATACTTATAACATGTCTAAGATATCCTAAATACTTATAACATGTCTCCCATGGGATGTGCTAACAGATACGATTATGGCACAAGGTAGAATATATTTTTTTTGGCATTGGAATACATATTTTCTCCTTAAAGGAAACAAGCCCAACATCAAAACTTCTGCAGGCAGCTTGTCTGAAACAAGGGGAAGAGTTACAAGTCAGTGAATGCTTTCAATCAGGCAAAAGGTGAGTTCATGAGGAGTTATTGCATTAACCACCTTTACTACATGCCTGCACTTTGTATATTTCATTATTTTGAATGAATGTACAATCTATAACAACATAGGAAGAAAAGTCACTGTAATGTACCCTCATTAGCTAACTAATGAATCAAAGTCTTCCAAATAAAATAAAATAAAACAGAACCAATATAAAGTATGATTTAAAAGTTGGATTCACTGTCTCCTACTTATTTAGCAGTGACATGAAATACTTATGTGTAGACAAACATTATTTGATCATCGACGTTAATTAGTCGAAGTCAGACTGATTAGAACCAATTTTTGTTAATAGTGTGATATATACCCGCAATTTGCACATATTTTTTCCAGCAACATGGATGCTAACAATTTAAGTTTATCATCTGACATTCAGTAGGTAGGAATCAGGAAAAACTAGGTATTGCCTGTATTTTAAATAACGGATTTACTGCAGCTAAGCTGCAAAATTTGTACGGAATCTCTTCAAAATGAATGCATGTCTAATGACAACCCTCACCTTTGATTCATGTAATCCGTCTAGATTAAACCTATAAAAAATTTAAAATGTAAATTGCAAATGAATCAATGGGCACCGTTCAAGAGAGCACCTAGACAACAAAAGTGTAACATTAACATGCAATATTAATGCAAATAATATTCCTAACAACTAGCTAAAAAGGAAGTGCCTACTTGTCCGAATAAGATACAGAACAAACTCTCTCCCAGGTCACTGAACAACAATACTAATATGAATCAAACAATATCACATGATACTTGTGAGGAAAACACATACTTACCAGCACAGAGTATTATTACTCCTTGGAACACTGAATCTCATGCACCCCATTTTATACTTTCTACATATAAATACAGCCAATTAGATCAACTTCAGCTAAACGAAACTAATAATCTGATAATTTTCTTACCCATTGATCCTTAATCTCCTCTACAAACTTGATGAGTATGATCAACTCAAAGAGACTCCTAGAGCTGGTGAAAAACCTGCAAAACTGAACTTTCTCAGTTACAAAAATTAGTAACAGTGATGCTCTTTCGGATATATGCAGTCATTCAATTGCTGATAAAGGTCATATATTCATCTATTCTTATGATGGAAAATGATTCAAGGTTACTCTTACGTACTTTAGTCTTGAACTGTTCCAAGAGCTGCTCAGAATGTCCGAAGAAGAGTTTGGTCATCCAAGTGATGGACCAATAACTTCACCATGTGATTCTTCTTGCATCGAATATATTATATCTCGGCTTAAGTCTGATATGTCAAGTGAGTCTGGTTCACGATGTACCGTGGCTTCAGTGCCTTTGAATCAACAGATTTCTAAGGCTTCACGAATCTATACTTAGAATTAATTTTAATAAATTTCTGGTATGTGACAGATACTGTTGTGTTTGTATTATTATACATAGATACATTTATTTAAATTGATTGTAGCAACAGGTATGATTATAATGTAGCAAAATGGTGTAGATATTGATATGGTGAAACAATAGTGAAGTTTCTATTTTCAACATTATCTCCCACCCTAGAATAACATACATAACAAGTCAAACGACTACTCATTTTTTGTTGAAAGGATAATGGAATTCAAGGTAGATATTTGTTGAAAAGCTAAATTTGCTTCCTTTGTCAGTTTATGGTAACACATGCTAAAACATAGTTGCGGTACCGAAATAGAAATAGAAATATGCAGCATAAGTAGAAATGGCAAACTATGAAAATTGATTAAAAACGAGCACAAGAATAATAATAAAATGAAACAAAATCCATGGAAAAACTGACAAGAACAACAACAAAAGCTCTCTTAAGTACGAACAACTTACATTCTAGGAGAAACTACGCTCTTTTTCCAAACAAGAAAAAAAGTAGAAGTATTTAGAAGAAATCTCTTTTTTTTCCTTCTTAAACTCTCGCTTACTCTCTTTACGTTCACTTAATGAATGAGAAGGTTCTCTTTTCAAGAAAATATAGCACTTCAAGACGAATGAATGTGTATAAATGTATCGATATATTTCTCTATTTACGCTGATTCCAGCCCACCTCGAAAATTCAAGGTGCTATGTGCTACCAAATGAAAATTTTGAGCAAATCGATTTATACGGCCAAGCGTTAAAATATGTTTAAGTTATAAAAACTACCAAATAAGCTATTAAACATGTAACTAAGTATATAATACAGTGGAACAAATATAAAGTAAATTAGTAAATGAACACTAGAATGTTTATACTTATTCGGACTTCCCATCCTACGTCTATTCTCGTAACTTCCTTTGTAATTTCACTAATCACTCTCACTTGATCCGAAAGAACAAGTATGTACAACTGTCAGAGCAACCAAACTAAACTTCAACACAAACGACCTCCCATCCGACCAACTTCTCGGATTTCACCAACAGTTGGCCTCCCAACCGATCGACTTTTCGAATTTTTTCCTTGCCAACCTCTCGGTCTTTTACAACTTAAAATAAAAAGTAGACTTTGACAATATCGTCTTTAATACACTGACTTGTCTCCTTTGTAATACAAACAATCCTATAACCCGCACAAATGAATTGAGTGGAGGTGTAGATTTGATGCAGATCAATTTCTAATGATGTGAAATGAATGTGCACTGATCTAGAAAGAATACTGTATTTTAGAGTACATAGTCGAATGCAACAGAGTAACATTATAGTAGAATAAGAGAGCGTGGATGTAAATATGATTTGGAGGAGATTGGGGGTTTACATAATGAAGTTTGGAATGTGATTATGATTTGTTATTCTTCAGAAATAGGCATGAATGAAGAGAGACAATTATTTGAATTGAAGAGATGCGACTACAGAAGAAAAAAGAAAGAGAAATGTGCCGCAAGAGAAACGGCCAAGATTGCTCCACTAGCCTCCCTAACTGGTTGACCGATTGGGGATAAAAGGTTAGCTGGTTATATCTAATCGGTTGACTGGTTGGAGGTCCTATTGAACTATGTTCGGCTATTCTGGCTTCGTTTTTGGCCTTTTTAGTTTCGAAAATTCATGAAAGTTTACTAAAAATAAAAGAAATATTTTGCATGTTGTGTAAAAGATTCAAGTGAATTGGAGATCATTTGCGGGGTTTTAACAAATCTAGACTTTAAAACGACTTCGATAAAAACATATTTACCTTTTCAGCTCTTCAGTCCTTCTTTGAGTGTTTCTCCGACTTTGTTGTGCTCCAATAAATTTGTCAACTGCGACTTGAATGCTCATAAAATCCAGTATGATCTTGTTTGATCCATTTTTCTCTTCGTTTAAGTATATATTCTATACTTGTCTTGAATGTATACCTTTAATTAAGTTTCGTCTCTTCTATAACTTCACAATGCTTACTATTATCTTGCAAAAGTTGATAATTCATTAATAGCATTGTTGTATGGTTGTTATTACCAAAACACTAAGATTGAGTTCCTAAGACACCTATGTTAGTGGATGTAAGTAAAGATGCCACATTTGACAAAGCTTCGTATACTTGGGGAAAAAATTATTGTGTTTAAGCTTCGAGAAACTTCTCTAATGGACTGCAAAACAGGATTAACCTTTTACACATTTTTAATACTGTTTGTGTCAAAATTGGTCACAAACCCCGAATACCGTGAAAGCACCAGTGTATGAATACAAATCAATAATATTCAAACACAAATTTCAGATCTCAGCAAATATTAAACAGTAATCTCAAAGTAAAGAACAGAGACACAAGTTTTATAGTGGTTCGGCTATCTCCGGCCTACGTCCACTCCAAAAATTTTATCCTTTTATTGATTATCCTTGATGATTACAGATGATTACAGCAGTTACAATGTCCAAAACTTGAAATAAATAGCAGCAATGATGATATGGAATGATTCTGGCAGCGTCCAAGCGTCCTTTCTCTCTCTAGAATCTCCGACCCCTTTTCTGAATGACCAGGGGTTCTATTTATAAGCGTAGGAGGCTGATATTTCTCCTAAAATCTGGGAAGACCGCTTCAGGCACGTGAGGGGGCCCACTCGTCCGAAATCTGGAGGTCCGGGCCCACATCAGGATCGATTCGACCCTCACTTCGAATCGATCAAGGAAATGTCCAATCAAGGTGAAATTTGGTGAGAACATTCTTCAACATGTATGTAAGCTTCTGTGAAAATTTCATAGCATTTGGATCAACGGTTTGGAAGATATGATCGATTCAAATTCAAAGTTCCGTATGCTCTGCTTGGTTCGGACCCATGCTTCGAACCCACCTCCTTCGAATCCATTTCCTTCGAATCCATTGCTTTGAATCCTCCTTCGAGCCCATTGCTTCGAATCCTTCTTCGAGTCCACTTCCTTCGAATCCATGCTCCGAACCCACCTCCTTTGATTCCATTGTTTCGAATCCACCTCCTCTTCGAATCCATGAAGTCGACCTCCTCTTCTTCGAATCCATGAAGTCGTCCCCCAATGTATACTTCTCGTGTTCCATCGATCTTCTTCGAATCGGTCGCAGGAGCATGCTTCGAATCGATCTCGTTTACACCGATCGGTTCGAACATACCCTAATTTGATCGATTCGAACTCTCCTTGACCTCATGGATTCAAAGCATTATGCTTTGTCGTGATTGATTCGAACCTATCCATTTTTGGGTCCATTGCCATTGGGCCGAAATCCATTTATCCTTCTTACCTGATCGATACGAAGTTCACCAGGCCGAAACCATATTGATCGATACGAAGCGTATCGATTCGAACCATCTTTGTGTCTTGCCTTCGATCGATACGAAGTAGCAGTGTCGAACGCAGGTCGATCGATACGAAGTGTATCGATTCGAAGTGAGTGCTACCCCTGATCGATTCGAACAGCATGCCTTTCTTACCTTGAATCGATCATAACTTCTCCATACGAACTCCGATTAACCTGAAATTTGAAACATAGCCTTTCCTAATCCCTATCATCATCTTCAATTAATTTCGTCCCGATCGGAGTTCAATCAAATTTTGATGATATCGATCGTAGCCTTGATTCCAACCGATCTCCAATCGTGATATTCATAATTCCTTTCCAATTTGTTGATATTCCAGTTTTGACCAAAAATGGGATAACACTTAGCCCCCCAAAACATGACTTGTGATAACAAGGCGTGTTTTGAATAGTCCTGAATCCAATATCCGAAGTCCATAGCCATATTGTCAGAGCATATCATCCTTGACTGTTCCGAGTTGATGTCCAATTCCAAATCCCATAACCGAAGCCTTAGTCAATTCCATATCCATTCGAGCTCGCCAGCCGAGTCATAATCCATCCTTATCCAATAGCCAGTAACCAGATCCAGGACCTCTCCGGGTCGATATCCGAATCCATAACCTCTACGGGTTCGACGACCGTGATCCAGTGTCCCTGGACGTTGAGCTAACCTCTCCGGGTTCCTGCCAAGCGCAATCCACACTTGACGACCTTGGTCCAGTGTCTCTGGACGTTGAGCTAGGCCATGACTTAAGTCCTAAGCCGAATCCTGGTCTCTCCGGACCCTTGTTGAGCATAGTCCATACTCAACGACCTGAAATAACAATTGATAATACAGGGCCTAAGTCCTAGGCCGAATCCTGGTCACTCCAGACACTTGCCAAGTATAGTCCATACTCGGCGACCTGAATGAGTCAATTTACCACGTTCGGGCAAAGTGACTCACCCCTTGCCAGGCATAATCCATACCCGACGACCATTCATCAAAAACCAGATGAAAATCCAATCAAAATCCAATCCAACATCCAAACCCAAAAGTCCAAATCCAAAACCAGAAAACCAGAAAACCAAACCAGCATCCAAAACCGAAAACAATCATCTAAAGAAAAATCTAAATCAAAAGAAAGCAAAACCAGGAGCTCGATCCAAAATCCAAAAAGAAAAGCAGTGTCCAATCCAAAAGCAAAAGATAGATTTCACAAACCATAGCATTGCAGTTTATCATCATTCAGAGCATGCCTAGGGGCTATCTCCGTCCCCGTACATGTGTAAATGACTTGGTTGCTTGCTAATAGTTCGCTACTTATTTCATATTATCCTGGTCAACGAATGATCAATCGACCATCGTCCCTGGGCCTCACATCATCACGGCGTGAGGTGGTCGGTGGTTGCTCCTGCTCCACCGTTGCGTTCCGTGCTCCGACGTATTGCCGTAACTGTCTGTTCCTTACATGCTCCTCGATTATATCCTTCAAGTGCCTGCAGCTGTTGGTGTCATGTCCGTCCAAGTCATGAAAGAGACAATGCCTCTCTAATGCCCTCTCTCGTTCCGAAGGCTCTCTCCTAGTCGGCCTCCGGTAAGGAAGGCGATTCCGAGTATTCATGTATATCCGTTCCAGCGTCTCATTCAATCCTGTGTATGTGGAAAACTTTGGATCCTTCCATCGCTTCTTAGCGTTTCCAGAATCATCGTCCAACTTCCTTTTCCCTTTGTCTTTGTCCAAACCTTTCCTGGATGGTCCTACATCCTGAGTGGCATTAACGCTTTGCACCTTTAAATCCGCACTCGCATCTTCCTGCCGAAGGAACCTTTCTGCCTCGTGAAAGAATTCGTCGAGATCCTGTGGGGGATCTCGTATCAGGGATATCTTGAAATCCGAGTCCTCCCTGACTCCTGATACCGCTGCCATTAAAACCATCGATGGATCAGGCCGATCCACCGAAGCACTGCCGCACTGAATCGAGTTAGGAAAGCTCTAAGCGATTCATCCATCCTTTGCTTCACCGATGTCAATGTCATCACATTCTTCGGCCTCTTGACGTGAACGCGAAACTGTCCCAAAAACTTTTCCACCAATTCCCTCCAAGTCCTGATAGATCCTTCTCCCAGCTGCCTAAACCACATTGCAGCTAAGTCCGTCAAATATAAAGGGAAGCATCGAGCCATCACTTCCTCCGATGCCCCCAGCACCTCCATGTGTCTGGTGTACATCATCAAGTGATCTGTTGGATCTGCCTTGCCATTATAAACCTCCACGCTAGGTAGCTTAAACTTAGGTGGATTCTGAGTCATCCTTATTTCCCGAGAAAATGGACTCCTATTCACTCCTTCCAAGTCCCCGTTGGTCAAACCACCTCGCATAGTTCTTCTGGTGATTTCTACTAATCCGGTATTGTCTGTTGGGGGTTGCCCTCCATGCCCCCGAGGGAACTCCGGCACATATTTCTCGTGTGGTTCACTAGCAGCAACGTTAGCTCTAGCCTGTTGAACTCCTCCCAAAGGTCCTTCTGTGTTGGATCCTGTGGGTCTGCCCCCAGGCCCTTGTTGATTGCCTTCTGACTCCGTATCTCGTCCTCCATTGGGTTCCACAACCCTAGTCTCTGTCCTGCATCCACAGCGGCTGTAGCTGTTCCTAAGTTTTGCATCCCTGCAGCTCTCATTTGCTCAAAGAAAGTTTGCATCATTTCCTGTTGGCTCTTCAATAATCTCTCTTGCAAAGAATTTGTCATAGCCTCCATTTCATCCCGAGTTATGTAGATTGAAGCCTGTCCTTCCCCAGCTCCGGAGGATGCTTGTTGACTTCCTTCCTGTTGGCTTCGCTCAGCCCTTTGCCTTCTACTGTTTTGCCTAGTCATTGTTTTCAAATCGAAACTCCGCGAACTTCTTCAAATCCAAACTTCAAATCCGATGTAGCGGGTGTTAGTCCTTCTCAGTGAAAGCACCAAAGTGTTTGTGTCAAAATTGGTCACAAACCCCGAATACCGTGAAAGCACCAGTGTATGAATACAAATCAATAATATTCAAACACAAATCTCAGATCTCAGCAAATATTAAACAGTAATCTCAAAGTAAAGAACAGAGACACAAGTTTTATAGTGGTTCGACTATCTCCGCCCTACGTCCACTCTAAAGTTTTTATCCTTTTATTGATTATCCTTGATGATTACAGATGATTACAGCAGTTACAATGTCCAAAACTTGAAATAAATAGCAGCAATGATGATATGGAATGATTCTGGCAGCGTCCAAGCGTCCTTTCTCTCTCTAGAATCTCCGACCCCTTTTCTGAATGACCAGGGGTTCTATTTATAAGCGTAGGAGGCTGATATTTCTCCTAAAATCTGGGAAGACCGCTTCAGGCACGTGAGGGGGCCCACTCGCCCGAAATCTGGAGGTCCGGGCCCACATCAGGATCGATTCGACCCTCACTTCGAATCGATCAAGGAAATGTCCAATCAAGGTGAAATTTGGTGAGAACATTCTTCAACATGTATGTAAGCTTCTGTGAAAATTTCATAGCATTTGCATCAACGGTTTGAAAGATATGATCGATTCAAATTCAAAGTTCCGTGTGCTCTGCTTGGTTCGGACCCATGCTTCGAACCCACCTCCTTCGAATCCATCTCCTTCGAATCCATTGCTTTGAATCCTCCTTCGAGCCCATTGCTTCGAATCCTTCTTCGAGTCCACTTCCTTCGAATCCATGCTCCGAACCCACCTCCTTTGATTCCATTGTTTCGAATCCACCTCCTCTTCGAATCCATGAAGTCGACTTCCTCTTCTTCGAATCATTAAGTCGTCCCCCAATGTATACTTCTCGTGTTCCATCGATCTTCTTCGAATCGGTCCCAGGAGCATGCTTCGAATCGATCTCGTTTACACCGATCGATTCGAACATACCCTAATTTGATCGATTCGAACTCTCCTTGACCTCATGGATTCAAAGCATTATGCTTTGTCGTGATTGATTCGAACCTATCCATTTTTGGGTCCATTGCCATTGGGCCGAAATCCATTTATCCTTCTTACCTGATCGATACGAAGTTCACCAGGCCGAAACCATACTGATCGATACGAAGCGTATCGATTCGAACCATCTCTGTGTCTTGCCTTCGATCGATACGAAGTAGCAGTGTCGAACGCAGGTCGATCGATACGAAGTGTATCGATTCGAAGTGAGTGCTACCCCTGATCGATTCGAACAGCATGCCTTTCCTACCTTGAATCGATCATAACTTCTCCATACGAACTCCGATTAACCTGAAATTTGAAACATAGCCTTTCCTAATCCCTATCATCATCTCCAATTAATTTCGTCCCGATCGGAGTTCAACCAAATTTTGATGATATCGATCGTAGCCTTGATTCCAACCGATCTCCAATCGTAATATCCATAATTCCTTGCCAATTTGTTGATATTCCAGTTTTGACCAAAAATGGGATAACAAATACTTTCACTGGCAGTCAATTTGGTCCACTAAGCATTCTTATCACTGCAATGTTGTATTCTTCAAAAGAAAAAACATGTTGACTTCTTCCAATCACAACCTCAGAATTATAACTAAAGGGTATGACTTTGGGCAATAAAGATGAGTGCTCGAATGCATTTCCCATTTCTGAGTTTTCGCATGCTTCATTTACATCATATAGATTTCATGTATATCATACTTCTTGTGTTTTTCACTTTTTCTATCCAATTTACGATTCTCTTGATAATTCAGCTAAGAGAATCCACACTCATGGCATTAAATATGCCTTTAGCACTAGTTTATCTTTTATTCAGAAGGATCAAAACTGTAGTCAATGCTAAAAATATGTAAATTACAATTTTACCACCTGGTAATCAAAACATCAAACAGACGATACATAATATTAATTTCCGAATAAACAAACTGAATATGATAATCATACATCATTTTATTGATAGCTCTAAAAGCTTTGAAATTAATGACATTATTAAGCTTTTTTTTCAAATAAAATAAAATAAAGGATATTGGTTATACCAAACTTTGATTTATCAATTTTATTGCAAATGCATGATGTTAGATGTCTAGGAGAACGTATTTATATTTTTTCGCATGAATATAAGATAATGGATTCCACTGCAGCAAAGTTTGCATCCACACAAGTGCCTAATTCAAACTCAAGTAGTTACATGCAATATTAATGCAAATTATATGTCTGGCACCTTGTCAGACAACTAACTATTAATTCTTATATTTATTTTAGCTGATAGCAAGTGCCCTGCTTGTCTGAATAAGATACGGCAACAATAAACTCCTCCCATCATAAAATATCACATGATACTTGTGAGACAAACACATACATACCAGCACACGGTATTGCTGCTCTTTGGAACACTGAATCTCATGCATCCTCTTTTACACAGACGGAGCTAGGATTTCACATTGACCCAGGCTAATAAAAATTTTGATATGTCAAAATAAATATTAATACAATAAATAGGTATAATTATGAATATGTAAATCATTTTAACTAACATTTACGAAAGTACGGATAAATCGATTTAACAACTATAAAACCATGGACATGTAAATTAAACTCGACCGTCAAACAATTCCAATTAATATCAAAGGAAAAGCGATTACCAACCAATTGGTTCAAAAGTTTACTAAATAGGGTTTTATACCGAGAAATGGAACAAACTAAAGTCTTATTTATTGAACAATAACATATAAGTAGCACCATAGCAATTTTAACAATAAAATTTAACTGTGACATTTTTCACAAATACTTTGTTTCTTTTCTATGGGTTGATCTGAAAATGAATGGATACTCAATAGGTGGGATGGCCAACTTGCTAAATAGTTTAATGGACTAAATTAGCATTGAGTTTGTTACAAGTCTTTTCTTTTGAAATCTATGTTATAAGTCTTTTCAAATATTTAAGAATATGGACCTAGGCTGTAGCCCAGGTATGCATAGGCATACATCCGTCCCTGCTCTTTTATACTTCTGTGTATGTGTGCGCGTGCTCATATATGTATAGACACATAATATGTGTGTGTATAGACACATTATACACACACCCACAGCCGATTATATCAACTTCAGCAAAACGAAACAAATAATCTGATAGTTTACTTACCCATTCATCCTTAGTCTCCTCTACAAACTAGATGAGTATGATTAACTCAAAGGGACTCCTAGACATGGCGAAAAACCTGCAAAAATCAACCTTTTCAAAAACGAAAAGGAGAATTGATAATGATGCTCATTCGGATAAATGCTGTCACTTGACTGCTGAAAAGGGTCATATATTCATCAACTCTTATGATGGAAAGAGATTCAAGGTTCCTCTTACTTGCTTTAGTCTTGAAGTGTTCCAGGAGCTGCTCAGAGCGTCTGAAGAAGATTACAGTCATCCAATTGATGGACCAACTACTTTACCTTGTGATTCTTCATGCATTGAATATATTGTACCTCGGCTTGAGTCTAGTTTGTCGAATGAGTTGGTTTCACGGTGTACCATGGCTTCATTGTCTTTGAATCAGCAAACATCTATGGCTTCACAAATTTATACTTAGAATTTTGGTATATTTCTGATATGTGACAGATAATGTGTTTGCACTATTATAGACTTATAGATAGATATATTTATAACTATCGTAACAAAAGGTATGATTATAATTAGCAAATTACTGAGGCAAAATAATAGTGAAGTTTCTATTTTCGACAATTTCTCCAGGACTAACATACATATCAACTATCAAGTCAAATCACTATTTTATTTTTGTTGAATGAATTACGGATTTCAAGGTATATCTATGAAAGAGCAAGATTTGTTTGCTTTGTCAAATATGGTATCACATTCTGTTAAAAATAACAGAAATAGAAATGACAAATTATGAAAAGACGAGAATTTTACATGGAAAATATTTCAAACAAATTGAAACAAATCCCATGGACAAGCTGTACAAAAATTGCAACAAAAACTCTAAAATATGAAGAGCGTACATTCTCTTTTAGGAAAGAAGAACTGCACTCTTTTTCGCAGAGAAAAATATTAAAAGTGTTTGGAGGAACCTTGAGTTTTCCTTCTTGAAACTCTAGTCTAGCTCACTCTTTTAGTTTTCACTAAAGAGCACCTCAGTGGGGATATTATACGTCTATTCATACTCACATAATACCTTAGTGGTGTATTATTTGGGGATTATTCCTCAATTTTTAGTTACCAAGTAGCTAACCACTTCTACCTGGTAGTTGGCACTTGCCCAATGTTTAGAACATTGGGCAAGTCATATGTCATTTCCCTGACTTTAAATGGTTGCTGGTCCCATTAAAAATGAATGAACCGATATAAATTTTTTTTTCAATATTTTTATTTATTTAATGGTATATAAAATCTTGTTTTTAATCATCCCATCTTGTGGACTATATGTTAATGCTTCGTACCCCTATTTGGACATGAATGGGTAGTATAAATGTCACACAGGTATTTCCGTGTAAATATCTCTCCATTGTTGGGGATGTTCCAATGAATGAGATTCTTCTCTTTGAATAATAGTAGTAGTAGTACTTCCAGAAGAAGGGGTATGGGTAAATGAATCGACATCTTTCTCTAATTACAGAGATTCTTGCCCACCTATGATACATGCAAGCTGTATGTTCTTTACTATTAAGTACAGACACCAACTATTCATTTGCTTGGGAAAAAGTTGTCATGTTTAAGCTTGGAGAAACAATTGTTTTGGAAAGCAACAGAGGTTCTACCTTTTACACGTTATTTGGTCCACTTGGCATTACATTCTACCTTTTAGTGTGTAGCGCAAAACAACGTGCTATTTTATCAAAGCACAATAGTGCGCTATTTTATTTGTTTGTTTATTTTGGGTATGTACATTTGAAAAAGTTTAAATAAAATTGTGTAACACAAACTAGGACATGGTTACACTTACCAATCATATATCTTTATTAATAGTTGACTTGGAAACGCAAACTTTTAGTCCCACCGTGAACTTTCAAAATTGCCCTTTATATGCAATTCTTTATTAATAGTTGCAATATATTTGTTGTCCCACTCTTTTGGTATCAGTATGAAATACCAAAATAACCTCTCTACATATATTATTTAATTTTAGCGTCGCTTAAAACAAGGATCTAACAATTAAGCTTCTCTTACAAATTTAAAACTTCTCTACAAATATTTACCAAGTCTTACTATCACTTAAGAATAAGATATAGCAAATAAACTACTTTACAAATTTGTTTTTTATTAATTAATAATATAAATAAAATTTAAACTTACAAAAAAATTTAGATATTACAACTTAGAAATAAAATTTCAAATTAACCACGAATGATTCAACACAAAAATATGACCAAATATACATGGTTATTTTTGAACGTATTAATTAAATACAATTTGTAGAAAAACAATTCAGCCTTTTTCATCACGGACGTAGCTCGTGTCGTAACGCTCGTCTTCAATAATAAATTTAATCGTTTATCAAAGAATGATCATGATTCCTGCAAACAAAATTGAATGTAAGTGTTTGATAGGCGTATCATACTCAAAATGTCCACATGGAAAAAGTTGTTACTTTTTTCTCTCTAGCCATATTAATAGGTAGAAACTTTCTAACCTTTAAGAAATCATTTTTAAATTGGCTAGTAATGTTATTAATCCCATATAATGCTTTTTTACTTTATAGAACTTAATACTTTGCAATATTGGACTTTGCTTTTAATATTGAAAAACAAAATTTTGAAGGTTGAATATGTTTTTTTTTTTATTTAAATTCTTTTGAAAGCAAAGTTCTTTTATTTGATAAATCATTAGAAAATTCCACCTCTCATGCATCAAAAGTGTTACTTGACAAATACTTTGAAAATGATCTTATGAACTACTTTATTTTGACTGTACAAGAAAGCAAATTATTTGGTGTAAGAAACCAAATTTTGATGCATAATCAATGATGATATTATCTAATTTATTTCCCATGAAAAATTAGTCATTCAACCTAGTAGCAAATGTTTAAATTTATGATCTACTAGTATCAAATATTACGATGCTATTGGGTAGATTCATATGCGACCAAGTCCTTTTTTCATACCAACTTAACTAGATGAAAGACTTAACAGCGGGAATATGCTTTCATCTCTTTTAATCTATAAGCATCTAAAATGCACATATGTTTTGACATTATATGCCATATTTTCATTCACTAAACAGGCAAGAAGTTTGTTTTGATAGGAATAGTTTTCATAATGCCAGAAATCTCAAAACAAATGAGATCAAAATTCACATTGAAAAAATTGAAGAAGAAAAAAGGAGTTTTGAAATCAACATCAAAAAACATATTAAAATAATCTGAGATATTTAAATTTAACAAAATTACGATTCAGCATAAAAATTTATGAAAAATAACAATTTAAATAATCGATATCAATTAGGAAAAAAATAAAGATAACGAGGATGATAAATCCCTAGAAACAACAAATAAATTGTTAAATGGATTTGCTTCATGAGACGGTGTTAAGAATTTTTAAGCATCGTTCTTAAGTTTTAAATCTGAATTGGAAGCACCAGCTAACAATATACTGTTTAAATTACAATGTAAATTCCAATCCATAATAAATTAAATTGTAAAATTCAATAAAATAACAGTGACAATCATAAATTAGTGATTTTATATTTATGTAAACATGGATCATGGCCACTTTAGTGTGTGTGTGTATACGAAGAAAATTTTACAAAAGTGAATAAAATGGCATGCGCTATAGCGCATAGCACAAAATAGCGTATCGTGAAAGTCTTGCGCTATTTTCTACTACCTTAGTTCCGGCATTGTTTTGTGCGGCATCTCCAATTTCTCGGTCTTTGCATGCTTCATTTATGTCATAAAGGTTTCATGTCTATCCCACTTCTTGCATTTTCTTATTTTGAAAGGGCAAAAATGATTTCTCTCCACATTTTAAATAGATTGTTTTTTCATTAAAAATGATATATAACTAGCAATTATTTCCATATTTGTTTGCGATTTGAAAAAAAAAATATCATTTATTTTGAAAAGTATGATTTTGACTCTACAATTTTACTAATATTTTTATGTGAAAAATCCTCATATCACTTTGAGAAAACAATATCATTTATCTTGAAAAGTACGATTTTGATTCTACGACTTTATTTATTTGTTTATAAGAAAAATCCTAATATCACTTTAAAATTATTATACATTTTGTACGTATTTTTGCAAAACAAATAAATAATCAATCATCAAAACTGAATTTGTTTATTTCATCGAATATACATTTTTGTTTTAATCTGCAGGACAGGGTTGAAGACAACGGGTGGCCACATGGGGCAGTCAACCATCCTTGAATTTTGTCACACTAGTTACATCTTTTATTTTAATTTCAACTATAAATTTTGTCACACTAGTTACATCTTTTATTTTTATTTCAACTATATCGTGCTTTATTAATTCCAGTTTATGCAAATTTGACATTGAATTCTGACTCCTCGGAAGCTGATCCTTCTTGTATTGTTGTCTACTTTGTTCATGCCAAGTGTCAAATACTAGCAGTGACAAAAAGGGTAGAAGTTCGTAATATATGAGGACATTGCAGTCTTCAATAATATTATTAAAAATGTGAAGAGTTTATAATTTAGCAGCACGTTGCAATCTTCAAGTGTATAAATATTATAAAAAATTCAAATGCTTCTACAAGAAACCAAAAGCACACAGTATACAAGTTCTCAAGAAATGTCATGTATAACGGGAGCAGATCACCGAGTCCCAATACTCTCTGTCACCAGGGACGTAACTATGTTGAGAGTAGGGTGGGCAACTGCCCAACCCAAAAAAGCAGAAATATAAACCACCCCCCCTTCCCCTCCCCCCCCCCCCAAAAAAAACAACAAAGGTATTATCTATTCACCTTAGTAAGCAAAATCGTGATTGAACTCGTGTATGTTCTCTATTTATGCAAAGAGTTTTTTAAATTTGCTTATGATTCCCAGTTAGCTACTACAAGATAGAAATTGCACCCATTAAATGACTTATTGATAAATGATTAAGGAATTGCTATTTAAATTCACTACATTATCCCCAATCTGTTACTAAATTTTTCTCTGATTTATTGTTAATTTTTTGTATGAAATTTGCGGTTTATTATAGATTTGTTATGATTGCTTGGTGTAACAATTCAGTGTTTAAACTTATTCAACAATGAAACAGTTCGATTAAATTGGCATTAACTGAAATAAGTGTAATATTTGTTGCCCCTCCCAAACCAAATTCTTAGTTACGTCATATCACTATGTGCTCATTAAAAGACACCCCTTCATTTATTAATAATTTAAGTTTTAATAATTACATATATTATTATTACTATTTGAAATGGTACTGTATATACAACATGTCACTGAGACAACATATCACATGTCAATAAACGTTCGAATCACGCTATGCAAGTTTCGAACTTGTGATCTCTCGCACCAAAACCGAATCAATTAACCACTTGGACAATGGTGTTTGTCAATAATTACGTATGTTATTAATGGATGATAGAAAATTTGCTCCCGTGTATAACCTTTGCATATATATGTGTGTGTAATAAATCTTATACTCAACATGGCAGTGTAGTCATGGAATTCTATAACACGTAATACTTGGCAAGGTTAACACATATACAAATCACCACATGGTAATATTTACACTCCTAGATAACATTTACTGCAATAGTATTCTTGTTTGAAACAACTTCAATACTAATCAACCAAATATAGGTAAATAGATGTATGAAATGGTTAACATTTATTGAGATACAATGACTTTTGCACGAAAACAGTAATTCATCAACCAACTAAATCCATTTCAATGAGATCTCTAGTTTGCTGAACCTTCATGAATAAGCAAAACCAATTATCCTGTAAGGTACAAGTAAAACCAAAGTTTCTGACTTGGTAATTGCATCAAACAACACTTATGCATAAACAGTAACATCATATGCATGAATAATACCATCATAATGAAGGTGGAGGCTGGCGCTTGGAATCCAGGTAATGTTGGAACGCTCTTAATTCTTCCGGCGAAGGCGGCACTTGGTTGTTCTTGATCGACCGATGCACGTCGTATGTTGTTGCAACAAAGAACAAAACCCTATATCGATTTAAACAAACAAAGAAAGGAATCAAGTCCAATTACACTGACGACGACGATAATAAGTAGTATGAAATTGGTAGATCAGATAACGAATTTCGTACCCAGATGCAACGAGAGCAATTTGCCTTGGAAAGATATGTCTGCCGAAGAGTCTCATGTTGAATGAAATCATTTTGCCATTAATTTTCCCTGTTTTATTTGAATTGTTGCCATCATTGGTGTCTAAACCACAGCCTCTTCCTCTAAAGAAAACACGGGTTCTTGTTAGTACAGAGTGTATAACCTGGTAATTAGGTTGAAAAGCATAACCATTTCTCCTTTGTTTTGGTGTGGTGCAAACGCCACCCGCTTTTGTTCATAGGGTACAGGAAACACGAAAAAAACAAAAATACGAAAAAACAAAAACAGAAAATTATTGCCAAAGAAAAAGTTTCACGGCTTTTTAGCCTAAGGACAGACCTTCAATATTTTACCCCTAAGGACAACTTTTTGTAGGTACCAGTTTTTAGTTATTGATGGCAGTTTTTAGGTATCAGTTTGTAGTTATCGGTAGTAGTTTTTAGGTAACAGTTTTACCTCGGTAGCAGTTTTGTTGTCCTTACGAATAAGTGTGAAAAATGTTTGTTCTTATGAATAATTTTTAGAAGAATGTTTGTCCTTGTGGTAAAAATATTGAGGTCGTGTCCTTGAGCCAAAAAATATATAAATCTTTGTTATTTAAATTAATTCACCCAAACAAAAATTGGTCTGCGGTCGGTTGGTTTTGTAAATTTCAAAATTTGACGAAGTGAAATTCAGATCTCAAAATTGTTTTAGTTATAACTTTTTCGTTTTTTATCGGAATTCAATAATTTTTAATGTTATGAAAAGCTCGGGATATATTCTAAAACTTTCGTGTTTTGTGTTTTTTCAAATTATGTGTTTAAAGGGGGCAAATCGACCAAACAAAACACGGACCTAGCAAAACGTCCAGGTTTCTTCCTGTATATTTTGAATTGTTGCATCAGTTTTTGCTGTTTTCTTTTATGTTTTCCGAGCATGGTTTTGATGCTCATTTCAGTGCAAATATCGAGAGCTTTATATCACTTGAGATGAAACAAAAAATATGAGTACCAAATCGACATACTCTTAATCTAATACAAGGCTATGATAGTCGTCCTTAACCAGCTCTATTCTCTGCATTAGCAAACAAAACTACTCATTAATTTTCTTGTTAATGTGGGTCTCGAGGTGGGGCGTTACAGCTTGTCACCGATCAAACATATGTTTGATCAACAGTTAACCATCGACCAGGGCTGGACGCAGTAGCCCCTAACGCCCGGTCCAATATCCTTAACACTATACTTAATTTATTGCACCGACCTGTTAAACATTTTTGAACAGGACAAGAAATGTATTATTTTAAGTTATTGCTTCCGTGCAGGCGGTAAGAGCACAACATTTACATTTTATAATAGGATTTCATTTAGGCATGTTTTATAAACTAATCACGCTTATAGATCTGCTTACATAATATTTATAAATACATGTCGGTATTGACCACGTCAGCGTTGAGCTGAAAAAACAAAACAGATGGCATTTCAAATGTCGTCTATTGTGTTTTTCTTATACCTTAGTTGACGACTTTTCAAAAGTTGTCAACTATGTTATTACTTAAAAATATATGAAAAGTCGTCAGTGGACGCTATTTCAAAAGTAGCGTATTTTCATGACTCTATATAACAGCATGTAACATCCCTAAATTTTAATAATATTATTCAGAAGATTTAATTAGATAAATTAAATGGAATAATGATGATAAGACAATTGAGATTTAAATAAATTATATAGGGTCGTGCTTAACCATAAGAAGAAAATAATGGGCTTTAAATTGGTTTATGAGTTAAATAAATTACACATTGGCAAATTTGTAAATTAGCCAATCTATTATACATGGTTATACATTCTCATTTTTGTCCATTCACGTTCATTTTTCTCAACTCAAAAAAATAAAACGCAAATAACGCTGAGATAGTCGACCATTAACAAGGAGGAAAAGAGGAATTTCAATATAAAAGCTAAGGATCAAAGCTAGGAAGGATTAATCAACAACAAATCTCAAATCCCTTATCAAGTTTAAGGTGAATAATAATTTATTCCATCTCTTTTGGTTTCATAATCATATGATTTCAGAATTAAGTATTGTTTATACGATATATTGGATGATGATAAGCTTAACCTATTAATTGTTTGATTTAAACAATTTATTTGTACATGAAATTCGTACAGTTTTAGGGGCAAAACCATGGGTTATTGATTTTGAAATGCTAAAAAAAAGTTTATGTTAAGTAAAACATTTTTTTGGAGATGGGTTTTAATTTTCCGAATTTTCCGAGCTATGGAAATTTTACTATGAATTTTTGATGAAAGACGTGAGGTATTGGTTTAAAAAATTATTTTGAATATTTCAGAAAGAAATTGGGTCTAAATTTTTAATATGTCTAATTACGCGATGAAATCGAATTTCGATGATTTTTGTGGATTTTTCCCAATTGATTTATTAGAGAAAATAAATTATTTTAAAAAGGGGGACTTTTCTGCAAATATTACTTTTGTTATATGGAAGGGCTTAAACGTTACCTTTCTATGGTTTAAATCTAATTAATCCGGCGGTTTTAATGATAAAGTATTTGAAAAGTTTTAAAGTGGCCAATCAAGGAGTTACAACTGGCAGATTAGTTATAAAGCTATTACTTTATATAGCAACATTTCAGCCTTTAATTCAGAAAAATGTGTTTTGCCTCAATTAACGGCCCTTTCGACTCTAATGATTCTGTCATATCCTAGTCGAAACCTACTTAGTCGAAACCTACTTAGTCGAAACCATCATGGTCAAAACCAATACACAAGGGATCACCTAGTGGTGCGTAGTTGATTGGAAGGATGGAGGAAGCCTTGGTGTCAAAAGGCAAGCTTCCGATGGGGTCGAAACCCTGCTTTGTTTTCAAAGTTAAAATCTTGCCTTGTTTTATTTAAAGCTTTCGACATAGTCGAAACACAAGCTTTTGAAAAGGGTTTTATAAATGGCTTTCGAAGAAGGTTGCTATAATATGTAAAGAAGTATAGTCGTAGGGGTGCCTTTTCCTTTAAAAGAAGCTTCAGAAAGGGTAGATTCCGGCCTAGTCGAAACCTAGTCGATATTTTCCTTCCGAAGTATTGAAGTCATCAATACCTTTGAAAGGTTACCATTGTTTTTACCTAGGTCAAGCCGCTTCCTAATTGATTTCGAAAAGGGTTGAGAGTTTCGAAGGTGTTGGAGTCGGAAGGGGGTTTTGACTTTGTCCTCCAAAGTTTTAATTTTAAAGGTCTTTGCTTTCAAATTAGATGGCTCCAACGCCATCAACTTTTCCCCAAATTTATTTTAGTTGGTTCCGAAAGAGATACTTTCATTTATAATCATTTTGACCCAAATGATGTTTTTAAAGAGTAAACTCAATGCTTTCGAAAGTGTATTTTATTTGTTTCGAAGCTATGTTTTTGAAAAATGTTTTCTTGATACCATCGAAAGGTTTCATTGGTATCGAAAGGTATATACTTAGATTTTTGAAAAGATGTTTTCTATGCTTTCAAAAGAGGTCATCCAGGAGTTTCGAAAATGATGTTTTAAGACAAATAACTCATTCTCATTTTTAAGGAAAAACCATGGTATAAATAAAGATTTTAGAAATGTTATTCGCATTGTTATTGACCCATAATTGTATTTTGGAGAAGGGTGGAATAACCAATTAGATTGACCAAGTAGTAAATATAACTTAACATATGTTAAAATCTTAATTAAAGATATTGGCAGGGGCCAATAGGTTTACAGTAGGCCTATGAAAACTGTATGATATTGGCAAGGGTCAATAGGTCATAGTCAGCCCATGAAAACTATGATTTGAAACTGGCAGGGGCCAGTGGGTTTGTAGTTAGTCTATGAAAACTATATCCGGATTAGATATTGACAGTCAGTCAATAGGTTCCTAGTTAGTCCATGAAAACTAGGATAAGAAATAAGATATTGGAGTTATCAATATGTTCTTAGTGATCCTATGAAAACTAAGTAATTGGACAGATAGACCATAAATATTTAACATGTCAATAGTAATCCTAGAAGCTATAATTGAGACAGATTGTTAGAATGAATGAGGATGGGTAATCCAAATTTGATTTACTTGTTTTGCATATCATCATAAAGTTTTTGAAATACTATGTTTCGACCATTGTGGATGCAGGAGCACGGTATATGGTTTTATAAATGTATTAGAATACTAGTGAAGGAAAAACTCATTGCGCTAAGCGGCGTAGTCTCACTAGATATCTAAATGGGTAGATATGGTAATTTATTATTCATACAAGGCTTTATGTCCGACTCAAAGTTTTTGTTTTCCCCTTAAACTCTCGGGCACTCAATTGATTTTGAGTAGGTTGAGGGTTAAGGTTTCCAGGTATTTTTGTAGACAAATAAAGCTTTCGAGGAAGTGCTTAGAGTTCCTTTATTTCCGTTGTGTGTTTTGTTTGTAAAGGAAAATTTTTTTCTTGCTTATCTATATACTCTGATCTACCAAGGAGGCATCTTCATATGTCGCTCTTAGCATGTTTGTAATAATTATATATTATCTGAACGAGGTCTGCGAATTGGGATTATGTAATCAATTTCGAATATTTTGAAATGGAATGTGAAATTTGTTTGTTGTTTAATTTTTTTTCCATATTCTTGTGTTTCTATATATCAATGTGTCTAATGTCGTCGTATTTGGTCGTCGAGAATTAATAACTATGGATAACTGCAGCATCCGTAGCCGTTTGTTTTGGACCTCCAAGTAGGGGGATGTTACAAGTTGGTATCAGAGCATAGGTTTATGAAACTTTAAAAGAAACTTAAACCTAAAAGATTTTTCCAATCATAATGCAATGAATCAGATAATAAGGTTAGGGTTTCGGTTAAAGTTACAGTAGCATACTTGTATTTGCTATATATTGTTATATATAAGTATGTATTTCCCACTCTTTTAGACCATTCTTCTGTATCTTACTAGGCTCTTACACAGATTCACGAGAAAGGAGATATGAAATCAAAAAACGAAAGAGGAAATCTCGATGGAGGAAGTACCACAACTAATGAAAATGCTCGACCCACTACCAGGAGGAATCCGGGTCGACAAACTAATGCTAGTAATCAAAATGCTGAAGCCAGTATTGGTGTTGGAAATCCACCAGTAGATATATGGGTGATGTATCAATTCTTTGTCGGTTTGATGCAAGATGGAGTTGCTGCTGAAGTTGCTGGAAATGTAGGAGGAGCTAATCCAGTGACTCCAGTTAGGAATATTGCTTTGCTGAATAGAGATTACACCAGTTTTGGTGGAAAGCCGTTCTTGGGAACGGAGAGTGTCGTAGAAGTTCAAAATTGGCTATTGAAATGCGAGTGTATATTTACTGATTTGAGTTTGAATGATGAACAAAAGAGGAGGTTGGCCTCTAGACAGTTGCGGGGGTCAACACTACATTGGTGGAGTAGTGTCACTGTTGGGGTGATGGAAGAGTAGTTAATTTGGGCTGATTTTAAAACAAGATTTGAGTTTAAGTTTGTATTTGGGTTTGCCAAGTCTGAGCTAATGAGGAAGTTTATGGATTTAGTGCAAAGAGATATGTTAGTGGTCGAGTATGCTACTAAGTTTGAAGAACTGTCTCGATATGGATATGATGTTATATATACTGGCATCAAAAGTAATGAGTAGTTCATTCGGGGACTGAGGCTCCAGCTTGCTTGAATGACCATGACACGTGTCCGTGATCCTTGTAACATTATGGTGGAGATGGCTATTCGCCATGAGGAGTTACTTGCTAATTTAGCTAATGAGAAGTCGGTGGAAATCCAGGGTTCTTAGGAAAAAAAAGAGGAAATTCTTTATAAAAAAAGGGAGCCCAAAAGGGCGATACTGCCAAGAAATCAAAGGCTGAGGTAGTTTGCTATAAATGTGACAAGAAGGGTCAATTTTCTAATGAATGTCGATCAGGAAATGGGAAGAAAGCTGCAAGTAAGAAGGATGTGAATTGCTTCAACTGTGATCAAATTGAACATTACAAGAATCAGTATCTAGAGCTAGTTAGGGAGGATAATGGAAAAGTTTTTGTATAGGACTAGCTAGGCCTACCAAAACTGATAAAGGAAAGACTGTGATGGAAGATACGCTTTTGATTCAGAGTCTTCCAATTATAATACTTTTTGATACTAATGCATCACATTCATTTATATTTCAGTGTTTGGTTGATAGATTATGCTTAGAACCTACTTACCAGGTTACTTCCTTAAGGGTTGGTAAACCATTAGGAGGGTATGCAACTCTAGGGTTAAGATGTGACCAATTAAAACTTGACTTGTTAGGTCATAAGTTTGCATGCAGTTTGTATGTTATTGATTCGAAGATTTCGAAATCATTTTGGATATAGATTGGTTGGGTAGGTATGAGGCTAGAATATTTTGCCAGGATAGGGAAATATCACCGAGACACTCCGATAGTAATCATCGAGTGATATTTTTAGTAGAGAATACTGACCGGAGTGTTAGTGTCATGCTTAATGCTATGGAAATGCTATGGAGATGGGAAATGAGCTAAGTCGGTTCAGATTGGAAGAGAGTTCGCAGATGTCTTTGAGTCAGTCACTGGACTACTCCCGAAAAGAGTTGTTGAATTTAGAATAGATCTTGTGCCAAGAGCTGAACATGTAAGTAGACCACCTAGTAGGATGACACCTACTGAAATGAAGGAATTGAAGGTACATCTAGTGGATCTTGAAGGAAGGAGTTTTATTAGACAAGCAGTTTGCCCCGGGGAGCAGACGTAGTGTTCGTGAAGAAACCAGATGGGTCGGTAAGGATGTGCATTGATTATCGCAAGTTAAACAAGAGGACAATTAAGAATAAGTATCATTTTCCAAGAATAGATGATCCGTTTGATCAGTTGAGTGGAGCCAGAGTATTTTTCCAATTGGACTTGGCGATAGGTTTCCGTCGGTTAACAGTGGCGGAGGATAGTATTTCTTTGACAGCATTTCGAACTAGGTATGGTTCATATAAGTGGTTAGTGATGCCATTTGGATTGGCGAATGCAGCTGCTTTCTTTGTGGATGTGATGAATCGAGTTTTCCAAGAGTACTTGGATAGGTTTGTACTAGTGTTTATAGATGACATTCTAGTCTACTCTAAGAATGAGAGAGAGCATGAAGTTCATTTTAAAGTGGTACTTGAGATGCTGAGACAGAATCAGCTAAAGGCAAAGTTTACCAAGTGTCATTTCTGGAAGAAAGAGGTAAAATTTCTTGGTCGCGTGGTTTCAGAGAAAGGATTATCGGTCGATCTAGATAAGATCGAAGCCACGAATAATTGGAAGAGACCAAAGGCGGTGACTGAGATCAGGAGTTTTCTTGGACTTGCTGGCTACTACCGGAGATTCATTAAGGATTTCTAGCGAATAACAGCACCCTTAACTAAGCTAACCAGGATGGAAGTTAGATTTGTTTGGTTCGATAAATGTGAGGAGGCATTCCTTAAGTTAAAACATTTATTGACCAACGCACCTGTATTAGTAGTTCCAGACGGAAACAAAGGATTGGTGGTGTATACTGATGCATGTGGAATTAGATTAGGAGCGGTGTTGATGCCGAATGGTAAAGTCATTGCCTACGCATCTAGGTAGCTTAGATTGCATGAAGTTAGATATCATATTCATGATTTGGAGTTGGCAGCTATGATTTTCAAATTGAAGATTTGGAGACATTATCCCTTAGGGGAAAGAATTTGAGTTGTATACCGATCATAAGTCTTACGGTATTCATTCTCTTAGAAGGAGTTGAATATGAGACAGCAGAGGTGGCTGGATTTTTTGGCTGCATATGATTTTGATATAGATTATACACTAGGGAAAGGTAATAAGGTAGCAGATGCTCTTAGCAGGAAACATCAGAATGTGGTGTTAGCTATGTTGGCGGAGTGGAAGGATTTAGAAGCTTTAGTCAGTTGTGGTGTGCATTTAGGAACGACTGCTGGTTCTAGTCAGAGTATCGCCAGGTTGGCTTGTTTAGAAGTTTGACCAGTATTGATTGAGAAAATTACTTCTAAGCAGAAGAAGGATCCAGTATTAGCTGAAAGGATCAAAAGGCTGGAGGTTGGAACAGAGATCAATGTTCTAAAGGATTTTAGCCTTGACTAGAGAGGATGGCTAAGAAAGAAGGGACGATTGTGTGTTCTGAATGAGGATGACTTGAGGAAAGAAGTTCTAAAAGAATATCATCGATCCACGTAGCGACCCGCTGTTCTGTGCCATTTGAGTTGATAAGAATTCACTCTCGTTCGACCTAAATTGTATGAAAGAGCGAACAATTAGGGTAAAGAAGAAGGAAGAGATAGAAGAAAAGTAACAACAACACAAAATCTCACAATCACAGAGAACAAAATATAATATATAACAACAGATTTTTCATAAAAGAAAATCTGTAACTTTTATATACTTACAACCATCAGAGTACAATAAACAATAATCAATCTGGACAATTTAATAACTTGTCTTTACACGGCGGAGATAATAATCAAGTACGGATGCATGCCTTTGTCATCCAGTTCGTCTCATTAGCTCCATAGTATCATGCCATGAATTTGTAATACTCGGTCCAACCCGAGCATTATAATAAAATAACACCCGAGTCAGTCAGGAAAACCAGCATGACAAAACAAACTCAATTTTAATTATTAACTTTTATCAAAATCCTTTGAAGAACAAAGATATCACGTAAGACCGCGTCACACATAAACACGACGGGTTTTTACCTTACGGTAGCCAAAACATTTTATAGGAAATGTAGTGATATTATAATAGTGTCTGAATACAAATACTTATTCAAATAGCTGAAATTGTTACATTAATTAAATTCCATCATACGAGGCTCTACAAATAAAACCGAAAGCTCATAATGGAAAATGGATTCCAACGAATGACTGGGCCACTAGGGTATCGTCCATCAAAGTACACCTCTAAAACAATGTACCGAGGACCACGTCGGGATCCCCCTACTACACAAGACCGGCCTACACCTAACCTGGATAGACCGAATATGTTATCACCCCAGGTGTTCCCACCTTTACCATTGAGCGCTTCTTCTTTCATGCACAAACATATCGATAATAAATAGGTTTCCGAGGACATCTAGAAAAGTGATAACATACCCTAATTGGGTGCGATCCACTTAGCCTTGCTGCATCTTCCATGTTTTAGTCATTCCTGGTTGATGAGGCTCAAGGCTAAGCGTTACCTTTCAAGAAACAATTCTACTTAGAATGCTCACCATCCTCCAATGACAATGTTCCGATAGCATTAGTCTATACAAGTTGTCCTGGGTCTGGATAAACCGAATCACCATCTTCATCATCTTCATCGTATTTATTCGATACGTTCAGACCAGATTGAAGTGGTTTTTCGGATAATTAAATCTGATCCCGGTCTCTTCGAAACGATTAATGAAATTGGCCAATACTGATAGTCGGTTAATTAACCATCAATAAAACATTCATACGCAGTCACTAGGCCTTATTATAAATTTTCCCAAAATATTTCCAAAATATCTTTATAAGATAAGATATATATATTCAAACCTTTCCAATATTTTAATAGTGGAAATCAAACTCAAGTTCTTATATCCTTAACAGGATATCTTCAAGTCACTTCAATACTAAGAATATTTTTATCGCTTCCAATTATAATTTATCCCTTTGAAAATATTTCTATGATTAAAATCTCAAAGTTAAATATTTTCAAATTCTTCCCGTCTAATACTTAGGAATGTTTATAACCATATTCTCTAAGATCTTTTATTTTCAATATTCAGGAGGTAGTCCATTTATTTCCTATTTCCTAAAATTCTTTACAAATTTTATTTGTAAAACCCCTTAATATTTCCAAACTCGAATGCACTTTCCTATACCCCCAAATACCCATTTCAATCTTCTTTTATGAATTATAATTCATTTTATGAATTTCTCGTATTTTAACTCTTTAGAATTTTTTTATTCAAGCTTCCAAAATCCCACTATAGGATTTCTCTTCTAAAATCATACTCATTTAACGAACTTTTCTTCCAATCTCGAGAGGATTTATAAATAAATTCAATCCTTTTAAAGCTATATATAAAATAAGTATTTTTAAGGAATAGTAGTTTATTTGTAAAATATGCTAAGTAAATTTTAAAATATCAAAACATTTTAAATAACATCAATAACTCATTTCCAAATCATTTTTTTTAAAATAACAAATTAATTTACAAAGTTGATTAATAAAATTAGAATTTATTTCCATAAATATTAAATATTAGAATAACTAACTTTCCGGAATCCCAAATCTCATTTTAAGTTACACGGTATAGTAACACTAGTACAAAACAGATCAGTTGCTTCGCCTCATTTGTGTCGGTTGTCCATAAAACCGACACAAATAGTGTAATTTGTGTCGGTTGTTCATTAACAACCGAAACTATTGACTAATGGGGTAAGAAGAAAATGTAAAAAATGTAATTTGCATCTGTTGTTCTTAAGAAACCGACACAATTGAAGAGAAGCAATAGATCTATTCGTGTCGGTTGTTTGAACAACCGACACAATTAAACACAATAGCATCGGTTGTCCAAAATCCGACACAATAGGTACGTAACTTTTCCCACCATTCCCATTTTCGACCGCCACAATCTTTTCCCGCGAACGTAAGTTTTTAGAGGAAAAATTTGGCATCACGCGCCCGACCCGTCTTCTTCTTTTCTTCTTCGTTATTTTATTCCTTCTTCTCTCTACCGCCAACGCTAAAATTAAATTTTATTCCTCCCGTTCTCTCTAGCAAAAAAAAAGAGAAAACTACAATCGCTTCTTGATCAAGACTTTCGATCTTTTAGGTATGCCTTATTGAATTATTGAAGAATTTTGTTTTTTCGATTTGTGATTTCGGGTTTTTTCGATTTGCCTTATTGTAGACTGTCTGATAAGTTAATTTGCTAATGCCGAACATTTGCTTTGAATGTATTTGACTTTTGCTGTTGCGATAACTGATTTTGAATGTATTTGGTTTTTATTTTCCTCTCTTTAGAATGATATGATTTATAAACCAATAAGTGCGAGTCGTGCATAGTGAAATATTAACAAATCTTGGATGCAGTATTATGGAGAATTGTTTGGCACAATAATAACTTAAAACAAACTTGCTCACGTATGAATTTTTTAACAAATAATAATTTAGGGTGAGTTTGGCAATTTAGCGTTTTAAGATTCACACTGGATTTTCTTTTATGAGTAATCGGGAGAACCAGGGTGCCATTTAGAAACCTAAAACAAAGTGTATAGAACATCTATTTAACATGCCTTCACGTTTTATCATAGCTTATCCACCTTTTTCTTCTACATCTCTTGCATGTATTATCTGTGGTGATCCCTCATTGAGGTATATTTTGAAGTATTATTTACGTAAATTATATTATATAATCATAGTTTGACGTTGATCACCTTTTCTAAGATCTATCGAACCAAGTTTCGTTTGTAATCTTCGAAAAGCATACATCAAACCAATAATACATGCTCTGACTATATATACAACAATATCCAGTTGGTAATGATTGCATTTTTGACCTTAAATATAAGCGTCGTATATCATAACCAGCTGCTGAAGGTTGTTTGAAGGTGATAATTACTTTCAAAAATTAATTTACAAGGATGTTGAACTGTTTGAGATGTTTGGTAGTGTATGGCCAGAGAGCGGTGTTGTTGAACCAGGTTATTTGTTTGTAGCAAGGAGTACTGGGAGGATGTGGTCTGAAGGTAGATGATGGGAGTGATGGTTGTTGTTTGACGGGGGATATGACTGTGATATGTATGATTGTGGCAGGAAGAAGTTGTCACAGGAAGAAACTTGTATGAGGGTTTGTGACAGTGAGTAGAAATGGGTTTGGGTTGATGGAAGTTAGTTGTAGTTGTATGGAAATGTTTGAGGCTATTGCTTAGCAGGGGAGTTTCAAGTGGATGTGCACTGTTAGTTGAGGAGAAGAGGCTGTGCAAGGCATGAAGTTGCAATAGGCTTTGGAAGGAAATTGATCAGGTGTGCACCATGCACAGTAGGCAATGCAACAGTAAAATGTGTTTTTTTGAAAATTGTATAAATGCAAATGCAAAATGTAAATGAAAATGGAATGGAATAAAAAAAATTCTTTTTCTACTGAAATTGTGTACCTTGATTTTTTTTCAAAAATGCAAAATAGAAAAGCAACAAATGCAAATAAAAACACAAACAAATGCTAGCAACAATCACACAAACACAATTTTTTTTGATGCAAACACACACAAAATCAAAACACACGAAAATCAAACAAAAATAATTCGAAAAATAGAAATTAAATCAAACCAGTTGCTTTTTACAATTTAATATGCTTTATATATCAACTTCATCTGCTTTCAACCTTTTTCCCTTAAAACAAATAAATTGAACAAACCAACCATAAAAGCCACAGTAGAAGTCAACCGCTTCTTTGTATAACTGGCAGCTCGACTTAACTTTTCAACAAATGGAAAACAAGAATCAACATCACATGCCAACAAATGAACATTTTCTTTTTAGAAATCTTGTGCAAAAATACAAAATAAAACTACTAAATGCTATAATTATATGTTCACGCCGATACATGACATTAACATACTAATTTCGAATGAAGTGCCAAATTTGCGTAAAGAATTCCTCAATTAACCATACTGATGCATGTTTAAAAGAAAATTCACGTTCCTATGTTTTTTTAGATATTTATTTATAATTATTTTACTTCTTGTTCACACTTGAAAAACAACATATATTACGTGGATCGTAACAACACTTATGATTTTTTTTTTTGCTTATGTAGTGCGTCTCTAGCAATTTCACATGGATCGTAAAGTATAACGTGAAACGTAGTGATGATGAGTTCTTGAACAAAATGGAAGGATTCATCAAGTGTGCGTTGAATGATCAATTAACAAGAAGAGAAGAAACAATTTTTTGTCCTTGTAGACGTTGCCAGAATAGGAGGAGATTTCGTAACATAGAACAGATCAGGGATCACATAATTTGGTATGGGTTCAAGCAAAATTACACACAGTGGATATGGCATGGTTAAAGCACACTTTGTACACCTAGTTCTAGTAATCATTACACTGATGAGGATGACCGGGAAGGTACCGTGAATAACGAGGTAAATGATGAGACTGATGAGATCGACAATGTTAATGAGATGTTTGATGATGTTCAAGAACATTTGATGGAAGAGCCAAAATTGTACGAAAAAATATTACTTGATGCTGAGAAGCCTTTGTATTCTGGTTGTGCTAAGTTTACAATATTGACTGCTGTGCTCAAGCTTTTAAATTTAAAAGCAAAACACGGGTGGAGTGATATAAGTTTTACATCATTGTTGGAACTTTTGAAAGACATGCTACCGGAAGGTAACGAGCTTCCTACTTCTAATTACGAGGCAAAGAAAATTATGTGTCCAATTGGCATAGGATACAAAAAGATACATGCATGTCCAAATGATTGTATATTGTATCGAAATGAATATGAGAGCTTGCATGAGTGTCCTAAGTGTGGATTATCCCGTTACAAGTCGCGAGAAAATGTGCATAACGACCCAGATAAGAAATGGTCTCCAACAAAGGTTTTATGGTATTTGCCCATTATACCAAGGTTTAAACGTTTATTTGCAAATAAAGAAAATGCAAAAAACTTAAGATGGAATGCAGATGTGAGGAAGGATGATGGATTACTAAGGCATCCAGCCGATTCTCCGCAGTGGAGAAATATTGATACCATGTATTCTAGTTTCGGCGAAGAAATAAGAAATCTCAGACTTGGTCTTTGTACAGATGGCATAAATCCATTTGGCAATCTTAGCAGTCAACATAGTACTTGGCCGGTTCTTTTGGTGATTTACAATCTTCCACCTTAGTTAAGTATGAAGCGCAAGTACATTATGTTGTCTCTTATGATTTCGGGACCATGACAACCAGGAAATGACATCGATGTTTATCTAGCTCCTCTTATTGATGATCTAAAACTTTTGTGGGATAAAGGTGTGCGCGTATTTGATGCATATAGTAGAAGTGAATTTACATTACGCGCCATGCTTTTTTGTACCATAAATGATTTTCCCGCATATGGTAACTTGTCTGGATATAGTACAAAAGGTGCTAGAGCATGCCCAATTTGTCAAGACGACATGGCTGTTGAGCGCTTGCATTTTTGCAAGAAAAATGTGTATATGCATCATCGTAGATTTCTCCCTCTCAATCATCCTTATCGTAAAAAGAAGAAACCTTTCAATGGGGAGATAGAAAGCGGAGTTGCTCGTTTGCCATTAACAGGAAATGATGTATATGAACGGATCAAGGATATTGAAAATGTATTTGGCAAACCTTTCCTCTTCAAGAAGGCATGTGAAAGAAAAAATTCTATATTTTGGGAACTTCCATATTGGAAACATTTACAAGTTAGGCATTGTCTAGACGTAATGCATATAGAAAAAAATGTTTGTGACAGTATCATTGGAACACTCTTGAATATACCTGGTAAGACAAAAGATGGTGAGAAAGCTAGACAAGATATGTTGAAAATGGGTATTCGAAAGGAGTTAGCACCAGTGGAGAAAGGTAAACGTATCTATTTGCCTCCTGCATGTTGTACATTGTCCAAAAAAGAGAAAACTAGTTTATGCGAGTGTCTTCGTGGTGTCAAGGTTCCATCAGGTTATTCTTCGAACATTAGCAGTCGTGTATCAATGAAGGATTTGAAATTGACGGGCATGAAGTCTCATGACTGTCATGTGTTAATGCAACATTTGTTGCTTGTTGCTATTCGAGGTATATTGCCTAAACATGTTAGACATGTTATTACAAAGCTTTGTATTTTTTTTAATGCAATTTGTAGTAAGGTGATTGATCCTGATATGCTGGATGATCAACAAGCCAATGTTATTGTTACCTTGTGTCAATTTGAGATGTATTTTCCCCCTTCATTTTTTGATGTTATGGTGCATTTGATTGTACATTTGGTAAGAGAAATCAAGATTTGCGGTCCTATTTTTATGAGGTATATGTATCCGTTCGAAATGCACATGGGAACTTTAAAAAGAAAAACAAAGAATCGATATAGACCTGAAGCTAGTATCGTAGAAGGTACTATAGCCGAGGAAGTTATTGAATTTGTCACTCAATACCTAACTGACGTTGAACCTATTGGACTTTGCAAGTCTCGACATGAAGGGCGACTTGACGGTCAAGGCATAATTGGGTTTAAATTGATGTCAATTGGTGATGATATGTTTCACAAAGCTCATCTACTTGTTTTACAGCACCTTAGTGAGGTTCATCCTTACTTGGAAGAGCACATGACAATTCTAAAGTCTCAAAATCCTTCAAAGAACGAAGGATGGTTGACAAATGAACATAACCGCTCATTCGTCATATGGTTTAAAGATAGGGTAATGTCTCAATTGTCTCAAACAAATCATAATGTTTCCGATATAATAAAATGGTTGGCGTATGGGCCTAAATTTCAAGTTAGCTCTTATGAAGTATACGCTATTAATGGGTATGTCTTTCATACGAAGCGTCGGGATGAAAAGAGCAAAATGCAAAATAGTGGAGTAAGCGTCGTAGCATCTTCAAGAGAATATGCTAGTGCTAAAGATAACAAACCAATAAATGCGACAATGTCATATTACAGAGTAATTGAGAATATTTGAGAACTTGAATATAGGGACTTCACGATTCCTCTATTTCAATGTAAATGGGCCGATAACCATCGTGCTGTACAAGTGGATGAACATGGATTCACACTTGTTGACTTTGATCGAGTGAGTCATGATAACGATCCACTCATCTTGGCATCTCAAGTGAAACAAGTTTTTTATGTCACCGACCCAGCTAATCATAAGTGGTCTGTTGTTCTTCCTGGAAAAAGACGCATTGTTGGGATCGACGGCGTGGTAGATGAAGAAGAGTATAATCAATTTGACGAGAATCCACCTTTTTCCATTGGAGTAAGTCTATCAGAAGAAGAAGTTGATTTAAATGCAAATTATGCACGTACTGATCACGATGAAGGGGTTTGGATAGTAGGGTAATTTTTTAACCTTCTAATACTGTCACCATTTAATTTGTTCATATGTGTACATTTATTTGGAATGTGTATATCAGCTGATTCTGATTCTGATTCTAATAATGTCCACTGTTATAAAATTATGAAAAACATAATTTTACATATCAGTTTTGAAGTGTATTTTGATAATGCAATTAAATACACTATGCGTTCAAAAAACTTGTTTAAAGTAAAGTATCACAACCCAACTGAGCGTCTGGCCTTTTGGAGGGCAAGGTCGTCTGTATCTTCTTCCAATTGCTCTACACCCAACATCCTGTCGTCCCCTTTATTCAGAACCTGTTTTTTTGAACAACTATTTATGGTTTGAAAGAGATGACAGATTTCACATGTATTATTTGATACTACCAGTTCTAATATTATGTTCATATACTTGTTCTAATATAAGTAAATTTTACAACACATCATCAGCATAAAAGCTCAACCAAAATGTTATGTTGAATTGTTTGTTTTATGTATTATAATCGTTAAACCTTATAGATAAGTTATTTGCTTATATTACAAATTAGTAATAATTCAACATTCTAGACGAGATGTAAATTTTTTCAATAATTGTTATTTTTGAAGTAATAATTTAAGACCCTTGAAAAGATGCAACGAAAGTTCTATTTTTGTTTCTGAAGAAGTAGCATATAAGAGAAATTGTATCACTTTAGAAGTAGCGACTTTAAATAACTTTTATTTATAATACTTTACTTCAATTATTTCGGAGGGAGGCATGTACATATAGCCATTTCGACGGGTCCCCTCCAAAATAAATATAAATTAGTCAACCATTCCTTTCGAAAAAAGGTGCACGATATCATAATGTCGTCTTGCACTTCTGTGATATTTGAGTTATTATTCATTTGTTGAAATATTTTATAACTTTCGGGTGCACATCTGTGATACAGAAATAATGGAAATGCAACTATATGAACACACTGAAGAGCAAAACACTTCCGCTACCGCTTCAGAACCGTCATCTAAAAGGAGGCAAAGAGGTCCAACAACCGGAAAGAAATACAGAACATCCGAGCCAAAGTTCATTGAGTGGTGTGATAATGGCAAACCTACTGGAAAATGGTTGAAGTCTTTTAAGGCGTACGTAGGCGATACAGCTAGATCTAGAATTGATATCAATATCAAGAATTGGGCTAGTGTTAGTCAAGGGCTTAAGGATACCATCTGGGAAGACATTAAGGTATTATAAATTCATTTGTTCGCTTATTAAATTGTCAGTTGGATCCTTTGTGTTTGGAGTCATGAACCGCTTTCATTGTTTATCGAATTCATTTTTACTGTTTTGACGTTGTTTATTTTTTATTTTTTATTACCTCAGACCGAGTATCACATCGACGAAAAAATGAAAAATAATGTGTTGAAAAATGTTTGTGGAGCATGGAAGGGTTTCAAAACAAAATTGGTTAGTGGTTGGATTACGAAGACTAGAGAGCTTCCAGCAAACCATAAAGAGCCATACGAATGTTATGATGGGGTTACAAAAACACAATGGGAAACATTTAAGCAGTATTGTGAAACCGAGGAGTTTAAGGTATGTTTCTTTATGCCATATCCACAAGTCATACGCTATTTCTTTCATTTGTTGAGCTCGACGCGAGTTGGCCAGGAGGCACGCTTGTGTCTATTCTTCGGATTATTTTCTTTTGATTTTTTTGTATTTTAATTTTTGTGTGTGTTCATTTAAAAAAAATATTGTGTGTTTATTTGATTTTTGTGTGCATCAAGTGAGCTGGCTTTACATTTTATACACTGCCTGTTTATATTCTGGTTTCTTTGTCTCTAATGTTGTCAAGCTTTTTACTAACATGTTTATTTGTTTATGGTTTACTTGTCTACAACCTGAATAATTCTTCAAGTCTCATTCAGCTTTTTAGTGTTTGGACTCATGGTTCTGTTATGGCAGCGATTATTACAGGTGTTTGTTTCTTGAAACATGACTATATGCCACTTTAGATTCTAAGGTTTGTACTACCAATCATGTTTTCTTGCTACTACTTGTCTTGTATGACTACTTTCTTGTTACTCTATTGTTATCTCTTTAAGCTTAGAAAATTAATAATACAATGAGATAGTGAACTCAAGCATATATATTTTTCCAAGATAACTAGGATATGTATTTACTAATGTGTTCATGTGATGAAGTCAATCTTTATTGTTATTGAAACATTATGTTGTGGAACAAATAACGTAAAAATGGCATAAAACATCTTGTACTTGTATAGTAAGTAAATACATATTCAATATTTTGTAGCTTAGTTAGCTATTATCCCTATAGTTTTTAGTTGATGAGATTAGAAAGCACTTCTAAGCAAGTTGAGGTCAATTGATGAGTACAGCATAATAGTTGCTTTCTCATGCTATTGTTTTTATAATTATGGTTTCTCATTAATGGTCATATTGACCTTATATGTGTACTGTTTAGTTGTACATCTTAGTGGACTACCAATGTAATTATATAATATATAAATATAATCATATGTCAAAACATAAATTTTTATTGTTACTCGCTATCTTCCCAAACTAATTACTTAGTCAGCCAATTTTTGAGGTTTACAACAAGTTGAATATATAGGTCATCTATATAATACTTATGTTCAGTCTTGAGCTGAACAACTACCTACTCCTGTACAAAAGCTGAAAGCCATTGCCGAAGCTTTAGAAGATTTTCTATGCTTGTTTTGGATTAGTTTGATCGAGCATATGTTCTTTTTTTCATGTCCTTTAACTACTTATTTAAATTGTTTAATGAGTTACGCTCCATTGGAATCACTGGTTCACGTGCATCTATTGTCTTTCGACTGCAGTTTTAATGAAACAAAATTAAAGATGTATGACTGACGTTTAGTAAAAAGAGGCTTACATATGAGTTACACTTATTTAGATTATTTAGTTTTGTCTTGCTTCATGAATGCATAGGTCGGATGAATAAGACACACATCCAAAGAAATATAATCTGTATGTATGTGTGTGTGTGTTTATATACATATATATATATGTGTGTATATATATATGTATATATATATATATGTATAATTGATGGTACCTAACATTAAAAATTTGTTTGTGACAAGTAAATGTTGCCAAGATTATGTATGTCCTCGTTGGATCAAGCTATACCATATAAGCTTTTTCGAAGAATGCTTTTCATTTGACTTGTGGTTATATTCTTTAATTAGCGTTAAGTTTTCATGCACATTCGATTTTATGCCAGTGCTAAATTGTTAGAATTAGCGTTAAGTTTTAATTAGCGTTAAGTTTTCAACAATTTTAAATTATTAAATTATGAGTTAGAATTTAAATTCTGTATCTTGCTTGTTAAGTCCGATTTGCACATGGATTTTTTCATTCTTGCAATGTAGATTAGCACAACACTATAATGTAATTTGGTTATAGAATTGGTGATTTAAAAATTGCAACTGTTCCGTGGCTTGTGCAATTCTGTTTTGCTAAATTTTGCAATGTCATAAAACAGCAAATAAGTGAGAAGGCTAGGAAGAGTCAGGCATGCAATGAGCATCCTCACTATTTAGGACAAGCTGGATATGCAGGGAAGAAGGCTAAATGGATAATTGAAGGCCATAGTTCCTCGACCATATTGCCAGGTGGACCTGTTTTGGATCGGAGTATTGATTGGATTTTGGCACGATCAAAAAAAGGAGCCGATGGAAATTATGTCATCCCTAATGAGAAAACTAAGATGGTTGCAGATAAAATGGTACGACTAGTTTCCATGTGTTTTATCGCTTTACATGTTTTAAACTGAAAACACACACGACCCGGCATTCTTTATTATTAGATAAAATATGACACATAATATGATATCATTTCAGCAAACGTGTGGTGCTAACATTTCAGTAAAAAGCATGATACTATAGCACTATTTTAATTTTTTAATCTTCATATGATAGTGAAAAGCATGTCACCTTATGTTTTAGCTTTTTTTTGTTGACAGAATGATTGGAGAGGAAAAGCCATTGAAGGGTCATGGGTTCCAGATAGGTATGATGATGTCTTGAGTCGTGGTCTTGAAAAAAAAGAGCATCCAGGTCGAGTTAGAGGGATTGGTGGGACGGTTGGTATAAAAAACGTATTTGGGGATGTAGAGAAAAGGAAAGGTCGAAGTGGTATAATATCAGCTGATGAGCTGCATGTTATCACTCAGGAAATAGAGGCTAAAGTGAGCCAAAAATTGAGACAAGAGATGAGTACAATGGTTCAAGAGCAGATTGCAAACATTTTGAACACTATGAATTTGCCCAAGGAGGTGGAAATCAACACACCATTAACTGATCATCGTAGTAGTTGTCAATCAACGCACCCGAGAAAATTACAATTTGCAAACAAAACTCAAGAGACGGATCCCTTTGCAGACTTGCAGGTAAACAATTCATAGTTGAATGTATAAACGTATACGATTTTATGTATTTGACAAGTGCTAAGCGAAAAATGTTGGTTTTGCACTTTGCCATTCTAGAAACCGATTAAATGTCGTTTGGCCGTGAATATGGACTCCAAAATTGTTGTAGTGGGTCATGGCATGGTACATCCCGCTTCAAGGTCCGGAGATCAATGTCATAATCAACAAATCTTGGTCGATCATGTAAAAGTTGGAATTAATGCAGTGGAGTCTAGTCATGAAGGAACCTCACTTCCTGTTCCAACTAAACATCACAACACGATAGGAGAAGCGGTCGGGAGTTTTGTTCAATGGCCTAAAAGCCTTGTGCTTTTAAGAGATAATGATACGGTAATGAATGCATTTTTCTTCCTTAATTTAGCTATTTATAAACTTATTGGAAAGTAGTTAACATATGAAGTTGAGTTCTTAGCATTCGTCTATTCTTTTAACAACATCATTTCAAACATCTACTTAAAATTTTGAATTAGGCGCCTACATCTCAACCAAACAAGGATTTGTTTGAAAATAGTAATGACAAGGTCGTGAATACAATGTCAGATGAGTTTGCAAAACGCAAATCAATCGTGGATGAAGAGATTCTCAAAACTTTAATGAGCGAGTGCAGATATTTCCATGACCTAATACTTCAAATGTTATCCAATGATAGTGCCATCAATGCAATTCAAGTGAAAAAGGATTTATTCACATACGATGAGGACTTTGAAATTCATATCACGATGGACGACATTATCCAATTCCTTAGTATGACATGGTTGAATGCATCATGGTTGCAACTTTACATCATGTGAGTATTTTTTCCTTAGCAATTTTTTTATATATAACCATCCTAGTTTTTTGATGAAGAGTCAATTTTTAAAAAACTAATAATATATGTTTAAATTTGTTTAGGTGGTTAAATCATATGTGCAATGATCTCAAAGTGGAGACCATTGGGTTTATGTGTCCCAAAAAGCTTTCCCAAGTGCGAAAACATCCAGATGCGACAAATACATATTTGTCGAACGCATGGAAAGCATTGCAATCTAAAAACTTACTTTTAGCCCCACAGTACGAAGGGTATGAACATTAAACTTTTAGTAACTAGTTTACAAATTTGATGCCAATTTTAACTTACTATAAATCTTGTAACGCAGGAAACATTGTATACTGCTTGTTTTCCATGTAGAAATGAATGAGATTTATGTTTTTGATCCTCAGGCCGAACGCAAACATAAACTTGAAATTAAACCGCAAGTGAGCACGTAAGTTGTATATATTTTCTCTCTTATATGAAGTTAGTATATGTGGTAAAATTAAAAATTTATACATGAAATTAGTGTATGTAAATGCGGGTGCCGAAGTAGTTATTATTTAACATTTTCTAGCATGTGTAGGGCCTTCAAAATTTACAAGGCATTCGGTGGCAAGTCTCGAGGAAGTACCTTAAAATGGAAGCATGTTAAGGTGATTTGATTTTCAAACAAAAAATAAAATAAATACTATATATTGTTTGGCATATGAATTCATTTTAAACTAACTATTAAGTTATCTTGTAATATTGCTGTAGTGTCCTCAGCAATTAGGAGCAACTGACTGTGTATATTATATGATGAGGTATATGCATGACATAGTGAAAAACCACAATCAAAGCATCGATTTACAATAGGTACTACTTTAGTTTTTTTTTCCTTCATATTATACATTAGCTACATTATAGGTATAATCAAATCATTGTTGCAATGCTAGTCAAATGCCAAGTCTTTATTTACTGTTCAGTTCATGGTTTTGATGTGGTCGGTAATGGTGGCAGTATGCTATGTTGAGTGCTTTGGTATAGCTGCTGTGTGTGGTGACAGTAGGACTTGTTGGTGAAGGGATGTTCAGTTAGCAAATGGTAGATAGAAAAATGTGAATAGTGCTTTGACAGTGCTATTAGAGTGATGATGTTGGAGCTTGAGTGATGCAGTGAAGTGCAGTTTGTTATGGATGGTGGGTATGGAGCAGTTGAATGTAGGGGCTTGTTGATGGTTTAGTGATGAGTTTGGTTTGTAATGGAGGTCAGACTGGGATTGGAGCTGAAGTCCAGTGATGGTCTATAGTGTTTATTGAAGTAACAATTTGCAAGGAAGGAATTGTTATTGAGAAATGTGGCAGCAAGGAAATGTGAAATGAAGTAATAGGATGCAAATTGTTTGAAGCACCGTGCAGAAGTGAGGAAGTTGATCAGAGGGGTAGTTTGTATGGTAGTGGTAGTCTGGTCAATGAGTTGTGATATGGTGGTGGATGGAAGTGTTGGCAGTAAGGTGGATTGTTGACTGGGGTTGTTCAAAGCAATGATTTGCTGTGGTCTTTGAGTTGTACAATGTGGGGTTGGTGTGGTGGTTTGTTGATGTAGATATAGATATTGATGATCTGTGGCTGGAGTTGTAGTTGTAGATGTAGATGTGGATGAATGGAGTTGTAGAAGTAGTTTTGTTGATGGTTGATAGTATTGTGGTGCATATGTGGCTGGAGTTGTAGTTGTAGAGGAATTTGATGGATGATATATGCAGGGTGGCAGTGATATGAGGGGCAGTGGAGTTCGATTGGTGGTGAGGTTGCTGGGGTGTTGTGTGCAGGAGGTAAGTGGAGGAATTTGGTTTAAAAAACTTGGTTCGGGTGATGGTGGCAGGTCGCTCTGGTATTTAGGTGATGCTGCAGTTTTAGGGTGGTAGTTGATTTCAATGGCAGTGGAGGCAGCAATGGCAGTGTAGGGACCGGGTTGGTTGTTATGCTTTGTTGAAGTGTAAGGGAGGAACTGTAATCAAGCAGCATTTTTGATGCGATATTGGGATGACGGGTTTGATGTATTCAGGTGATATGGAGAGTGAACTGTTGGGGGTAGGGGATTGCACTGTGGCTGTGGTTTCTAGTGGTGTGGACTGGTTAGGGTGATGATGCTTGAATGTGATGAGGTGAAGATGTTTAGCAGAAGTTGTTGATGATGTTTTTGAGTTTGATGGGGCAGTCAGTGTATGGTTTATGGTTTTTGAGTTTGATGGGGAAGATATGTAGTGATATGGGGGAAGTTGTATCGATCTGCAGCAATGATGTGCACTGGAAGTCAGAGTAAATGTTTGTGGTAGGAGCTGTTATGCGGTGGGAGGTTTGATATGGTATGGTGAAGTTTTCAGGTGAAGTTATGCAGTGGGAGGTTGTTATGCAGTGGCAGAGATGTCAGTGAGGTGGTGAAGTTTTCAGGTGTTGGAGAAGTATTGTGGTATGTTGTCGGTGGATGTTATGGAAATGGTAGGCAAGTGTTGCTAGTGAGTTGTGGATTTGAAACGAGCAGTTGTTTTGTGGTTTTGTGATATGGCGGTGATGATATTGTAATGGTGATATGCATGTGATATGTTAATGGATGACTGTGAGATGGCAGTTTGTTGTCTGTAGTGGTAGAGCTGAGGGTTGCTGGTGAGTATAGGGGGAAAGCCGTAGAAATGGGGATGAAGACTTACTGTCTGCCTGTCTGGAGGAATGTAGTGACAGAATTGATGTCGAGGAGGAGAAGAGCGGGTGGTAAGTTGCAGTGCTTGCAGCAGATGGTTTGTAGAAGTAGACTGTTAACAGGGATGGTTGATGATACTGGCAACAGGGGGATGGGGATGTAGTGCAATGGGTGAACTGTTTTATGTAACAGAAGAGAATGTTTGTGATGGTTGGAGAATAGGTGTTTATGTTGATAGCAGTTGACGGTTGATGCAAAAAATATGGGGTTGATGGCAGAGCAGAAGTTGATGGCAGAGCAGAAGTGTGGGGTTGTTTGCAGCAGTGAAGGTAATTGCAGCAGTGTAGGAAATGGAAGTAGAAGTTGATGTTGTATGTTAATAGAATGTATATGATGAAGTGTTGTGAAGGATACGTAGGTAGTTGAAGTAGATGGCAGTGTGCAAGTTGTATGTGAAACCTGATTTTTATGTCATGTTGCAGGGAGGTTGAAACTGCAGTGATGCAAGGCAATGCAGTGGTGAATGATTGTGTACTGTATATGATTGGTCAGAGTAAATGAATTGGAGGTAGTGTTGCTCTGTGCAACCTTTATCTTTATTATAAAATTAATTATAACGAGATCAGTTGATCAACCATTTATAAATTGCATTAGCATACGTTCCAGGATAAAAAAACACCTACCTCAAGTACTCTGCTATAATCACTGAGAATGTATCCGATGATCTATCATTTAATTTGTTTGCTATAATCACTGAGAATGTATCCGATGAGCTATTATTTAATTTGTTTCCAATATTCAGCTTATGCATGGTTCAACCTGTGTTTGAATTACATTCCTCTCAGACTGATCTTTTATATATATTGCAGAGTATTCCTGACTTAATTATTGTCTTTTGTATAACAATTAATTCTCTTAATTGTAGGACCTTGTACGAGACGGTTCTTATAACCAACAAGATATAGACGAGGTTCGAGAGAATTTAGCTAGTTATATCATGTATAATTGGATGTAGTTGGTTGTGTATGTTGATCTTTTGTAACATACTTTGGTATTTTGTTATGTACGTTATGTTTGTGATAGATTATATTCTATTTTGGTCTGTAAACATGAATTATGTTGATGGATAATATAATTATATTTTTTGTTCAATCAGTTCATAGTAACGTTGGTTTATAAAAAATTAAAATTCAATTTCATACTGTTTCTATAATATTAAACGGTAATAAATTTTTTTTTTGCTTCAGATATTACTTGTGTCGGTTGTTACTTCAAAGGGAACCGATACAACTTTATATCAATTGTATCGGTTGAAAAAACAAACATAACCGACACAAATATCAATCATTTGTGTCGGTTGTTATTAAAGAACCGACACAAAACTATGAACAGTTGTGTCGGTTTTTATAAAAGGACCGACACAATAAAAGGCGGTGTGCTTCACTATCCAAACTGATTTGTGTCGGTCCTTTTAGAAAGACCGACACTACTGTTCATAGTTTTGTGTCGGTTCTTTAATAACAACCGACACAAATGATTGATATTTGTGTCGGTCGTACAACCGACACAACAGAAAAATGTCTTTTGTGTCGTCTTCATATGAGTCAGTTGTAAAACCGACACAACAAGGGTTACACAACCGACACAAATGACCAGTTTTGTACTAATGTAATTTAAAAATCCCATTTAAACAATTTTAATCTCTCGACAAAAAAATCTATCTTAAAAATACAATATTGCCAATTCCAATTTATAATCCCCCTCGATTTGTATCACATCGGCTATATTTTAATTCTATCACCATTCTCATATCTAGAAATATATTCCACCATTTCTTTTCCAAACGGCTTCCATAACTCGATATAAATTCACATCGTAAATCTATATTTCCAATTTATCTACTGGCCATCATTTTCCTTATTTATAAACATCGTTTATAAATTTATAAACTCCTTTGAGTTTTTACTTATTTATAAAACAAATCTTATTTATAAAATATCATTATATAAGTTCATTTCTTATAAATTCCATTTATACTTCCAATCTATTTTTAACATTTATTTTAACTCCTTTTCATGTTTCCAGATACCATTTTTAAATTCTTTTATATAAGTCATTTTTAAAATCTCCGTTTAAAAATTCACAATATTTAAGTATAACCAAAAATCAATTATGTTTTTCTGATTCAATTTCTTTAAAATAACTCCAATTCCAATATATATATTTTTACCGAATTCCCTTTAATTCCATAAATTTTAAAAATATATTTATAGTTTTTTAATTGTCAAAATTCAGGCCAGTGCTACAATAACATCCAATAATTCCAATCACTACAATAATCTATAATAGACCATTCTACACAAATCATATATGTATATGAAAAATAAACAACATATTTGAGGAACCAAGTTGGATCCCTTCAACCTGTTTTCTTGCATCCATAGATGTTAATATAATATAAAATAATATCAATCCCACATCAAGGGGATATCGCGGTATAAAAGGTCATTAGCTATTATGTGGGACACATAGGTTCTCATCCGCTATACTATGCAGGAATATTACTCCAAATACTAATATATATACTACGATATATATAATATAATATCATCCAACAGACAACAATTTATAAAATCAACCAACCAATAATCTCAAATTCAACATTTTTAATTTATTCTAGAAATCCAATTGAGTGAGATTTTACTCACCATGATCTTCTAAAATTGTTAATCCTTCTAATTCCAATTTTTACTCCACTGAGTAGTATTTGCCGCTGCGAATCCAACATGACCCAACATGTTTTGTTTTCCTCGTATAAAAGTTATACAAATCTCATAAGCATTTACTTTTAATGAATCAATTAAAATCATAAACAGCTAATTAACCCTAAATTAATTTAAAATTTTAATCAACTTAACCACAATTTAAAAATTAACCTCACCTCCTCATCTGCTCACACACACTACCAGGCACGAGACCACCGCCTCGACCATCACATCAGAGCTCGTCGAAACTCCAACGCCCACCGACAGGAAATCCATCGACATCTGCTTCACCTTATTCCTTATTGACATCGAGTTCGAAACCCCCTAACACACCAGCTGAAATCACCACACCGCGACAGGTAGATTTTGCACTTCCCATTCAACGCCGTGCTCCACCTTTTGCCTCATGCCTACAGCTTCGCGACCCCTTCCTTCACTACCGCACGCCTCTGACATCGCCACCCAAGCCACGTCGACTTTCCCCCTCCCAGTATCACGTGCATGGTCACGCCTCCCCTAATCACCGGCCTCGTGAATTTTTTTCTCTGATACGCTCGATTTTCGTTCTCCATTTTTTTTCATCTCCTGATTTGAAATTTGAAAATGAACTGATAGGAGGAAGAAGGGGAAAGAAGCGACTTAAGCGTGAAGGAGTGGGTTTGGGCACGATGTTGGTCGGTTAAGATTTGACTTGATTGACTATATATATTTTTAATTTATTATTTTATTATCTTACATTACATATCATTTAAACCCCTACGGAGGCATGCCGCTAGTCGTTTATAAGGTTGTGCCCCTATTCTGCACGTAATGGAAAAGGTTTCGAGTCCTAATTCGATCGTATGGAAAAGATAGCTTTTTGAATCGATTATTTTAAATTGATTTCGATATTAATTTCAATGCGTTTATACCCCGTACGACATGACGATAACTCCAAACATTATGAAATTTGAAATCCGATAATAATAGACTATTAAGGTCCAATAGAACCGGTTTTGTCGAATTCAGAGACCATGCCTCGGATCGCTTTTTATCGCGTCGGTTAAATCGACGATTTCAAATTTTTGTGAAATCACTTGGAAACCAAAATTTAAGTCTTACTAAATTATAAATCCAAATCAAATATCTAAACCATTTAAACATTCAAAATTAAACATCGGAAAAATCCAAGTCGTTACATTCCTCTGCCCTTAAAAGAATTTCATCCCCGAAATTGCTAAGGCAGGAAAAATGCTCTAAACTGATTAACTTATCAAAATCCTACTTAGTTAAAACTTGATATTCACTTTTTATAACTTTTCGTTCCAACCAAAACAATTAGTTATTAATTATAATTCTAGAATTCTTTATTCCGATTACAATTCGAAAACAAATTGTCGTTAACAAAAAAATTCCAATTTTTTTTCAAATTTTTTTCTAACACCATAAATTTCCGAAAATTCTGGCAGAGTCTCCTTTTTACGGAGAGCTTTTTGCAATATGACAAGAGAGGTAAATATATATACATCGACCCACACGGTCGGAAAACAAAAATATATATCAATATTTATATTTTGCGGTATTTAATCCGAAAACATACCTTATTTTCGCGTTTTTAAGCATTATTAAGCATCATTAAGCAAGCATTTACTTCAGAAGCAAGTTTGCAACCCAAATCTAGCCAAATAATCTCTCAGGGTACATATACTTACTCAATTTAAACTACGTAAGTAGCAAAACATCAAACTCAATAACATTTTACTTATTTAAACAATTACAACACATGAATTTCAATAACCCATCACCCTAAACGTGTATCATAAGCAATTATAAGGTTCTGATGCTAATTTAATTACTTTCAAACAATCCATATACCATTTCATTCAGTTTAAACAATGTACAAATCACTTTCCACACATTCATTTAATTTTTATACCAAACAACTCATATCCGTTCCAAATTGGTTTAAAAATCAATTTATTTCACCTCTATTAACTCGTATAATTTTATTTACATCTGCTTACGCCAAATAACAATTATTTATGCAAATTCGACGCTGTTTATTTAATAAAATAGTTTTTTGAGCTTATAACTATTTTAAATTGATTCCAAATCAATTTATATTCACTTCTATTTCATTTCAAATTGATATTCAATCAACTTACTCCATTTCCTTCATAACCACTTTCATTACTTTCAAATCCATTTTAATTAGCTTGAAAACAATTCATGCTAATTTATTAAACACCCATTTCACAATTTATTTGAGCTAAGCTTTCATTCAAAAAGCAACTTAAGTTAATTTGTTAAATTTCAATTATTTCAACCTTATGACTTGAGTTTACTTTATTTCAACAAACTTCCATTTGATTAATAATTTATTAATTAGTTCATTCATTTTATTCACTTCAATTTTAATTCCAAGCTCGAATTTATTTAAACAACTCCCACAACAATATTCAATTTTATTTTCGCTTAAATTGAATTTTATTTATAACCCAAGCCATTTCTATTTCAAACCAATTCTATTTTATTCGACAATATTTCCAATTATATTAAATTCGTTTACAATTTGTAATATTTACAACCCTGGTTCTATTCCCAATATCCATTTTTAATCCACAATCCAATTTTTGCTTAACCAAGTTAAATTCCATCTTCTTATATGTCTAACTAATTAATTATCTAGTTAGTTCACTTGAAATTTATAACTCAATATCTGATTTTTATCTAAAAAATTACTTCTTCTAATTTTCTTGAGTTCAAATTCATTTTTATAATTCAAGTTTGGATTTAATTTCCTTTTCCAAAATATCAAACAATTTTATTTTGGGTTTTCGATTTCACTTTTCAATTTTATAAGTTACACGACTTATTTTTCACATTTCCACCAATTCTATATCGAACATATTTTTTTTCTCTCGAGATCATGCATTTGTTTATAGCCTCAGTGCATTTTTATGTAATTAATTTCAATTTTTATAAGCTATCCCAATTTATTTATTCATAATTCCAATTCTTCACTTGAATTTTATTTCATTCAAGATTTATACCTCATGGTTATATAATATTTTACAATTCATAATTTATATTTACTTCCATTCAGTAATATTTCTAATCCTATTCAAATTTTATAACTTAAAGTTATATAGTCACTTTATAATTCACAATTACATATTTAATTCAATTCCAAATGATTCAAATCTAATTCACTTTTATTTAAATTTCAATTCCTTTTTAACCAACATTTCAAAACCAAATTCGAGTTATTCACGTTTAAATTAAGTTTCGTCCAAACCAATTTATTTTTGCTTCATTCAGTTTCATCCCACCATTTATTTCTTTACAATCCCCATTTAATTCGTTTTGCTTTTAAGTCGAATTCTATTGTTGACTCAAATCCATATTAGATATTAAATCCTATTTGATATTCTTTTCATTCCATTCCAATTTCAATTAACTTAGCTTGAGTTAAATTCAAATTCTTATAAATTTTCCATTACCAATTCAATTTATTTAACTTTCACAAGTTAAATTCAATTCATACAATCCATTTTAATTAATTCATCAATTCCTTCTATTATCGCCATCACTTCATTTATTTATTCCGTTTAACTTTGCTTAGTTAATTCACCATTTTATTAATTTATTTAAGTAATAGTTCAATTACATTCAATATTATCTATAACTCAACTCAATTTTTTATATATTTCCAATCCAATTCAAATTCAACTCTATTTTATTTAACTTAGCTTAAGTTACACTTTTATTCATTTTAACTTACTTAAATTAAAATCAATTCCAAAATTCAACGTCCATATTTTCCTTTCATTATTTAGAATCATTCTCAATTTATAAGTTTACAACTTATTTCCCGATGATTTCTAAATTATTTAAATAAGGATTCTTCTAGAATTCAAACATTCATTATTTATTTTAAATCGTTTTGAAATCACACATATCCCAAAATCACACTTCTCAAATTTTAAACCAACTCTGGTTTTTATCCAAAATAAATTTTCCTTCGGAAATTCCATAACAAAACTTGTTATTCCCAACAGATCTGAACAAATCAATTCCGGTAGAAATTCATCACTTAGAAACTCGAAAATGAATGCTGATGATGCGGCCGTCATCATAAGGATTATTTTCCAGCGATTGAAGTGAGTTAAGTGCTATATCACTTTCAAAATCCATTTAAAACAATTTTCTTTCAAAAATATTTCCAAAATATTATATCTATTATTTATTTTAAATACTTTGGAAAATACTTCCAAAAATCTCCGGAATTTCATTCTTCCAAATTCTGGTTTGAATAAATTTTCAGCTTTACTCATTTGCATACTTCACACCTATACAAATTTTAATTTTGGTTTCTATAACTATTCCCAATTTCTAAATCTCATTTTGGTTATATAATAACAACCAAACACACCACTATAATAATTTTTAGAAAATTATTCCTTTATATCAAAATGTAATTTGGGTAAAATTATTTCATTTACCCGCTTCAAAACCATACTGTGTCGAATTACTCTATTCAAGTGTTTAGAAACTCTTATCGATTTAGTGGCATCCCACTACTTGAACAGAATTTATATGCCACTCAACAGATAAATCAACACAATATAAAATCATTTATATTCACTAAAAAATACACGCTCATATCTATTATTACACTCGACTCATTCTAGGATACCACTGATCCAATCTCTAATGAGTAATCTCCACCAATGCCAAGGTTCTCACTTAACCTTCAGCTCTAATACCAAATGTAGCGACTCGTTGTTTCGTACCCTTTGATTGATTATAGTTCACTCCCGTTCAACCCAAATTGTATGAAAGAGCGAATAACTAGGATAAAGAAGGAAGAGATGGAAGAAAAGTAACAACAGCATAGAATCTCACAATCGCAGCGGAACAAAATATAATATATAACAACAGTTTTTTAATATAAGGGAATCTATAACTGTTATATACCTACAACCATTAGAGTACAATAGAAAATAATCAATCTAGACAGTTTAATAACTTGTCCTTACACAAAGGAGATAATAATCAAGTACATAAGTATGCCTTTGCCATCAAACTCGTCTCTTGAGCTCCATAACATTCTGCCCTGAATCTATAATACTCGATCCAACCCGAGCATTATAATAAAATAACACCCGAGTCAGACTGGAAAACAAGCATGAGAAAACACACTCAATTTGAATTATTAACTTTTATCAAAATCCTTTGAAGAACAAAGGTGTCTCATTAGACCATGTCACACATAAACACGACGGGTTTTTACCATCTGATAACTAAAACATTTTATAGGAAATCCAGTGACATTATTATAGTGTCTAAATACAAATGCTTATTCAAATAGCTGAAATTGTTACATTAATTAAATTTAGGCATACTAGGCTCTATAAGCAAACCATAAGCTCGTATTGAAGAATGGATTCCAACGAATGACTGGCCCACTGGGGTACCGCCCATCGTAGTACACCTCTAGAGCAATGTACCGAGGATCACGTGGTACCCCTGTTACACAAGACTGGCCTACCCCTAACCTAGATAGATCGAATATGTTATCACCCCGGGTGTTCCCACTCTTACACTACAACAAAACAGTCTTTTTACAACGGGCAATGCCCGTTGTAATATGGTTTTCACAACGGGCATGTGCCCCTTGTAATAGGCCTCATTGTAATAGATCCACCACATTTTACAACGGGCAAAGCACGTTGTAAAAACCGTTGCAGTATACCTTTTTACAATGCCTAACCCATTGTAAAAATCTTATATAACAACGTGCATTGACCGTTGTAAGAAGCTCATATAACAACGCACATTGCCCGTTGTAAAATAAATGCAAATTTTAAAAAAATTACAGCAGCATCCATGCAATATATCTATACTAATAGTAAATATTGTCGTAAAATAACTAAAATCACATACGAAACGACTAAAAGATTGAGTCATAGAATTCTAACACTCCAAAAAGTTGGATAAGCTTACGTGCCAAATACATAAAGCATTAGCACATTATATTTACATTTTGTATCACTGTTACATTGCTCCTCAACTACCCACCACCTTAATCAGTTCACTCTACCTGGTCATCGCAGCCTATTCATACAAATCATCAACTTCCTCCATTCTACTGTTAACTCTGTCACATTACACTGCTGTTCGCACTGCTACAGCATACACATAACTACCTGCACAGTGATACCTTCTAGCATACATTTCCAGTCAAACCACCTGCTATACATATATCACCACAACTACTGCTATGCTTGCCTTCAACACCTCACCATAGTTCACCCATATACAAACCAACAACCACTACTTCTCCCCTTGACAACAATCTTCACTGACACCATTTCAACACTTCACATAACCAAGACACCAACTCAAAATTGCCTTACCATCACCATTTTACTTCCTCTGACAACCCCTCTTCTGCCATTCAACCAGCACTTCAAACAGCAGACCCCCTAACCTACCATTCCTCATTCAAAACAAACCACCCCCTACATCATATCACCACTTTGACTGTGCATAAACATTGTGCACCTCTCCTCTGTCCACCATACCAAACATCTTCACTCCACCAACTAACCACATCAGTGCACATCACCCTTCAGCAAACTCCCCTACCAAGCAACTTCCACCACCACCCCTTACAACAGTGCCTGCATTTATGTAAACTGCCACATTTACTAAACTGTCACTGCACTTTTCAACAACCTACCCATATACTTCAACCTTCAAACTTGCTTCATCGAACATAAAATGTCTCATACACCTTTACAAAACTCAACTTCTTCAACATCCCCCCACAACCACAAAAACCATCGGGCACACTTCCAACATCACACTGTGCATGCTCTGTGCACATACCCCCTGACCTGAACTGCCATCAACCATCAATACATTATACCAGCCAATCAAAACTTTATACAAACACCAGTCATCCTCCTACACCGCTACACATCACAAACATCTTCCCACTTTCATTCACCACATCACTCACTTACCCAGTTCTGTGCATCACTAGTGCAACTTCAATATAACAACTTTGTTCAATCACCTCCATCACCGTACTTCTAGACACTGCAACCTTACTAGCCACTATCCCAAACACCACCAACCATTAGCATTACCAGTTCAACCTGCTGCCATCCCCCTAACATCAACATCCACAATCATACAACTACACATACCCACTTCACCATAGACCTTCCCATACCACTGCATTTACACATCACAGTTCTACCGCAAAGCATCCATTAATAAAACATTCACCATACCATTCAAAAATCTCCCTACACTGTTATTGTCACATTATACCTCCTCCAAACTATCATAACCACCAACAAACGCTGCACAGTGCCATACTTACAACTACCATCCTTGACCATCCCTCTAGTTACACCACCACCAGTAACTCACCAAACTGCTTGATAATCTCCACTGCACTGACAACTACAACCATTTCATCTACAATTCTACAAAACTCCACCATTATCAACCGTAGACTATCACCACCAAAAATTGCAACAACTTGCCTAAACACACTACTCACTCCAGTCGCCCATTCCACTACCAAACAAACCACTCCAATCCCAGAAACAAGTCCCTGCCTTCAATTCAATCAACCTTCCTACTACCATAAACACTTTCTACTGCTTTATCCAAAACAACAACATTCCTACAATCGTCCTCTACATCGCAAACCATCGTCAACACAACAACTTGCCTGACCATCTCCAAAACCACAGTAGATTCTTCAAATCCATCCAATATCATCACACCACATTCTAACCATCCCCCTACACTACTGCTGCCATAGTGCACTGCCATCAACTATATCAAAATCGCAACCCCACCGTTCACCGAATCTTGTGATCACACCTTTGGGTCTGAGTTTGAGAGTTAGATATAGTCAAAAATTATAAAATAAAATTTGAAAGTAAAACATTTCTAGTCATTCACGATCATGTACGGTTGTATGATTATCTATCCATAAATTTAGTTAGCTGGCCAATTCTATTTGCATTCCAAATAAAGGTTGGGATAGAAGATAATATTTCTCTGTAAATACATGAATCTACTGTAGGGCACTTGTAATACACACTTTGGAACTTCGATGCAACCCTGTAGCATAATGTCAACTTTTTCTAGTAGACGTAGTGGTACAGGTGTAATCTTGCTTATGCAATCTTTTGGAAAAATTGATTTCTCTCCTTAACCCTGTTTTATTTTAATAAAAATCAAACAAAATAAAATAAAAATTAAATTTGAACGTACATTAAGAATAAGTTAGCAGTAAAGATTACCTAACCCAACACAAAAGGGCACGTTCTTGTGTGAAGAAGAAATATCTGAACTAATTCCCAAGCCTACAATTGTTTATAACTATCAGCAAGTTGTCTATAACTAAAAAATCTATTTCTTTTAGAAAATACTTCCTGAAATATGCAATTATCCGTAGAATTTTTTTTGTTGTTGTAGTGATTGTAGCATTAACTCAAACAGTTGCCTTGCAATTTCGAGTTTTCATTTTTTCGATCAATTGAAAATCCAAATGGAAAACCTTTGTTCATGTTGATAAGGCTCATCAACAAAAGAAATTGTCAAAAATTCTAATAAAAATAAGGTGATGATTTATCACAAATCCTTATTCAGTTTGTCAACATCGGCGGCGGCGATTGTTAAAGCAGTATAGCTAAAGATGTATATTCAGTTCAAATCAAAGGTGGTCCATAGTGAAATTTGTTGTATAACATTTTGAAAATCTTTTAAAAAGCAACCATCCAAATTGTTATATCGATTTTTTTTGGAAATAGCTAATCCTACCATTTTCAGAAGCTTCACAATCAATCTAAATTATGAAGCAATTCATTGCATTGAACAACTAACCAACTTTTAAAAAGTAAAAAAACGAACATAACTGAATATGAAAAAACTAAAGTCAATCAAACTCAGTCCCATCCTCAATGGAAACTAACAATTAATTTCAGGCTAAAGTTGAATTTGGTATTTCAAAGGTTAATTTTATATTCATTTCCAAATTTGTTACCAATGCACTAAATCTTTTTTATTTTTGCATTAGCGAATCTCAAAGTCCTTTTTTGTATACTTTGCTTATTGTTTTGACTTATCTGCATGAACATAACACGTTTTACTAAATATACATTTGTGTGAATGCGTCTATATGCATTCTTATGTAGTTTCTTTGTCGAACCAGTGGAATAGTGACCCCAAATTTAAAATTTAGGAGCATAAGTTCATATGGAAAATAATTCATAAGTTCATATCACAAATAAAGACCCAATACCTTTAACCATCGGTGGCGGCGACTCAGAGTTTGTCAACATCGACGACAGTGTTAGGTCAATCATCTCCATCGCCTCACATACATCGTTTGTCAACATGATCCTGTCTGGAACTTTGGTTCAAATCGAGAACGGCCATCGAGGGCAATTAGGAGGTTTATTTGTTGATAGGGCTTCAGATCTAGGCACGGGTAGTGTTGTGGTATTTTGGTAGAGAAAGGAAATGATTTTTTTTTGGAATTCAGCGGGTATTTGGAAATTAGATTAAGGAAAAATGGGGCAAGCAAAGCGGGAAATGAAACTTAGTCGGAAACGAGGCGCGAAAAACTTTTACAACGGGCGTTAGCGTTGTAAATTGGCACCTTTTACAACGGGTATTTTGCGACAGTTGTAAAATTAGCATCTATTACAACGGGCATGAAAGGACCGTTGTAATAGAAGATTATTGCAACGGACAGTCATTGCTCATTGTAAAAAAGCCGTTGTATAGGGCATCTATTACAACGGGCTTGAATGGCCCGTTGTAATAGCCATCTATTACAACGGCCAGCCAATATCCGTTGTAAAAAAGGCGTTGTAATATGTTACTTTGTTGTAGTGTTGCTATTGAGCGCGCCTTCTTTCATGCACAAACATATCCATAATAAATAGGTTTTTGAGGACATCTAGAAAAGTGATAATATACCTTAATTGAGTGCGACCCACTTCGCCTTGCTGTATCTCCCCTGTTTTATTCATTCCCAGTTGATGAGGCTCGAGGCTAAGCGTTACCTTTTAAGAAACAATTCTACCTAGAATGCCCACCGTCTCCCAATGACGATGTTCTGATAGCATTCGTTCATACAAATTGTCCTGAGTCTGGACAAACTGAATTTCCGTCTTCATCATCTTCACGGTATTCATTCATTAAATTCAGACCGGATCGAAGTGGTTTTTCGGATAATTAAATCCGATCTCGGTCTCTTCGAAACGGTTAACGAAATTGGCCAATACTAATAGTCGGTTATTTAACTATCAACAAAACATCCATAAGCAGTCACTAGGCCTTATTATAAATTTTCTCAAAATATCTTTATAAGATATATATTCAAACCCTTCCAATATTTTAATAGTGGAAATCAAACTCAAGTTCTTATATCCTTAACATGATATATTCAAGTCACTTCAATACCTAGAATATTTTTCTCGCTTCCAATTATAATCCAACCGTTTGAAAATTTCGAAGCTAAATATTTTCAAATTCTTCCCGTCCAGTGAAAGTGTGTAGGACCGTATAATATGGATAAACAGTAATACAGAGTATATATAGTAAATAACGTGGAATATAAAAGCAGTATAGTAAAATGACACCAGAGATTTTATACTGGTTCGGAGCACCGTCCTACGTCCAGTCCCAGACTCCTTCTGGAATTTCACTACAACAACCCTCACTTAACCCGGAGGAACAGGTCTATACAACCCTAAGCAGCAGAATAGGGACGTGAGCAGCAGAACAGGATTTCGCCTCAGCAGCCGAAGAGGACTTCACGCCTGAGCAGCAGAACAGGACTTCAAACAAATACAAAAGTATATTTGACACTGTGTGTTCTTGATAACAATAATTTGTCACTGATAGTACAAGCCTCCTATAATCAAATCCTCAAGAATATAAATAGTATGTGAAGATTTGTAAAAGGAAGAATATTGCTAAGAATCAAAGTATATATAGTATAACTCAAAGATTCAAGGCAATAGAAAGTATGAGAGAACTAGAGAAATCACTAGAAAGAATAGAAAGAATTAGAATCAGAAATTCGTGATAATGAAGTATGAGATAACTTCTATATATAGTTATCAGAGAGATGCAACTCTTAGCGAAGAGTTTCAGCCAAGAGAGACAACTTTTGATGGAATGCAACTCTTCATGGAAGAAGATGTCCATTCAGAAATTTTGCAGTTGAAGCCGGTTCAGTCGACTGGTATATTGGGTCAGTCGACTGGTGTTTGAAAATTTAAAAATATTTGCCGTTTCAAAAATATTAACAGTGTTCACTGTTTTGCATATGCACAGTCAGTCGACTGGTGGATTTCGATCAGTCGACTGGTTGCAGAGTGTAAAAACTCTCGGGTTCAGCTTCAGTCGACTGAATTTAAAAACATGCACATATATGTTAAAAATACACAGATTCAGTCGACTGGCTGATTGTATTCAGTCGACTGAATTCTGTTGTTAAGCAAAAACTGCAGTAGCTCATTTGGTTAGTGTACTTGCCTTCCAATCTAGTGACCCGGGTTCGAGCCCCGCTCCATGCATTTTTTTGAAAACTTGATTTTGATTAAAATATGCATGCAAGTTTATTTGAATGTGAATGATGATTCATGAGGAAAGATTTTAACAAAGCACTAACTAGACTCTATATACATATTTGATGACTCTTGTTAAAATATATAACTATATGAACCATATTTTGAGTCGTTGAGTCAGGATGATGTCGTAGTCGTAGATTCGTGAATTTTTTGTCAGCAATCAAAACCTATGATCCAACATTCTCCCCCTTTTTGATGATGACAACTCCATTTTCTACGAACGAATCTTTGACAATCTTTGTTGATCTTATCTCTCTCACTTAATATCTTCCTGTAATTGTGCTATAGATTTCTCCCCCTGAATCTATGCTATATATTCCTATTTAATCTTTTTTTCCCCTTAATCTGTGCTTGCATGGTTTATTCCCGCAAATAGTGTTAGAGAGGAATATCTTTCTCCCCCTTTGTCATCGACAAAAAGGAGAGTTTATATGATGATATAAAATATATTTTACATAAGTGTTAACATAGAGCAATATAAAACAAAATAACTACTACTTATAATGTAAGGTATCAGAAAAAAGTTAACATTTAAAGCATGCGATACCCAAGGTTCTTATAATTTCCTACTTTTTAGGAAACCATACCCATTTGGGTGTAGTTGAACCTTTATAAATATAATTTTCATTATTAACTACCATATCAAAATAATCATCAATGTATTTTTCTCTATTTTTCCAATTAACAGGAACCCATATACTTAGATAATTTTTATTCATATTTCCTGTTAATGATTTTTCACTTCTAAAGAAATTATCAACATTATAGGTCATGGTAGTATTTGAATTTCTATACATATTGGATTTAGGCTTTACTCGAAATTTAGTACTAGCACTATCATTTTTACTATACATGAAAGCATATCTAGTGCTATTTCTACGATCAGTTTTATTATATCCTAAACCCATTTTATTTGAAGTAGACTGAGAATTTTCTATTATTTTAGAAAGATTTTCTCGTCCTTTATTAAAATTAGAAATATTTTTATTAATATCTTCTAGCTTAGTTTTAAGACTAGATTTTTCTAAATCTAATACTTTAGTGTTAGATTTTAAATCATTAATTTCAACTGATAAATCATCATTTTTATTCTTCTGAATTTTTAATTCTTGAGTTATCATAGAAAGTTGTGAAGCTAAATTAGAATTAGATTCTTGAGATTTTTCAAGTTCTTCTTCAAGAATTTTCTTTTCATCTCTAAGCATACTAATTTCCAATTCAGATCTATTTAGTTTTCCTTGTAACTCCTTATTATATTTCTTAGTCTGTTTTACAAAATCTACTAGTTCAGAATTAAGTTCAACTAAATCTTCAAAACTTAGTTCACTTACATCATCATTTGAAGCCATGAAGCATACATTTGCTTGCTCTGTGTCACTGTCACTGTCGCTTTCTGATGATGAAGAATCTGAATCATCCCATGTTACAGAAAATGCTTTCTTCTTGAATTTGTTCTTCTTGAATTTGTTTTTCTGTTTTTCTGGACAATCTTTTTTGATATGACCCTTCTTATGACATTCATAACATTGCATGACAGATGATGGTGGTTTATTGTTATTATTGTTGCTAGAATTATTTTTGTAGCTCTTGCCCTTGTTATTCTTTTTGAATTTCAAAAACTTTTTGAAATTCTTAACAATAAATGCCATATCCTCTTCATCTGAGTCAGAGTCATCTTGTTCTGCTTGAAACGCTAGATTCTTCTTGTCTTGTGCTTGAACTTTTTTTGCCTGCAAATTCACTTCATATGACATTAGATTTCCTATTAACTCTTCTGGTTTCATGGTTGAAAGATCGTTTGCTTCTTCAATAGCTAGGACCTTTCTTTCCCATTCACCTGTTAAAGAGTTTAGGATTTTTGATACTATATCAAAATCAGAAAATTTTTCTCCTAATCCTAATAGAGAATGATAGATATCTTGAAATCTAGAATACATATCATTAATGGATTCATCTTGTTTCATTCTAAAGTTTTGAAACTGATTTTTGAGCATGGAGATTTTGCTTTGTTTGACTTTGTTAGTTCCTTCATGAGTAATTTTAAGCGTTCTCCATATTTCATAAGCAGTTTGACACATGCTAACACGATTAAATTCATTTCTATCTAGTGCATAAAATAACATGTTCATAGCTTTAGCATTGGTAGTAGCATCTAATTTTTGTGAGTTTGACCAAGTGGAATATTCTCTAGTAGGAAGAATGTATTCATTCTGTGTGATATTCCATGATTCAAAACATTTAGATTGCATATAGATTCGCATACGAGTAGACCAATAATTATAGTTTAAACCATTAAAGAATGGAGGTCGTCGTGCAGTGGATTGACCTTCAATAAGACTAGTATTAGTGGTGTTGTTTTCCATATTAGCAAGATATCAGATAACTTTGTAACGGTTATAAGATGCCTCGCTCTGATACCAAATGAAAGTGTGTAGGACCGTATAATATGGATAAACAGTAATACAGAGTATATATAGTAAATAACGTGGAATATAAAAGCAGTATAGTAAAATGAAACCAGAGATTTTATACTGGTTCGGAACACCGTCCTACATCCAGTCCCAGACTCCTTCTGAAATTTCACTACAACAACTCTCACTTAACCCGGAGGAACAGGTCTATACAACCCTGAGCAGCAGAACAGGGACCTGAGCAGCAGAACATGATTTCGCCTCAGCAGCCGAAGAGGACTTCACGCCTAAGCAGCAGAACAGGACTTCAAACAAATACAAAAGTATATTTGACACTGTGTGTTCTTGATAACACTAATTTGTCACTGATAGTACAAGCCTCCTATAATCAAATTCTCAAGAATATAAATAGTATGTGAAGATTTGTAAAAGGAAGAATATTGCTAAGAATCAAAGTATATATAGTATAACTCAAAGATTCAAGGCAATAGAAAGTATGAGAGCACTAGAGAAATCACTAGAAAGAATAGAAAGAATTAGAATCAGAAATTCGTGATAATGAAGTATGAGATAACTTCTATATATAGTTATCAGAGAGATGCAACTCTTAGCGAAGAGTTTCAGCCAAGAGAGACAACTTTTGATGGAATGCAACTCTTCATGGAAGAAGATGTCCATTCAGAAATTTTGCAGTTGAAGCCGGTTCAGTCGACTGGTATATTGGGTCAGTCGACTGGTGTTTGAAAATTTAAAAATATTTACCGTTTCAAAAATATAAAAAGTGTTCACTTTTTTGCATATGCACAGTCATTCGACTGGTGGATTTCGATCAGTCGACTGGTTGCAGAGTGTAAAAACTCTCGGGTTCAGCTTCAGTCGACTGAATTTAAAAACATGTACATATATGTTAAAAATACACAGATTCAGTCGACTGGCTGATTGTATTCAGTCGACTGAATTCTATTGTTAAGCAAAAACTGCAGTAGCTCATTTGGTTAGAGTACTTGCCTTCCAATCTAGTGACTCGGGTTCGAGTCGTGCTCCATGAATTTTTTTGAAAACTTGATTTTGATTAAAATATGCATGCAAGTTTATTTGAATGTGAATGATGATTGTTTGCGCAAAAAATGGGCAAACACCTCCAAGTCGTATGATTTTGCTGATTTTATGTTGTTCTTAGTGATTTGGGTGATTTATGCAAATATATAAAAAACAGGGTCTAAACTGTAAAAGACGCACAGATTTATAGTGGTTCGGCCAGAACGTGCCTACGTCCACTTTATATGTTATTCTCCTTTTCTCTTCGGATTACAAGTACAAAGCTTTGTATACAAGTATATGAAAGTTGTTTGAAAGTTCTGTCCGTGCTTGAGCTCTCAAACTTGTCCCCCATTGTTGTACCCATGCCCCTCTATTTATAGAGTGAGGCTGGGGGCAGGGCTCCTGGATGTCTATAGCTCCTGGTGGGCCTGGGCTGAAGCAATCTGGTTTGGCATCATTCTGGTTCGGTAGCGTCTTGGCTTGGTGGAAGGTGTAGTATTTTGGTTCGGTGGTGATGTTGGTTCGGCATTGGCGTGGAGAGGTGGCGGTTCGGTAGTGGCTATATGGGGTTTGGACCGGTGGAGGTTGGTCCGGTGTGGGTACTACCGAATGGATCTTATACTGAGAATGCCGAATGATCCCTTGTGTTGGGAATACCGAATGAGCCTTCATATTTGAGAATGCCGGATGAACCAAGGCATCTTGAATGCCGAATGAGATTTCGCTCTACATTGCCGAATGAAACTTTAAACCTTTGATACCGAATGGACTTTTATACTTGAATCATGAGTGAAATCCCAGACTTATATACGCTTGCTGGCTGCTTCTTCTTGGTTCGGTCGTGGTGGAAATGCACACAACACTGATATTCCAGTTTTGACCAAAAATGGGATAACACTTTGCCCCCCAAAGCATGCCTTGCGATAGGAAGGCGTGTTTTGTAATGCCATGAGCTGGATGTTCATATCCTGTTAATGTCCTTGCGGTAGGAAGGCGTGTTTTGTAATGCCATGAGCTGGATGTTCATATCCTGTTGACAACCTGTAAAGAGCTTGATATTTTATATGGCCCCAAATGACGACCGTTCGGGATCGAGCTATTTGGGATGAAGCGCGGCCGTTCATGGTCAAGCGCCTAACTTCAAATGACGACCGTTCGCGATCGAGTCATTTGAGGTGAAGTGCGACCGTTCGCGGTCAAGCGTCTAAATCCATGCGACGATCATTCGAGATCGAGTCATTTGCGGTGGAATGTGATCGTTCACGGTCAAGCGCTTTACTTCAAATGACGACCGTTCGGGACCGAGCCATTCGAGGTAAAGTGCGACCGAGCCCGGTCAGAGGGCGGACCTCAAATGGCGACCGTTCGCGATCAAGCCACTTGGGGTGAAATGTGACCGTTCACGGCCGGTGCCGTTCGCGGCAAAAGATGAAATGGGACCGTTCGCGGTCAAGCGCCTTACGTCGGATGACGATCGTTCGAGATCGAGCCATTCGTGGTAAGGTGCGACTGTTGGCGGTCAGGGGGTGGACCTCAAATGGCGACCTTTCGCGATCGAGCCATTTGTGGCGAGATGAGTTATGCCGTTCGAGGCGAGTTTGTGACTGTTCGAAGTCGGGTGCCGTTCGAGGCGAATTGTGACCGTTCGAGGTCGGGTGCCGTTCGAGGCGAGTTGTGCTTGTTCGCGGTCGGGTGCCGTTCGAGGCGAATTGTGACCGTTCGAGGTCGGGTGCCGTACGAGGCGAATTGTGACCGTTCGAGGTCGAGTGCCGTTCGAGGCGAATTGTGACCGTTCGAGGTCGGGTGCCGTTCGAGGCAAGTTGTGACCGTTCGCGGTCGGGTGCCGTTCGAGGCAAGAAAGTGTGCCCGGGAGGGCTTGGTATTATCGATGCCAGGGTCACGTTCGGGTGAGTTCCTGGATCGTTTATGTGCCTGTTGGAGGCGAATAAGTGTGCCCGTAGGGGCTTGGTATTGTTGATACCAGGTTCACATTCGAGTGGGTCCCTGGATCGTTTGCCAGATTTCATGTTCGGGGGAGTTTCTGAATCAAATACTTTGGCGGTTCATCGCCATACAAGAGGTGCTTGTGGACCGTTCGCGATCCAACGGGCATACAAGTAAATTTGCAAATATCAAAGCAATAATCATACGAATTCCACAACAGGAATGTTCAAGTCAAGATCAAAGCAAGAGCAAGACGAGGATGTCAAAGTGTAAACTCTTACTATGGTGCGGTCAGTAGTCATTCAGAGCATGCCTATGGATCGTGCGCGATCGCTTACATGTGTAAATGATCTAACCGTGTTAGTGAGTGGTTTGCGACTTGTTCATCTCTTTCGACCTGCCCTCTCGAGTTCAGGAGGGAATTTTACCTGCCCCCTGGATGAGCGTTCATTCCTTACCAGGTTGCTCAGAGGCCCCTATCTCTCTCTCTGGGATTGGATCAACATGCTCCAAGTGTGGTGCCCCCATGCAGGATCGATGCCTGATTAGCTTCTGAAGAAGCCTCTTGATTTTCCTTCATGTTCACATCTCTCTGGCCTTGGCCTTCTGCTTGATTGTCTCGCCATGACTCTTCCAATCTGAATCTCTAAACTCTCATATTCAAATTCCAAGCGGTAGAATCCTTGAGTTCAACTCTCAGTGAAAGCACCAAAAATGTTTGCGCAAAAAATGGGCAAACACCTCCAAGTCGTATGATTTAGCTGATTTTATGTTGTTCTTAGTGATTTGGGTGATTTATGCAAATATATAAAAAACAGGGACTAAACTGTAAAAGACACACAGATTTATAGTGGTTCGGCCAGAACGTGCCTACGTCCACTTTATATGTTATTCTCTGTTTCTCTTCAGATTACAAGTACAGAGCTTTGTATACAAGTATATGAAAGTTGTTTGAAAGTTCCGTCCGTGCTTGAGCTCTCAAACTTGTCCCCCATTGTTGTACCCCTGCCCCTCTATTTATAGAGTGAGGCTGGGGGCAGGGCTCCTGGATGTCTATAGCTGCTGGTGGTCCTGGGCTGAAGCAATCTGGTTTGGCATCATTCTGGTTCGGCAGCATCTTGGCTTGGTAGAAGGTGTAGTATTTTGGTTCGGTGGTGATGTTGGTTCGGCATTGGCGTGGAGAGGTGGCGGTTCGGTAGTGGCTATATGGGGTTTGGACCGGTGGAGGTTGGTCCGGTGTGGGTACTACCGAATGGATCTTATACTGAGAATGCCGAATGATCCTTTGTGTTGGGAATGCCGAATGAGCCTTCATATTTGAGAATGCCGGATGAACCAAGGCATCTTGAATGCCGAATGAGATTTCGCTCTACATTGCCGAATGAAACTTTAACCTTTGATACCGAATGGACTTTTATACTTGAATCATGAGTGAAATTCCAGACTTATATACGCTTGCTGGCTGCTTCTTCTTAGTTCGGTCGTGGTGGAAATGCACACAACATTGATATTCCAGTTTTGACCAAAAATGGGATAACAATGATTCTTGAGGAAAGATTTTAACAAAGCACTAACTAGACTCTATATACATATTTGATGACTCTTGTTAAAATATATAATTATATGAACCATATTTTGAGTCGTTGAGTCAGGATGATGTCGTAGTCGTAGATTCGTGAATTTTTTGTCAGCAATCAAAACCTATGATCCAACATCCAGTACTTAGGAATATTTATAATCATATTCTCTAAGACATTTTATTTCCAATATTAAGGTGGTTGTCCATTTATTTTCTATTTCTCAAAATTCTGTACAAATTTGTAAAACCCCTTAATATTTCCAAATTCGAATGCACTTGTCTATACCCATAAATACCCATTTCTAACTTCTTTTATGAGTTCTAATTCATTTTATGAATTTCTCGTATATTAACACTTTAGAAATTTTTTCTTCAAGCTTCGAAAATCCCACTATAAGATTTCTCTTCTAAAATCATGCTCGTTTAACGAACTTCGCTTCAATCCCGAGAGGATTTATAAATAAATTCAATCCTTTTAAAGCTATATATAAAATAAGTATTTTGAAGGAATAGTAGTTTATTTGGAAAATATGTTTAAGTAAATTTTAAAATGTCAAAACATTTTAAATAACATCAGTAACTCATTTCCAAATCAATTTTTTAAAATAACTAATTAATTTACAAAGTTGATTAATAAAATTAGAATTTATTTCCATAAATATTAAAAATTAGAATGAATAACTTTCCAAAATCCCAAATCTCATTTTAAGTTGCATAGTATAGTAATTTAAAAAATTTAAACAATTTTAATCTCTCAACAAAAAAATCTGTCTTAAAAATCCAATATTGTCAATTCCAATTTATAATTCCCCTCGATTTGTATCGCATCGGCTATATTTTAATTTTATCACCATTCTCACATCCCGAAATAGATTCCACTATTTCTTTTTCAAATGGCTTCCCTAACTCGATATAAACTCACAACGTAAATCTATATTTTTAATTTATCAACTGACCATCATTTTCCTTATTTATAAACATCGTTTATAAATTTATAAACTCCTTTGAGTTTTTCCTTGTTTATAATACAAATCTTATTTATAAAATACCATTATATAAGTTCATTTCTTATAAATTCCATTTATACTTCCAATCTATTTTTAACATTTATTTTAACTCCTTTTCATGTTTCCAGATACCATTTATAAATTCTTTTATATAAGTCATTTAAATCTATGTTTAAAAATTCACAATAGTTAAGTATAACCAAAAATCGAATATATTTTGCTAATTCAATTTTTTTTAAATAATTCCAATTCCAGTATATGTTTTTATACCAAATTCCCTTTAATTCCATAAATTTTAAAATTATATTTATAGTTTTTAAATTGTCAAAATTCAGACTAGTGCTACAATAGCATCCAATAATTCCAATCACTATAATAATCTATAATACATCATTATACACAAATCATATATCACTATATATGAAAAATAAACAACATATTTGATGAATCCAGTGGGATCCCTCCAACCTGTTTCCCTGCATCTGCAGATGCTAATGCAACATAAAATAATACCAATCTCTCTTTGAAGGGGATATCGCGGTATATATGGTCATCCGCTATTATGGGGGGCGCATAGAGTCTCATCTGCTATACTACGCGGGAATATCACTCCAAATACTAATATATATACCACGATATATATATTAGAGAGCTTCATTACCCCCTAAATTGAAGGGATTTAGCCTCTCCTATTTGTCATTTGATTAACAAATGTAGCTTGCAACATGAAAGAAAAAGAAAAGGAAAAATGAGCAAATTTAAATGAAAAACTATTCTACTTGCATAAAATAAAAGAGATCTACACTACCACATGAAAGAAAATAAATAAGAAAAGAAAATGAACATGTATTAAATTGCATAAAGAATAAAAAAATTACATAAGAGAAGAAATGGCTAAGTAGTCATGAAAAGAAAGAGAGCTTTGACTTATTTTCTAAGCTAAAACTAACTAACTAAGAGGGACTAAGGGAGTTACATGAAATATAATGGGTTATTTATACAAGCATGAAACCCTAATCTATAATTTGGAAAATGCCCAAAATGCCCTTGTAGGAAGTGTGGTGGCTAAGTTATCATTAGCTTTAATAATCCCCCACTTAAACGTACATGAAGTTTTAATAGCCTTTTAGCATGTGCATTAGCTCCTGATTGAAAATCAAGGTAAGTGGGTGGGGTCCTCCATGTTCTTCACTTTGAATTATTTCCATCTTCATTCTTTAGTATCTTCTTTGTGCATGCATATTCCTTCATGAAACCACTCTTATTTGAGATCAAATTCCTACACAAACATATATAGAATTCCAATTAATTTTTCTCAAAGTAATACACACACACAAATGACCATTTTGCCCCTATATGAAGATGGATATATGACAATTTGGAATTAATATGGATTTTGGTTAAAACAAGCTAAAATACCCAATATGATCATTTATTTAATTTAAATAGTTTAAATATGGTGGTGAAAATATGCACATTTACGTGCACATTGGGGGCGCATAGAGTCTCATTCGCTATACTATGCGGGAATATCACTCCAAATACTAATACACACACACACACACACACACACTGCGATATATAATATAATATCATCCAACAGACAATAATTTATAAAATCAACCAATCAATAATTTCAAATTCAACATTTTTAAATTATTCTAGAAATCCAAATGAGTGAGATTTTACTCACCTTGATCTTTCAAAAATAATCGTTCCAGTTCCAATTCAAATTTTTATGCCATTACGTAGTATTCGCCGTTGCGAATCCAATGTGGCCCGACACGTTATTTTTTTCCTCATATAAAAGTTATACAAATATCATAAGCATTTACTTTTAATGAATTAATTAAAATCATAAATAGAAAATTAACCCTAAATTAATTTAAAATTTTAATTAACTTTACTAAAATTTAAAAATTAACCGAACCACCTCATCTGCTCACACACGCTGCCAGGCACGAGACCACCGCCTCGACCATCACATCAGGGATCGTTGAACCTCCCATTCAACGCCGCGCTCCACCTTTTGCCTCACACCTGCAGCTTTGCGACCCCCTTCCTTCACCGTCAGCATCTCTAACATCACCACCCTAGCCACGTGGACTTCCCCCCCAGTATCTCGAGCGTGGTGGTGCCTCCCCTAATCGCCTGCCTTGTGAATATATTTTTTCTCTGATTCGCTCGATTTCATTCTCCATTTTTTGAATCTCCCGATTTGAATTTTGCAAATGAACTGATGGGAGAAAGGAGGTAAAAGACGCGACTTAAGCGTGAAGGAGTAGGTTTGGGTACGATGTTGGTCGGCTAAGATTTGACTTGATTGACTATATATATTTTTAATTTTTAATTTTGTTATCTTACATTACATATCACGAAATTTTAAACCATTGTGGAGGTGTGCCGCAAGGCATTCATAGGGTTATACCCCTATTTCGAACGCAATGGAAAATGTTTCGAATCCTAATTCGATCGTATAGAGAAGACATCTTTTCGAATCGACTATTTTAAATTGATTTCGACATTAATTTCAACGCGTTTATACCCTATATAACCAGACAATAACTCCAAACATTACGAAATTTTAAATCCGATAATAATACACTATTACGGATTCGATGGAATTGATTTTGTCGAATTCCAAGACCGTGTCCCGGATCAGTATTTTATCGCATTGACTAAACCGACGATTTTATTTTTTTGTGAAATCACTTGAAAATAAAATTTAAAAATCTTACTAACTAAATTATAAATCTAAATCAAATATTTAAAACATTTAAACATTCAAAATTAAACATCGAAAAAATTCGGGTCATTACAATTCAAGTTTATGATTCATCCTGAAGGGATCAAGATGTATCAGGATATTAAAAGAAGCTTCTATTAGGAAGGCATGAAGAGGGATGTTGGCTTGTGGGTTAGACAATGTGCAAATTGTCATGAAAGTTAAGCATCAGAAACCGAGTGGGTTGCTTCATCCTTTAGACATTCCAGTTTGGAAATGAGATTCGATAGCTATGGATTTTATAGACGGGTCGCCAAGGTAAATAGAGGTAATAAAAGTATATGGGTTATAGTGGACAGATTGACCAAGAGTACCAATTTCATTTCAGGTAAGTCAACAAGAATGACACCTATTTTAGCTATGTTGTTCCTGAAGAACATAGTTAGACTACATGGAGTTCCTAGTAGTATAGTCAGTGAAGGGGATGCTTTGTTCAATAGTGAATTCTGGAAGAGTCTACAGGAAGTGATGGGTACCAAGCTTAATATGAAAACTGTGTATCACCCTCAGACAGATGGACAGACAGAGAGAATCAACAAAGTACTCGAGGATCTACTGAGAGCTTATGTATTAGACTTTGGTGGATCTTGGGAGGATCACCTACATTTGGTTGAATTTTCCTATAATAATAGTTATTAGACTAGTATAGGAATGGTTCCATTTGAAGCTTTGCATGGAAGACCATGCAAATCACTAGCATGTTGGTTAGAGACTGGAGACAGATTAGTCTTAGATCTAGATTTGGTTAGAGAGGCGTAAGAGAAGATTGGTTAATCCGAGGAAGGATGAAGGAAGCTCAGTTAAGACCAAATAGTTATGCATATAAGAGGCGTAAGGGCCTTGAATTCTCAGTTGGAGATAAGGTTTTCATTATGGTATCACCAATGAAGGATGTGTATAATTTGGAAAGTCGGGGAAGTTAGTCCGAAGATATGTAGATCCATTCCAGATTATAGAGAGGATTGGAAAGCTCGCATACAGAATAGAGTTGCCGAGCAGTTTGGCAGGTGTCTATAATGTATTTCATGTGTCTCATCTTCGCCAGTGTACGCATGATCCAAAGACTACTATTCCTCCAACATGGTTGGATAACTTAGTTATAGAGCCTAATTTGACATTCGTTAGACAACTAGTTCAGGTTGTAGCCCGAGCTGAGAAAAGATTAAGGAACAAGACAGTTAGGTTGATGAAATTTCAGTTGAGTGACAACGAGGAGGACAATACTTGGGAAACATAGGACACGATTAGAGACACTTATCCTAATTTTCTTTGAGGGTATGTTTACATTAGATTTATGTAGATAGTTGCTAGTCAGTTGGACTAGTATGATTGTTAGGAGTTGTTACAGATGATTGTTATGTTTAGTATTTAGTCCTTACGGAATTTCGAGGATGAAACTCTATAAGGAGGAGCCTGTAACATCCCTAAATTTTAATAACATTATTTAGAAGATTTAGTCAGATAAATTAAATGGAATAATTAGATAAATTAAATGGAATAATGATTATAAGAGAATTGAGATTTAAATAAATTACATAGGTCCGTGCTTAACCATAAGAAAAAAATGGGCTTGAAATTGGTTTAGTAGTTAAATAAATTACACAAGGGAAAAATAGTAAATTAGCCAATCTATTATACATGGCCATACATTCTCATTTTTGTCCATTCACATTCATTTTTATTTACTCAAAAAAAATTAAATGCAAATAACCATAAGATAGCTGGCCATTAACAAGGAGGAAAAGAGGAATTTTAATCCAAAAGCTAAGGATCAAAGCTAGGAAGGATTAATCAACAACAAATCTCAATTCCTTATCAAATTAAAGGTGAATAATAACTTATTCCACCTCATTTGGTTTCATAATTATATGATTTCAGAATTGAGTATCTATCTTGTTTATATGATATACTGGATAATGATATGCCTAATCTATGAATTGTTTGATTTAAATAATTTATTTGTACATGAAATTTGTATGGTCTTAGGGGCAAAACCAAGTTTTATTGATTTTGAAATGCCATAATTTTTTTTATGTTAAGTAAAATATTATTTTGGAGATGGATTTTAATTTTCAGAATTTTCCAAGGTATGGAAATTTTACTTTGAATTTTTATGATAAATGTGAGATATTGGGTTTAAAAATTTATTCTGAACATTTCAGGAAGAAATTGTCTAAATTTTTAATATGTTTGATTACATGATGAAATCGAATTTTTAGGATTTTTGTGGATTTTCCCGATTGATTTATTAGGGTAAATAAATTATTTTAAAAAAGGGGACTTTTCTGCAAATATTACTTTTGTTATATGGAAGGGCTTAAACGTTACCTTTCTATGGTTTAAATCTAACTAATGCGGCAGTTTTAATGGTAAAGTATTTGAAAAGTTTTAAAGTGGCCATCCAAGGAGTTACAACTGGCATGTTAGTTATAAAGTTATTATTTTAAATAGCAACATTTCAGCCTTTAATTCTGAAAAAGGTATTTCGCCTCAATTAATAGCCATTTCGACTCTAATGATTCCATCCTATCCTGGTCGAAACCTACTTAGTCGAAACCATCATGGTCGAAACCAATACATAAGGCATCACGTTGTGGTGCGCAGTGGATTGGAAGGATGGCAGAAGCTTTGGCGTCGAAAGGTAAGCTTCTGATGGGGTCAAAACCCAGCTTTGTTTTCAAAGTTAAAGTCTAGCCTTGTTTTATTTAAAGCTTTCGACATAGTCAAAACACATGCTTTTGTATAGGGTTTGCAAATGGATTTCAAAGAAGGTTGTTGTAATATGTAAAAAAGTATAACTTTCGAAGGGGTGCCTTTTCCTTTAAATAAGAAGCTTTCGAAAGAGTAGGTTCCGACCTAGTCGAAACATAGCCGCTGTTTTCCTTCCGAAGTATTGAAGTCATCAATACCTTCGAAAGGTTATTCTTGTTTTTATCTAGGTTAAGCCGCTTCCTAATTGCTTTTGAAAGGGGTTGTGGGTTTCGAAGGTATTGGAGTCGGAAGGGGTTTTTGACTTTGTCCTCAGAAATTTTAATTTTAAGGTCTTTGCTTTCGAATTAGATGGTTCTGACACCATCAAATTTTCTCCAAATTTATTTTAGCTGGTTTCGAAAGAGATACTTTCGTATATAACCATTTTGATCGAAATGATGGTTTTTAGGAGTAAAGCCAATGCTTTAGAAATGGTATTTTAATTGTTTCGAAGCTATGTTTAAAGAATGTTTTCTTGATACCATCAAAATGTTTCTTTGGTTTTGATAGGTATATACTTAGAGTTTTGAAAAGCGGTTTTCTATGCTTTCGAAGGAGGCCATCCAGGGGTTTCAAAAGTGATGTTTTAAGACAAATAACCCATTCTCATTTTTAAGGAAAAATAGTGGCATAAATAAATATTTTGTAAATTTTATTCACATTGTTATTGACCCATAATTGTATTTTGGGGAAATGGCGGAATAATCAGTTAGGTTGATCCAACAGTGAATATAGCTTAACAAATATTAAAACCTTAATTAAAGATATTGGTAGGAGCCAATAGGTTTACAGTAACCCCATGAAAACTGTATGATATTGGCAGGGGATAATAGCTTCATAGTCAGCCAATGAAAATTATGATTTAATGCTGGCAGAGGCCAGTAGGTTTTTAGATAGCCCATAAAAACTATATCTGGATTAAGATATTAACGGTCGGTCAGTAGGTTCCTAGCTAGCCCATGAAAACTAGGATAAGAAATAAGATATTGTAGTTACCAATAGGTTCTTAGTGATTCCATGAAAACTAAGTAATTGGACAGACAATCCATAAACATTCACCAAGTTAATAGTAATTCTAGAAACTATAATTGAGACAGATAATCAGAATGAATGGGGATGAGTAATCCAGATTTTATTTATCTGTTTTGCATATCATCATAAAGTTTTTGAAATACTACGTTTTAACCATTGTGGATGAAGGAGCACGGTATATGGTTTTATAAATGTTTTAGGATACTAGTGAGGAGAAAGTCCGTTCCGCTAAGCGGCGTGATCTCACTAGATATCTAAATGGGTAAAGATGGTAAATTATTATTCATATCAGGCTTTATGTCCGTATCGAAGTTTTTTCTTTCCCATTAAACTCTTGGGTACTCAATTGATTTTGAGTAGGTTGAGAGTTAAGGTTTCCAGGTATTCTTTTAGACAAATAAATCTTCTGAGGACAAACGACTTTAGGTGAACACATGACTCAAGGTGTTAATAAAAAATATATACAAATATATATATTTCTTCTTTTGTTTGTTTGTTTGTTTTTTTGGTTATATTTTTTTGTCTTTTTTTGAAGAGAGTGTTCTGCAAAATCATCTTATCACCATTTAACTCAGCAGATAAAAGATATTATATCCTTTTCTTTAAATCCACCACTTTTTTTTAAACAAAGATTTTCAATGAGGATATACTTTATAATTATCACCCATGAACCTTCCTATACACTAGTTAAACCATAGTTACATGTATTCAAACTTCATTTTTATTTTATTGAGACAAATAAATTTTCAAAAATTTCAATTTAATAACCCAAATCCTGTACTTATCCTCTAGCATTTCTTCAAAAATAAATCAAAATGCTAAAAAGTGAAAATTTATTTTAAAATATTTTTTTTCTAAATTTTTTGAGTTTTGGAAAGAAAATGCAAAAAAATAAACTATGATAAATCAAAGATGATAGTGAGACTCCCCCTACACTTGATTTGACTGTGCCCCCACAGTCAACAAGTGAAAGGTGAAAAATAAAATAAAAATAAACATATGACCTATATTTACATGAAAATGAAATGGTTATTATTTACACAACATTTGAAAATAAATCGTTAAAAAGTAAATGAAACGATATTTCAAAGACTAATTCAATTGTCTCGTCAAGTATGAGAGATGTAGCTTAAGCACAAAAAACCAAACGTAAAAGATTTCAAAGTTGAATGTTGATTTGAAAAATCGAATGTCGTTTTATTAAAAATCGTATGAATTGTTTTATTTTCGATGATTTTTAGGGTAGATCGAACAATTGGTTAATGTTAAATTTATTTTCACCAAATTGAAATTCAAGCTTTTATTGAAAACTTCTTCAGAATTATTGATTTCAAAATCAAAATTGTGATTTAAATCTACCCCTTTAGAATTCAATGACTCATCTTTGAAAAGTCCAAAAAATTTGTGTTCATTAAATTCATCTTCCTTTAAATTATTCACAACTTCATTGCATGTATCAATTTCAAAATCTAAAGTTGTTGTATTCAAATTTTCAAAATTGAAAAAAGGAGGATCAAATTTTAAATTTGGCTCCACACTCTAAAAAGAATTGAAATCCAACTCAATTACCGCATTTTTAACAACTTCGTTAAGTTGTCGTTTTCAATTTCAAAAGTATTTATTTGAAAATTGTCAATTTTGATAAAAGGTGGATTATCACTTGACTCATCAATCGTTGGATTTTGATTATGTTGCTCACGTTGTTTCATGTATGTTTCAAAAAACAAATCCGTGTGATCTTTATGAATTTCTTCCATTTGTTCCACAAAGTTAAAATTATAGTTATTAATTTGAGAATTTTCAATTTGAAATTTTTGAGAACAAAAATTACCACCATCATTGAAATAACTTCATTGCCAAAATCATTTAAACAATCATTTTCATTTTATTTTGAATTTCATTATGGAGTTCGAAATTGAATTGGTATGGGTTATAATCGAAATCGTTTGAATTTTGAAGTGAATTCATGTTTTAATTATTTTCAAATCCTTGACTTGGATTATTGCACAGATATGAATTATTGATCATTTGATTTTGTTATTTAAGTGAAGACCAAATTGTTTCAATAATATTTTCAAGAGTTGAGGTTGGTCATCGTTTTGAAAAATTTGTGGTTTAAAATTTGAATTATTTGCATAATAGTTGTTATTAAAATATCCATAAGAATTTTGTGTAAAATTATATGGATTATATTGATTTTCACAACTATCGTAAAATTCTTGCGAGTAGAGAAATTCAGACGTTTTCAAAAATGTGTTTGTTTTTTTATATTTTGGATTTTTTCTTGAAAAGTATTTACCAAAGAGAATTTATTTTCCAAAAGGGAGATTTTATTTTATTTTTTGTTTGTTTTTGGATTTTCAAAACTTTTTTTATATGTTTTTGTTTTTGAAAAGATTATATTTTTTTTTTTTGGATATTTGCTTTTGATTGAAATTTTTTAGAGGATTTAAAAACTAAGTTAACAAATATTTACAATTTTTTTTAGTTTTAGATTTTGAATTTTTTATTAAAATATGCATGAACTAATGCAACTAAATGAATGCAAGGACTTAATTACAATTTTTTTCAATAGTAGCTCTTAATCCAAAATTGCATAATCACACTTTGTCTTAATCCAACAAGATAGTTCTCAGCCAGGTAACAGACATGATTTATCGGTGCACCACGAATCACCGTAGCAAAACAGCCGAAGATTTAAGTGCAATCAAGGAAACAATCAGTATAATATTTATAAATCACCGTAATATTTATAATTGATTATTGCTCTACTTTAGCCTAAACACCAAGAATACAAATTGTCGAAAGAGGGCAACTTGTCAAGATACAATTAAGCCCTTGGTGAAATTGTGACTCGCTTAAGTCCGATGTCTAATCGTTATTATTAGCAAATTCTAAGATGAAATGCAATTTTTGGGCTAAGAAAAAGGGTGATGAAATCCTCCACCTTATGTGAATTCGGGTAATTTTCCTTTAGAAAAGAAAATAAGATGAAATGAATGCAAAACAGAATTTAAACGTGAATTAACAATGCAACTACAATGAAATTTGTTTTTGTTTTTGATTTTTTTTTTTTTGTGTGTGTGTGTGTGTGTGTGTGTATAAATGCAAATGCAACTAACCAACAATGTAATTAAAATAAAACTAGATATGAAAGCACGATGCCAGAGCATGTAGAATTATTGGCAAATTTTATTTTAAGCAGCAATTTTTTTAATATAAGCAAGCAAGCAAAGTAGATTTCACGGTAGTTTCTTTTTCAACTTGAAAATTCGAACAAGATAGATATTTATTTTTGTGCTTTTTTTATGAAAACAAAACACTGTGCACAACACAAAACTAAACAATCAAAATTTTAATTTTCCTTTTTCTTTTTCTCTTTTTTTTTTATGAAGAGAGAACAAACAAAATAAACTTCTTTTTTTTTTTAGAGTCAAGATTTTTTTTTTTTTTGCAAACCCAGCTAAGGCCTAGCTAAAATAAACAAAACCGAAAAAAACAAACCCACGGTTCACCAGATTAATTACTTTCTCAAATCAAAACTACAATGACGATTCACACCAAATCATTATTTCAGTTCCAAATTTGCAGCAAAAGGCATATTCACGTTTAGGCAACGGAGGCAATTAAGGCGATGGTTATGGTGAGTTCTGAGATTGGGGAATGATCGCGGATGGTTGAAGATTGTTTGATTGAGTGTTCGCGGATGGTTGGCGATAATTGTGTGGTGGTGTTCGGCGATTGGTTTTGGGGGATGTTCTAGAGGCGATTTTGGATTCAGTCGAAGTCTGGTTGCGAATTTAGTGAAGTAGAGAGGTTTGATAGAGGTGAAGGTAGTTGATGGAGCAGACAAATGATGGCCGAGGTTGTAGGGGTGAACTGCTCCAGGGTAAATATGGCACTGTTAAGTATTGTATTAGCAGTGATATGTGGTATAGTATGGTGTTGCTGGAATATTGTATATATGGCAGTGAAGTGGTTGTTTTGAATGGGAATGGCACGGAGATGTGATAAATTTGGTCAGTGAGGTGTTACAGGGTAATGTGGAGCAGTTGGTCAGTTGAACTATTTGGTGAACCATAGCTCTGTGGGGAGAGGTGATGAGGCAGTTTGATGGTGAACTTGTTATTGTAGCGGGAGATTAGGCAGTGGATGATCAGAAGTGCAAGCAAGGAAGTTATTGAGAGCAAAAGTGATTGGGGGTGGTGAGGGTTGAAATGTAGTGGCAAGCAAATGTGAAGCAAATGGTTTGTGGTAGGGGGTTGGTCAAGGTGTTTGTTTGTTTGAAATTAGGAAGACAATGAGTATGCAAGCAGTTATGGGGTGATGAAATCAATGAGATGGCAAGTCAGTGGGATGTGCAGTGAAGCTTGTGGCATAGATGGTTGTGCATAGTGGTGCACAGAAGTTATGATGGGGGTGAATTGATGTAATGATGAGTTGCTAGTGAAATGGATAGTGAGTTATTGAGGCAGCGAAAGTGATAAGTATGTGAGGTAGCAAGTAGGAGTATGTAGGAATGTCGGTAGGGTGATGAAATGTTGGTCAGGAGATGGCAGTTTTGATTTGTAGTGGGAAGGGGGTACTTGAATGTATATGTGACTGCAAGTGTTGAAGTATATGTTGATGATGTATGAAAGATAATGTATGCGAGTATTTAAATGTAGTGACGAGGTTTGAAGTGGTACTATGGCAGAGGAAGAACAGGCAGTAAGTGATTAAATGTTGATCGTGGCCAGTGGTGGAGTAGTGGAAATGGTTGGCCAGTGGTGGAGTAGTGGAAATGGTTGAGTAGTGTGTATGTTTGAGGTTGTAGTGATATGCACAATACTAATTTGATATGCTCAGCAGTAGTTGTAGGCAGCGAGTAAGAAGAGTTGCAAGGAAGGGTATTGTTGGTGATTGCTGTAGTTGTTTTAGTAATAGTGGATCGTGGAGATGACAGTGGGGTCGTGTTCATTTTGTGAGGTAAAGGAGTTGCTGGTGGTTGAGCAAGGGAATGGAGAAGGAGGGCAGTAAATGGTTGATTGTAAGAAATGGTATTCTTTGAAGTGCACAGTTTAAAGGCAGAAGCTTGATGAATTGTTGTATGTGGTCTGTGAATGTAACAATTTGATAGTAAATGTCAATAAAAATGAAGCCGATAATTCTTTTGTAAATATATATGTAACAGTAAATGTAAATACAATGAAAATAATATAAAAACTTTTTTTTAATTGTATATGTCTTTTTCAATAGAAATGCAAATGCAAAATGAAAATATAATAGAAAACAAGCACACAATACAATGAACACAAAAATCACACAACAAACATACAACAAAACATATATATTTTTTAAATGCAATGCACACACAAAATTAAAACATACTAAAATCAAACAAAAAAATAATTCGAAGAGCAAAAATTAAAATCAAATTAATTCCCCGGCAACAGGGCCAAAAACTTATTTAATACCAAATTTCCTATCAAATTAGAAAATAACCGAAATTTTTTAATTAAAAATAACCGCAAGAGCACGGCGTACAATTTTAGTACGTGGCGAGTATGGGTTGATCCGTAGGAAATTGCATTGATTTTAAATTTCTAATCAATCAAATTAAACCAAGAATTTGAGCTTATGTTTAGCTTAAAATTTCTAAAAACTAACAAAAAATAAAAGTGGATAAAAATATCAGACTAAAGGGAAATTTGGAGGTAATTTCCTTCTCATGATCACATAAATCAACAAAATGAAATTATGATCTCTCTTTTGGTCATTAGTGAATTCAGTTGATATGTTTATCATAAGCATAACCTGTTTGTGCTATTAATTAGCCCAACATAAACCATAAAACTTTAACATACCCACTAAACCACTTGTTAATTCTCATGAAAATGTTAATGAACTTGAAAATAAAATCTATTCTAAGCGTGATCTATTCACTATTGATTAATAATATAGACCATCAAATTGGATTTTAAAATTCGCTTCTTTACCATAATCATATGTAGATGAAGAGATAATTTGTGTTTATAGTTGTTTAAGCATAACTTATTTGGTGTCAACAACATAGGCTATCAAATTCAAATCTAAAACAACAAAGTTTAACCGCATCAAACATTGTCATTAAGTACAAAAAGGGATCACAAGTTATCAAAATGTTGAATCTACATGATTAAAAGAGCGTCATTACCTCTAAATTGAAGGGGTTTAGCTTCTCATATTTGTTATCATGTCAACAAATGTAGACTTCAACATAAAACAAAAGCAAGAGGAAAAAAAGATCTAATTAAAATAAAATGAGAGCTAATCTACTAGCATAAAATAAAATCTAAGCTACTAACATAAAGGAAAAGAAAGCATCTAAATAGAAAAGATCATGAATTAAAATTGCATATAAGAAAATTACAGAAGAAGAAAATGGCTAAGTGGCCATGAAAAAGAAAAGAGGGTTTTTTGTTTATTTTTGAGCCTAAAATTAAACTAACTAAAGAGGAGGCTAAGTGCTCATTACATGAAATATAAAGGGTATTTATACACATTTTGAAACCCTAATCATATTTTAGGGGACTGCCCAAACTACCCTCTAGGAAGTGTAGTCTCCAAGTTGTCGTTAGCATAAGCATAATCGAGCATTACATATGCATGTAACTTTAATCTCTACTAACGTGTGCATTAGCTTCTAATTGTACAACATGGTAAGTGAGTAGGTGGGGTCCTTCATGTTGCATGAAATGATTTATTTTTCATCTTCATTTGTTTCCTTCTCTTATGCATGCATATCTTCATGAAGCCTCCTGTAATTTCCATTCAATTTTTCTACAAATAAGAACAAGGAGGAATTAATTTAAAGGACAAAAACTTGTATATTTTTAGCCTTAAGGACATGACCTTAATATTTTAACCACAAAGACAAACATTCTTCTAAAATTAATCATAAGGACAAACATTCTTTCAAAATTGTTCATAAGGACAAACATTCTTTCATAATTCCAACCGAACTAAAAAATAATACCTAAAAAATGCTACCGCTAACTACAAACTGATACCTAAAAACTGCTATCAATAACTAAAAACTGATACCTAAAGAAAGCTGTCAATTAGGCTAAAATACCGAAGGTCTTTCTTTGAGGCTAAAGCGTTGAGAAATCTTGTCCTTGATAATAATTTCCTGTAAATATAAAATGTGCAAATAAATATTCTCAAATTAACATATGCACAAAAATAACTATTTTACCTCTATATGAAGATGAATAAATGACGATTTGAAAATAATTTGAATTTTTGTTTAAACATGTTAAGACACCCTATATGCTCATTTATTTAATTAAATTAGATTAAATATAGAAGTAAAAATATGTACATTTACGTGCATATGATTTACCAAACTCAAAATATAAAAAATCCAGTACTATTCCTTCAATATTTTACTAAAATCTCTTACCATTTGCATCAAAAACAATCAAAACTTATGTTTGAGTAGATCCAGTTCGAACAACAACATCTCCTTACTTCGGATCAATCAAGGTATGAATTTGTAAACTCTAATATTTTAGTCGATTTGTAAATAAAAATTGGGTAATATTTTATCCATTTTTATTGTAGAATGGATCCTAATTTTGTTCCAAAGATTTGCTATTTTGATGGTAAATTTGCTATTAATGATCAAATGCGTGGAAAGTATGTCGATGGTTCTTACAAACCGGTAAAAGTTCGTAAAGGCTCAAACTTAGAATAATTAAAAGAAATGGTTTACAAAGCAACGAAGATAAAACCGAAGGAGTTCGATATTAATTTAGTTTGCAATTGGCCAACTGACTCCGGATCTAAAGCAATAAAAAATGTTGACGATGACGACATTGAATTAATGTTTTCAGCCGTATCTAATTCCATATAGTTGTTTGTTGGAAAAAGTAAAAGGATGATAGTAGAACAACATGTACCGACACCCGTAGTTAACAATGGTATTGAAGATTATTCAAGAATGGCGAAGACCATAAACACTACTCAAGGAAATGTCTCTCCCAATTACAGTAATCCGCCTATGAATAAAGCGAACTATGGACAACAACAAATGTTCTTCGGATATCCTCCTTTCATGAATTATCTGTAAATCGTATAATTTAGTTATCCATATCCGATGTAGGATAGTTTTGCACATATGAGTCGAAGGTAACACATATTTAGTAGTCTTCTTATATCATATTAAATTCATTGTATTAAAGTTGATACTAAATTTAAATTTTCATCTATAGTTTTTTTCCACTGCAACATGTGACGCAAAATAGTGTTGGACCATCGAATAGCCATAGGTCTTGTCCAATGCAGCCCACACCCTTTGAATTATATCATATGAGCCAACAATATGTTTTGTTTTCTTATGCTAATTAATTATGTTGCATTTTTGTAACCGTATTAATTATGTCGTATATTTATATTGCAGCTTTCTGGCACATGTTGTTGATACACAGTCAAGCATTCAACCAACAAATGACGTTGGGGTTCGAAATATGTCCGGTGACGATATGGGTATAGATGTTAATGCAAATGTGCACTTCGATCATGCTGTTAATAGCACAACTGTTGTCACTAGACCCGAGAATAATGGGATCAGTAACATGCAAGTAAACAAGAAACCACTAAATTATGATTTTGGAGTTGAAGAAAATGCTCATGAAGATAGGGATGAACTGAACATGGAGATACCTCTAGATGATGATTTGTGTGATGCTTAACTGATGACTAGATCTGTCGTTGCAAATTTGCAGTTCAACAACGAATTATTCTCATTGTTTGTGTTCAAAATGGTTTAAAAGTTGGCATGGTATTTGAAAGCAAAGAAAAATTTCTACAACAGTTAAGTGAATGGTTTATTTTACATGCTCTTTTAAGCCGATTAAGTCAAAAAAAATTAAATACACCGCCATTTGCAATGTCGATTCAAATTGTCCCTAGAGAATACATGTTATAGTGTCAAAAAATCTGAATCCGGATGGTGGTTTATTAAAAAATATCCGTGCAATTGCGATACATAACTCGTGCTTGACTGAGGATAAACTTACTAGTAGAGGAATGATATGTAGCTCTATATGTATCTTATATGATAGTGAAAATGAAACTATTAAACATCTATTTTTGTATTGGGCTTACGTGAATGAGAAATGGAATAAATTAAAAGCAATTGAAGGATATCATTCTCTATACATTGACTCCATGGATTAATGACATTGGATTCTTGATAACACTAAAATAAAACATGTGAAAGGTAACACTATTTTTATCATTGTGAAATGGACTTACCTTGTAGTTTGGACCTAGAAAAATGATGGACTATACTAGAGCAAATCCATGATTTTTGACTAACTTTTCTACTGCATTGTGGTTAAGATCAAGCATGTTAATGCTTCTTGAGAAATGTGATTTCAATCCTCTTCTTGGGTAGAGGACTTAACTCTCTATTTCTTTGATTTAGTGTTTTTCTAGGTTTTTTCCATTCTTTAGTGCTTTAGTTGTTTTTTCCTAATACTGGTTTTTCTCTGTAACACTATTTTATTGTTCAATAAAACTGGCAGGGGGCAGTCAACCTCCCTTGCTTCTATAATATATATAATTTATATTAGTGAAAATATAAATTTAATTATTTAATATATATCCCTTGGACATCACTGGCATATAACATTGTAAATTATACACATGTTACCATATTACTCGTAAGTTAGATCATCATTTTCAATATAGTAATATTATTCGTATTATGAATACGAACATATTAAAAATTAAAACATACAATTAAATTAAAACAAAGTTAATAAATTAATTTTAAGTCAAATTAATAATAAATATTATTATTAAACAACAACAAATAAATAAATAAAATTGAATACGATTCAAATAAATTGAAAATAGACATACACTATTTTATCAAAATACTAAATATGATTTAGTACAACCTATAAACACAAAATAAGGTTTTGAGGAAGTTAATAAAATGTTTTTTTTAGATTGATCTTTCACCCCTCCTGCCAATGCACATGATCAAATAAATACCCAATTTTAAAAGTTCATAGCCAAGATGCACCGAGAAAGAGATATTGGGCATCCGACAAGATTAGTACATAACAGTATTCATGTGTTGGATAGTGAATTACTTATGATTGTTGAGGGAATAAAAGAGTTACGTACTTGGGATCAATGGATGATTACAAAATGACTCAATTAAAAGTCATATACTGGTTAAATATTTATAAATCAAAACATAGGATCTTAGTGTGACAATGTGTTGTAGTCTTTAGACTTGAAAATACTATGTAGCTTAAACAAGGATGTTATGCTTTGATTTTAGTCAACTCACGACATTGCGACAATGTTATGGTTCCTTTTAGGTGTATGCCAAATCATTTAAAATGGGAGACTATTCAATGGAAGAAAATTTTCATTTTTGTATTTAAATTGTTTCCATTATTAGTGTCTAAATCATGGCCTCTTCTTCTACGCAGGTGCTTGTTAGTATAGAGTGTATAAGTTGGGAATTAGGTTGAAACATATAACTATTTCTCTATTAGTTTATTGTATAATCCTATTAAACATTTTTGAATAGGTTTTACCATCTATGTACTCTTAAATTATTTGTAATGCCACTTAAATAGGAATTAAAATTAATCCAAAGAAAATACCGCTAACACCCACTTTGGCCAATTATGAAAAATGAGTGAAGAAGACAAGCACCTTTGTCCAAGTGGTTAATTGATTCGGCTTTGGTGCAGGATGTCACAAGTTCGAAACTTGCTTTCGAACGTTTATTTGACATGTGATATGTTGTCCCAATGATTTGTTGTATATAAAGTACCAGTTCAAAAAAAATGAGTGAAGAAATAGTCAACCGCAATTATAAAACCCAGCAATAGCTTCTCTTATCATCAATTTATAACGAAGCATACTGAAATTATTTTTCCTTTAGGAATAAATTATAGCATGAATTGATTGTTTTTCTTTTACTATTCATAGTATGGAAGGTATTTAATTTTGCCGTAATCTCATTAAATTAAATATTGAATTTATTGTAGTTTTTGTTAATGTTTTGTTTTAAGATAATATGTATTATAAATTAAATTTTGATGGAAATAGTAGCGCATATGCTAATTTAATTTTTGACGGAAAAAATATTCAAAATTTGACAGTATCGTAAAATCATTTTTTGATTATGTTGTAGTAGTTCGGAAACTATTCGCAAAAATTTAGTTTTGAGCGAAATTTGATTTGAGGGAGGAAATATAATATCAAAACGTTGGTTTATTTTTGGGAAGAGCAAATCCGGGAGGAAAAATGAAATTTTAAATTGGTGGGTGTTGGGAATAATTTAGTGGGTTAGAAGAAAAATGGACGAGAGGTGTATATTTGGTGTGTGTAGATAGTAACACCCCTTTTAAATAGAAAGAATGAAAATAAAAAAAAGCATTTTTTAAGTTATAAGTTCCGTGTGCTGGTGTTGAGAGCATGAATAATACCTGTACGAGTAAGTTGTTTCTCATATGAAGGTAATAGCGTTAAGTGTACCATCTTTTGGAGCACCATATTTTACACTTTCTAATAAATAGTGTAAAAGATGGTACCTTGGTACTGCACTAAGTTTCTATTAACCAAAGAATTATAACATTTGATTCTACTCTTATAAAAGAAAAGCGAAATTACTAAATTGTCATTTTTATGATATATTATTTCTTTATTTTTCACTATATTTATTCTATTAAAAAAGTAGTCATTTAGTAAGTTTTTATCTTCCTTTACTAAATTGTTGTTCCACTAATACTAATCTCTCATAAAGAAGTAAAAGTTAGGGTTCGTCTAGGAAACTGTTAAAGTAAGAACGTTAAGGACATAGTGGATGAATGGACAAAAAGGAGGAACGAAACCAACTAAGCACATGAATCGAGTACATGCTTACGGCGTGCTCCTAAGGTTGTGGAAGCCTAACTTCATTCTCCAAAATACTTGCCTTTGGCAGAAATGCAAAATATCTGAAGTTGTAAATCTAGCAGGGTAGCCTTCAACGGCTAGATTTATAGTGATGGAGGTATCAGGGGTAGCAGAACGTTAGTTGTTGGGTGGAAGTTGGCATAGAAGCCAAGACAGTCGCGAGAATGGTGGTTTAGGTAGAATCTAGCACGATAGACTATTGGATCAGCCACATTGAACAGTGGGATACAAAAGGAAAATTTAAACAAAGTACTTTTTATTTATTATTATCATAAATAATGTTTAACATTAAATCATGTTTTATGTTTCATCGGATGATTTTGATTTGGATTTTAAATTATATTATATTATCATTTCCACATAACGATATAACTTTAATTACAATGTCATTATTTGCTCAAAGCATTTTAAAATAAAGTTTATTATTAATTTAAATTACATTTATTCAATTGTAAATATATAATAATTTATCATATATAATAATATACATATATGTACAAATATATTTATATAAAAAAAAATTAATAATAATAAAATTTGATCAAATATTGATAAGATATTTGATCGTAAATTTAAATAGTACATATTTAGATTTAATATTTCATAAATTGATATTATACATTTAAATGATTGTAATTCAATTTAATTCAAATATCAAATATTCGAATTAAATGTATAATGTATTAACATATTATTGTTGACTAATGGTGTAGATATGTAAATATTTATTAGTAATACTAATATTAAGATTAAAATGTTTACTCCGTAGTGTTAGAAATAAGTATATATAGATGTTCAGAATTATAGTTTGAACTCATCAGTGCATGTTGTGTGTAAAAAGGAGTTTGTATGTGAAACCTATACTAATTTGAGTACTCAGGGTTTATATGTAATTTCATAGGAGTTAAGAAGGTTTAGTATAAAATGACCTCCTCGTTCGTATCTGAGCTATAACCCTAGGTATTGCACTTTGAAGGAATTTTCATCGCCACTACACTTTTCTAGAAACAACGCGACCACCTTCTCCAAACTTCATAAGATAAGAGCTTTCCGATGACGGTGTTAAATCATCACTCAAGCACACTACCGAAATCCTAATCTATAGTTGATGTTCTAATGTCATCGCCTACATCGCCGTAATCAAACTTGGCAACACTAGAGTTCCACCCTATTACTTTTGACCCTATCGATCATCATCTCCGGTACTAGAGCTCGTACTCTAATGATATCGACTTGGATATGTATTGGATGCATGTACATGGTTATGCATGAACAATGAATAGAAGAACCCCTTTTTTTAATCAATTTACTTTGAAACAATTTTAAAATTTGAGTTTGCTTGAAAAATAATTCGAAATTTTTTCTCGATAGTCATGTTGGACGAAAACACCTTGAACCGTCAGCTTCACTTTTGATAGATCATATCTCTAACGAAATGATAAAGTTGCAAAGTTCACCTTAGGATGTAATTTATTTGGAGAGCGATAATATAGTTTTGTATCATGTAGAATGAGGACTCTAGGTATGTTTATAACACTTATGGACTATGTAAAATATCTAATCCATATCCATCACTAAAGGTATGACCCATTGTAAGTGAGATCTTATCTCAATGATTAATTAAACCTATTTAGCTAATTCATTCTCATATATATAGGTCCATCTTATTTTGAAATAATTTTAAAAGTTTCAACTACCAAAAATAATGTGTATGTATAATTATGTTTAAATTATTATATTAGCTTAAAAATAATTACATAAATATATAATAGTTATAGATATTTTATTAATAATTTTTAAGCACACTATTATTAACTAAAAATAATAAATTAATTGATATAACCGTTATATTTATTTTTATAATAAAAATTTATAACTTAATTGAGCAATGGACTTATATAAATTATTTCAGTAAATTAATTTTGGTTGAATTCTTAGAGTTTTAGTTGTGTAACTCCCAAGTATGAACTCGGCCTACAGTAATGTTCAAGAAATTTAAATGCTAAAGTCTATGCAAACCTTGCCGATGCACATTAGTGGACATGAGTTTAGTATTTACAGATTATCTAGAAAAAAAAATCCAATTTCTTTTCTTTTAAAGAGACACCCTTAAGCAGCGATATATTGTGGACATTTTCTCTTCGTCACCACTGCTTCACTTAGATATCTAGAGCTTTGTCAATGTTCAAAACTCTGTAGATTTCAATAATTAATTATGAAGCCCAGTATTAAAGTTCACTGTTAAATCTGATAATTGTTATTGATTAACCAATTTGCTTCGACAAAAAACTTTGACTTTACGGTGCCTACCAATTACAATGATACCAACCTTTTATTTTGAAGGAGATGAATCATCTCTTAAACAATGTTGCACTTCAAGTGGTTCAATAATACCCAACTATGTTCTTAACACGATCATCGTTGTTGTGTGATTGATCAAAATCAAAGTATTATTTAGACACTTAAGACTTATAGTATATATTCTAAATTGAAAAGATTATTGCACATCATCATGTGAGATCTTTTATTTCACTTTTAACTTATAAAAGACACTCTATGAGTCGTTTTATCATTGTTTCTAACGACTACACATACCTAACCCTGTGGTCCTTCTAATGGTAATGAATAATTCACCTTCCATCATATGCAGAGCGTGATCCAGACCAGTCTCTACAAATATATCAATATCCCATTCTCGATACACCTTAACTATGAGCATTTAAAGCCAAATGTTTATTTATACGATTCAATAACCATGTTAATAATAAATTTGTAACTACAATCGATTAAATACTTTTCCTAAGAATTTTATACTCGTATATATTTTATGTATTTACAACATTAATCAATATAATATGTATAGTAGAATATAAAACTAAAAGCTTACTTTTTTCAAACAAGATTAACTATAAGGGTTAAGTTATATTGTCAAATAACATAATTTCCCCTATAGCACATCGTTAACTCTATCAATCTTCCACTTTCACTTGGAGCCAATCATGGTGACTCATAACCATACTTTTAATTAGTTTTCCTAGATAAAACAAAGAAAGGGCCTTAATGAGTGGATTATTAATATTATTATTTTGTATCTTCTTTTCGATTATATATACTTCTTCATTAATGATAAACTCTTTCATCACATGTTAATTACAGGTAACATATATCGATCACTTATCAAGTTGTCTGTTCTTATTGTAATCTATATTGCATCATTGATATCACAATATGTTATTGGATTCTCAGTGGTGGAAACCATCCATATCTTTCTTACAAATTTGCACACATATACTGCTTTCATTGCATCATTATGGAAGGAGATGTGCTTTTCCTTTATGGTTGAATCTTCCATAACTTCTCATTTGGAACATTTTCAACTTAAAGCTCATTTGTCAAGGGTAAATATCAATTTAAGATTGATTTACTATTTTCAATTCCACTTTTGAAGTTCGAGTTTAAATACTCTCTCATAACATATTCTTTCTCTATAAACGATTCTTTATTGTTTTGTAAATACTCAAGAACACTCTTAACTATCATTCAATGATTTTAGCTCGGATTACATATTCGTACATTATTACAAATGCAAATTTTTACTTAGTATATAACATAGCATATATAATAACTCATACTGCCAATGCATAAGCAATCTACCTCACATTCCCCATATTAAACATTTTAGTATGGTGTTTATGTATATTAGTTGGGCAATTCCAACATCCTATTCTACCGAGTATAAACGATGTCTCTTTCAAATCCCTCGTCGACAGTTAAATAATCAAAATTTAACCGAGCTTAATACGGGTACATCATTATTAATTGGTAACAAGTTGTTTACTTATAGTAGTTGAGATGTCTTAGTTTCTTCAATGTTTTTCTTATAGACACATGATTCCTTTGCAATTTGACTAAAGTCCAACTATTTGGTTTCTCTGTCAATTCAACCTCTAAATGCATATTTAGGATCGTGTCCTAAATTAGCCATAAGCTTTATTATCGTTCCACCAACTAAACATTATCAATATACTTGTAATTCATTTTGAATTTAAAGCATGATGCCATATGGTATAATATATGCTCTCCATGAATTGTTGATAATTGAAGAGATTATCATTATACACAATCCATTTTTTTTATATACATAGTTCCTCTCAATGTGTGAGACTTTCTATTAGACATTCTATTAATTTGTGTCCTTCTAGTATAATATCCTAATTTTCGGCCTTCATTTGAAGTGCCAAAAAAATGCACTGACCAAAACAAATGGCTCAACTACCCATTGATTGCATAATATAACCGTGAGATATGGAATAACTTATGAAGGTATAATTTGACTTATACATAAATCAGGGAAACTGCGATATAATATTCTTTGTCAATAACAAAATATCCATTAGATTGGTGTATAATTATTAACTTAATAGTCATACTATTATTCCCTCATAATATAAAATCATACGTAATACTCTTAGCTGTGTTTCCTGTTTATCTTCCATGAAGTAGTAATCAAAATAAACTTATCATGCAATCCCACCATATAAATATATATACAAAAAGGATATTATTGATTGTGTCACGGTACCAATATGACTGTCTATGTACCCATTATAAGATCAAGCCCATATAGTTCATTTTCCTAAACCCAAGGGAGGGTTTAGAAATCATAACTGACCATGCTTTTCTCCTTAATCAAAGAGTTGGCACATATAATAATAATCATAATCATAATAATAATAATAGTACAACATAGTAAAGATAACATATAATCAATGTAAAAGTAATCAATAGTGATATGAGTTTGTTAACTCATGATCTCTTGGTTTCATACTCTTTCCCTACATCGTAGTGTTAGCATTGATAGAGTTAAGGGTGAGCCCTATGTGCAAATTTGTAATTTATTGTGTAATTAACTTATAATATAAGCTCGTTCGAAATGACGTAAAAATATGGTTTTATTTTCTTTTACATGTATTATTATGTAGAGATATAAATAATGAGTTAAATACTTTAAACATATTGTTACCTGCAAATTTTCTATAGTGTCAGAATTGGCTCTAATCACCGAAGAAACATTTGCAATAGAAAATGATGGACCCTGATCGAAAATGCATCCAAATACGAGCTACTTTGATCAAGATATTGCAGTTTGATAATGGATTATCCATTTTTACTAGTTGGGCCCACCTACAGATAAGCCCCTTAAATATTCAGAAGATAAGACAATAGAGTTTGCTTAGATGTTCTATACACTACAAGAAAATCAACCTTTGGTAGTGCATAAAAAATGCTACCATGACTTACTGTTGTGTTTTAGGAACGCCGTTATATGAGGTATAACTAAAAATCCAGGACTTTCTATTGCGTTTAACCCAAACACTACCCAAAAACATCTTTTTGCAGCATCCACGTAACGCTTATTGGGCACTTGCAAATGCCACCAAAGGGTTACAACCGCCACTAAAAAGTACTACCTACTACAACAGTAGCGTTTTTTAAACTCCAACATTTATATTTTTTACTGTTTATTTTGGTGCATGTTCTTTTTTGTAGCGCTTATTAAACATCAATAAGAGTTACTGATTTTCTATGTAGATTTTCTCACTGTTGTAGCTCATTCAGTCCCCACTTCCACAACATATGTATATTATATAATCGTAATTAACATATTGCAACATGAAACCAACAATCACCATATAATTTGATAGAGTTAGAGATATGCTCTAGGGACAATTATGTAATTTGTTAGATATATCTAACTCGTTGACCAATCTTTGTTCAAAATAAAGGTATTTCCTTTCTATTCTATACTTGATATAATGTAGTTATATTAATAAATTGATTTAATTAAAAGTATATTTAATAGAAAATCCATAAATGATATATTTTGTGATAGTGGTTACAAAGTGTTGTAACCGTGAGAAATTTATCACAATAAAACAAATATACCATTCTAAATGTTCCTAATCAAGATGCATCATGACCAGATATCGATGTATCCGTTGAGACTAGATTATGTAACGCTCTGTAAATGTTAGGCGGTTGTTTACTCATGACTGCTGGGGGCACCTAGGGGTTACATACTGATATTTATTGGATAACTATAGAATGACTCATCCGAAAGTTTTCTATTGGTTAATATAACTAAGGTCAAACGGAAAATATTGACGTGACTGATTTACATAGTTCTCTCGACTTGAGAATACTGTGGATCTTCAATATAAAACTTCGCTTTGATTATAGTCAAATCATGGAATGGCGTTACATCGAGTGACTATAGTTGGATCGAGTGGAAGTATTGGAACTGAAGCCCTATTCAAGAGAGGATTCGTCTCCTTAGTTATATGGGGTTAGTATCATGGTCAATTCAAGTCAACTCAAAGTCAAAGTCTCTGGCTAGAGCATTTCGGTTAATAATAATTGTTATTATTGAACCAAAGACATTGTGTTTGGACTCTAAAGTTGAATGTGGACGATGTTGCAATTTTGACCATTACCAAATTTCATAAGTCCTAACATAATAGGGTTTTGACGAAGAGAATTGGTGTAAATAATTGTCACTACCAAGTACTGCTTATAATAAGTAAACTTAGATTTTACTAAAAGATGTGCAAGCGATAAATTTAGCCAAAATGTCACACCACCTGCTAAGTGATGTGTGAACGTTAATATTCGAATAGTTCTATATTAATCGCTGACTGAATTTGTACATTTGAGTCGTACAACTGAAATGATGAATGTTCTAAATGACCAACGTGATTTAATTAATTAATTTAATTAATTTATAATTGTTGTATATTAATTAAATTAATTAATATTTATGAAATATTAATTACTAAATTTTTATTTAATTTGTTTGAATCCCTTATCATTTAGCAAGTGCGTATATATATATATATATATATATATATATATATATATATATGAGTTATAAACGTGCATATTGACATATGATATCCTTACAGTGTTTAAATTTGATTCAAACATGACAAATACTACAAATGGAGCTTTAAATAAATTAAATAAATTAAATAAATTAATATTTGTGAAATATTAACTATTAAAATATTATTTTATTTTATTTGAATAACGTTAGCATTCAAGGGTATGCGTATATAAAAGTTATAAACGCGCACACATTTGAATTATATTTAAATGGGATTGATGCTAATGAGATTTTGGAAATTTTTAAGGGTTCATGTGGCACTATTTATGGCTAGCCATGCATGTAGAAGAGAGAGGAACCAATTAACATTTAAAAAGGAATTAATAGGGGAAAGTTTTAAGAATGAATATGAAAGGTTTCTATCATTCTTTTAAAACACATCTCCCTTTATTTTCTTATACAATTGATTATTTCCTGTCATAATCATCCCTCTTGCTATTCATCAGAGAATTTTGAATTATCATGACTTCCTAACCTTTAAATTTGAAGATTGATTCATGGAATCTAATAGCCTTTGAGTCACTATTCAAGATGCATTCTCTTGGCAATATCTCAAGGTGATATTTCTAATTTTATATATTCACCATTCAACTTGTTTATGTAATTTAGATCCATCTCCTATTTCATCTCATTTGTATATTTTTTTATTTGGTCAAATAGATTGTATCCTTTTTTTCCATCTTAATTAGTTACAAATGTTCATCATGTTCTTTTAATTTGAATCTGTTTTAATATGTATTTTGATAGTTTGCCAATTCTTGTTGTCATTATAAGATCTACATTACATAATCCCATATTTAATTATTTTTCATTGCTTAATTATTTAGATCTGAAACCTTTGCAACATATACATATGTGTCTGATTTGTCCTATCTACTTTGTTGTTGTTTCAAGTTTTTTTAATAAAAAAACATCTTTTGATTGAAATCTAAGTCTTAATTAATGAAATATTTCTGTTACTGATTCAAGTAGAAAACATATGTAATTTATTTATGTTTGCAAGTATGTTTAGTGTTCAATATTTCAAATTCAATCTTTTGGTTTTTGGATACTTCTGTTTAAAGTAAAAAAAAGAATTTTGTTTATAAACATAATTGGACTTTATTGCAAAATATCATAAACCTTTGGATTTCCTTTTAAAATTAAAGTTGGGCTTTAGTTGTTACTTTATATTTGAACATATACTAAATTATAAATTTTAACATAAAGATGTATTAGGTTTAAAACATTATTTACAATGGTTTTTGTATGTGTATATATACACACACAAATTTATGTGCGTGTGTATACATACATACACACACATATATATACATACATATATATATATTTGAACTAAATTTATATGATGGACTTTATGTAAAATCATAATTTTTTTAACCTTAAAAACTTTTGATTTTGAAACTAGGTTCAAAATTGCTGATCTTTTTGGAGTTATAAAAGTGACACTTAATTTTATCTCATTTATATGTATATGTATATTGCATATATATTTAAATATATGCATGTATATTTATTTTAAATAATACTATGGACAATAAAGACATATATGTAGGAATATCATCTCTATACATTATCAGATTTATTGCACTTACATAATTTATAGTAAAGTACATTTGGACAACAGTTGCATTTTATGCCATGAATAAACTGCTAATTAATATCATTTAATGACCCAATCAATTTAATTAAAAGGAGAGAGAAAATGGAAGGTTACTCTCTTCATATAATATTTATTTTTCTCTCAATTAATTATCTGTTTCTAGGGAAAGAAATGAATGGTTTCCTTTCCTAAATTAACTCGTATAAACATTTGTTAAGTGTATTTGATGCACTATATGTCAAATTAATGTAATTTTATACTTCCTTTTAACCAACTATAAATAAAACAAGACTTTATTTAATATTTTATTTAGATAAGATCTAAATACCTTTAGACTTCGTAGGCCCATTATTGATCCAACATTGATAATTTCTTTGAAATTCACTCATTTCTTCTACTGCGAGCTGGCCTACTTCCAATGATATTGGAGCCCAATAACCTATGCGCTCTAAATTATTCGTGTTAGGTCTAACTAATTAAGGTTGTGCACTTAGTACAGTGTCTTAAAAGGTGATGTCTAGGATTGGAATTGGGTAATCAAGTACCTTGTCCTACGTGGTTACCTTCCTGGCCTGAAAGGTGATGTGAGCCTAAAGGTTGCCCGTAATAGAAAAGACCCAATTTAAATTATGCCTTGGTCTAATTTTCAAAATAGCTTTGAAAATTAAGATATGATTTTAAATTTAAAAGTTAAATTTATCAAGTATTACATTAAAGGTTATAATACAACTTAAATTTTCAAAATGTTTGAAAATGTAATGAAAATTTTATAATGTTTGAAACTGTTAATTTCAAAATTTAAAATTTGTTAATAAGATTAATAAAATAAATTAATTAAACGAGTTAATTAATTAATACTTACATGCATGTATTATATATATTGATATATGTTCTTTTAAAGTGTTAAGATAACATAAGTATACATATATGTAAGATAAAATTTGAAATTGATATAATTTAATTATAATTATTTGATTAAATAAATTTAAAGGTTAATTAATTAAATAAAATACGCATATATAAGATATATGTGTTATACTGTAGAGGTTGTAGTATACATTATAAAGGTTATAATAGATATGTCCAATATAAAAGTTGTATTGAATTACTAATTTAAAATTAATTAAAGAGTTTAATTAAATAAAATTTAATTAATAAAATATCATACATAAGACTATCATATAAGTAACATGAAATATAAAATTTATATTACAATAAAACTTATATGATATGAACGTATAAACTAGAATGGAATATTAAAGAAACCTAAATAGACTTAAGGAATAAATACATATGTAAATATACGTATACTGTAATTTCTGATGTGTCTGACACTTGAATCACGAGGGTATTTCATAAAAAATATATTATTCCATAAGTCGATATCACTTAATACAATCTATTGAAGATTATGAATCTTCAATATAATGTTGTCCACTACCATATTTATTAATAAATTATTTGCATACTCCTTAGTTGTTGAGCAAACTCAAGCTGGGGATGTTATGTGTAGTATTATTAATATGTTGATTAATATATTGAATAGATGAGGTATGATAACTATATGTATTTGTTGAGGAAACTCAAGGTACATATATGATACTTAGGCCATCAGGATATGGTAGGTACAAGTGAATAATCTCATTCGATTTGTTGAGCAAACTCAAGGTCGAAATGAGATTAGGACAAGGAAAAATAGGTCAGGAGTACTATTTTATACAACCGATAAGGAATTATCCATTGTTTGTGGGTGTATGATTTGTTGAGAAAATTCAAGGTAAGAATACCAGAACGGACGAGTCCTAACACCCACTAGTGAAGTCGAAAGACTTCTATGTTTCATCTTAGGATTTGGAGAAATATAAAAGACTAATGGGAACCTTATTAGAAAAATGAAACGGTAACATTTAACCTTTCTAATATTGTATGAATATATGCTAACTAATGTTATAATTGTATATAATGATAATTTTGTGCATTTCATATGATTGATAAAATGTTTATCAATTAACATATACAAACGAACTGAATTGAAATTTGACAAATGGAAATAGAATAACCACTATTAAATTCCTATTGCATGTTAACGTTTCAACACCCATGCAAGTGCCTAATTTTATAACTACTGAATACATTCGTGGTTTGGTCACTTATGCATTTATTTGGTCAAGACCATGTATTGCATTCTATCAGTTTCGAATTGTAAAAGCAATACAAGACTATGGATATTTGATCCATATACAATTGCATATAGACGTTATATGGTGAATGGTCAAAGTTTGTAATGTACAATATTTCGATGAAATTAGTTCATCCAAAAAACCAAATAAACCTCAGTGCGAGATTGAGTAATCAATCTGATTGATTACAAAAGGGATCATATTGTGTTAATGTAACATAAGACCAAAAACTACAAGATAAATATAAGAACTCGATCGCTGAAATGTCATTTTAATCGATTTACGTAAAGTGCAACATATTTGAGGTCCTTAAATGTGAAGGAAAATCGAATGCACTTTTGATTTTGTTATGATATTGTATTATGTTTTTCTTTTGAATAGTTTGACCATTTGAAAGGAAAACGATTGTATAAGAATAGATGTAATTTAAGATAAAGTTGGGATGAAGAGAATGACTAGTCACTTCTGCTTTATAGAGAAACATTGGAAACGAGAACTGTAATCATAATTGATACTCAATATTGGAATATGAAATATGATTTCTATTCCGAAATATATTTTCATATAGAAATTGTTTTCTATGAGATTTATTTCTTTGAGCTCAAGATATTTGATCAACGAACTCTCCCCTGTAAATAGTTGCAGTGTATGAAATCAAAAAATTGTATTAAGTGAATGATGGACCTCCGAATTCTGTACGTTATTATAGTAATAGTGGAAATAGTGGAAGCATCCCATATAACACTTATTAATTGCATCATAGTACGAAAATTGTTTCCGTAAAACTTACCATACATTATTTATGAAATAATGATTATTTTTGGTATCGACTGAAAAAATAAACATAGTTATATTTCAATATGAATATTATGAATACTCTTTGTGAAATAAAAATATAATGTGATAATTTTTTTGTAACAAAAGGGATGCATTAGAGAATACAAAAATATCTAATATTATTTATGGTTATTTTGGAATTACAGACTAAGCTATAAATTTGAGAAATAGTTTTATTGTATGATTTTGAATCATATGACACTTGTTATTTATATCTCAAACAATAAAGGGCTATGCACCCATTTAATGGAAGTATCATAAGAGTTGATGAACTCTTTGAATTGATACATATGGATGTATACAATCATAATTATACAAATACCAAAACGGTTCCATGTACTTCGTCATATTCATGGATGAGTTATCATCGATATGGACATGTATATTTGATACACATGTGGTATGTCTATGCTAAACTTATAGAATATAAAACCGAAGTGAATAATATAACAAGTGATAGAAATGATTTGATTTGATCGAATGAGTAAGTATATTAGAAAATATTCTGAACGTTCTTAAAATGAATAAAGATTCAATCTCAAAATTAATCCTCCATATGATACATAATGATGCATCGATATTGCGTAATCAAACTTTGTTGGACAATGTACAATTGATTATGAGTGAAGTTGAGTTAGTTTCTTTCTATAAGGTAATGTACTTAAGGGTATTACACAAGGTTAATATTATTTTATCTGAATAACAGTTTATAAAATTTTACAAGATGAGGGTTTATAAGAAACTCCAACATATGCTAGGCCAAGGAATTAGCAGTTAGTGTGAGTCGAAAGATTGCACGTAATAATTGTTCATAAGGGATCTTATATGAATCTCCCCAAAAGAGTTTTTGGAAGACTATCATTGGATGACATATTTATGTTTTGAACATAATTTTTGTAAACTAAAACCAAATATTTTTTATAAATAAAGAAATTCATAAAACATTTATGAATACCTATTCTGCTGCATTAAGAAACAATTGTCGTTTCCTACCAACTTCACCATGAAGGAATTTCTTTGGGAATTACTGGTGGTAAAATGGAATTGGGTACGATCAATAGATAATACTAATTAGATGGGATGAACTGAAATTAACTAACCTAAACGAATACAACGAATTAGTGCATCGAATAAGTATTCTCGTACATTAAAGAGAAACTACGAGTTTCTTATTAATGTTGAAAATGTATAATCCTAGATTGTTTAATTAAGTCATGAGTATGTTGACTCTATATGGTATGATGCCCACATCCGAAAGAATTCCAAGTACGCTATCAAAATATAGTTTTGTTGGTCGTAATTGAAGGGATATGATCCATTGATCATGTCTGTGTCTTTATGAGTAAGACTAAGGCAGCTGGAATTAAATGAGCAATGTTGATAAGAATAATATCGAAAATTTCAGTTGTTGAAATTAGCGTAATAGATTTAATATTCAACATGCTCAAGTAATGACTTTATTTACTCACAAAATTATTGCATGATAAGTCCTAGTGTTTTGGTATATATGTTGAAATGGAAAATTCTACATAACGATTTAGAGTAAGTTGTTTACATATATTAACCAAAAATGTCTCAAAGTCAATGTGAGCGATATTGAGTTTGTAGGTCTTTGGATATGATCTAAAAAATGATACAAACGTATCATTTTATAAGCATCAAGATTGAATAAGTTCTTTGATAGAAATATCAAATATTTTGATTTTCAATCAAAGTGCAGTGGAAGCATGTGTTCATAAGAAAGAACGTTAAAAGGTACATTGATATTTCTAAACTATAAGTAAACAACATGTTGTTGATTTTAACAATGTACTTGTGTCAAAATCAGCCTTAGTTGTTTAATACTCAACATTGGATTAATAAATGATGTCTTTTATAGTAAGTATAAAAGATGTCGAGAATGTCCCGAATGATATGCAAGGACACCTTATTAAAATGTTTGATACGGAACATGTAAGATCGATATGTTCTCTACGATATCATGATTTGTTTATGTTTTTGATACATAAAACAAATATCAAATCCAAATTGATATCACTAAATGGTAATTTGAAGTATTCTTATGTATTTATAAAATACAAAAGAATTGTTTATAGAAACAAAAACTCCTTATTGAGGAGTGTTTGGATTCCAACTTTATAAGTGATATTTAGTATAGCACGTCAATAATAAATTCAAGTTAAGAATCATTAAGTTGGAAATGTTTCAAATGAAATCCGTGGCTGATTCAATGAAAAGACTAAGTACATCACCTTGAATAATGGCGCAGTAAAAACAATGTATATAAAAATATAAGTCGATTTCAGAGGTTGAGAATCTCATAGCATTGTTATATGATAACAATGTCACGATGTAGTTTATAACAGACCTTACAGCTCACTAGATGTTGTGAGACATACTCCGAATTGTTTCAGATGATAAAGTAGTTATCACCGTCAGTGAGAGTCGATTGACGGAGTAGATAATTAAAACATAATAGCACACCCGTTCATAAAGGGACTGACCTAATTGGTTTTGAGAAAATTGATTGGAGAAGTTGGAATAAAATTTTATAATTGACCCTAAGTGCAAGTGGGAGATCGATAGAGTTATGGATATGCCATAGGAGCAATTATGTAATTTGTTACATATATCTAACTCGTTGACCAACCTTTGTTCGAAATAAAGGTATTTTTTTCTATTACATACTTGATATAATGTGGTTATATTAATTAATTAATTTAATTAAAAGTATATTTAAAAGAAAATCCATAAAGGGTATGTATTGTGATAGTAGTTACAAAGTGTTGTAACCATGAGTAATTTATCACAATAAAACAAATATACCATTTTAAATGTTCCTAGTCAAGATGCATCGAGACCGAATATTGATGTATCCATTGAGACTAGAGTATGTAACGCTCTTCAATTGTTGGGCAGTGTATTTCTCATGACTGTTGGAGGCACCTAGGGTTACATACTGATAGTTGTTGGATAACTATAGAACGACTCACTCAATAGTTTTCTATTGGTTAATAAAACCAAGGTCGAACAGAAAATATCGATGTGACTGATTTACACAGTTATCTCGACATAATAATACCGTGGATCTTCAATATGAAAGCTCCTCTTTGATTACAGTCAAATCATGGCATGGCGTTCCATTAAGTGACTATAGGTGGGTCTAGTGGAAGTATTGGAAGTGAAGTACTATTCAAGAGAGAATTCATCTCCTTAGTTATATGGGGTTAGTATCATGGTCAATTCAAATCAACCTAAAGTCAAAGTGTCTGGCCAGAGAATTTCGGTTAATAATAATTGTTATTATTGAACTAAAGACTTTGTGTTTGGAATATAAAGTTGAATGTGGACGATATTGGAATTTTGACCATTACCAAATTCCATAAGTCCTAATATGATATAGTTTTGACGAAAAGAATTTGTGTAAATAATTATCACTATAAGGTACTGATTATAATAAGTAAATTTAGACTTACTAAAAGATGTGTAAGCGATAAATTCCGCCAAAATGTCACACCACCTGCTAAGTGACGTGTGAACGTTAATATTCGAATAGTTCTATATTAATCGCTGACTAAATTTACACCTTTGAGTCGCACAACCGAAATGATGAATGCTCTAAATAAACCACATGATTTAATTAATTTATAATTGTTGTAAATTAATTAATTAAATTAATTAATTATTAATTACTAAATTTTTATTTAATTTTTTTGAATGCCCTTAGCATTTATTAATGCGTATATATGAGTTATAAATGCACATATTGATATATGATATCCTTACAGTGGTTGAATTTGACATAAACATGATAAATACTAAAAAGGGAGCTTTAAATAAATTAAATTAATTAGTATTTGTGAAATATTAACTATTAAAATATGATTTTAATTTATTTGAATAACATTAGCATTTAATGGTGTGCGTATATAAAACTTATAAACACGCGCACATTTGAATTGGATTTAAATGAGATTGATACTAGTGAGATTTTGGAAATTTTTGAGGGTCCATATGGCACTGTGCATGTAGAAGAGAGAAAGGATCTGATTAAGCAAAAATGAATTAGTGGGGGAAAGTTTTAAGGAAGGAATAGGAAAGGTTTTTATCATTCCTTTAAAATACATCTCCGATTTCCCTTTATTTTCTTATGCAGTTGAGTTATTTCCTGTCATAATCATCCCTCTTTCTATTCTATCAAAGAATTTCGAACTTTCATGGCTTCCTAACCTCTAAATTCAGAGATTGATTCATGGAATCTAATAGCCTTTGAGTCACCATTCAAGGTGCATTCTCTTGGCAACATCTCAAGGCGATAATTCTAATTATATATATCCATCATTCAACTTGTTTATGTAATTTAGATCCATCTTCTATTTCATCTCATCTGTGTATTTGTTTTTTGGTCAAATAGATTAGATCCATTTTGTTCCATCTTAATTAATTACATATGTTCACCATGTTATTTTAATTCGAATCTGTTTTAAGTTATAATTTGATTATTTGCCAATTCTTATTGTCATTATTAGATCTACATTATAAAATCCCATATTTAATTATTTTTCATATTGCTTAATTGTTTAGATCTGAAACCTTTGCAACATATACATATGTGTTTGATTTGTCCTATCTACTTTGTTGTTGTTTCAAGTTTTTTATTTAAAAAACATCTTTCGATTAAAATCTAAGTCTTAATCAATGAAATATTTCTGTTATTGATTTAAATAGAAAACATAAGCATGTTTGCATGTATGTTTTGTGTTCAATATTTCAAATTCAATCTTTTCTTTTTTGCATATTTCTGTTTAAAGTTAAAAAAAGAGTTTTCTTTATAAACATAACTGGACTTTATTGTAAAAGATCATAAACCTTTTGATTTCCTTTTAAAATTAAAGGTAGGCTTTAGTTGTTACTTTATATTGGAACATATACTAAATCATAAATTTTAACATAAGTACGTATTAAGTTTAAAACATTATTTACAATGATTTTGTATGTGTATACACACACACAAATTTATGTGCATGTGTATACATACATACATACATACATACATACATACATATAATTTGAATTGAATTTATATAGTGGACTTTTATGTAAAATCACAATTTTTTAATCCTAAGAACTTTCAGTTTTGAAACTAGATTTAAAACTGCTGATATTTTGGAATTATAAAAGTAATACTTAATTTTGTCTCATTTATAAGTATATGTATATTGTATATAAGTGTAAATATATGTATTTATATGTATTTTAAATAATACTATGGACAATAAATACATATATGTAGGAAATATCATCTCTGTACATTATCGCATTTGTCACACTTACATAATTTACAGTAAAGTACATTTGGACAACAGTTTCATTTTATGCCATGAATAAATTGCCAATTAATATCATTTAATGACCCAATCAATTTAATTAGAGAGAGAGAGAAAATCCTTCAAAAAGTACCGGTACATCAAATACGCTAAAAAACTGAAAATGAAGAAAAGGAATACATGTGAAAATCCCCGCCGCTGAAGTCTCCAAGTGTCTGTAATCTACCATCCTTGCCCTTGCTGGCCTATGGGGGGAAAAGGGAAAAATAGAGGAGTGGGTCAGACTAAAAGTCTGGTGAATGATAGTCATTACTAGTATTCTTAAGCAAGGTAAAAATAATAGACTTTGCAACAGTTCTAGTATAAGTGGAATAAAGAAATAGGAGGAAAGGTAAAGCTAGAAATAAATACGATTTAACTATTAGATTAATTCGAGTGGATAACTTCGATTATTTGCACTTGTCTTAGATAACTGCTTTGATTAGGCTAAATTCTCAATTCTACTTTAATTAGGCTGAAGTCCTAATTCTACCATTTGATTGGCCTTCTACTAATGTGTCTACTATGAGTTGGACACTCGTGCCTACGAATGGCACCTACTAAGCGCTTGGAACTCAATAGCGAATTATATCCACTGCACCGAAGCCGCATGCTCGACCACCGTTGGGTTCACACTATATGTTGCTCCCTCTTTTGACCTTTTATTTGCCCTAGAAAGCATAAGCGCATCCTCGTCTCACTTCAGGCTATAGTGAGACACCTGTGTCCATAGAAAATAGGGAATGCTGTTGATACCGGTCCCTGTCAAACAAAATCTAGTTGTGCCCCTTGTCCAAGTCCCCATGATTTGGACTTTTAATTATTGACCTTTTATCTACCCTAAACAGCATAAGCGTTCCCTCGTGTCATTTCAGGCTATTGTGAGACACATGTGTCCATAGAAAATAGGAAATGCTGTTGGTACAGGTCCTACTTTTTCGTATTAACTTAGTATAAATTGTTTAAATAAGCCTCTACTGTTATCCTTGCTATCTTTGCTTATTAATTTATTCTAAGTCTCAAAATAAGCCTTTTTCCATTCTATTTCTAATTATAACCTATGTTACAACATTGCTTATTAACTTAACCTAAGATCTAAGTATAAAAATAAGCCACTTTCTCTTTTTACTCTTGTTATTCATAATTATACATCATAATTAGGCTTAAATTTAGTCCAAGTCCAATTTATTACCGTCTTCATATTTTGCATCTTATTTTCTTTAATTTCGGTGTTCTTATTATTTATTCCATAGTTGCGTTTTAATCTATTCTATTCCGCTCACGTAAAAAGGAAAAATAAAAAGAAGCTGACAAGTATAGAAGAAAATCCCAAATGTAGAAAAGATGTAAATAAAACATAAATAACAGTAAATTATAAATAATGTAAATAACTGTAAATAAATGGAAAAGCTATAATTAACAGTAATTAACTAAAGATAACTGAAAAAAATAGCTAAAAGAAAACAGATTGAAAAATAATCTAAAATTAAAAATAAACTGTTTAAAAGATTATTCCAAAATCGTAGAAAAACTACAACTATTGGAAACCCTATTATTTTAAATTACTTAAAATTTAAAATAATTACTAATCACTCTCATATGGTCCTTAGCTCTCCCCTTGGTCTTCCCGGATCCACTTGAGGGTACTAAATATTATAATTTAAAATAATTTTCTCCTCGAGAAATTATTTATTTTGTGGTCCTGCGTGAGAAGGTGATCCCTAATGGAGAAAATCTAGAATGAGAAAAATAGCTAGGCTTAGGGTCTTATTTATAGTGACGCTTGTGGATCTCAGACAGTTGGATTTGGAGATCGAATTTGGTGCAACCACGTTATAGGCTTGATAGCAGCCGTCTACTCATCCATCACTTAAGGATAAAAGGACAATGTACGTTATAGGCTCGAAATCTCTAAGGATAGAAGAATGAAATAAATGTTTACATCCAAGTTCTACAACCAACTACTCATCCATCACTCAATCATCCTTCGTCCTTAAGTTTTCTAATGCGATTTATGGTACTTATGCAATTAGTACAGTGTCGATGTCCCTAACTAATGTAAAAGATAAGGTGACACATTGATTTAGTTGTCCTCCTTTTATGCAATCATGTCCATGCGATATATCCAAATGAATGCAAAATTATCTAATGATAACTGATAGTTTTACAACATGCTACAACCATCATCTAAATGCAACAGTCATATGATAATCATCCATTTATAGCAACCATGAAAGGTAAAATTAAAATGCAAATGCGCACAAATCCATATGCATATACTCTAGGGTCCTAGTTAGGTCAATCCCTAAGAGATAACAGTGCCTAGTGTAAGTATATGCGCCCATTAGCATCCATTAGCAAACACTTGCAACCACTAGCATCCATCATACATAACATGTTTACATTAAATCCTATCATCCGTAGGTTAAATCCTAAGTTCCACCCTCCCAAAGGATAATAAAGGAAAGAACCTATTCAAAACTAAAGATGAAAATAGAAAATTCGAAAACTTATTATATATCAAAGAGATGTGGATATGAGATAAGAATTTCTCCTATTCAAATTAGTCTTCTCCGAAGTCTCTTTAACCATGTTGGAACCAAGGCAAACTCTCAATAGACTTTATCCAACATGAAGGCAACTTGCATGATCTTCCATAAAGAGCTTCGAAAGGTGCCATTCCAATGCTAACTTGAAGACCGTTACTATACATAAATTCCACTAAAGGAAGATGCTCTTTTCAAATTTCTCAAAATCAAGAATACACATCCTCAACCATGAGTGTCTTACTATCTTACTAACACCACTTTACTTTTTCTTCTATAGTCCACACACATGAAGTGACAATCCTAGGTTCTCACTAAAATCTTATATACTCCATGGAAACTTCTATCATTACATTTAAAAGTAATTACCGCTATTTCCTATATAGCCTTAAACTTTTTCCGTTACTCTTTAGGAAATTATTCCTATCTACTCCACACTAAGAGTTTGGTTTGGTATTTTCATCATATTTCAAAAACTATAGCTTCTAAAATTTTAAAATATCAAATACCAAATTTTTTTGTCTTTAAAAGTGTTATTTTCAAGTTTCTATTAACTTAAAAAATACTTGGTTACTCAATATTTTATTTTTATGGACTTGCATCCTTACAGCTTTTTGAATTTACATTATTTCCCAAAATTAGAGGGGAAAACTTCTAAATTCTAAGTCTAAAACTAATTCCTCCTTTTCTTTTAAAGACCTTTACAGTTTTCTATCAAAATTTGGATTTTCAAATTTTACTTTTATTAAGTTTTTCATTCTAAAAACTTATTTACTTTTGCACCAAACCCATTTCTTTTAAAATATCTTGAAAATGTCCTCATGTGTTTTTAAAATATCTTCTTATTACACATCACAGTATCATACCTTTATGTATTAGAACTACTTTCTCTAATGAGAAATTATCAATGCAAAAATCTTCTATAAACCTTTTAAAAGAGGATTTCATGTTTATGTGAAATTACAAGGAACTTATTTTATATTTTTCGAAATAGGCTATACAAAATATGGTGCTTCCCATACCTTGTATATCTCTTTCACATGTTCCTTATAACTTACACAAAACATTTTTATTAGTTCCATAGAAAATTATACTATTGTTCTTTTAATTCCAATAGATTAAAGTATGTTTATATTCCCTCATGATAAATATTTTCTAATATATAACTTACCCATTTTTTCAAAAAACACATCTTCAAAACTATTTTAATATATCCATAACTAGAAAACATTTTCTTATACTTATTAAAATAATAAGTGTATTATTTCTATACTTAGAAATTACCTTCGAAACACATTTTTATTTGGGTCAAAACAGATGTGTAAAACATTGTTACTACAATCAAAAATACTAGTGTATGGATTTAAATAAATACTAATAAATCTCATATACTATGTGAAAACATTTCTCTTGGGAGTCACTTACTATAACATATTGTTCTAGTCTATGCTTCCTTTATTTTCCACAAAAACATCTATTACAACAATAAATGATGTAACCTATGTTTTCGATACTTAATACACTCTATGTTTTTATATTTAAAATCTTTGCTTACTTACAAAGAAATTAGCGAGCTATATATGTTATATAATTCTAGAAGAATTTCATTTTTAACAAAATTTACACCATATAAAAACCAAATAAATTTCATACCATTTTTCAAAAACCCAATATTTATTTCATAAAAGAAAATATGAACAATGAAAATTTTCAATTCTAACAATTATATTTTATTGAGCTAATCATAAGGTGGATTTTCTTCTCACTGCCCAAAGAGTACTATTCCTAAACCTTGGAAATCTCGTTTCCCTGCTAAAGTCTTTTCTTCCTATTCCTCTTGTATGCTTATATCTATTCTAAGGTACTACCGTTTGAATCCACTTATCTGAAACAATTATAATTTTTGCAATTATCTACACATGGGCTTTCTTTCTTTCTTATCAACTGAATTTATTGTACATCTCTAATCTTTACCTATCTCTCTTTGGATTTCCATAATCCGAGCCTAAATGTAGAAAACCTTTTCTCAAACTCCTTCCATGTGTAGACCTTCTCTATGCCCCAAGAAACGCACTTCCTTATGCCAAAATTGTTACTTCAAGAATTTTGCCTTCAACTGAAGAACGCGAAGTGTATGAAGAACCTCTTCTAGATGAATAACATGCTCTTCCATACTCTTGGAAAATACCAAAATGTCATCCAAGAATACCACCACAAACTTATTTAGGACATCTCTAAAAACACAGATCATCAAATGTACAAAATAGGCTAGATATCGGTTGGCCCAAAAGGCATAACCAACCATTCAAAGAATCCATCGGGTGTCCTAAATGCTATTTTATCGATGCTATCATCATCAACTCTAAGCTGATAAAATTAAGTGGATAAATCAAGTTGAGAGAATACTGAAGAGCAAACTAAGTGGTCGAAAAGATCATCTATCCTAGGTAGTGGATAGCAGTTCTTCTTCATGAGCTTATTTAATTCTCTATAATCTACGTAAAGTCGAAGGGAAACATTCGCCTTAGCTGCGAAGACGACTGGCACTCCCTACTTCGATATGTTCTTTCTTATGAAATCTTTCTCCAAAAGCTCATGAATCTGCTTGCTCAACTTCTTCCTCTTCGTAGGTGCCATGTGCCTCATGGGTAATGCTACTGACTTAGCATTATCAGTCAAATAAATCCTAAAGTCAGTCTCTCTCTTAATGGGTTGTCCCCAACCTCCTCAAAGACGTCTGGAAAATCTCTGACGACAGAAACCAAATCTAACTCCAATGTTGATGAATCAAGGGAATAAAGGAAGCTCAACATAACTGACCCTTGCTGTAACGATCCCGTTTTAAGCCAAATTTAATTTAATAATTAATATAAATTTTTGGATTAATTTGTGAATTAATTTGAATATTTTTTCAAAAATAAATAAGATATGTGTTTATAATAGATTGTAAATAGGATTTGAATTTGAAATTCAAAAATAATTTTGGATTTAAAAACTCCATATTTTTTAAAACTAATAAAAGTTTGTTTTCTAATTATAATTATAATATGTATATACATTGTAATTTGTAACTTATATTTTGAAATTGATATAATAATTTTCAAAATAACTATTTAAGGATTAAAAACTTATATATAATATATATTATCTATTTATTAATGTATGATTAGAATTTAAAATCAATTTTCTTTTAAAAAAAGTTATATAAGTATAAGTATAAATAATTGGAAATGAATTAATAAAAATATAAAAACATAGGTATATATATATATAAAACTAAGATAAAATTATATAAAAACTGTATTAAAAACATTATACATGTAAATTAACAAATGTAAACCATGTAACATGAAAGAATACAAGTGTAAAAATTATGAAATGCCATTCAACAAATGTAAGTAAATTATTATCATGAAAATAAATAGTGTCATACTTTTTAATTATCTTTTATTTTTATAATAAAAATAAGATTTATATAAACACATCTAACTCCTACACTTCAATTTCTTTCATACATTTAAAAAAAAATCGAAACCTGGAAAAGAAAACTAAACCAGAGATTAAAATTGAAAACCAAAACTTAAGAAAGTAAAGTCCAGATCCAAACTCAAAAGCTAACAAGCTAAACCAAAACTTTAGAATAAAATCAAAACCTAATTTATAAGCAAATCAAATTGAATTAAAAACAACATTCAAAGTTCAACTCAGTTTCAATGCAAGCTAAAGATCATATCAAAGTTTCAAAATCGTTTTACAACCTTGCATCTCAGCTTTGAGTAAGCTAATTCAACTAAATCAAACAGTAAGGATCAGATCAAAGTTCAAGTTTTCAAACAATTACCATCTTTTTTTCAAAAGGCCTGTCTCTGTTCTCCAGGTGAGTAAACTACTGTTTTAAAAACTTAAATCTAGTTTAAACCTTGACGTATGTGATAATCCTTGAAGTTATGGATGTAAATCATGTTTGCATGTCTGTATATGTGAAGGTTTAGTGTATGCATGTTTGTATATATGTATATACTTCTCTATTTTAAGGTTTACGGGCTTTAAACAATTTCAAAATCAAATCCTCATCTCCTAATTCTTTTCAGGAATTGATGTTTAAATAAAAATTGTTTGAACTAACAAGATCTTAACCTTAAAAATATTTCTAAGTGTTATTAGTTTAAATTTTTCTGGAAAATTTGAATATACAGTAGAAATTCAAAGGCATGTAAAAATTCGAGCACCTTGATTTATTGTTTCATTTCCATAATCTAATTTGTTGTCGAAAACCATGATTTTTAAAACAGAAATCATGATTTTTAGCTTAGTAAATCACGGGAATTTGCGAGTTGAACGGAAATTAAACCTTGGTTGATTTCTCGATGATCGGCGAAGTATGGGTGTCGCGCTTGATGTTGGAGGAAGCTGGTGTGATAGGGATCACGGAAAAAATGGTTGGTGAATTTTTAGTTCACCGTGGAGGATGAACGACGTTGAAGTAGGGTTTAAACCTAGTTTTTAGTCGATGTCAGAAATTGGGTTGCTGCAGCGTCCAGGGTGAATCGGAATCGTTCGGTGGTAGTGGGATCGAAGCTCGAGTCTGAGGCGAAGGTCTGGGTAGGTTTGCAAGGTCTCTAGCGATCGGATTGGTCGGCGTGAGGCGTTTATTGATGATCGTGTTGGGTTCCAATTTGTATCGATTTGTTCGATTTCGATTCTAGGCAAAACTGATGATACTGGGTAGTCGGAACGTACGAGTGGGTCGTCATCGATGTATGGGTGGTCGAGGTAGTGACCGAAGGTGATCGGTTCGTCGGTGCAGGTGCATGGTGCACATGGATGTGTCTGGGTTGTAGTTTGAAACAGTGGAAGGAGAAGAAGAAGAAGCTCGAAGATGAACTCGGGGAAGTTGGGTCTTGGCTCGGGTTCATTTTCGAGGATACTCGCGTGTAAGTAACAGTTTTAAAATTTTAAACAAAATAAACTTAAAAAGAAAAAAAGAGGATGGCTTGGGGTTTTCTCGAGAAAAATTGCTCTGGTCCCGGATGAGAACCTGTAGTGGTCTCGGGTTCATGTTATAACATTTTTGGAATTTAAATAAAAAAAGTTTTTCATTAAATCAAATTAATAACAAATTGTTTGTAATTAATTGAGGTTAATTAAGCAAAAGTTATAAGTAATTAGGAATTGAACAACTGATCTTGCTTATGATGATTGGATTGTATTGAATGACTTGAATTGTTCGATATCTCTGATATGTGATATTCTGTGATATGAATTGCTTTGGATTGAGCTGTAATAAATGTAAGTTATTTATCTGCAATGAATTTACATGTTTATCTGTGAATGAAGATAAGTGTTATAAGATTATACCGCTTATTGATATTGTTGTGCTTGGATTTATGATGGTTGTTTATTGCTGTATGCAAAATCCCTACACACAACACAAACACAAATATGGATTTCACGGGAAATTGGTTAAGTCATGGGTATTTTGAATTTAGTATTATTTTATTCAAAATGGTGAATAATTTAAAGGTTGAATTTTGAATCCAAAATGGTTTGGGAATGACATTGGGTTAAATATGAAAAACTTTTGAAAACAAAGTTTTGAAATTAAGAAATTATTTTGTATATTTATTTTAAATAAATAAATAATTTTGAAAATTTGAAAATTTGGAAACTATGGTTTAAAAAGGGTTATAAAGGTTATATAATATATGGATTTTGAACCATTTTAAAGTATTTTAAATGAACTATTTTGAGAATTTAAATTTAACTCAAATAAAGCTTGCCAAGAGTACGGCGGTTCGCTGATTTTCCAATTTTAACTTTAAAAGGCTATAATTTGAGCAAATTTAATCGGATTTTCCCCAAAACAAAAGACCTTTGCTTTCAAATGATAGCAGCTTTCATAGAAAGAAAGAATTTCCATTTTTTGTTGAAAGGATTTTCGACTTATGGGTAAATCAAATTTGAAATGGAAATAGCTTTTAAAGTTATGAATGGATCTTTGTTAAGATTTGGTAAACCTTGTTTCAAACTGAAAAGGATCTTAAAGGGTGGATCTTTTGTTTAAAAGATTAAAAATAAAGATTGTTTAAACCATTCAAAGGAAATGCTTTGGGAAATAAGGGCTAAAAGTTGTGACTTAACTAAGATCCGACTGTATCCATATGTTTTTAAAATAAGCGCTCATTATTCGGATTAGCCGGGAGAGGACATTATGTCATAAAACCCATTCCGGATAAATGATACGACGAAATGGATAGCATTTGAAGATGGTTGTTGAAGACCGGGTATTTTCGAAAACGAAAGGATTACCTGTCGAATGTCTCTGCATCGAGTGGCCCCGGTATAAAAATTTAGATTACCCTATGTGATGGGAAGTCCGGACGTGATTGGGGATATCCGGATTTGCAAGGACTTCTTTCTTAATTGGACAAAGTGCCTTCGGTTCCATTCAGATCTAGGATGGACTTGTGTGGATGTATGTCTGACGTTACACTTTGAGATGTAAAGCAGGTTTCCATCAAATACATTACTGTTTGGTGGCGGAGAATTTATTCTCTTAGCTTAACACCCTTCTCCGAGACGTACGAGCTTAGAGGTTATGTAGTTGATGGTTACTAGTGATATATTCCTAATTTGGTAATGTTGCATGCTAAGTGCTGATCATTGGTTGATTAAAGCATGACTTTTGTGAAAAGCATAGCTTTGTGGGACGAGACTTCGTCGAACCTCACACCCCGGAAATAGTCGAAACATGAAGGATGCGGTAAGGTTATGAGGGGTCACACCCCTTAGGGTATGTGCATTTCCTTCTGGATAAAAAGTGGAATCAGGGTACGGAGCCCAGATATTTACTTATGTGGTTGTTGGAATTTGTTGGAATCCCAGGATAAAGGTCGGTTATGACCGAGGGATGGCATACCCGTGACAGTTAGTTACCTAGCTACAGAGGTAACCAAGCCTTGTGTTGGCAAAGATCCAGTTAGGTTCTCGGGGCATCCCTCCAGACTCCAGAGACGTACCCATTCGTAAAGGAAGTTCCTTAGCCTTGACCATTTGTTGGAAATCCAATTACCCAATACGCGCCTTGTATGGTTTTAGTTGTAGAGCCTGCCATCTAACATGGTAGCTGTATAGGCATACTATAATGGTACGTATGCTGGTTAAAATTAATATTATACTTTTGAAATGTTTTCCACACTATGCACTAATAATAATATCAAAAGGATTTTCACGTACCAAGCATGTTTGATTGCTATAAGGAGAAATCTCCCTCAAGTGTGCGATTGCATTATGTGTGTATCGAAAGCCCTCATGGTAGTTTCATTTCCGAAAAGTATAACGGATTTCTTTTTATTTCTTTGTGATTTTTTTTGTACAAACAACTGCTTTTGTTTGCTCACACCAGTCTCATGACTGACCTGGAGTTTATTGTTCCCTTTCTAAACTCTGGATTCCCACAATTTTCCACACAGGCAGCCTAGAGTCAGGTTGTCAGATAGTCAGATAGTAGATGTAGATTCTGGAAGTATTTGAAGTTTGTGGATTTGGTGATCGCATTCACTTCATTGCAGCATGATAGCTTTTGGTTCTTAGCTTTTTTATTTGGAGCTTTGGAGCTTTGGCAATGAAGATGTTATCTTTCCACTGTTGTTGTTGTTGTTTTCTATTGCTGTGTTTTTCCGCTGTTGTATATATCTCTGATAATGCTGATCAATTTATATTATACCAATTGTTCTGTATCAATAAAATTACTTTTGTTTCTGCTGTATTGTTTTCACCTAATGTGTTATCGGCTCCGGCAAACCAGACTCAACGTTTGAATCTCCAGCATTCGAATACTGGTGATGTATCGGGTGCCAATTTCCGAAGGTCGAGTCCGGGTCGTCGCATTTGCGGGTCGCAAGAAACCTCGAGAGTCCTACCACTGCATGTCTCTAGTCTAACGACTCTCCTCTTGCAGTCTAATATAGCTCCATTTGTGGATAGCCAATCCATCCCCAAAATTATCCCATACCCCGAGAATCCTAATACATAAGTGTCATAGTCAAACTCTACGCCTAGGATATAAATTTTCAAACCCCTACATACCAAAAATAAATGTGTCGATCCTTCTATGGCGTTTGAAACAAAAATGGGGTCTACTACTAAAGAGGTGTCTAAGAGAAAACAGTCTACCAAAGAACTGAGATGAAAGAGTGTGATGCTCTATGATCGAAAAGAGTCCGAATAGGAAAATCAGATATAGAAACCAAATTTTCCTACTTTATTCGATTCGCTTCTGAGGGCCTCCTCCTTTCCTCTTGTCCTTATCCTCCTTTCATGATGGCTCCTTAGTCCTTTCTAATCTAGGAACTTCTTTAATCTCTCCCTTCAGTTGCTAAAATGTAGGCTGAACTCTCTGTCGGTCCTTCAAATCTAATAGCCTAAAGCTTCGCTCAATATCCTCCAACCTAGCTCGTGTCTACTCGAAATCCTCTGTGCCAGAAAATGTTCTACCTCATATACTAGCGAAGTCCTTGCATTGCTTAGAAAAATCGGCTGGTATGGGTGGATTAAGGGGATTTCCACCTACCGGTGTTGTATTGCACGCTTGCCCATGCACCTCTGGTATCGTGGCTCTGTGGAACCAGTCAGCCATACCATGCAAAGAAAATGAAACTTAGGCTTGAAAGATTCGGAAACAGATTGAACTAGACTTTGAGGGGATCTTTATGAAAACTCTTTTACACTTGAAAACTATTTCTAAAAGTTTCTCTTTGAAAAATATTTTTAAAACAAGTTATTTTGAAAAATACTTTACTTTTAAAACAAATTTTTAGGAAAGTCTGATACCAAATGAAACACCATACACCCCTTAGTATACCCAAAAGGACACACTAAATGGTGTGGTGCGTTGCAGGTATAGCTAAAACTTGCAGTGACTATGATTCACAAGACTAAATAGATAAAAATATTAGAAACAATTAAAATAATAATTTACCAAAAAACAAATTTCATAAGATAGAGTTATAAAACCAAATACATAAAATGTCTCAAAATGCCAACACATGTCTTATGAAAATCATAACCTCGATCTCATGAAAATCAAAGTACGAAACTATCCCTCAAAAAGTTCCAGTACATCAAATAAGCTAAAAAAACCGAAAATGAAGAAAAGGAATACATGAGAAAATCTCCTCCACTGAAGTCTCCAAGTATTTGTAATCTACCATCCTTTCCTTTGTTCGCCTATGGAGGGAAAAGGGGAAAATAAAGGAGTGGGTCAGACTAAAAGTCTGATGAATGATAGTAATTAGTGGTATTCTTAAGCAAGGTAAAGATAATAGACTTTGCAATAGTTCTAATATAAAAAAAAATAAAGAAGTAGGAGAAAAGGTAAAGCTAGAAATAAATACGATTTAACTATTAGATTAATTCGATTGGATAATTTTGATTGTTTGCACTTGTCTTAGATAATTGCTTTGATTGGGCTGAATTCCAAATCTTACTTTAATTTGGCTGAAATCCTAATTCTACCCTTTGATCGGCCTTCTACTAACGTGTCTGCTGTGAGCTTGACATTAGTGCCTACGAAAGGCACTTAAGAAGCGCTTGAAACTCAAAAGCGAATTATATCCCCTACACTGAGGCCGCACGCTCGACCACCATTGGGTTCACACTATTTGTTGCTCACTCTTTTGACCTTTTATTTACCCTAGATAGCATAAGCGTGCCCTCATCTCACTTCAGGCTATAGTGATACATCCGTTTCCATAGAAAATAGAAAATGCTGTTGGTACTGGTCCTTGTCAAACAAAATCTAGTTACGCCCCTTGTCCAAATCCCCATGATTTGGAGTTTTAATTATTGACCTTGTATCTATCCTAAACAGCATAAGCATGCCCTCATCTCATTTAAGGCTATTGTGAGACACCTGTGTCCATAGAAAATAGGGAATGCTGTTGGTACAGGTCCTACTTTTGTTTATTAACTTAGTATAAATTTTTTAAATAAGCCTCTATTGTTATCCTTGCTATCTTTGCTTATTAATTTATTCTAAGTCTTCAAATAAGCCTTTTCCTATTATGTTTCTAATTATAATATATGCTATAATATTGCTTATTAACTTTACCCAAGGTCTAAGTATAAAAATAAGCCACTTTCTCTTTTTACTCTTCTTAATCATAATTATACATCATAATTAGGCTTAAATTCAATCCAAGTCCAATTTATTACAGTCTTCATATTTTACATCTTATTTTCTGTAATTTCAGTGTTCTTCTTATTTAGCCCATATTCGCATTTTAATCTATTCTATTCCGTTTGCGTAAAGAGGAAAAATAGAAAGAAAATGACAATTACAGAAGAAAATCCCAAACGTAGAAAGATGTAAATAAAACGTAAATAACAGTAAATTATAAATACTGTAAATAAATGGAAAAACTATAATTAACAGTATTAGAAAACAGGCATAAGGACAAACTTTGAAAAAAAATTAGACTAAAGGACAACAAGTTTCTTTTTTGGACTGAATGACAAACTTTGAAAAAAATTAGGCTGAAGGACAATGATATTTAGAACTAACATTTTGTATAGTATAAAATTGAACATAATGCTAGTTAGAACTAGCATTTTATATAGTGTAAAAACTGAATATAATGCTAGTTAGAACTAGCATTGTCTTTTTGCCTAATTTTTTCCAAAATTTGTTCTTCAGCCAAAAAATAAGACTTGATGCCCTTGAGACTAAATTTTATCAAAGTTTATCATTTTCCCTAATTCCCTCTTAACAGTAATTAAGTACAATAACTGAAAAGAATAGCTAAAAGGAAATAGACAAAAAATTAAATCTAAAACTAAAAATAAACTTTAAGTTTGAATTTAAGGATTTGTATGATATTTGTAACTTTAAGTATGCTTTAATTAATGAAGTTTATTCTCAGGAAAATGATCCTCCTTGGAATTTCACTTTTACCAAAATTTTAATAGGATCTAACCTTAGGCAACTTTCTTTGCTTTATGCCAAATTAAACCTATACAACATTGATAATGATTTTGATTCTGTTAGCTGGGAATGGGATAAGAGTAAGAAATATACTCAAATTCTTTTTATAGATATATCAATTTTTCGGGAACTTTAAATAACTCTTTTAAATACATGTGGAAATCTATTGCTCCTCCTAAATCCAAAATCCACATGTGGCTAATTCTACATGGAAAACTTAATACAATAGAATTTTTAAAGAGAAAAAACATTCAAATTGACAATAAATGTTATTTTTGCAATCTGCATCTTGAGGACATAAATCACTTATATTATGACTGTTTGGATTCTAATTACATTCTAATTAATACTCTTAAAATTTGTAACTTTAACATAATAAGCAAAATTTCGGACTGTGTATTCTACTGGAAAAATTTTAGATTCAAATTCAATAAAAATATTAGAATTCTGCTAGACATTTTATTTATTATTATTAGTTGGTTTATTTGGTTTGAGAGAAATCAAAGAATTTTTAATAATAACAATAGTCATCTCACCAAATTGATTTTTTCAATTTCTACATTTTGTTTGAATTGGATTTCTAATCCCAAATATAAATTAGCTAAAAAATTCCTTTTCAAAAGGTATCTTAACAAGGTCAGCTATAATATTAACTTCTTTAAACATAAGAACAACTTACATAGTGCTAATAATAGTATTGTTAATATTTTTCCAAATTCATATGATAACCTCACTTTAAATAATAGCTTAATTATGATTAATGATAAATAATTAGGATCCGTCTTAAGTTTTGTTCTTGTCTTTGTTCCTGTCTTAAGTTTGGCTTATATAGGTTTGTATTTCTTTTATTATAAATACATATATATATGCATATTTTCTCAATTGAATATACATATATATGTATCACTCTAAATCTTTTTTTCCTAGTCTTGTTTCAGATACAGTCTTTGGCCGATAGGTTATCAGGTTCATTTTGCAGGCTTCTCTTGTCTTTAGATCGCTGGGTACCAGTTTGTAGAGAGGCCATATGAGCTGAGTTTCTTCATTCAGAACTTCTCGCAGATATCCCCTCAGATATGGGATTCTGCTACTTTCACTAAGGAGCACTTGTTCAGGATGTTTCTATCCTCCAGTTTGGCACTCCTTCTTGCTCTGAGCCTTCAGAGCGGTCTCTCTATTCAGCAGATCCTATCCAAAGCAGATGCTTATGCCCTTTAGCCTTTACGGTACTTTCAACATCTTAATATCGGGTGAAGGCCTTGCCGAAACTTGATATTGAGGTGCGATGAGTGGTGGCATCGCCGGAACTCACCTTTGGAGTACATACATACATACATACATACATACATACATACATACATACATACATACATATATATATATATATATATATTCACATGTGTGCTCTCCTCTACGCGTAGAGGATCACACATTTTTCTCAAAAAAACTAAAAATAAACTGGTAAAAAGGTTATTCCAAAATCGTAGAAAAAATACAACCATTGGAAACCCTATTATTTTAAATTACTTAGAAATCTAAAACAATTACTAATCACTCATGTAACAACCCGCATAATTTTCGATTGTATATTTAAATATTTTATTTAGATATAACATCATTAGTCGGATTAAAATTCGAAACACTATTTTTTGCAAACAGTCGAATTAGGACTCGAGACCACTTCCATTGAGTTCAAAACGACATTTGCAACTTTTTGAGTATAAATATTGATATGTTTGGAGTTGATTAGAATTTTGATGTTTTCATTTAGGGCTTTGAGTTTGGGTTCAGCCCATTAACCGAACATATGAACCCAACTCCACTCCACTCCTCTTCATTCCTTCATAACATTTCCTAATACTCAAGCTTTAGTAAAAATGGAGGAAGAGAAAAGAAATAAGGAATCCTAAGCCCTACTACTCTTAGGAATTATCAACTTCAAGCTAGAAATCAAGGAGAAGCTTAGGTAAGCATTCTCTTCATCTTCTCCATCTCAATTCCTCTTCAATTTCAGAAATTTCCTAAACCCTAACTTAGGAAATGTCTTTCTTATGAGCTTAGATTGAAGCTTCTTGGATCAAAATTGAAGAGTGGTTGTTCTTGTCCTGCCTTATAGCTTCTCACTTGTGTTTTTGAGAAAAATGTGAGTTTTTGAACTCAAATCTATGTCTATAGATTTCATTGTTGTCAGTTATGAACTCCTAACATCTATTCGTGTTTATTTTCTTTTGATTTGAATGGATTTGGTCAATTTTTCAATTTTTGATTCTTGTTGTCCAATTTATGAAAACCCTACTAAGGATGTTTGGACATGTTTTTAGGGTGTGTCGAAGAGCCTATAAGGCTGGGTTGTCACGTGGTATAAATCCCTAGTCGTCATTGCTCGTTGGATCGCCTCCATTTGGTTTTTGCCCTTTACTGGGGCTAGGCTGAGAATACTGGAAATTCCAGTTCGGTCGACTGAACTAGGAAGTCAGTCGACTGAACATAACCTAAGAATTTTTCGAAGCCAGTATCAGTCGACTGACCATTATGGACCAGTCGACTAAACCTGGAAACCGAATGTTTCCAGGCGTAGTTCAGTCGACTGAGTACCCTGGTTCAGTCGACTGAATCTGCTGTCTCGGTTAATTTTTCTTTTTGTGTGGATTTTCAATTTTTAATCGATTCTAGTGGATCTAATTTGTTGTTATCACCATTGATAACTTCTTTTTTGGGATTTCGAGAATGTCCATTTTGATGGATTTTGTATCGATTTCTTTGGATTTAATTCACGTCTTCGAATGTGAATTTCTAGTGATTGATTGCTTCCACAATCATTTTTATGGTTTCTCACTTTAAAATACAAAGGTTTCTATACTAGCAGTAAATATTCAAAATCTTGCACAAAGATGATTTCAACTCTATTTTTAATACAAAGCTCGTTTATAAAACCGTTTTCTAATCTATTAGTATATACAAACCTTTACATCACTCGTTCGAGAAATCCAATTAAATGACTTAGAAAAATGAGTGGTATGAATCGCTTGCGTTTACTTTGTCGGTTAATTCTTAGACTTGTTCGATTGAAACTCTTGTGACAATTTTCGAGTGGCGATCTACAATTTGTTCGTAAATATTCAAGTTAAGCCAATGGTTATGGAACATGAAGCTAAACTCATTTATTTACTAGCTTAGTGTAATTGACACTTCTTGTTGATCGATGACTATCATTTTATGGTTTAGACTAGCGATATGCGATGTCTCTTTGTCCACGCGGGGGACAGTACCTCATTCTATTGAGCTTCGACTCATTTCTTTTATGGGCTAGCGACCCATGGTCTTTGGACCATTCGAAGAGCAATTGGCTCGATAAGTCAGAGCATGGGGCGTATCTTTCTAGGTACGTCGATGTTTATTTATGCATGGGCCGTATTTTTCTAGGTGCGTCGATGTTTGTTCGTGCATGGGGCGTAACTTTCTAGTGCGTCGATGTTTGTTTGTACATGGGGAGCATCTTTCTAGGTGCGTCGATGTCTATTTATGCATGAGGCGTATCTTTCTAGGTGCTTCGATGTCTATTTATGCATGTGGCACATCTTTCTAGAGGCGTCAATGTTTGTGATACACGTGTTGTTGAGTTTTCATACTCTCGTTTGTGATAGGCCTCCTCCTTCTATGTTTTCTAGATTTCTAATTGATGATTTCTAGAATTTGTGTTTCACCAATTTTTTGATTTACATTGATAATTTTTATCAATATTTTGGGTTTGGTGAATATGTTAAAGAATATGACATTCTTTTTGGTGTTCTGAGATATCTTGAGATATCATATGATTTTTATTGTTGTTAAATGTATACTTTTCATAATATGGCATTGTTGTTATCATACATTTTTGTCATATCTCTTATTCTTTCTCATTTTATCTGATATTTTTAGCTAGATTGATCTGTTTATTATTTTCTTATTAAATAATACTCGGGTCAGACCGAGATGTTACAGGTGCTTCTGCTTGACTCCTTATCTAGGACCATCATCCGACTTTTGGATAATTACTTTAGATTAGTAGTTTTTGTTTTATACATTCGAGATAGAGACTCCTTGATGTATACATATTCTTTTTTCTAGCACTTGTATCTAATCTTTTGTGATGTTGTGGATCTTGAAGGACCATAACTTTGATGTACACTTTTATGTGATATATTCATATTAGTTTCCGCCTTTGTGATATGAATATCTATGATTGATTTTGTGTTATGTTCATTTCTATATTTGTTTCCGAAGATTACATAGCCATTGTGTAGTAGTTTTGAATTTGTTTCGGTATGTCGGATTCTCTTCAAATGAAATGCGTGACATACTATCTGACATATCGGTGCTCGCACAAAGCAATTACACGGATGGTCATTCCTTAACATCCTTACTCTTCGTGGTAGTTGACGGCATTACCTCGTAATGTGCTTGGCTAGCGTGAGTATAGAGGTGAGCCGTCACAGCTTGGTATCGAAGGCAAACTTTGGAACAATGTAGGAGTCATGCCTTAGGATTTATCAGAGTCTTAGGACCCGTTCTATCCTATTTTCTTTTATGATGCCTTGTTTTATCAATCATGATTGTTTGATATTCATTTTGAGATTAACCTTTTCTTTTTCTTTCTTTCTTTCTTAAAGAAGAGAAATGGTTAGACCAGGCCGTCCCAGCGCCGGTCAATCCAGTGCTACTCTTCAGGATGGAGTATTTATGTCTATCCAACAGCTTTTAGATCTTGTAAAGAATGCTCAAGATGTCGGACCCATTCTAGAGCCTACTCATCCTAGATTTGGATTTGCACGCTTGTGCAGAGACTATACCGATTTGGGTGGAAGGTCATTCAAGGGATCCGAAAATGTTATAGAAATCCAAGCTTGGCTTAGATCATGCGACCACATCTTTTATCGCATGAATCTCGTTGATCTCCATCGAGCCCAAGTGGCTTCTTGCATGCTCCAAGAAAGAGCAGTAGATTGGTATGAGCTTTTGATTCCAGAGATTATCGAAGCGGATCTTACTTGGAAGCAGTTACGGAAAATGTTTGAGTTGAAATTATGCCGGAGGCTGAAAATGTAACTTTAGCTCGGCGCTTTATTAACCTTATTCAAGGTTAATCTTCCATGACAGACTATGTCGCATCTTTTGAATCTCTCTCTAAATATGGGGTCGGGTATATTAACACCCCATTGAAGAAAAATCAAAGGTTTGTCTATGGATTGAGAAAGAATCTCAAAAATCCATTACTTCTGAAACTAGAAGTTTCTTTCGATCAGCTTGTTGATATCGCTCTTTGACTTGAAGAGGCCGATAAAGAAAGTGATGTTGAAGTTGTGGGTGCCAAACAGAACTTCAACAATAACATGAAGAGGCCTATTAAGTTCAAAGGCCTCAATCCCAACAAGAAAGGGAAGCAAGAAACTACGGCAGCAAAGACTCCTACCTCTAGTCATGGACTATCCATCTTCGACATTCTCAATTTGTTAAGCAGATTTCTATTTTTCTTAATGATTTTGATTCCAATTTGGTGACATCATTTTATTCTATTGACCCACTTGTTGAGGAAGATGTTATTCCCCTCATTCGAGTAGTTCGAAAATTTCCCGGTATCTTTGAGTTTGTCTTAGGGGTATCACCTAAGAAAATCTATTGAGTGGTGCTAAGGTCTTTTCAGTTCGACTTTGCCACCAATTTTCATTAGCTATGAGTTGCGAACGATAGCGTTCCACTAACCGCATTTTGCACTTATTATGATTCTTATGAATGGCTTGTTATGCCATTTGGTTTGAGGAACCATCCAACTTATTTCATCCACCTTGTGAATCGAGTATCCTGTGAATATTTCGATGAGACCATCCTTGTTTTGATTGATTATGGATGAAAACTGCAATTTAAAATTTGCAAATCTTTTTAATAAGATATTTATAAGTATAATTGTATTTTTGATCTTAAAACAAGAAAAGAATATTTGTTAAGTTTGCAAGAAACATGATTATCATATAAAAGATGATTTTATGTCGTTTTGCCCATTGAGTGCTTTAAGAATTCTAGTCGATGTGCCTGATCAACATTATCGATAGGAATCTCCTAAATGCTATGATGAGACAATCAGACATAGTAAATTAATTTGGAATAAGTAATTGTAATTTTGAAAGTCTTATCTTTTCGGGAAAGAGGATCAATTAAAAGAACTCTTTTCTGATACTCCTATTCTTGTGATTCCCGAAGGGAACCAAGACTTAACTGTTTTTATTGATGCTAGTCGTATTGGTTTGGGTGCTGTCCTCTTGCAAGAGGAAACGTGCTATCACTTAGGCTTCTATACAATTAAAGCCTATCGAGACTAGGTATGCCACTCAAGATCTAATGCTCATGGCTATTGTTTTCGCTTTTAGAATTTGGCATCATTATTTTTGGGAGATAAATTTGTTCTCTACACCGATCATAAATCTTTGGAGTATTTATTTTCTCAAAATTGACTTAATTTGCGTCAACAACGTTGTCTCGAGTTCCTTGCATCTTATGATCTTGATATTCTCTATACTTTGGAAAGGGAAATCGAGTTGCCAATGCCCTTAGTCGTAAATAACAAACGGTTGTTTCTTTGATAATTGTTTGAATGGAATGATCTTTTTGACAGGTTCATCTGACGTATCGTTATTGAACTACGTCGGTGCACCGGCTCAATTTTCTGTTGTTCATGAAGTTTTCCATGTTTCTCAACTACTGAAATGCCTTAGGGATTCTGATTCTGTTCTTGAGCATGGTGTTATTGAAGAAATTGAAGTTTCACCTAATTTGACTTATGAAAGAACACATCCGGACTTACTCTCTCGTGTTCTTTAGGGTGAACTTCTTACTTCAAATTTTCTCCAGTGTTGATATGCTTTTATGGTTGTTACTCTTTATTTTCTTTTTAAGTATTACGAGGAAGCAATTTCTTTAAGGAGGGGAGTCTGTAACAATCCGCGTATTTTACGGTTGTATATTTAAATATTTTATTTAAATATAGCATCGTTAGCCGGATTAAAGTCCGAAATACTACTTTTTGCAAACAATTGAATTAGGACTTGAGACTACTTCCATTGAGTTCAAAATGACGTTTGCGATCTTTTTGAGTATAAACATCGATATGTTTGGAGTTGATTAGAATTTTGATGTTTTCATTTAGGGCTTTGGGTTTAGGTTTGGGTTTCAGCCCATTAACCCAACATATGAATCCAACTCCACTCCACTCCTCTTCATTCCTTCATAATATTTCCTAATACTCAAGCCTTAGTAAAAATGGAGGAAGAGAAAAGAAATTAGGAATTCCTAAACCCTACTTCTCTTAGGAATTATCAATTTCAAGCTAGAAATCAAGGAGAAGCTTAGGTAAGCATTCTCTTCATCTTCTCCATCTCAATTCCTCTTCAATTTCAGAAATTTCCTAAACCCTAAATTAGGAAATATCTTTCTTGTGAGCTTAGATTGAAGCTTCTTGGGTTAAATTGAAGAGTGGTAGTTCTTGTCTTGCCTTATAGCTTCTCACTTGTGTTTTTGAGAAAAAAGTGAGTTTTTTAGCTCACATCTATGTCTACAGATTTCATTATTGTTAGGTATGAATTCCTAACATCTATTTATGTTCATTTGCTTTTGATTTGAATGTATTTGGTGAATTTTCCAATTTTTGATTCTTGTTGTCCAATTTATGAATGTCCTACTAAGGATGTTTGGACATGATTTTGGGATGTGTCGAAGAGCATATAAGGCTGGGTTGTTGCGTGGCATAAATCCCTAGCCGTCATTGCTTTTTCGATCGCCTCCATTTGGTTTTTGCCCTTCATTGGGGCTAGGCAGAGAATACTGGAAATTCCAGTTCAGTCGATTAAATTAGGAAGTCAGTCGATTGAACAGAACCCAGGAATTTTTCGAAGCCAGTATCAGTCGACTGACCGTTATGGTCCAGGTGATTGAACCTGGAAATCGAAAGTTTCCAAGCATAGTTCAGTCAACTGACCACCTTGGTTCAGTTGACTGAATCCGCTGTCTCAGTCAATTTTTCTTTTTGTGTGGATTTCCCTTTTTTAATCGATTCTAGTGGATCTGATTTGTTGTTATCACCTTTGATGACTTTGATAACTTCTTTTTCGATATTTCAAAAATATCCATTTTGATGGATTTTATATCGATTTCTTTGGATTTAATTCACGTCACGTCTTTGAATGTGAATTTATGGTGATTGATTGTTTCCACAATCATTTCTATGGTTTGTCACTTTAAAATACAAAGGTTTCTATACTAGTAGAAAAAAATTCAAACTCTTGCACAAAGATGATTTCAACTCTATTTTTAATACAAAGCTCATTTATAAAACCGTTTTCTAATCTATTAGTATATACAAACCTTTACCTCACTCGTTCGAGAAATCCAATTAAACGACTTAGCAAAATAAGTGGTATGAAACGCTAGCGTTTGCTGTGTCGGTTAATTCATAGACTTGTTCGATTGAAACTCTTGTGACAATTTTCGAGTGGAGATCTACAATTTGTTCGTAAATATTTAAGTTAAGCCAGTGGTTATGGGACATGAAGCTAAACTCATTTATTTACTAGCTTAGTGTAACTGACACTTCTTGTTGATTGACAATGATCATTTTATGGTTTAGACCAGCGATATGCGATGTCTCTTTGTCCATGTGGGGGACAATACCTCGTTCTATTGAGCTTCGACTCATTTCTTTTATGGGCTAGTGACCCATGGTCTTTGGACCATTCGAAGAGCAATCGGCTCGATAAGTCAGAGCATGGGGCGTATGTTTCTAGGTTCATCGATGTTTTTTTATGCATGGGAAGTATCTTTCTAGGTGCGTCGATGTTTGTTTATAGGTACGTCGATGTTTGTTTGTGCATGGGGCGTATCTTTCTAGGTGTGTCGATGTCTATTTATGCATGGAGCATATCTTTCTGGGTGCGTCGATGTCTATTTATGCATGGGCCGTATCTTTCTAGATGCGTCGATGTCTACTTATGCATAGGGCGCATCTTTTTAGAGGCGTCGATGTTTGTGATACACGTGTTGGTGAGTTTTCATGCTCCTGTTTGTGATAGCCTCTCCCTTTTATGTTTTTTAGATTTCTAATTGATGATTTTTAGAATTTGTGTTTCACCAATTTTGTGATTTACATTGATAAGTGTTATCAATATTTGGGGTTTGGTGAATATGTTGAAGAATATGATATTCTTTTTGGTGTTTTGAGATTTCTTGAGATATCGTATGATTTTTGTTGTTGTTAAATGTATACTTTTCACAGTATGGCATTATTGTTATCATACATTTTTGTCATATCTCTTATTCTCTCTCATTTTATCTGATATTTATAGCTAGACTGATCCGTTTATTATTTTCTTATTAAATAATACTCGGGTCAAACCGAGATGTTACATGTGCTTCTGCTTGACTTCTTATCTAGGATCATCATCTGACTTTTGGATAACTACTTTAGATTAGTAGTTTTTCTTTTATACACTCGAGATAGAGACTCCTTGATGTATACATATTCTTTTGTCTAGCACTTGTACCTAATCTTTTGTGATGTTGTGGATCTTGAACGACCACAACTTTGATGTACAATTTTATGTGATATATTCATATCAGTTTTCGCCTTTGTGATATGAATTTCTGTGACTGATTTTTTGTTATGTTTATTTCTATATTTCTTTCCGAAGATTACATAGCCACTGTGTAGTAGTTTTGTGTTTGTTTCGGTATGTCGGATTCTCATGAAATGAAATGCGTGACATACTATCTGACATATCGGTGTTCGCACAAAGCAATTACACGGATGGTCGCTCCTCAACAGCTTTATTCTTCGTTCTAGTTGACGGCATTACCTTGTAGTGTCCTTGGCTAGTGTGAGTATAGAGGTGGGGCGTCACAGCTCACCTATGGTTCTTATCTCTCCCCTTGGTCTTCCCGGATCCACCTAACGATATTAAATATTTTAATTTAAAATGATTTTCTCCTCGGAAAATTATTTATTTTAGGGCCATTTCTGAGAAGGTGAGCCCAAATGGAGAAAATCTAGAATGAGAAAAATATCTAGGCATAGGGTCTTATTTACAGTGGAGCTTGTAGATCTCAGACCATTGGATTTGGAGATTGAATTTGGTGCAACCACGTCTTAGGCTTGATAGGATCCGTCGGATGAGAGCAGTGACGTAACAGATGAGAGGAATTAACAAAAATGACGTGTAGAAATCGCAACAAAACAAAGAATTTAACTCTTCGTTTATCAATAGGGGCAGGTCGACCTACCTATCGACCTTCTCCCTTCTAGGTCGACATGCATGCCAAACTAGGTAGTGGCTAGGTTGACCTGGGGTCGACCTAGCCCTTGTTTTTTCTCTCTCTTTTTTGATTTCTTGTTTAATTCGTATCTTCTTAATTCTAGCTTGGATTCTAACGTTCTATATATGAAAATTGACAAGAAAATTACTAAGGACACAATGGTGCAACTCCTATGGCTCAATTATGATAATTTCACAAAGTTATTTTATCATTTAATTAATTCGTTGATAATTATTTTAGCTTAAATTTTGGGTTGTTACACCACAACTCCTTTCATTGTTGAGTGGAGACAAGGTGGCTCAGTGTGAAGTCAAATCATACACTACAACCACATTCCTCTCCTGGCCATAACTCCTTTCTTTATTGAGTGGAGAAACGGTGGCCCAGGGTGTAGTCAAATCATACTGTAGCCACGTTCAATGGAACATCTAGTATATATGTACACATTCTTGTTATCCGTTTAAGACAATTAGAAACTTAACATAATTCAGTGGCTCAATGTCCAAATTGACATCTTCATCGCATGAATTGAAGCTGCTTACACAGTAGTACATACAAACCGATGAGATGTATGATGATAATGAGATAATGGTAATTCATTTTTAGGACACACTAGCTCAACTTTACAACAACGACGTGGACGGTCTAGTTAGACATACGGCTGATTAGGTGAGGACTGCGTACGAAAACTTTAGTAGGGCATGCACGCGTTATACAAAGGTTATTAATGAGGTTATATCAGAAAATGTATTCTAGCCTAGACATTCAATTTTTGAAGGTCGATACAATTTAAAATACTGCACTCCATTCATTGGCCATGATGCGTGCATCATACATCAAAATTGGCTAGAAAGATTTGGATTTCCTTAACATAACTGTATAGCAGGTTGGTTATGTATTGTTAAGTTGGAGATGTCTCAATGTTTAGCTGGTTATGTAATATTGTGTTGTATCAGGTATCTTTTAACGTTAGGAAAGCTTACTGAATTGTCATTTCAAATAGTATTGCTGGCTGTTGTTGTCATCTCAAACAATAATGGTATCACACCAAATAAAGAGACCTGTTAGTGTTTATATGCCCCTTCTGAACTCCATCTTCTTCAGTCAAAATCACTTACTTGTTCACTCACAATAACAACTTCTTCAAATCAATGCCTTCTTGGCCTTCTATCGATTCAGATGCAGGCTATATGCCTACGGAGAGCCCACATACAATAACAACTTCTTTAAATCAATGCCTTCTTGGCCTTTTTCTATCGATTCAGATGCAGGCTATGTGCCTACGGAGAGCCCACATACAGATGAGGACTAGTTTATCAATTATTAAGAGCAACACTAAAGACATCCGCAATCAGTTTCTAGATCTGGACCAGCTAAGACTTTAGTAGCTGGTTGAACCACCATATGAAAAAATAGGTTGTTCAAAATGCATATGAACAACCTGATGACCAGGTTCAAGTTGTTCAACCTCCGTATACACATAACGTTAACCCTGTTTCGCTAGTTCAACATCCCATTGAGCAAGAAGTTGATTCATACCCAGTCTGTTATCACTGCGGATATGGGGTTAAAGTTGTATTACATGCAGATGGAGAAAATATTGGTCGCCGAATTCAGATATGTCAATTTTGGCTGAACGGTTGCAACTACTCGGAATGGTTGGATGAACGTTTATGTCCAAGGGGCATAACATATGAAAAAGAGTTAGAACATGAGATAAGACATCTTAGACTTTCTTTGCAGGAGTTGCAATTCAATCATCACTAGTAGTTTATTTCTATTTGTGTTCTACTATTAATGTGTTGTATTTTTAAGTTCGTTTATCGGTGTACTATGTTTGTATCTCTGCAATTGTAATCACTTTATCTATTAATTTGATGAATCAATGGTTTAAACATTATCATCCTAATTAAAGGAAAGTGAAATTAGATAAACAAATAAAATTCACACTACATTCAAACGATAATATAAGACATAAGCTATAAGTACTACTACATATAATAAAATGTCCACAATCTATAAAGTAAAAGTAGTACAACTACAAGGATGCAACATCGTCGTCATTGTCGTCGTCATCATCATCCCCATCACCATCATTGTCCTCATCATTATCATCCCCACCATCACCATCCTTCCCATCGTCCTCATCCACATCATCCTCATCCAAATCACCACCAGCGGTAGACCCACTAGGACCAACATCACCTCCATCTGGTCAGAAAGGCTCATATACGGCTAGTCTAGCAGATAACTGATCAATCTGCGCTTCTAGCATCTGTGTATGTTGTATGTACATGTTGTGCATGGTGTGAGTAGCGTAAGCGTCATATCAGGAAACACACTAAGTGAAATTCTAGCCTGATCCAATCTAGATGCATACTGCATAAAGATGTAATTTGACATAGATAAGAAACTAAGTATAATATAAAGAAAAAATGTGAATAAGCAACAAAGGTACCTCATACAAAGGGTATAACCCAACTGAAGGCACACCCGGGTAGTCGGGATGCTCTGGAAAGACTAAGGGCTGCTCAATCATGGTACCTGTCACATCATATGCTCTAAAAGTACAATAGGCTCCAAATGCATTGGAGTCTGTGAGAACTATGACGGAATCGGAGCAAATAAAACCTATGGTACCAGAACTCTACCGGCCGCAATGTGAGGTCCTATATGATCAGAGTTGACCCCATGAACATAATCTGGTAAATGAATCTACGGGGTGCTACTCTGGCCCAATAAGCATTGTAGTCTCCATCAATGAAGTATGTACCAATATCCAACCGTCCAGCTTGACGTAACGCATGTAGGTACTGATCTCGAATCACCCTATGTCTACCAAACATGTCCTCACATGATAAAGGATCATATGGTATACGACGATCATCCATGATCTGATAAGCACACCTCTCCCCTAAATACCATATAGGCATAGATGCAGGTGTATGCAAAGCCACCTTGTGTCTGGATAATGAATACGCAAACATCAAGGGATGATCATCTATCATAAGACCTGCATCTGCAAGGTGAGTCCAATGTGAGGCCTAGGGAGTCCGTATGATATTACCCAGACTACGCATGTCAAGCTGTGACTAGCCTCCATCAAGTCATGTCGTACACCTAAGAGAGTATGTTGCACATACTGAATAGTCTCAAATCATCTCATCCTAGGGAATTACTGCTTAGCAGCCTGACTAGCCATGTCCTGGATGTGGGGATGCATGTTTTCCATGTACTCGTAGTACCATAACGGCAAAATGTATCAAAAAGCATGCTTTTGCTTGAGTCGCCAAGCGTAAATGAATCTAAAGCGTTATAAAGGGTACCTACAATAACTATGCCCCAATCAATGGGATGAAGCTGGTCTAACCTGACAAGAGATGCTAGATAACATAGTCGAACCGTACCTTTTTGATTCGCGAAAAGGTCGAACCAAACAAGTACAACATAAATGTTTTAGTAACTGCATCCATCATATCAGCTCTATCTATATACATGGTGATATAATGCTGTAGGTAAGTCAACCTAACGGAGCCACTGGTAATGTAGCTAACATCTATAAGTGGTAAAATTACAGTAAACAAATCAGGAGACTCATATTCAAATGGAAATGGTCCAAGGCCATGTCGTTCGATCTCAATACCGGTGAACACGTAGAAATCAATTGGGGCAATACCAAACTCAAAATCTAGAAAGTGGAATATATGTGACGTGACCCATCACCTCTCAACTAATGCCTGAATGAGAGGTTGATCGAAGAACTGGAAAGACATAACCGACAAAAACAGACCAAAAGGGCTAGCCTGTAGCCTCTCTATAATAGAACAGGGAAGTGAGTCATAAAATTGGGTAATGCACTTAGCTCAACTACCACGACAATGAATGTAATGTTTCTAAAGATAATTTATGAAGCAATAATTTTAGATATACTAACAGTTATTTAATATGATTATGTGATGTACATATAAAAACAATCAAATATATTAATGTGTAAATTATACCTATACAGTGGTTGATGCGGTTTCGCCTCTGTGCCGATAACCATCTGGAAGATCATGTAGTATATGTAGATCATCAACTAATACTCCTGGTGCCGGAGGAATGTGTAATGGTCCTGCTTGTTCCTCTGAATGCCCGTGAACCGTTCTTCTGGCAATTTTAGTTGGACGTGCTGGCATTTCACTTCGGTTTTCTATTTTAAAAAAAAAATTTAAAAAAATTTTTGTAGAGAAATGTTGGGGGGTTTAAAAAGGCGTATCGGGCACCCATTTATGGGCATCCGACGTTCAGGCGCCTGTTAAATGGTTATGGGCTGAATATTCATTGAATATTCGGTACCCTGAATATTCAGCCCGTAATCGACTGGAGAAGCCCTTAGCCTCTAGACATTGGTTTGCATGCGCTCCAAGGAACCTTCTTTGGTTCACTGCAATCCCAACCGTTAATGCCCACTTCCGATTCACCCCAGCCATCTGCAAATGAGATTGTTTTACTAATGAAAATTAATAAAGATAATGCAATCAGAATACTTCACTAAACATTTAAAAGATTAAAAAAAATAAGGCCAAGAAACATTCTTTTATAGGCAATACTATTTTAAAGTACTCATTTCAGGGAAAGGAAACACACGCACACATATTAGATGCATATTTTCGTTCGGTGTAATATATTATAAAAGCACAAAAGGTTATAGGATAATAACCAATCAACAAAATTGTATAAATGTGGACAATTTCAACATTGTAGCATAACAAAGATAGGAGGAAAAAAAGGATACCCTATTCTTATCATTGAAAACCATGTCGAAAGAAGCAAGAGACCGTTTTGGAACTGTAGCTACTGTGTTAGTCATACAAGGAAATAAACCTGGACAAAATGCATATATATATATATATGTATATATGTGTGTGTGTGTATATATGTATATATATGTATGTGTGTGTGTGTGTGTGTATATATATGTATATGTATGTATATATATATATGTAAAGCATGAATCAAGAAGTTGAATCTTTCACTGATCTCACACGAGGAAGCAAAAACAGCTTCTGACCCACAGTTAGCACCATATTTGTTGAAGGCTTCAGGGATGATAAAGCCTGCTGCACCAAACATTGCCCACCTTGCATGTATCAGCTCATATCTTTGGTATTTGCGTTTTGTAAATAAAATTTTATTATATCTTTTAAAGCAGTAGAAAATTTGGATGGCTATAATGGTAAATTTTGAATAAATTACCTAGCAAAATCTTTGGGTTTCTTGCCCAAACCAAAAGGTTCCACTACAACAAAAATGCCCTATTACAACGCCCTTTTTACAACGGGCATTTGCTGCCCGTTGTAATAGAAGGCTATTACAACGGTCGATTCAGGACCGTTGTAATAGATGCCCCTTTTTACAACGGGCATTTGCTGCCCGTTGTAATAGAAGGCTATTACAACGGTCGATTCAGGACCGTTGTAATAGATGCCCCTTTTAACAACGGGCATTTGCTGCCCGTTGTAATAGAAGGCTATTACAACGGTCGATTCAGGACCGTTGTAATAGATGCCCCTTTTTACAACGGGAATTTGCTGCCCGTTGTAATAGATCCTTATTACAACGGTCCATTCAGGACCGTTGCAATATACGCCCTATACAACACCCTTTTTACAACGGGCAATGACTGTCCGTTGTAATAGGATGTTATTACAACGGTCCTTTCATGTCCGTTGTAATAGATGTCAATTTTACATCACAAATTGCCCGTTGTAATAGATGCTAATTTTACAACGGTTATATTACTAATTACTAATCATTAATAATATTATATTATTTATTAATATTTAATAATTAATCATTAATAGTGTTATTAATCATTTATAACATACAGTAATTAATTATTATTAATAAATAATCACTAATTACTAATTAATTAATCAACAACATTAATAATCATTTATATACATATTAGTTAATTAACAATAAATGAATAATAATAAATATTTAATTATTAAATATTAATTTATAAATGATTAGTAATTAAATATTATTACTCAATAATTAATAATTAAGAGTAATATTTAATATTTAACAATCAATAATTAGTAAGTAATATTTAATAATAAAGAAGTAATATTTTTAACAATCATTATTTTTTATATTTAATAATTTATTATAATTAATTGTTAATAATTAGTAAATTATTATTAATATTTATTAATTACACTTAATATTTAATTATTATAATTAATATTCAATTATTTAGTAATTACATTTAATATTCAGTATTTAATATTCAATATTAGATAATTAAATTAGTAAAATTCTAAACTAAATTCATAAACACATTTGAAATTTTCATAAAATTCAAGAATTAAAAAGCAAAATTTTAAGATAACTTAAAATTTTAGAAAGTTTCCAAAATCTTAGAATATTTAATATTTCAAATAATTTAAAATTTGGAAATTTTGTAAAATAAACTTAAAAACATTTGTAAAATTTATAAACAAAAATTTGAAATTTTCATAAAATTATAAAATAAAGAGATTAAAATTTTATAAAATATTTAAAATTTCAAAATATTAAAATAATTCAGAATTTGAGAAATATAAATTTTACTGTAAATTTTTTAGTTTCAAATGCATTAGGGGTTAGATATATACAAGTTTTTTCTTAATTTCGAACAATGAAATTTTAGCTACATTTCCAAATTATTCCCTCCAATCTAAATTTTTGGCTCCATCATCAAATTTTAACCATTTCCCTCGTTTTATATTAACTTCACGTGTTAGTCTCACATCAAAACCCTCAATTTCTCAAATCTGCATCCAGATCCAAATTAAAACACTTCCTCCCGCCGACATCATCCAGATCCACTTCGACGTTTGCAGCTCCGTCGTTTCCTGGCCCAAAATCACCTCCGTCGTTTGCAGCTCGAAGAGGACTTCGACGTCTTCACCACGAAGAAGGCGGACGCCCTAAATTTTTGCTCTCAAATAAAACTCGATTTAACTAAAAACCTATTTTAAACACTAAGCCTTAAAATTAAACCCTAATTGAAAAAACAAACCCTAATTTAAACCTATCCCCTAATTAAACACGCGACCGCCCCTTTTTCTTATTTCACCCGATCTCCTTCAATTCTTTCTTGAGAATAAAAATGGCGGCGACAATTCTTGCAACTGGTTAGGGCTTGAGAAATTTTGAATCTCGATCTCCTTGAGACAGTCTCAGACGCTCTGCTTTGCTAATTATAGTCGGCTTGGCTCGACTTTGGCTTTGGATTCTTCTATTCAATGATGTCGGCTTGGTTACTCGAACTCAGACCATCTCTGGTATGTTCGTACTTTCGAATTTCCGATAGTTTGAATTCGATGGATGTTGTAGGCCGATGATGATTTTAGGGTTGAATTGATTGAATGATTTTTCATTGAAGCTTATACCGATGATGATTTTTGGGCTTGAATTTATATGCTTTCGTACTTTCCTATTCTCGAAATTTTCCTGATATTTTTTAACTTGATAATCACGGTTTCTCGAATCTCCTTGATTCTCACGGCATTTCAAACTTTCCTATTTTTAAATCTCTGACCATTTCAAAAATAAAGATACGAATTTTTTTCTTTTTCCTGTTTCGTGCATTCTGTAACTTGCTTCTTTCACGCTCGATATTATATTGATGATTGAGATTTTTCCTTGGCTGTTTCATTATCTTATACCCGATAATTCTTGGTTTTAAACTGCTTCGATGTTGATAATTCTCTGCGATGACCACGGCTTTAAAACTTTCCTATTTCTTGAATTTTGCAACTTGCTTCTCTGCTACTATATATATTCATCAATGTTGGTATCTGCATTGCATTTCTCAGTGAACTCCATGTATTATTGCAATGACTCATGTATTTCACATTTTATCTCTTGATATCACTGCTGTACACATGCATTCCTGTAGCATGGTCGTTGTTCATCTTGTAGTCTTCTTGACGTTGCCATTGTGTTGCATTTGTATCACTGGTATATGCTTCCATCTATTTGGTTGTTGCAGTCCTATGCCTTGTGTTCTTGTAGCTTTCATGCATTTGCATGTGCCCTTGTCTTTGAGCTGCTGTGTTGATTGCATTGTATTGTTTCTGGCCTGTGCACATTGTTGTATGTGTTAGTTTAGTCGCATTGTAGTGTTTGCGTGTTGCACTCTAGTTTCACTTTGTTGTACACTACTCTGTTGTATGCTTGATCACTTGAATTGTTTCACTGCCATACTTGTAGCTTGGTCATTGGTGTAGTCTTCAAGCATGTTGCTGTTTTGATTGTGGTCACTTATGCAGTTTGGTCTTGCCGTACTCCTGGTCTTATAAGACTGTCTCTCGACATTTGGTGTATACATGCTTTTATGCTTGTGACATTCCTCTGCCTGGTCGACTTGTGGTTTCATGCTTCTTTGTTCATTGGTCATTGTTCTGGTTCTTGGTGGCTTGAGCATTTGGTCTGCACTTGTTCATCATATAGCTTGTTCTCTACATTTACTTGACGGGTCTGCATTACATGTGCTTAATTGCTGTTTTGTTGACACTGGTTTGAGCCCTGTTGTCTGCACTTGTATGCTCTCGTGTATTGCCTTTGACATGATTCACTTCAACTTTTAACTTGGTCTTTGTCGTAGTTGCTTTGAACTTCTGGTTGGTCACTTGATTCAGTAGTTTGTTGTTTCATTAATTTGTGCACTTGAGTGTTGTCTCTGACCTGATGCGTTATCAAGTGTATATATCTATGGGCACGACTTTGTGATAAATTCAAGTGTGAATAATGACGAACAACCCAAATAACTGAGGCAAATCATGTTTTCAAAAATCATATTTCATTTTATATTGCAAAAATATTTCTTTTTCAATTTTACTGCGTTAGTGAATAGTTTTGCAGATTTGCTCAGATGCTGGATTCAAACTGGAATGCAGTTGAAGACAAAATACGAGTGTGAGTGAATATGTAGTGAGGTTATTTGTACATATTAAATCGTGATGTATTCAAAACTGTATATGTATAGTGAGAGCATGAAATTGTACTATTCAAGATTGTAATAAATATTTGTTTGAATAATTTTTTTGTTTGAATTCAAATTCTATTCAAATTCTGTGTAATTTATTTTATTCAACAAATATTTATTTAATCTATGGAAAAATAAAATAGTACATTAACAAATACATTTAAACGAAATATATATGTTTATTATCATCAAACAAAATCATATAAGCGCAAAGCGCATATTCCACATGTATTACAACGGGCATTGCCCGTTGTAAAAAGGTGTATTACAACGGGCATTGCCCGTTGTAAAAATGTTTATTACAACGGGCATTGCCCGTTGTAAAATATGGTCGACCTATTACAACTAGGCCTAATACAACGGGCGCATGCCCGTTGCGAAATGCATATTACAACGGGCATTGCCCGTTGTAAAATGCCTGTTTTGTTGTAGTGTTCGTAACCATAGCTGTAAATGTATATTATATCTAATTAGTATAAAATTCGAATGCATATGATATAATTTAGAAATGGTATCAATAATTACTCATCGGGTACCTCTCCGTTCAGATATTTAGGCACCTCTGAACAGTCAAAAAGACCATCCAGCAAGAAGATTCTCCTATCAGGATCAGCCATACCATCAAAACATTTTAAGGTAATTTAAATTTATTTGAACTCGCATGTTTAAAATGAACTTTATATAGCAGTATGTACAGAAATATGTAGAATATGCTAGGGAAACAATGACTGTTTGTTGTATAGTGTAGCAGTATGTAGAATATGTTAGGTATATTGGGGTGCCTCGCATTGTGTGTGGGTAATTGATGCACATTGAAAAAGAAAAATAGTCTCATCTCGTAAAAAATAGTGAAAGTGGAGTGGTATATATATGAGTTTGGTCGCATGTAACAAAAAAAGATTCCTTTTGTTGGGACAAATGGAAGGCGCATGAATGGAAGACGCCGGGCTGATCCGGCTGCATTCAATTAAAAGCAAAATAAAACATTCATGTATATGCATCAGATAATAAAATGAAAAATAGCTGCAAATAAGCCACTTTTGGTTCTACGGTGGATGAATTCATGAGGGGACTGTTACCAACTACTTTCTTCTTACTATTATGTAGCATGTTTATTAAATCAATGGATGTTTTTTCTTCTACCATATATTCTAGAAGACCTATTTTTGGTTCTAATGTAGAAATAAAGTTCGTTGTGCGAGGCTCAAGGCTCGGAAGTTTCTTAGCATCCATATCTATGGTATAAACGAATTTAGGTTCCTTACATATCTACAAGCAACATAGGAGTGATAAATGAAAATATTAAATTAATAATAGTAGCAGAAAAATAAATGATGGCAGTTATCTTTCTAAGAGCGTATAATTGTACATGAACAATAAAAACAACTATTTTGTTTATGAATTTTAATTTTTACTAACAATGTGGCATAAGACGCGCTTTGCTTGTCATAGTTCCTTGACATGCTAAGCTGTTAATACCCATTATTTAGAAAGCATGCCAACCTCATTATGGTGAGGCACGCGCTTCGCGTGTGATTAAGAAAGCTGAATTGTTTTTCTACAAATTGTATTTATTTAATATGTTCAAAAGAAAATGATTTCCACATATATTTTGTCATATTTTTGTATTGACTCACATGTATGCAATTTGAAATTTTATTTCTAAGGTGTAATATCTAATTTCTTGTGAGTTTAAATTAATATTTTTATTATTAATTAGTAAAAAATAAATGTGTAAAATGGTTTACTTGTTGAATCCTATTTTTAAGTGATATTAAGACTATAAAATTCAAAATTTCCTCTGTGGTAAAAGTTTACGCTTCCAAACCAGCTATTAATAAAAATAAATAAATGATCTATGGTAACAGTTTAAAACAAATGCCCATGCCTAGTAATTTAGAAGATACCATATAATGGAATATTCAAAAGAATGATCATAATTCATCGTGGAATGAATTAAATAATTTATTTAGAAATAAGATGATAGTGCTTTTGAACAAAAAGTGCCCTTTGCTTTGTATTTTGAAATTTGTACCATAGAGCTTCTAGACATTCTCGACAGATATCTACCACAATGTAACAACGAATTTTTCTTGATTATTGTATATAATAATGGATGAATATGTACTACATCTTTAGCTACACTGCACCTGTGGCCTAATAGATACACGCACACACATTTTTACTACTTTTTGCACAAAGTTACCTTTGAACAAAAATTTGAAAAAGAAAACCCAGTGTTCCCCCAAAATTATATTGTAATAGTTCTAAAAAATAAACAATGTACAACACCACTATCCCAGTGGTAAGGCGCTTCGGCTTTAATGTGATTTGAACAACTAAACATATCATGATTTATAGTATGCTATATACTACCTAAGACTTTTACATATACATATAAAATTGAGTATATTATCATCACTGATAGTCCATTTTCTCGATACCAATAAGAAAATCGTAGTTTCTCTTCAATGTGCAAGATTTCCAATTAGACATTCCAGTGAGTATGTCCTTGGTTAAATTTATATCATCTACATAGTTGATTTCTATGTTAATATCTTGGATCATACCCAAATTCCTTGCACTATGACTAATTTCTCGAGAAAGAATCTTTTGGCAAGAAGATGGCATGTCTAGAAACAAAATTTTGTTTCTCAATCATATGGAATAGGAATTCACAATATTTTATGAACTGCTTATAGACTTGCATAAAATAAATTTAGCTTTAAGTTCACGAAACTTACATTCATAATATAGGTTGGACAACCACATATTTAAACTATTTAAGATGAAGTTTCTTCCTATTTCATATCTTATATGGAAACGTAATCTTAGCTTTAGATAAAATCAAAATGTGATGTAGATGCTTACTCTTAAATAAATATTCTTAAAGAAAGAGGTCATTCAACCTCAATCATTATCAATGGTACTTTGACCAATAGAGATTGTTACTCCTTATTGATAGATCATTATATAACATAAGGAGGAGTGACTTTGAGAGTAAATCAATTTTTTTTGGGTACTCTTGGAACTCTTATCCTAGATACTCACCTATTAAATTAAATATAAATTTATCCATTTGCATGTAATATTTTCCCACTTTTGTTTTGTATACTATTAATCTTCAAAAGACTAAAGAAGTTCTAGACTATAAATATGGTCCTTTCATGCGTAACTATGGTAAACTTAGAAGAATCAACCACCAGCTTTACGTTAAAGCCATAATTGAATATATCAACTCTAAACTGGTCCTTTTGGGATATATGTCGCTATGGGCACTCGCAGTGGTCGAAAGCATGGTTGCCTTATTTTTTGATCATCACCTAATTAGTATCAAATCCGGTTAGAGTAGGGACTCTGACATTTCTTTTGTTCCGTTAGTGTGTTTGATACCCTATCATTATTTCTTTCTCTTGTATTATTACCTTAGGCCGTAAAGCTCATTTTGTATAGTAAAAGTATTATTTCTTTTTCTCAAAATCAAAGAAGAATTAACACAGATATATAAACTATGTATTAAATACAAAGGCACATATCTCATAATACTGATCGGTTAATTTGACAAAGTAAGTGAATCTGCTTTCGGTATCATTACACCTTGAACTGCATACATCCATATATGTATCATTTCATAGAGTTCGTTAACTCTTTTTTACTCCCATTGTTTCTGTTAAACATTTGAGACACAATTCACAAGTACCATATGGTTTGCTGTCATATAATTAAAGAATAATTTCTCAAAGATATGATTAGTCCGTTATTCACAAAAAATATTAAATTTTTAGATGCTTCTATATTAACCATAGCTAAAGCTTCACTATAGTTATGAAAACAAATACCATTGTCTGATATACCAAAAATAGACTTATTTTATAACTAATAGTCATAATATTCATATCAAAACAAAGCCATCTAGTTTCATTCAAAACAAAAAATGGTTATTATTCATAAATAATAATTGATATACATGAAAGTAATTTTTCAAAACATGATGTGTCCGTTAGCGGTTGTATGTTTCCACTATTTCCATTATTACAATAACGATTTTAATATACGAAACTCCATTCATTCACTTATCGTAGGCTTCATCTACTACAATTATTTTAAAATCTAAGTTTTTCGATCAAATGTATCAAACTCAAAGAAATCAATCTTGTAGAAAAAAATATTATAAGAAAAAACATATGGAATAAAAATTATATTTCCTGTTCCTTATTAAGAAGCTACAAAATATATTACACACTTATGTTTTCGATATCTATTCAAGAAGAAGAGGTGTCCATTCATCACCTCTTTATCGCAGTTGTGCAAATACTAATTCCACTATCAAACTTTCGTTTTCTCTTTTAAAAGGTCGAATAGTTCAAAAGAGTAACCCTTTATTATTGGATTTCTTTACATAATCGCATTTTGTCATCCTTAGCACATTAAGGAGATGGAATATGTTGCACTTAAATAAAAAAATCAAAACTGACATTACATTGATCGAATTCTTAGGTCATGTGTAGTCCTTAGTCTAATGTTATTTTCAACACAAAAGGATCCTCATAGTATTCAATCGTATTGAACATAAGATCTCGCACTATAATTTACTTGCTCATTTGAATGAAATGGTTTCATCAAAACTCTGTATACCAAGAATGATATTGTTCACAATACAACTTTTGTATATAATCGAATATGGATTGAATATTCACACACTTGTGCTACTTTAGACTTCAAAACTCACAGAAGACAATACACAAACACAGTCTAGGGCAAATTCATACACTAGTGACCAAGACTCAAAAATATTAATGGTTATACTATTTAGCTCTTGCATGGGCATTTGAAGTGACAATAAACGAAAATATTACTTTATTAGTAAGTAATTTTTTTTATTTCATTGTCAAATTTAATTCATTTGTTTAGTATATTTTAATTGATAATTTTTTTATTAGTTATATTATATGTGCAAATTTATTAAAGTCGATTTTTATAATATGACATTTGTTCTTATAATTATTATAATGGTTTAGTTTATTTACTAACAACGGTCCCATTAGATTTTGCATCTCTTAAAAACTTAGATGGGATGCAGGAATTTCGAAAATTCCTATAGTGAGAGTTAAGTTCCATTTATCAAGTTACTACAACTTTTAGGGTGCTAAGCGAATTTTTTGTCTAGAAAGTAAGCATGGTTATCTAGTTACTTACTAGATCTATTAATAAAAAGAGATTACTAGAGAAGTGAATAACAAAAACAAAAAAAGAAACCAAAATACAAAAGGCACAAAAGCCTAGCCTTAAAATACAATATTTAGGCAATGCCGAAACTTGTCAAGAAGAGCAAGTAGTGAGTATTCTACCGAATAGGCATTCAACAAACTATAATATCCAAAAATAATAAATCACACATTACTAGTCATATCTAGTATATAACTCGTAAATGTACATTCTTTGCTCCTAATCATCTTTTTCACATTTATATTAGATACTCAAACCCCATTATTTCATGATTGCATAAGGAAATTTTTATAACCTTTGAGGGTGCCGACAAATTTACAATTTTTTTACCAATGTAGGGACAATATAAACATCCCCATAAGTACCTTATGGTTTGATGGTGCTCAATAACCATAAGTATGTAGTACTTTATTTATGTTGTAAATAATGCATAACAATATTATTTCATATTCATAATCCCAAAATATAATATTGAGTATTATCGTCTATAAGAAGTAATGAGTATCATAATACTCAATGACATCATTTGTCATTTGTCATTATGTATACACAATTACGTGAGTGTGCGTGTGTGTGTGTATATATATGTATGTATGTATACTTGTATATATATGTATGTATACTTGTGTGTGTGTATATATATTTCTTATAACTATAATGGGTTTTATTTTGATTTTAACTTTAAAAACTATATTTTTATTTTATTTTATGTACATTATATAATATTCTCTTATTTAATTATAACATTCATAACATAATATTAAATCTTATATTTATTTATATATTATTATTAGTTAACACTTAATTAAATTGTAACCTCTTAAAACTATAACATTTATAGCTTATATTTTAATCTAAATTTATTCTGTTTTTAAAAATTTGGTATTTAGGTGGTAGTACATAGTTGTATTATAAGTCTTAGGTAGTATAACATACTAAAAACCAATATATGTCCAGTAGTTTGAATCACGCTATATAGGGTTCGAACTTGTGATGTCAAGGACCAAAGCCAAAACATCCAACCACTGGGATTATGGTGTTAGACTTTAAACTTGGCACTTAATATAGGAAGGTAACCAGTTGGTATGATTTGTCTTAGGTAGTATATATGCATTATGACTCTAAATATGTCCAAGGTAGGAGTCGCATTACACAAGATTCAAACTCATAACCTTTGAATTTTGAATTTATTTATTCACGAATTTTGTAGTTTTAAATACAAAACATTTTCAAATTTATTTATTTATAAATTTTATAAATTATAATTTAAATATTTTTAAATTTTCTCATTTATAACCTTTATGAATATAAATGTCAAATAATTTAAAACTACATACGTAACCCCTATAAATTTTAGTTTTAATTTAATTTTTTTAAATAATATATTTACAAAAATTTTGTGAATATAATAAAAGTAGACAGTGTTAAATTTATTTATTTATTCCCTCTTTGAATCTCCTAAATATGGCTCATAGTACACTTGGAATAGTAAAAGCAAACAAGGGGAATGAACCTTTTGCGAACTAGACCACTCCTTCCTTAATATAGAAGCGTTACACCTTTGGCCTGACCTTACCACCTTTATACCTCCCTTGGCATTTCAGACCACTCGCCACTTATTCTTACTTGGAGAGAGAGAAGCCATCAAAGAGTCCCACCTTCTAAATTTTTTAATATATGGACTAACAACCTAGACTTTGATAATGTTGTTTTACAGGGTTGGAGCATTCTAATATACGACAATCCAATGTATAGGCTACAAACAAGGTGAAAGAATACCCAAATTACCATCAAAACATAGGCCAAGAATATCTAAGCAGAGGAAGTAAGGGAACATATGAATTTAGATTGAAGCTTTAAATGTACAGAAGGATATGCTCGCTAACCCAAATGATATCAACCTATCCAAGATTGAGCACACTGTCAATGAAGAATTTAATAGGGCCAATACTGAAGAAAACAAAATGTTGATGTAGAAATTAGGTAACGACTTCTTTCTTCTTGGATACAGAAATTCTACCTTTTTCTTAATTCTTTGAAAATCAAAAATACAAAGAATATCATACATACTGTTACTAACAAACATGGTAACATACAAGCTGAACAAGATCACGTACAAGATGCCTTTCTACAATTCTTCACTGAATGTTTCAACTCCCCTATACATGAAGACCTCAAATTTCTCTTATCAAAAACATTCCCTGCTAACCATTACCAAAGATGAACAACTATCTTTAATCTAACATGTCTCTGATGAAGAAATTAAATGTGTTGTATAAAGCGATAAGACCACCAGTATGGGTGGACCAGATGGATTCAACGCCCATTTCTTCTAGTAGTGCTGGCATATTATCAAAGACGTCTATCGTAAAGCCATCCAACAATTCTTCAAGACCAATGTTTTTCTAGGAGATATTAATGCAACGTTCCTTGCTTTGATCCCAAAGAAAGATGCACCTAACCATGTTAACCAATATAGGCCCATCTCTTGTTGCACTGTCATCTATAAACTATCACCAAAATCCTTGCTACAAGAATCAAGACAATACTTATGTGAATCATTCTCCCAATCAAACTACCTTTCTCCCAAATAAAAGCATCATTGATAGTATTCACACCATGCATGAACTTATCAAAGGTTACTATTCCATGTACATCTCCTCGAGATGTATCATGAAGCTAGATTTACAAAAAGCCTTTGACATGCCAAATTGGAAATCTATTATTGCTATTCTAATTCAAATGAATTTTCCTACCTCCTTCATTGTCTGAATTTATACGCGTATCTCTGCTCCTATGTTAGAGATGATACCTAAATTTCAATTCGCGATTTGAAGAAGGAGCAAGCCATTAAGAAGCGTCAACGAGGAAGGAGGAAGCCCTAACCCTAGAAGCGGAAGCAAGCTCCAGGAAGTTGCTAGAATTGCTGAACCACTATCTTGATTCGATGGAGCTGGAGTGGTGTAGGGTAGAGACCGAACGAGTTACTTTGTTCGGTGGTGGACTGGTGGTTGGAGTGGTAGTGAAAATCTGATTCGGTGATGGAAGTTTTTGTTTAAAGTGGAAGTAATTACTGAACCAGAGAGCTCATTCGGTAGCTGATTTCGCTCCATATGCCGCTCCAAATAGAAGTGCTAGTGCCGAACCAAAAGATGCTGCTCCAAAATGTTATGTGCCAAACCAAGTATTGCCAGTCCAGATTTGAGATGCCGAAGGCCGAACCAAATATTTGGTTCGGTGTTAGCATGTCGGACCAAATCGTACCAGACAAAACCATCCTACTTCAGATGTTTGGTTCTTGAATTGGGAGATGCTGGTCCAGACTTGAAGTGCACCGTGCCGAACCAGTTTGATATGGGCTTTGCCGGTCGAGATGGATGCCAAAGAAAACCCTAGGGATGCTATGTAGCAGTTTCCCCTCCTTATATTATCACTCTATAAATAGTGGAGCTTTTGGACAATAATGGCAGCCATACTAGAGAGCCGAAACTCTGCAGAATTTTGTCTATATTGTTAATTCTTCTTATGTATAGCCTCCAAAAGTGAATCAATCTTGTAACTCTAATATTGCAGTGATTAATAAAATATCCTCTCCCCAAGTGGACATACACTGCCTCGTGGTAGTGGAACCACTATAAATACTGGTATTATTTATTTTTCTACATTGCATAGATCTGTGACTGACTGTTTTGGTGTTTATCTCCACTTGTTTCGTCTCACTACAATCATGATCCAGTTGTTTTCCACTGCTTTGGGTTTTTATTCCCTTAGACTGATCATTTGAAGGGATTTTCCCCAATAATCTGGTACCAGAGCTGCAAGGTTGATTGATGAGTGTTAGACGCTATGGTAGGAGATGAAGGGACTCTAGTTGTTATAAGGTCCTATACTAAAGGGATGTATATCACGTCAGGATTACAATTGGCAATTAAGAAACGGAATGGGGATAAAGACTTCGAGAAGTGGCAATGAAGGATGAAGGCTGTTCTAAAGAGGAATGGAGTCCGTCCAGTATTGTTTGACCCTAAGGAGTTGACGGTTGACATCTCAGCTGTGGAAAGGAAGGACATGGAGAAATGAGCATTTACTACTTTACAGCTAGCCATGGAAGAGAATGTCATCTCAGAGATTAGCAGTGAGACCACTGCTAGGGGCATTTGGACCAAGCTGGAAAATCTCTACTTGAAGAAATCTCTGAATAACCGTCTGACATTACTGAAGACATTTTTCACCATGCGGATGAGAGAGGGTACTTTAGTGAAGGAATATCCTGATTTCTTTGTTGACCTCGTGATTAAGATAAAGACTGTTGACTTGAAGATGGATGTGGGCAAATGGAAATGGTTCTTTTGTGTTCTCTTCCGGAGCGATATACAGGTTTCGCTAACAGCCTTATCTTCGCTAGTATAGTGGAAGATGTAAAGTCAGACCTTCTATCCAAGGGCTTAAAATATCAGATGAAGGAGATAAGTGAAGGAAGTAGAGGTGGAAGTAGTATTTATGGCCTTTTTATTGAAAGAGGTAGAGAAGATAAGAAGAATTGGCACTTTAGAGGGGTTCCAAGTCTAGGAAGCCTGGTAATGGCAGAAGGAAAGTCTAAGGACTGGAAGTGCTTTATCTGCAAGAAAGTTGGTCATTTAAAAAAGGATTGTCCATATTTGAAGAAGAAGAAAGAAATGAATCTTCATTATTTACGGCGGAGAAGTCTATATCTGACGTTGTGTTGTCTGCAGTAGTGTCAGATATCTCAAACCATTGGGTGTTGGACTCGATGGCGTCTTTTCATATGACGTCCAATAAGGATTACTCCAGTTCTTTCATTGGACGAGAGGAAAGCTCTATTCTTATGGGTAATGTTACTAGCTGTAGAGCAATGGGTGAAGGTACAGTGAGGATCGGGATGTTTAATGGAGTGATATGCATTTTGAAAGGTGTCCGTATGTTCCAGGTCTTCGAAAGTCCTTAATTTCTTTAGGACAATTGGCATCTTTGGGATGCAAGGTAATTATCGAGAAGGATAGTCTGAAGGTTTCGAGAGATGCACTAGTTTTTATGAAAGGAGATGTGTTTCGAAATCTGTATTTGCTGAAAGGAACCAAAGTTCTTGGAGAGTCGTGTGTTGTAGTAGACAGTTCTCGTGCATTGGATGCCACAAGGCTTTGGCATCTTAGGTTGGTTCATATTTCAGAGAAGGGCTTAGAGTTGCTTCGAAGACAGAAGATGATCAAAGGAGAAAGCTTCGACAAGATGGACTTTTGCCAGGAGTGTGTGTTAGACAAGCAAACTAATGTATCTTTTGGAGTTGGACTCCGTAGATTGAGGCGAGTACTTGAGTACGTGCGTACAGATGTCTGGGGACCAGTTGCAACTCCTTCTCTTGGAGAAGCAAAGTATTTTATCTCTTTCATTGATGATTTTTCTCGCAAAGTATGGGTGTATGCGATGAAGGACAAATCAGAAAGTTATGAAAAGTTCAAAGATTGGAAAGCGCTTGTTGTGAACCAATCTGGTTCTAGGTTGAAGGTGCCGAGATCTGATAATGGCGGTGAATATGTCTCTAAGGAGTTCCTCGACTTTTGTAGACAACATGGCATTTAGAGATATTTCACTACACATGGCGATCCGCAATCCAATGGGGTAGCAGAAACGATGAACATGACTCTGCTGGAGAAGGCTCGTTGCTTGAGATGGACGGTAGGCTTGTCTAGAGGCTTTTAGGTTGAGGAATTATCAACTACAGTGCATATCATAAATCAAATTCCATGCTCAGCCATAGATGGGAAGATTCCAGTGGAAAAGTAGAGAGGTAAAGCAGTGTATCTTAGTTACTTTCGAATTTTTGGTTGTCCTGTGTATGTTCACCACACATGTGATGACAAGTTGGAGGCTAGAGCATACAAGGGCATACACCAATGGTGTCAAAGGGTATCGAATTTGGAATCTCGCTGATCGAAAGATTGTTATTCCAGACATGTTATTTTTGATGAGTCTACTATGTTCAATCCGAAGGAAAAGCTAGCTACCACATCAGAAGATTCTGATAGGCCTAAGGAGATGGAAGAAGTTCTCGTGTTCCAACCAAATAGTAGAGTTGTTTTTGATGCTGTTGAGGAAAATGCTGTGACGACCCGGAATTTTAGGCAATATCAATTTAATAATATGAATTAATAATTAAATTGATTTGATAATTTTTCTTTATAATTTAATTTTAAATTGGTAAATTTAAAACTTTTAAAAAGGTTAATAAATATTTAATCTGACAATATTGATTCATACCTTTTTAACAATTTAAAATTGATGAGATTTACTTTTCAAAGCTAATAAAATTTTATTCTATTTATAATATATATATTTGATATATATTGTGAATAAGAAAACCTTTTGTTTTAAATAAAAGATGATTTTTCAAATTGTAATATATATGTATGTATATGTTATAATTTGGAATTGTTTTAGAATATAATCTGTTGATAATTATATATATGAATTGTAATTTAAAGCTTTGTTTTAGAATTAATATTTTTCAAAGTCAATTTAAGATTTATTCAATTGTTTTCAAAATATAAGATAATTATTTATTTTAAATATGATAGTTTAAAAGGGATTTGAACAAAGTTTTGTTTTGTTTTCTTTTAAAATGCTTAATTTAAAATGGTTATAAATGTTTAAGTATAAATGTTTTAGGTTTTAAAATATATGTATAAGAATTATTTGTATTTTAATTAGTTTTGGAATATTTTCTTTTAAAGGTAAATTTATATATACATATGTAAGTATTTATTAATAAAGTAAATTAATGGAAAATTACTCATGGGAGTAATTAAATGGAAGTGATTAATGGTTAACCACTAGATGTTATTAATTTAAGGATTGATTAATATGATTGTTTTGAAGTTAATTAATTATGGAGTAATTAATTAATTAAAGAATTAAGAATTATTTAATGATGGAATTAATTATTTGTTAAGTAATTAATTAAGAAAGTAACCATCTAATGGAAGTAATTAGAAGATAATTACTTATGTAAGTAATTAAGGGTTAATTACTTAATTATTTTGGTTAATTAGTTAATGTGATTAATTAATTAACGAATGTGATTAATGACTAAGGGTAATTAATTAAAATTGTAATTAATTAATAAAGTAATTAATTAAGGATTATTTATTAATTGATTACTTAATGAAGTAATTAAAGATTAATTAATTAGTATAATTAATCAAGATTTATATAATTAATTAAGATGTTAATTAAGATAAGTAATTACAAATTGTTAATTACTGTTTATGATTAATAAGATGATTAATTATAAGTTAATTATTTAATTAATTTTGTGCCACCTAGCATATATACCCCATATATCTGCTTCACTACTATACCCCATATGATTAATTAAAGAATTTATTAATTAATAAGAATCATTAGTTAATATAATTAATGATATTAATCAAGGTTGATTAATAAAAGTAATTAATTTAAGTGTGATTAATTAATTGTAATTAATTGAGGTTTAATGTAATTAATTATAGTTGATTAATTAATGGAAGTAAATGAAGGATCATTAATTATGGTAATTAATAATAGTAATTAAAGGTTAATTACTGAATATGGTTAAGGATAATTACCTGAATGTAATTAAAAGATAATTAATCAAGGGAGATTAATTAAGGAAGATCATTAAGAGATGATTAAGTAATTTATTTGGAATAAATTAATGATGAAGGATTTAAGTAATCCAATTGATTAAGAGTTAATCAATTCTGCTTTTGGATGATTGGTTTATATTGGATGATTGATATTGGATGATTGGTTGATACTGGATGATTTGGATATCTCTGATATGTGATATGCTGCTTTATGATACTGGATGATTTGGATAATCCGAAAACCACATCGATCCAAATTAAACGTTAGGTCGTAAATCCAAGTGGAGCTTAGTAAAGACTCGAGGTGTAAGAACTATTCGTCAGTATAACTCTGGGGGTGATTCCGTGATGAGTTTGACGGAGATAGTACTTATAGGTTCGAGATGGTGATTTAGAGTGCAAGGGATGTGGTCGTTGACTCTGAGGGTGATTCCAAAATGAGTGCAACGAGATAGTACCTTCGGTTTCGTTCGAACCCGGAACGAACTTGTATAGATTGAATGCTTTCAGAACATCGTCAGGTGGACGATGAGCATTCGAAGATAGATGTGTTCTATAAAGGTAATTGCAGCCTCAAGCCTCATCAACCAGGAATGGCTAAAACAGGGGAGGTGCAGCAAGGCTATGTGGGTAGCACCCATTTCAGGGTGAGGTCATTCCTGTCTAGATGTCCCTTTATTTCGGCTTAGTGGGTGGTTGGTCGCGCCTACCACAGGGTGATCTTACTCGGGACTGTTCAGTAAGGAATGGTTCCGGCTTTGTGATGCACGGGATTGGGAGTAATCCTCGGTACGTTGATCTAGGCCACGTACTGTGATGGACCGTACCTCGGTAGCCCTGCCATTGATGGAAACCCATTCTTCCTACGAGACCCTACGGTTTTGTTTGTATTACCCACTTTTGTGGCTAGTAGCTGGAATTTAATAAATGTAACAATTTCGGCTATTTCTTATTTACTTGAAAACCCTAGACACTACTATAATATCACCGAATTTCCTACCAAATGTTTTGGTTAGCGTAAGGTAAAAACTTTTCCATGTTTATGTGTGGGAAGTCTTACGTGATACCTTTTCTTTTCAAAGGATTTTCTAAAGTTAAGCAATTTTAACCCGTTTACTCACACCAGACCCCTGTCTGACCCGAGTGTTTATTTTCTGTTTTATTAAACTCTTGGGTACTCATATTATGTATGCGTAGTTGAGGAATTCAGGTTTGCTTGACGAACTCTAGAGGAGATATGAAGCAGGAGGCTTCCACATGTAGATATATTATGGTTCCGATGTGTTTGTGTTGTATCTGTATCTTGTGATATCTTGAGTTATATAGTTAGACAGATGTTTATAACTGTCTAATATGTGTTGTATAAGTTGTGTACTCTGATGTAATATGATACTATGTAATATTTTATGTGATATATTATATTTCATCCGTTCCGCTGTGAGTATCTGATGTTGTTGTGTTTCTTCTTTCTTATCTTTTCTTCTTATATCCCTTTCTTTCTTATATAGTGATGCGTCTTTCTGGTGTTAGAAAGTTGGGTCGCTACAAGTGGTATCAGAGTATTAGGTTGAGTGAATACGTAGGCTCTGGAGTGGTGTCTTTCTTAAGAGAGCGTACTTGTAATTTTTATATATAACTATATATATATATATATATATATATATATATATCTACCTGATCTGTTGGGTTATCTGTTCGGATTTTCCAACATATGTTTTAGAGGTAGATAGAGTAGTGGTGTGTGTGTGTGTGTGTAACACGACTACCACTGATGGAAGAGGTCCATATATTGAGGTTGGATGTGTGTTTGTCGAGATTGTAGACCTGATACTGTCTCGAGTAGGATTTGCAGTTTGGAGTAAGGAATTCTCTGATCTCCGAAGGAAAATTTAAAGATTCGAAGTCCATCTTTGAAGTGTAAGTTTGGATATGTCGGAAGTGCAGAAGTAAGTGATGGTATCTTGATAACTGCGTGATGAGATGCAGTACCCATGGATATTTCAGAAGATGTTTTCTCATGAAGCAGTTTTAGAAGTAGTTGAGGAGCAGTCTTTACCTGCCGTAGGGAAGATTCGTTTGTGTGGAAGTTATCTGGATCTTTAACAAGGAGGTTGGCTGTTTTGGAATATGAGACTAAGGTCTATAAGTTGTTTCTCTTTGGCATGGTCTCATTTTCATTCCTTAAGGAGAGCGAGATGTTGATGCTTGGTTTGGAGTCCGAATTTCTCGAGAGGTTGTCTGCCATCTTGAAGGTCCGTTGTGTGGTTTGTTGGTCATTTTGGTTTTCGAGAAGCCTTTGGATTAGAAATCTTTGGTTAGCTGTGGTAGCAGTGCAACTTGAAGTGTTCGGTGTGCTGTCAAGAAGGTCTTTTAGCTTTGCAGTATCATCGATGTAGAGTTTGGAAGCAGCAGTGAGCTCGTTTCTCCGATGGTTCAGGAATCTTGGTGGTTCTTCTATCAGCAGCCCGGGAAGTTGGTGAAGGTTTTCTTGGAGGGTTAACCTTGTTTGGAGAAGCTTAAGGCTGTTCTAATTGGTAAAGTGAGGACAGTTTCTTTGGAATCCGAACTAGGTAGGATCGCAAAAGTGACTTGCGATTAATTTAGGAATTTTTCTTAGGCAATCTTATGTTTGAGACTGAGGGTTCTCATGTAGAAGTAGGAGCTACTGAAGTAATCAGAAGTTTGTCTGCATTTGGAATTGAGTTCCATATTTTTTGGTTCCAAAAGCGATTTTGGTGGTTAGCCTGGTAGTAGGATGGCTCTTGGAGAAAGAAAGAGTTGGTGTAGCAGCTCAAGAATTTTTGGAATTTGGATTGGTCAGATCTAGTTTTTGAGTTAGATTCTGTTATAAGGTAGTGTGACCGAGTCAGATGGGTCACTAAGATTTTATGGATTTGATGAACAAAGTTCCCGGATATATTTGATAAGTTTGTACTCGTGTTCATCAACAGTATTCTCATCTATTTCAGAATCAGAGTTGTGCAGCGGAAGCGAGGTAGCAGCTGTTCAAGGAAGGAAGCAAGTTCAGTTTGCTATTGCTTGAGAAGTAGAGCTTGTGTTCTGGATTTCGACGGATCTTGGAAGACTTTTCTGTTGAATAGGATCCAGAAACTGGTTTACTTTGGTCTAATTGTTTCTTGAAGCATCAGCATAGGTTGAGCTGATCAGGAAGAGAATGGGCAGCCTAGGATTGTCTATTGAGTTATGCAGATATGAGATAAGGAGTTTGGAATTCGAAGTTGGAGACTTCATTGTTGTTATGATTTCTCTGGTTAAGGGAACAGTAATTAGATAAGATTGGATGGCTAGTTCTGAGGCATTTGGGATTTCTTATCTGTATTTTTGATAGGATAAGGTTGAATTGCCAGTTTGGATAGCTGGAATTCATTGTATTTCACGTATCTCTGAGGGAGTACGTGTATGATTCATCAATTGGTTATTGAATATGCAGTTCAGTTGGATTTGGAAGTTGTGCTAGACTTGAGTATAGTCTGATGTTCTGTTCAGATTGGTGGATCTAGAGATGAGAGGAGCTCTGGATTTTAGTGGTGTAGTTAGTTTAGCTTCTGTAGAGCGAGTCTCTCAGTGATTTATACTTGGGAAACTCTAGATAGTATTAGAGATTTATTCTGATTTGCGTCAGGATAATTGGTTAGGTATGTTTGTTTGATTGATTGCTATGGTTGTTAGTAACTGGTTGATAGGTATGCTTTGCTATTTGAAATTAAAATCTTTGCTGGGTTATTAAATTACCTTTGCTTTTAAATTTCGGGGACGAAATTCTTTTAAGGGGGGAGGAATGTGACGACCCGGAATTTTAGGCAATATCAATTTAATAATCTAAATTAATAATTAAATTGATTTGATAATTTTTCTTTATAATTTTAATTTAAATTGGTAAATTTAAAACTTTTAAAAAGGTTAATAAATATTTAATCTGACAATATTGATTTATATCTTTTTAACAATTTAAAATTGATGAGATTTACTTTTCAAAGCTAATAACATTTTATTCTATTTGTAATATATATTTGATATATATTGTGAATAGGAGAATCTTTTTTTTAAAATAAAAGATGAATTTTCAAATTGTAATATATATGTACGTATATGTTATAATTTGGAATTGTTTTAGAATATAATCTGTTGATAATTTATATATATGAATTGTAATTTAAAGCTTTGTTTTAGAATTAATATTTTTCAAAAGTCAATTTAAGATTTATTCAATTGTTTTCAAAATATAAGATAATTATTTATTTTAAATATGATAGTTTAAAGGGGATTTAAACAAAGTTTTGTTTTGTTTTCTTTTAAAATGCTTAATTTAAAATGGTTATAAATGTATAAGTATAAATGTTTTAGATTTTAAAATATATGTATAAGAATTATTTGTATTTTAATTAGTTTTAGAATATTTTCTTCTAAAGGTAAATTTATGTATACATATGTAAGTATTTATTAATAAAGTAAATTAATGGAAAATTACTCATGGGAGTAATTAAATGGAAGTGATTAATGGTTAATCCTAGATGTTATAAATATAAGGATTGATTAATATGATTGTTTTGAAGTTAATTAATTATGGAGTAATCAATTAATTAGAATTAAGAATTATTTAATGATGGAATTAATTATTTGTTAAGTAATTAATTAAGAAAGTAATCATCTAATGGAAGTAATTAGAAGATAATTACTTATGTAAGTAATTAAGGGTTAATTACTTAATTATTTTGGTTAATTAATTAATGTGATTAATTAATTAATGAATGTGATTAATTTAAGATTAATTACTAAGTGTAATTCATTAAAATTGTAATTAATTAATAAAGTAATCAATTAAGGATTATTAATTGATTGATTACTTAATGAAGTAATTAAAGATTAATTAATTAGTATAATTAATCAAGATTAATATAATTAATTAAGATGTTAATTAAGATAAGTAATTACAAATTGTTAATTACTGTTTATGATTAATAAGATGATTAATTATAAGTTAATTATTTAATTAATTAAAGAATTTATTAATTAATAAGGATCATTAGTTAATATAATTAATGATATTAATCAAGGTTGATTAATAAAAGTAATTAATTTAAGTGTGATTAATTAATTGTAGTTAATTGAGGTTTAATGCAATTAATTATAGTTGATTAATTAATGAAAGTAAATGAAGGATCATTAATTATTGTAATTAATAATAGTAATTAAAGGTTAATTACTGAATATGGTTAAGGATAATTACCTGAATGTAATTAAAAGATAATTAATCAAGGGAGATTAATTAAGGAAGATCATTAAGAGATGATTTATTTATTTATTTGGAATAAATTAATGATGAAGGATTTAGGTAATCCAATTGATTAATTGTTAATCAATTCTGCTTTTGGATGATTGGTTTATATTGGACGATTGATATTGGGTGATTGGTTGATACTAGATGATTTGGATATCTCTGATATGTGATATGCTGCTTTATGGGATGAATGTTTGATATGAATTATCTATTGTGATAATGTGATACATCTATCTGTTTATATCATCCTGAATATAAGTTTAATTGTTTAAACCCTTAAACAACTTGGACATTAAAATGGCGTTTGGATTTCGATGAGACCGGGATCGGGTTTCCATATTTGGATAATCCGAAAACCACATCGATCCAAATTAAAAGTTAGGTCGTAAATCCAAGTGGAGCTTAGTAAAGACTCGAGGTGTAAGAACCATTCGTCAGTATAACTCTGGGGGTGATTCCGTGATGAGTTTGACGGAGATAGTACTTATAGGTTCGAGATGGTGATTTAGAGTGCAAGGGCTATGGTCGTTGACTCTGAGGGTGATTCCAAAATGAGTGCAACGAGATAGTGCCTTTGGTTTCGTTTGAACCCGAAACGAACTTGTATGGATTGAATGCTTTCAGAACATCGTCAGGTGGACGATGAGCATTCTAAGATAGATGTGTTCTATAAAGGTAATCGCTGCCTCAAGCCTCATCAACCGGGAATGGCTAAAATAGGGGAGGTGCAGCAAGGCTAGGTGGGTAGCACCCATTTCAGGGTGAGGTCATTCCTGTCTAGATGTCCCTTTATTTCGGCTTAGTGGATAGTTGGTCGCGCCAACCACGGGTTGATCTTACTCGGGACTGTTCTGTAAGGAATGGTTCCGGCTTTGTGATGCAGGGGATTGAGAGTAATCCTCGGTACGTTGATCTAGGCCACGTACTGTGACGGGCGGTACCCCGGTAGCCCTGCCATTGATGGAAACCCATTCTTCCTACGAGACCCTACGGTTTTGTTTGTATTATCCACTTTTGTGGCTAGTCGCTGGAATTTAATAAATGTAACAATTTCGTCTATTTGTTATTTACTTGAAAACCCTAGACACTATTATAATATCACCGGATTTCCTATCAAATGTTTTGGTTAGCGTAAGATAAAAACTTTTCCTTGTTTATGTGTGGGAAGTCTTACGTGATACCTTTTCTTTTCAAATGATTTTATAAATTTAAGCAATTTTAACCCGTTTACTCACACCAGACCCCTGTTTGACCCGAATGTTAATTTTTATTTTATTAAACTCTTGGGTACTCATATTATGTATGAGTAGTCGAGGAATTCAGGTTTGCTTGACGAACTCTGGAGGAGATATGAAGCTCTGAACCAGTATAAAAATCTCTGGTGTCATCTTTATGAACCAGTATATGAAGCTCTGACTCGAGTGAGGGTTGTTGTTTTAGTGAAATTACAGAAGGAGTCTGGGACTGGATGTAGGACGAAGCTCTGAACCAGTATAAAAATCTCTGGTGTCATCTTTATTATACTGTTTTTATACTCCGCACTTTTTACTATATAACTATCATCACTACACTCTGTATTATTATATATCCATATTACATGATCCATAGCACACTTTCATTTGGTATCAGAGCAAGGTCATCATATTACCGTAACACAATTATCTGGTAAACTAATGATATGGAAACTAACACTAGCATTAGCATTAACACTAGTTTCATTGAAGGACAATCCACTGCACGTCCACCACTATTTAATGGCACGAATTATAACTATTGGGCCACATGAATGAGAATATATATGCAAGCATATGGTTTTGATTCATGGAATATAACTTAGACAGAATATATTATTCCTACTGAAAAGTATTCTACTTGGACAAATACACAAAAACTAGATGCCACAGCAAATGCAAAAGCCATGAATATGTAGTTTTGTGCCTTAGATAAAAATGAGTTTAACCATGTTAGCATGTGCAATACTGCATATGAGATATGGCGTACACTCAAAGTTACACACAAAGGAACTGACAAGGTCAAACAAAGCAAAATATCCATGCTCAAAAGTTAGTTTCAAAACTTCAGGATGAAAGAAAATGAATATATAAGTGATATGTATTCAAGATTTCAGGATATCAACCATTCATTAGTAGGACTAGGAGAAAAATATTCAGATTTTGATATTGTATCCAAAATCCTTAACTCTTTAACGGAAGAATGGGAAAGAAAAGTTCTTGCTATTGAAGAAGCGAACGATATTTCTAAAATAACTCCGGAAGAGTTAATCGGAAATCTAATGTCATATAAAGTGAATTTGTAGGCTAAGCGAGTTCAAGCTCAAGATAAAAAGAATATAGCATTTCATGCAGAACAAGAAGAATCAGATTCAGACAAAGACGAACTAGCCATTATTGCTAAAAACTTTATGGAACTCTTGAAGTATAGAAAAGGAAACAGAAATAATGTCAAGAGAAGCTCAAACAGCAATAAACCGCTGTCTTCATCAGTTTTGGAGTGCATTAACTATCACCAAAAGGGGGATATGCAGAAGGCCTGTCTGGATCAAAATAAAGAATATCACAATAAAAGGAAGGACAAATTCAAAAGGAAAGCTTTCTCAGTTACATGAGATGATTCAAACTCTTCTTCTTCTTCTGAAAGTGAGAGTGACAGCGATAATGAACAAGCCAACATATGCTTTATGGCCAAAAATAATGAGGTTAGTGATTTAACTTTTGATTATATGGTAGAGATAAACTCAGAGTTGTTAGATACTTTAAAAAGTCTCAAAAGAAAATATAAAGAGGCTGTTGAAAATCAGAATAAGGCAGAATTCGAAAGAGATATGCTTAAAGATGAGAAGAAAATATTGGAAGAAGAACTTGTGAAAACTCAAGGATCGCTTTCAAATGTTAATTCTCAACTGACATTATTAAGTCAGGAAATTAAGACTCAAAAAGAAAAGAATGATGTTCTTGTTTCTGAAAATCATGATTTAAAAACTAATATTAAAATGGTAGAACTAGAAAATTCAAGTCTACAGACCAACTAGAAGGAATCACTAAAAACGTTTCAAATTTTAATAAAGGAAGAGAAAATTTATCTAGAATTATTGAAAATTCACAACCTGTTAACAATAAAAATGGTTTGGGTTATAAGAAGAAGTCAACACTTCACAATCTAGTAATTTAAACAATGTTAAGTCTAATAAAACACCCATATCTTCAAAAAGACTAGTTTGTAAAACTATAAATATACGGGTTCCTAAAACTAATAACAAGTTAATAAGGAATAAATATATTAGATCATTCATAGAATGTTCATAATAATAAGAATTATATCTATAAAAGGGATACTAAACCCACTTGGGTTTGGTTTCCTAAGATCTAACTCTTAGAACCCTATTAAAAAGGTGGGTACCAACGTTATCTCATATTTTTTACAGGTCCCACTCAAGAAGAGAGGAAACTGGATACTCGATAGTGGTTGCTCAAAACACATGACATCAGACAAAGATATGCTGGCAAACATTACATACTCAGACGGAGGTTCTGTCACTTTTGGAGATAATTCCAACGGCTATATTATCGGCAAAGGCGATATGAGCAATTACGGTACATCTAATTTACCTCTTATTACAAACGTTTTGTTAGTTAAGAATCTAAAACAAAATCTATTAAGTATAAGTCAATTATGAGATAAAGGTTTTAAGATAGCCTTCTCTTAAAATAAATGTAGTATCTTCGATCAAAAATAGAATCTTATTTTGAAATAGGTATAAAAGCATTTACGTTTTGAATATGAAAGTTAATCATAACTCAGACATGTGTTTAGTAGCGAAAGAAAATGATCCCTGGATATGGCACAAACGATTCTGTCATATCAATTTCAAAACTATAAATAAAATTTCTACAATTAATCTCGTAAAATGATTACCAAAGATGAGTTTTAAAATTAATAATATATGTGACATGTGTCAACTAGGTAAATTAACTAAATCTTCGTTTAAATCTAAGAAAGTCATTTCGACATTACAACCATTTGAATTATTTCATATGATTTATTTGGACCTACCCAAATTCAATCCATAAATCACAATAAATACGTATTTGCAAAGTGATACTTTTGAAAATTTCAAAACATTTGTTAAACAAATTCAAAATTTAGAAGGTACTAAAATTAAAAATAACAGAAGTGATCACAGAGGTGAATTTGAAAACAAACTGTTTGATAACTATTGTAAAAAGAAAGGAATATTTCATAACTTTTCATTCCTAGAACTCCACAACAAAATGGAGTTGTAAAATGAAAGAATCAGACTCTACAAGAATGTGCAAGAACCTTACTAAACGAAAGCACATTACCAAAACATTTCTGGGCAGAAGCCGTTGCAACTGCCTATTATGTATTGAATCACATTTCTGTTAGACCCCTCACTAAGAATACACCTTACGAACTTTTTAACGGTAGAAAACCAAACATATCTTATTTTAAAATATTTGGATCAAAATGTTTTGTATTAAATACCAAAGCTCAGCTTGGCAAATTCGATTCAGAATGTGATAAAGGTATATTTCTTGGATATTTGAATCGAAGCAAAGCTTATCGAATTTTCAATAAACGAACTAATATTATTGAAGAGACACTCAATATATCTTTTGATGAAAACTCTAAACTTATCTCAAAAACAAATGGTGACAATGATTTACTTGATAATTACACGAGTATAGAAATAAATAAAGAGAAGATGAAGATATTATTTACAATTCTAGAGAAGATGAAAACTTTGTTAATAATTCAGAAAATAGAACTATTGCTAATATAATAAGATCTCCTCGAAGAATCTTACGAAATCGTCCTACAGAAAATATAATTGGAGAAATAAATTCAAATGTTCGAACTGGAAGTCAATTAAATTTAAAGTGTCACGTAGCTTTTCTTTCTACTATAGAACCTAAGAACACTAAGGAAGCATCATCCAATGAAAATTAGATTATTTCTATGCAAGAAGAAGTAAATCAGTTTGAATGAAATGAAGTTTGGGAACTAGTACCCAGACCGACCAATCAGACTATTATAGGAACTAAATGGGTTTATAAAAATAAAGCAGACGAGTTAGGAAATATAACCAGAAATAAAGCGAGGTTAGTAGCATAAGGGTATAACCAAGAAGAAGGAATAAACCACGAAGAAATATTTGCTCCAGTCGCTAGACTAGAAGCTATATGAATCTTATTAGCTTACGCATGTTTTAATAATTTTAAACTCTATGAAATGGATGTCAAAAGTGCATTTTTAAATGGTAATATTAAAGAAAATGTTTTTGTTGAACAACCCCCTTTATTTGTTCATGAAAAATATCTAGATCATGTCTATAAACTTAAGAAAGCTTTATATGGTTTAAAACAAGCATCACGTGCTTGGTATGAACGCCTTAAAAACTATTTAATTGAATCAAGGATTCAAAGTAGGAAAAGTAGATCTGACTTTTTTTATAAAATATTCTAAAAATGATATTTTAATAGTTCAAATATTTGTAGACGACATTATATTTGGTTCAACTAATTATAAATTATGCAAAGAATTTTTTGAAATAATGACTAGAGAATTCGAAATGTCCCATATAGGAGAATTATCGTAATTTCTAGGTCTTCAAATAAAATAAGTTTCAAATAGAATATTTGTAAATTAAGAAAAATAATGTAATAATCTTATCGAGCGATTCGGAATGGAAAACACTTCTGCCAAACCAACACCTATAAGCACAACAGCACATCTTGATAAAGATGAAAACGGCAAGAGTGTAGACCAAAAACTACATCGAAGTATGATAGGATCATTACTATTCCTAACAGCAAGTCGACAAAATATAATGATGAGTGTGTGTCTGTATGCAAAATTTCAAGCTGACCCAAAAGAACCACATTTACGAGCCGTAATACGGATACTACGTTATCTTAGTAATTCTAAAGATTATGGACTTTTCTATCCAAAAGATTGCTCGTTCGAGTTAGTGTCATATAGCAATGCTGATTTCGGAGGATCATGAATGGATAGAAAACATACAAGCGGTACATGTCACTTCATTGGTAAATCATTAATATCATGGTTTAGCAGGAAATAAAATTGTGTCTCATTATCAACTTGTGAAGCAGAATATATTTCTGCAGCATTAGCTTACGCACAAGTAATCTATATGTAATAGACATTTAAAGATTTCGGAGTCAATTTATCAAAAGTCAACAATTTACTGTGATAATTTCAGTGCAATAAATCTATCCAAAAATCCAGTAAATCACTCCAGAATTAATCATATAGATATTAGACATCACTTTCTACGTGACAATATAGAAAAATATATGATAAATTTAGATTACATTCCATCTGAAAATCAATTGACTGATATTTTTACTAAACCATTGTTAGAGAATACTTTTATAAAACTACGTCGAGAACTCGGTATAATGTCAATTAAAGATATATAAATGATAAAATACGAAATTTTGACTAAAAATTTGAAAATAATTTTTTTACCTGTTGTGAATAGCCCAGATGTCTTAACCACCTGAGCTATTGAATATTTTCATTACAGTCCAGGTCGGGGATTTTATTATATGATGACAACTAAACTCTAAATTATGTATAACACTTACCTTTATAAATATATATTTTCTACGTATTACATTTACATAGATAAATTAAAATAACACAAAACCAACGAAATAGCAACTAACATTCCTAACTAACAACCTTCTTATAGCTAAATTCAATACAAACCATTCATTTCATCCTTTTTATTTTCAGCATTAGTCTATAAGTATGCATACTTATTCTTTGTTATTCATACAAACTAACAAAAATACAAACTAACTATCATCATGTCAACCTCTTCACAATCAACTCACTCCATTGAAATTCTAGCCTCTTCCGAATCACCGAAAACACTCGTCCATCATACTACACCACCTTCTACCTCTCACGATCATACCGGATACACTACAGAGAAAAAGAAAGGGAACTAGGGAAGAAGATGATGTTTGACGTCTATCCAACCACCAAACAAAAAATAAGTGATTTGCATCACTATCAACATGAGTCGCTGATACTTCAGCGCGAAATATATTATAAGCAGAAAATCAATGCGAGACGTCTAAGAATTATAGAACACATTGCTATGAAATTTTGCGGTGCTTCATCCCATCCAATAAATGAACACGCCGTTTCCCTATTCGACGACCTTCTACTTCATCCCTGCCACGACCACCGGTCTCACCTGTGATCGAAATGAAGCATCCAATGTTCGTCGCAAACAGCTACAGGGCTACAAAACACCTAGCGCTTCAAAATAAGAATAGTTGTTATTATATTATTTTTCGAATAATTTGACTAAAATATGTACAATATTTTTAATAGGATAAATCATTTCTTTTCCTTCATATTATCAACACATATGCAGTTCGAATATTCAAATAAATAAATTTACAAGCTTCAAAAGTACGAATATATAAAACATTACACAAAACCAAGATGATTGGGAAAATTTACATAGGTCAGTCGACTAAACCAGTGTATCAGTCGACTGACATTGGGATAAATTTTTTAACCAGCCTCAGTCGACTGTCATAGTGGATTAGTCGACTGGACCAGAAGACAAAATCTAAATGACTAAGATTCAGTCAACTGAATCAGGCCTTCAGTTGACTGAAGCAGAAGTTTGAAAATTTTGAATTTCAGGTTCAGTCGACTGAACAACTGATTCAGTCGACTGATTCATGGATCTGAGCAAAATTACTGCTCCTACCCACTTATTCTCACCTTTTAACCTCCACTTTCCCCTTTACTCTTCATTCTCATTTCAGATTTTTCAACTCTTCTAAAATCCTAGATCTTCAAAAACCTAATTTTTAACCTCCAAACGCTCAAATTCAATGGCTCCAAAAAGAAAAGTACAAGCATCTTCATCCCAACCTCCTTCCAATGAGAAAATCCAACAATGGATTTATGATGATACCGCAGTTAGAAAATGGAGTAGAATGCAAGATTCTCGTTTTTTTGAAGGTTCGTTTGTAAAATTTACCGATTTTTCTCCTTATCATATACAAGAATTGGCTCCTCGAAGCAATTTGGAGTCTTTGTTCAATATTGATGAAAACAAGCATAAAATAAACCAAATTATGGTCAAGCTATTCTATGCTAATCTTAATTTAGGTCACCAAAACATTCAAAACCAAGATGATTGTGTATGGAGTTTGGCTTGTGGAAAACCGGTATTTTTCTCGTTAGATCGAATGGCTCACATTTTAAAATCTGAAAGTGATGGTATTGAATTAAGTAATTTTGATTATGATATGGTCGTTCGTGACCCTATAAGTCATTTATTTTTGGAAGATGATATGCATCAACTCAAGTCTAAGTCCTTAAGGCCTAAAGCTAGAATTATACACTATGCAGTAATGAAAACTGTAACTCCGTGAACCAGAATTTACGAACTTGTTTATGAACACAACTTCAAAGCCTTATACGCCATCTTCGGAAATATCAAAGTTAATTGGCTTCGGTTGATTCTTGACGAGTTCTTAAGCTTCAATAATGGTCGAATGAATGTGATATACTATGGTGAGTATATTATGCGCTTGCTAAAAGAATGTGAGATTCCAGAACCTGATTCACCATTTTCTGCCATCGGCTACTTAAACTCTCGTACTCTAGCATTAATGAAGTTACCGGTTGCTCGACCTCCTCCTATCATTACTTTTGAGGAATGGACTCAACGCCAATTACCTCAAGATCAACCACCACAACAACAAGGCGAAGCATCTCACTGTCCAACTCGTCAAAGATCAAGTATTCGTCAACAAGATGAAATTTTGATTCCTAATCCAGGCCTTCCTCCACATGAGTCTATTTCCATGATATGTCGTAACCAACAAATACTTCAATCCAATATCACTAAATTTGATTTTTCATAAAGTTATGGCAATCCGACACTTCCACGGCTACACTAGGTGATCCACGTAAGCAACCTGTCTTCACTTGGTCTTCCTCTTCCGACGATCAAGCAAGTAGTAGCGACAACGGTGGAAATGGATGCGATAGTGGTGGTCAAAGATCGCATGGTGATAGGGGTAAGCATATAATGGAGTAAGTTGTTGCTTTTCTTATATTATAAAAATATTAGTCTTTTATCTCACAACATTATGGATTGTACTAAATAGCCACCCTTTTCGTATTATTTCAAAACTCTTGTTTGTGAGATTGTAATGTATGAATGTTCGGCTCCTTCATATTATCTATCTATACATCATACTTTTATATTCCTTCTTTTCGATGACAAAGGAGGAGAAATATTATCACTAATATTAAGAATGCAGAATATAGATTGCCAAAGATTCAGGGGAAGTAAGTATTTATATTATATATACAATCAAAATATATATCTATTTACAGGTTGTCCTCAATCAAAAAGGGGGAGAATGTTGAGACTTGGTTTTGATTCATGACATGAATCTATCACTACAACATATAGATTTGACGACTGTTACGACAAAATGAGAATATATACTACATGGAGACAAGACATCAAAATCGGTGGATCAATTTTTATATTATCTTGTTTTGAGTCTTAAGTCAATTTTGTTAAGATCTCTCCTCGTTTAACGTATATATTAGCTTATATATAATCTTCCTATTTATTTATACATATAAGCATAGAATATATATATATATATATATATATATATATATATATATATGAACCTGTGAAAACTGTGCAAATTGCACAGAAATTAGCAGGTCAGTCGACTGACCTGACAATTTCTGTGCAACATGCACAGGTCCACAAATAAAAAAATATATATTAAAAAAATTCGTTTGAATATCCAATCGACTGACCCAGAGGTTCAATTGACTGAACTTCTACATCAGCTTTATTCTCTGAAAAGACACGACTATTTGTGAAGAGCTACGAATCCCTGCAAAAAGATTTGGACGCAACACTTCAACCGGAACTCTTCATCAACAGTCGCTGCTTTTTAGCATCTACAAATACATGCTCTAACTTGATTCCAAAACTACCGAATTTTCTTATCTTTCTTATCTAACTCTCTTGAATCTACTTGCAACTATACTTTCAAATATTCTGCATTAACATACTCTATGCAACATTATACCTTTCTATTCTTCATAAACTTCAAATACACACACACACACACACACACACACACACACACTCGAGGAGAAGATCATAGGAAGAGTGTACTATAAACAGACTTATCCTTGTTATCAGAACAAACTAGTCAAGCAATCATTTGTATTTGTTGAAGTCCTGTTCTGTTGCTCAGGCGTGTGAAGTCCTCTTCGGCTGCTGAGGCGAAATCATGTTCCGCTGCTCAAGTCCTTGTTCGGCTGCCCAAGGGTTGTATAGACCTATTCCTTCGGGTTAAGTGAGTGTTGTTGTTTTAGTGAAATTCAAGAAGGAGTCTGGGACTGGACGTAGGACGAAGCTCCGAACCAGTATAAAATCCTCTGGTGTCATCTTTATTACACTGTTTTTTATATTCCGCACTATTTACTATATAGCTATCATCACTACACTCTATGTTATCATATATTACTTAAATAGGAAAGGAGAATCCACATCTTTGTTTGAGTTACACGTGTTCTTTTATTTTATATATATGTGTCAAACTCTAACGAATTCCTTGATTTCGATCGTCAATTACACATGACGGTTACCTATTCTACCTTAATCCTCTTTCTATTCCCAAACGCTCCATTTCCAAACCCTAAATGGAAAATCGCCACAAAATTCATCTATTAATATATGTTAACTACTGTCAGTTTTTGCCCTTGGGTCTACTTAAGCACCATTATTAAGTCCATGAGATCGTTGAAATTCTTTTTCCCGGTTATGTTTCCGGTATTTTATTTTCACAATCGTGAAGGTCAAGGTTGATGCCCAACACATCAACGAGGAAACAAAGACAAATGTTTTGGCAAAGAGAGACTGATTTGAAATGGTAATTCATTTTCATGAATACTAATCTTTGTACAAACCCTTTTAATAATAGATTTATTTGCAATTCATTAGCTTATTATTTGAAATCTATCTTTTTGATCTACGTAATTATATTCTGTTAAATTCACTGGTCATTATGATTTGGTCAGGTTGTAATCCTTTTTTGATAAGAAGCGGTAACTTTATTTGAATTTCTTTATGAACTAGAGATATGAACAATGGATTAGAAAGAGAACACCATTTTGTTTATTTTCTATTTTCTTTCTTTCTTCTAGACAAAGTTTATCCAAGTTTATGACCTTATAATAATAAGGTTTTAAAGGAGAAGGTTATGGAAAGGATAACAGATTACAAATCGGTATCCATTTGCTAATTAATGTTATGGTAAGATAGAAATACTATTGGGTAACTTGGGTTTTGCAGCAATGTAGTTTGATTTCATGTCTATTTTCTGTACTCCTACAACACCTTATGTTCTCACTACATGCAAAGGTGCATGTAAGAGCATCAATCATTGGAAATTTGGAAAATAGACATATATAATTGTAATGTTGGCACTATGGTACCAAAATTAGTAGTTAATGTTAACCGTTGAATTGTGTTTCACACAAAGTAACTATGTTTACTTTTCTTCATAATTTTCCATACAAAACCTAACCAAAATTACTATGAAGTTAAAGAGTAGTAGTTTTTATATCTTAATGTAGGACTGAGGCAGTGGTCTAGTATTTGAAAATATAGACTATTAGTACGGTGAAATAATTTATGTTATCACATACTTAATTGTTATTTTATCCTACCTAGAGTAAAGTATATAACATGCTCGCATATATTGTCTCTGGATATGAACCACTGCCTTCGCTAGTCACAACCAGTTACTTTTTAAATTAACATATAGTGTCATGTTTTGTTTAATTTACCATGGTTTGATATGTTTATAATGATTGGATACTTAGATTTTATCATTTCATGTAGCTATGGAAATCATTTCTAGTCGTACCTTCCAATGTTAAAGACATAAAGAGTGGTTGGGAGCTTTATTTCCATAATTTGTTTAATGAAGTAAAATGCTTAAATACAAGCATCTACTATGATATTTCTTGGTAGATCTAATGCTTTTAAAATAAATATGATGGTAAGAATGCACAAGACACACTAAGAATGAAAATTGATGAAATCATTAGGAAAATGAATGTGAAAGTTGAATTTCTATACATAAGTTGTATTAGTGACTTTTCTCATCCTATTCAAATTTAAGAGTCATATTGTTGTAAATAAAAATTGTTTATTTACTGAAAAATTTAAGGTAAAAGATTTGATACTTATGTTGTGGTTGATTAAGAAAAAAACTCAAGCCGGAGGCTTAATCACAAAGCATATTGTTCGCCACAACAGTTACGACCCATTCTAATTCCAACTTCTCTTCCCTAGCACGTTTCTTCCATCACATTGGTCTTCAAATGAATTCCTAATATTTCATTTTATAAAGTGGTAAAAGATTAAAAGCATTTCTCCTAATTTCAAACCCCATTTGAAGAAAATAACAATTAATTCCATTATCAAAGTCCCAGCCGCATCCAATAATTTCATTACCAAGTTGACTTCTTTTACCATGAAATTAAGATTTTATAATATAAAAATCAAATTGCTGCTTCTTCCATCCTTCACGGACGGTGAAATCGAAACTTGAACTTTGCTACGATATCTTTTATTTACTATTGTCGCCACCACGAATTCTGAATGTCTCACTGAATTAGATATGGTGACGAGTCAGAAGTACTATTTTGATGCCTTTGGATTTTTTAAAACACAGTACTTTAGTTCCCTATGCTGGTAAGATTGTTATTCTTACTTTTCCCCCCGAATTCACTATGCTGCAATCTTATTTTTTGGCATATTACCTGCATTTTCTTCCACGTTTTATTTTATTTTGTTACATTAAATTGTGTTATTATAGGATGTTCTATCTTATGATTTCTCCCTGTTTTGGTATTTGGGCTTGGGCTACTTAGTTGCCTATGCAAAGTTTAAGTTCATTTTGATTACGATAGTATACTTCGGACATAAGACACTCCTCCGTCTTTATCTTCTTCGAGAGATATATGTACATAATATTACTCTTACTTTTACAATCTAAAAAGGTATATACATATCACAATACTACCAATTTGATTATAGTTTCCAATAGTTTATCGCGTTTATTATTTATCTTGAAGTTGGCAATTTTATTACAGTCTTGCTTTTATTAATCAAAATAATAAAAGAGTTGTTGTGTTGTAGTTTTATATCAAATTGATGGAAGCTAGATGTAGTTTAACAGTCAATTTTAGTTCCCTTCATGTGAAGCGTAAGATGTGGATAAAGGGTTAAGCCCTTTGAGAAAAATGTATTGGGGAGATTCACTTATATTTGATAACAGCCACATCACCATTATAAGTACTCTTTCCACCATAGAGATACTAACTAAAGAAGATTAGAAGCAATTTTCCATCGAGATACAATTAGATTAGAATTCACGTTTTCTCCCCACAGTACGTGAGCAGGTCAACGCATTGAAGTTTAGATGGTTTAGATCATTTTGATAGGTCGATGAGTTTTTATTCTCAACATCATGTAGTTAAACCAGAAACTTGCATGCTACTTCTATTGCAAATTTTATTACTTTTTTGTGATAAGTAATTCTCCCGTACATTACTTTTCTTTTATCTTTATTTGTTCTCATGACAAATACACATGTATATTTAGACACATATAATACATACAACACAGTCTGTCCCATTGAATTTCAATCTCTATGCCCCTAAGTGTACAATTGAATCTCAATCATGTATTACAATTATTTAATTCATCCACCATACCCAAATATAACATATAACTAAGAAATAAACGGCTAAAGTGGAAATAATGTAACCTGGCACTGTTACACATTTATGCCGAAATGAATTTTTGTTATTTGCTATTCCTTAGCAATAGAGAACGAAAATTTATTCAAATATTTTTTGTTCATCGCCGACGATGTAAATTATACAGTGAAACTATCTATTATGTACTCTAGGTATCAAAAAAAAGGTCGCGTCTAAACAAAAAATTTAGAATTTCCATTGTATGAATAATGATTCAACATAAAAACAATGAGTCAAATACTAAGAAAGTAATAAACATAATGCACTACTGATAATAGCCTAATTATTAGAAAGGTAATTGATTACAAAGTTTTTATTTGTTTTCAAAAATTACATCATTATCCAATAATAATACCCTGTGGCAATCTTCAATCAACCATATATTTGTCCTTGCATGCATAATACAGTCGCATAAATTAGCATTTTGACAGCTTGCAAAAAAGCTAAATTTATATAAAGTCTACGGATAATTTACAAACACATGTAATACAGTACACAAATATGGCATCTTCACAAATTTGAGCACCTTAACGGTTGTTTATGCTATTTTATATTATGATGCCTTTGGATGTATACCATATTCTTCAATTAATTTTTGTCGTGTGCTAACTGCATAGACTTCAATTCTTATGTAATACGTTTCTACATATAAATGGATTAAGTGGCACTTTCATGTATTCATTGTTGTCTCACACAATTGTAATAACCATATTGTATTTGTTTTGAAAATGACAAGTTTGATTATGTTAACCTGCACAATTTTCCAAATATTTCGCATATTAATTGTCAGGTTGTCTGAAATCAATTTCATTTTTACCCACATCCACAGAAACAATATATGACTTTTCTAATTATCATCCCTTGCAAGTAGTAGGATACTAGCAGAAAATGAAGTCGCTGTACAAACATAATTTAGGAGATGATACTGCAAACACTTTTCTTTTTTGAAATGGTACTTTATATACAACAAATCATTGGGACAACATATCCCATGTCAATAAACGTTCGAAAGCAAGTTTCGAACTTGTGACCTTTTGCACCAAAGCCGAATCAATTAACCACTTGGACAATGGTGCTTGTCTACTGCAAACACTTAAATAGGAAAAGAAGAACTGACACTCTAATTTGCTAACACGTGTCATCATCCATCACCCTCACAAGTCAATTGCATTGCGATGTTCTGCATATTTCATGTTTTTCGATTTTTTATCACACGTTCATAACCGTTCCTCTTCTCTCTTCGTTCCTTGTTTTCTAGGACATCCCCATTGGGAAAATCCTTTTGTGTGATACACTAAAACATAGTGCAATTTGAAATAAAGAAAGTCTACTACTTTTACGAAGGCAAAAGAGGTCAACACTTTGACGGAGGCAAAAGACTTCTCAATTCACAATGGAAAATACCATCTTCTCCTTTTCAAGGTAGCGAATTTCTCGATTTTTTTCTTCTCTGTTTGATTTACTTATTTCTTATGAATTCAGGACTACGTTATTATTGATTTGCACATAAACTGCTTTGACTTGGAGTGGATCATCTATTCATATTATTAACTAATATTTGTTGGGTTTGATTCAATTGAGATTTTGGAGATAGAATGATGGTGCTATTTGTTATTAATCTGTATTATTAACATTATATAATGGGAAAGTCTATTTAGACACAAAATAAAGACACAATCAGTGATACAAATAATCTCCACTGTTGGATTGCCCCTTGAATTCCACCCACCCAATAAAAACAAAAGAATTCAATGGTCCGGATCTTTTGTGTCAGCATTTTGTGTTTAATTTTGTGTTCAAATAGTTGGCCCCTTATATAATTATGCATATTTTTTCCTGCAGTTTCAGTTGTGATTATTCGATCATGATTGATTCTTAAGAGGTCGATGATTAAATGCGTTTCAATTCTTCAAATGCAACTAATTGTGAATTTTTTTAGTAAAACTCATGTATTTCCTATTTAGTTTCTTATTAGGAGAAGGAATTGTTTGAATTGGATTATTCTTTATTGTCCAAATTATGAGATTTGGTTTTATTTGTATTACTGTTCATATTATTATGCTCAAGTTCTCATCGTTTGCATATATAGTTTCAATATATCTTTTTATAAGATGACACTAATACGGTAATACATTTTCATTTTAATGGTTTACAGTTTCATCGAGTTTAACTCATGAGTTTCTTCCAGAAAAGTTTATTTGTTTAATTGGTCTTGCTATTGCGTATTGTTATCAACGAGATATTTGAAATATATGCATACAGAAACGTTCTTTAGTTACTTTAATGTTCTGACTGTTCATGCATGATTCAAAATGCACTAATAAATGTTCACACTACCTTTTGTTTCGAAAATATAATATTACGATGCAATGAGTTATAGAAAATATATTTAACAAATAAAAATCTACATGGAAGACCACCAGTTTTATGTGCTAATATGTAGTAAGTAGCTGAAAACCCTTATTCAACTTTCACGATAATGTTTAAAAATATAAGATTATTTTATTTCTTTTTATTTTTTATAAGTTCATTTATCAGCGTTAGGGATGGAATGCTAACATGTTTACTAGCTTATAAATAAAGATTTGAAATTCTCGATCATTCGTTAGGATACAAAAGAATATGTTAGGTTATATAAATAAAGCCTCCAAACTTTTCTACAACTAGAGCGAAAGACATGGAGAAAAGCTACATAATATGCACCTTATTTACCAAATAAACTTTATGCATGTATTTTTTTTAATCGACTTTATGCAAGCATACTTCATCAGTGTTACATGTCTCATACAAAACTTACATAGGCACCAAGCTTAAGACACTTCTAACATACTAAAAATCTTTCACTCCATTTATATCTTCCGAAAATTAAATTGTTTTGGCTTTACATCTGCAGGTCTAAAATCTACGTTCTTGGTCAAAAATTCCTCACGTAGATAAGTTAACTTTTTTCCAACAACTTTGATGGAAGTTGTAACGCCCCACCTCTATGCTCATAATAACAAAGAGTATTAAAGAAAATACTGTCTGTTATCACGAAGAATAAGGCTGGATAGGAGCGGCCATCCGTAGTTAGGCCTTACACTAGTATTGGTTATTTCGATAGGAGTGATATATATTTTTATTTTTCATCTCTTATTTATTTACTCCCATCGACATACCCAATTCCAGTATAAAACGAACTACGATGGTTCATAATAGTTTAGGACAATAAATATAATAACAACACAGATAATATAAATGCGGAACACAGATAAAACAAAAAGTCTCATATATATAATAACTGATGTCAGTTACAATACATGTGATATAGTACATATGATACAACCACAACTGTCGACTCAGGAAGTTATATACACAAGTACATTATCGTAATTAATATACATGAATACATAACAACCTATACTAAAACAACGTCTACTCCAAAAGTATGAAAAGACTTCATAGCTCTAGCAGCAACCCAAAGCAAGATATCTACAACCTGTAATAACTCGGTCTGACCCGAGTATTAAATTCAAAGAAAATAATACACGGGTCAGTCTAATTCAAACTCAGTTATTAGTGCACATAAGCAATAATAATTAAGTAACAAATAGACGACAGTCTAACTAAATTCACCTATCCGATCCTTTAATAAAGAAATTGGATAACGGTAAATATAACCTGTAATAGTGTTAAACAACAAATCAGCAGATTCAAATCATCAACAAAGATAAGTGAGAGGATTATCAATGAAGATAATTTAAAAAGCAACAGGATTGACTAAACGACAATTAACAAAAAGATCCAATTATTAAATAAATAAATAGAAACACATAATCTAATTAGCAAATTGATAATTAGACAACAACAAACTCATCAAATTAAACCAAATCAGGATACGACACAAAATATTGAAATAACAATTAAAATGACAATTCGGGTAGGGCTGCAGTACACGCACGCGTGTACTGCCTCACCACTACAGCATATGGAATATGCAAAAGATCAATAAATCAAAACAAAATAGAATATCATAAAAGCCATACCGTGTGGCTGCAGTTCATGCTTGCGTGCACTGCCCTGCCACTACAGTGATGATGTACACAAAAGCTCAATGGAAGTTCACAAACAAACGCAAGGTCAAACCCAAGGAAAAGTCAGGTTCAACTCAAATGCAATTCAAATAAAATCACAACACGAGCACATGGTCAAACCCGAGCGTTTAAGCTGGATTCAACTCAATGTACAAATCAATGTACAAGTCACAATACAACACTTTCCAGACCAAATACTATCAATATGGCCGAACAGAGACTCCAAGCATACAAGAAGTTATGCCTAGATTTGAAACAAAGAATGGCCAGAAACAACTACAAGCAGATGCAAACTGACCAACAGGTGATTTGAAAAGACTCAAACACTACAGGTATGAAGACCACAAAGGCAATGTACCAGTTCAACTCAAGAGCAACACAACACAAGTGTACATAAGCAACAATGCACTGTACATCAAGTGATACAACAATGCAACACCAATGACAACTTTGAAACCAAGTATAAAGCAGTGTTAATGAATAATGCAAGCAAGACCAGGATGCAACTGCACAAGACAGGTTAGCAAAGTGCAGACACAAGGGTACAAGACATGCAAACTGTCTCAACAAATGATATCAAAACTTCATGAATAAACAAACTTCAAGTGTAGTACACATGTCAATGAAGTTACAACTCAAACTGCAGTCCAAATCAAGTACAAAGAGCAACACTGTGAACACAGTGAGCCCAATCTAGGCAGCAAGTAAATCAAGTTGAAGCCATGGTCAATAGAATTGAAGTCATGCAATAAATCAACATCTCCAAGTAAATTCAGATGTACATGAATACTTGCAACATAAAGTGGTGCAAATACAACATGCGGTGATACACAGTAGCACATGATCAAAAGCAATGCAAGCAAAGTTAACAACTACATATACTGTAGTGCAGCATATATCAAGTGAAGTAATCAATCTGCAAATATCATAAAGGAACGAAGGCACAAGGCCACACTCAAAACAACTCAAACTCTGTACATACCCAATAATATATGCATACACACATACTAATATATGTATGCCTGTATATGCAGACTTGAATAAGTAGGTGACAGAGCAAGGCCACTCTTTAAAACAAATTGAAACAGCAACAAAACTACAATAGTTTGAAAACAATGCAAAGATACATCATGAAACCAGTGGTGCAGCAGCCTCAATTTGAAAACTAGTCAAATGAACGATTTCACAAAATTAAGTCTGTAGCTTTCTAACCAAAGACAGTGTCGAAGATAAGTCTGTAGCTTTCAAACCAAAGACAGTGTCGAAGACAACAAAACAAACGAAATCAACATGAGAAAAATCCAAGCAAACCGAGTAAATCACAAAAGCACAAGTTCAAAATCACCAAAATCTCGAATTAGATGTGAGTGAAACTTAAATCACTCACCTTGATGAAGAGCACGAATTGGAATTGAGCAAGGCTACAGGCGAACACCCCATCACCGATTCGATCGAATTAAAACGACGCTTCGAAAAGCCCTAAGCTTCAGAGAGGAACGAAGATCGAAAACCCCAAATCATCAGAGCGAACGAAGAAGGAACAAAGCCGCCATTTTCGCTCGTATGTTTTAGTTAGGGTTTGGCAAAAGGAATAAAGGGTGAAACGAGTACAACCAATATCTCAACAAAAGGAAATGGGCTAAATAAATAAAGTTTAAAGCCCACAAACCCTTTAACAACTTTTATACAAGAATTTTAACCCGATTTTTAAAAACTCCAAATAGCAATTAGCTATCACCATTAATCGAAATGACGATAATTTAATAAATACGAAATCCCGGGTTGTTACAGACTCCCCTCCTTATAAAAATTGCGTCCCCGCAATTTTCATAATTGAGGTTTCAATAACAATTATTTTTCTAACATAAACTGGTTAAGCTAGAAAAATAAAGTTGGGAACACAAACGCCAAAGAAATCTTTTAATTTCATAAAAGAAATTCACAAATTCTCAACCAAATCTAATTATCAAATATAATCAGAAAACACAAAACTGAATAAATATAATTATCAGCCATATTCAATTATCAATTAGATAATTAGAATAAAGAAACCACAAAACAACGATATCTAATTACCGATACGATAATTAGCAAACAGCAAAATCTAATTATCAATAAAGATAATTAGGTAACACAAATCACCAATTTGCAAAACTGCAATTATCTAGTTATCAACCAGATAATTAGAAAACACGAACTTCATAATCAACAAACTCTAACTATCAATAAAGATAGATAGAAAACAACAATTCAATATAATCAACATAAAATCTAGAATCAATTAAAGACTAGAAAATCTTATAATTAGCAAAATTAGCAATTTTCTAATTATCAAAATGATAGCCAGAAATCTCAAATCAACAAATATCTAATTATAAAAAACGATAATCAGAAATCTCAAATCAACAAATATTTAATTATCACAAATGATAATCAAATCTCAAATCAACAAATATTCAATTATCACAAACGATAATCAAATCTCAAATCAACAAATATTCAATTATCACAAACGATAATCAAATCTCAAATCAACAAATATTCAATTATCAAAAACGATAATCTGAAACAACAAATATCTAATTATCACAAATGATAATCAAATCTCAAATCAACAAATATTTAATTATCACAAACGATAATCAAATCTCAAATCAACAAATATTCAATTATCAAAAGCGATAATCAAATATCTCAAATCAACAAATATTTATTTATCACAAATGATAGTCAAATCTCAAATCAACAAATATTTAATTATCAAAAACGATAATCAAATCTCAAGTCAACAAATATTAAATTATCACAAATGATAATCAAATCTCAAATCAACAAATATTTAATTATCAAAAACGTTAATCAAATCTCAAATCAACAAATATTTAATTACCCGATTATCAAAAAAGATAATCAAATCTCAAATCAACAAATATTTAATTATCACAAACGATAATCAAATCTCAAATCAACAAATATTCAATTATCACAAATGATAATCAAATCTCAAATCAACCAATATTTAATTATCAAAAACGATAATCAAATCTCAAATCAACAAATATTCAATTATCACAAACGATAATCAAATCTCAAATTAACAAATATTCAATTATCAAAAACGATAATCAGAAACAACAAATATCTAATTATCACAAATGATAATCAAATCTCAAATCAACAAATATTTAATTATCACAAACGATAATCAAATCAAAATCAACAAATATTCATTTATCAAAAACGATAATCAAATATCTCAAATCAACAAATATTCAATTATCACAAATGATAATCAAATCTCAAATCAACAAATATTCAATTATCACAAACGATAATCAAATCTCAAATCAACAAATATTCAATTATCAAAAAAGATAATCAAATATCTCAAATCAACAAATATTTAATTATCACAAATGATAATCAAATCTCAAATCAACAAATATTTAATTATCACAAACGATAATCAAATCTCAAATCAACAAATATTCAATTATCAAAAACGATAATCAGAAACAACAAATATCTAGTTATCAAAAACGATAATCAGAAACAACAAATATCTAGTTATCAAAAACGGTAATCAGAATCAACATATATCTAATTATCAAAAACGATAATCAGAATCAACAAATATCTAATTATCAAAAACGATAATCAGAACTCATATCAACAAGTATCCAATTACCTGCAGATAATTGGAAACAACAAATATCTAGAATCAATTAAGATAACTAGAAAATCAATATAAAAGGTTGGATCGATCCCATCAGATGGCGAGTTTTTTAAGCTACGCCGCACGTGCATCAACATATGGCCGAAGCCTACTAAGTATCGTCAACATAATTTTGGCGACCAACAAATGACCTGGAGGTCCAACAAATGACCCGAAGGTCTGGTACTGGTATTGACCCGAAGGTCCTCATATGACCCGAAGGTCCTCATAGTGGCTCGAAAGCACACGAAAATCATCAAATATTTCAATTAACGAGTCCGGAATTAGCCAAAATAGCAAACGCACATGTCCCATAACCACGAGTAATACTACATCTTTTAATTCTCTTCATTGTTTCCTTAAAAGTGCAAAATTGTGTATTCCAAAAATAACATTTCACATTCTCAAACGGACAAGTCCGGAATTAAGCGAATCAGTAAAAGAAAGGGGTCATAATCCTCGATTTTGCTGAAATGTTTAAATCGCTTCCTCATTGTTTTGAAAGCGCAAACTGTAAAACTTCTGAAAACAAATTCATTTATTTTATAAAAGTAACAATTTACATTCTCAAACGAACAAGTCCGGAATTAAACGAATCAGTAAAAATAAGGGGTCACAGTCCTCGATTTTGCTGAATCGTTTAAATCGCTTCCTCGTTCTTTTGAAAGCGTAAACTATAAAATTTTTGGAAAACAATTTTATTTTTAAAACGATTTGTAACTCCGTGATAAAAACAGCAATATTAGTGACAATTTCGACAAGGAAATTGCACTTCTCAAAACACCGTAAAACGGATCTCAAAATCAGCATTGCGGGATAACCGCTTGAAAATCCACTTTAAAGTTTGACGGTTATCATCAAATAATTTGCATCAAAATATAAACCAGTGAATTTTCATTCAATAAAAATTTCAACAAACACTGTGCTTTAAAAACTTAGCACCAGTGTGAAAACCCCGTTATAAAAATAACGACAACAAAATACGTTTTAAAACCAAACATCGGTTTAACGTAAAATTAATGTAGTAAAGTGCAACATAACTTTGCATGTATACCACAAAATAAACAAAGAAATCATTCAAATATACCTTCAACGAAGATAATTCAAAACAGCAAAAAAAATCTCAACAAAATCACATAACTGCAATCGCTTCGGATCCTCAAATCGGATTCGATATTTTCAAAGAAAACCAAATAAACACAACTATGTAAACAACAAATGAAATTTATTTCAATTTCATATTTTGATTTTTTTTAAATCAAAAAGGTTATCAGCTGTATTCAGCGAAGACAGCCTCACTGTTTCCGCTGCGCACTCTGATAAACAAAACACAAATCAACCAATCATCAAAACACAGTTTTCACTTTTATTTTTAAATAAAGATATTTAAAAATTTCATCATAATTTCAAAACTTTAGTTTTGACTCAAAGCACAATAAAACATCGACTAATAGTTGTAACACATGTTCCATCTAAGTTATGTTTTATATTATGTCCATAAACCCCAAGCTCTGATACCAACTGTAACGCCCCACCTCTATGCTCATAATAACAAAGAGTATTAAAGAAAATACTGCCTGTTATCACGAAGAATAAGGATGGATAGGAGCGGTCATCCGTAGTTAGGCCTTACACTAGTATTGGTTATTTCGATAGAAGTGATATATATTTTTATTTTTCATCTCTTATTTATTTACTCCCATCGACATACCCAATTCCAGTATAAAACGGAATACGATGGTTCATAATAGTTTAGGACAATAAATATAATAATAACACAGATAATATAAATGCGGAACACAGATAAAACAAAAAGTCTCATATATATAATAACTGATGTCAGTTACAATACATGTGATACAGTACATATGATACAACCACAACTGTCGACTCGGGAAGTTATATACACAAGTACATTATCGTAATTAATATACATGAATACATAACAATCTATACTAAAACAACGTCTACTCCAAAAGTATGAAAAGACTTCATAGCTCTAGCAGTAACCCAAAGCAAGATATCTACAATCTGTAATAACTCGGTCTAACCTGAGTATTAAATTCAAAGAAAATAATACATGGGTCAGTCTAATTCAAACTCAGTTATTAGTGCACATAAGCAATAATAATTAAGTGACAAATAGACGACAGTCTAACTAAATTCACATATCCGATCCTTTAATAAAGAAATCGGATAACGGTAAATATAACCTGTAATAGTGTTAAACAACAAATCAGCAGATTCAAATCATCAACAAAGATAAGTGAGAGGATTATCAATGAAGATAATTTAGAAAGCAACAGGATTGCCTAAACGGCAATTAACGACAAAATCCAATTATTAAATAAATAATTAGAAACTCATAATCTAATTAGCAAATTGATAATTAGACAACAACAAAATCATCAAATTAAACCAAATCAGAATACGACACAAAATATTGAAATAACAATTAAAATGACAATTCAGATAGGGCTGCAGTACACGCACGCGTGTACTGCCTCGCCACTACAGCATATGGAATATGCAAAAGATCAACAAATCAAAACAAAATAGAATATCATAAAAGCCATACTGTGTGGCTGCAGTTCACGCTTGCGTGCACTGCCTTGCCACTACAGTGATGATGTACACAAAAGCTCAATGGAAGTTCACAAACGAACGCAAGGTCAAACCCAAGGAAAAGTCAGGTTCAACTCAAATGCAATTCAAATAAAATCACAATACGAGCACATGGTCAAACCCGAGCGTTTAAGCTGGATTCAACTCAATGTACAAATCAATGTACAAGTCACAATATAACACTTTCCAGACCAAGTACTATCAATATGGCCGAACAGAGACTCCAAGCATACAAGAAGTTATGCCCAGATTTGAAACAAAGAATGGCCAAAAACAACTACAAGCAGATGCAAACTGACCAACAGGTGATTTGAACAGACTCAAACACTACAGGTATGAAGACCACAAAGGCAATGTACCAGTTCAACTCAAGAGCAACACAACACAAGTGTACATAAGCAACAATGCACTGTACATCAAGTGATACAACAATGCAACACCAATGACAACTTTAAAACCAAGTATAAAGCAATGTCAATGAATAATGCAAGCAAGACCAGGATGCAACTGCACAAGACAGGTTAGCAAAGTGCAGACACAAGTGGTACAAGACATGCAAACTGTCTCAACAAATGATATCAAAACTTCATGAATAAACAAACTTCAAGTGTAGTACACATGTCAATGAAGTCACAACTCAAACTGCAGTCCAAATCAAGTACAAAGAGCAACACTGTGAACACAGTGAGCCCAATCTAGGCAGCAAGTAAATCAAGTTGAAGCCATGGTCAACAGAATTGAAGTCATGCAATAAATCAACATCTCTAAGTAAATTCAGATGTACATGAATACTTGCAACAGAAAGTGGTGCAAATACAACATGCGGTATACACGGTAGCACATGATCAAAAGCAATGCAAGCAAAGTTAACAACTACATATACTGTAGTGCAACATATATCAAGTGAAGTAATCAATCTGCAAATATCATAAAGGCACGAAGGCACAAGGCCACACTCAAAACAACTCAAACTCTGTACATACCCAATAATATATGCATACACACATACTAATATATGTATGCCTGTATATGCAGACTTGAATAAGTAGGTGACAGAGCAAGGCCACTCTTTAAAACAAATTGAAACAGCAACAAAACTACAATAGTTTGAAAACAATGCAAAGATACATCATGAAACCAGTGGTGCAGCAGCCTCAATTTGAAAACTAGTCAAATGAACGATTTCACAAAATTAAGTCTGTAGCTTTCTAACCAAAGACAGTGTCGAAGATAAGTCTGTAGCTTTCAAACCAAAGACAGTGTCGAAGACAACAAAACAAACGAAATCAACATGAGAAAAATCCAAGCAAACCGAGTAAATCACAAAAGCACAAGTTCAAAATCACCAAAATCTCGAATTAGATGTGAGTGAAACTTAAATCACTCACCTTGATGAAGAGCACGAATTGGAATCGAGCAAGGCTACAGGAAAACACCCCATCACCGATTCGATCGAATTAAAACGACGCTTCGAAAAGCCCTAAGCTTCGGAGAGGAACGAAGATCGAAAGCCCCAAATCATCAGAGCGAACGAAGAAGGAACAAAGCCGCCATTTTCGCTCGTATGTTTTAGTTAGGGTTTGGCCAAAAGAAATAAAGGGTGGAACGAGTACAACCAATATCTCAACAAAAGGAAACGGGCTAAATAAATAAAGTTTAAAGCCCACAAACCCTTTAACAACTTTTATACAAGAATTTTAACCCGATTTTTAAAAACTCCAAATAGCAATTAGCTATCACCATTAATCGAAATGACGATAATTTAATAAATGCAAAATCCCGGGTTGTTACAGAAGTTCTCTAATTTTTCATGCAGTCATTGAGGGTACAAATGGATACTTTAGCATGCACATTGATCCCCTTATTCTAAGTTGCTCCATAATTGGTTCCTTAGGTTACCTAATTGTAATATCTTAATTTTTACTATCCGGTAGTTAAATACATGCATAGTTAACTATACTTGTCTATATTGTATAGCAATAGGATAATTATGTAAAATAATCATAAGTACATGGCTTAATTTAGTCTATTTATACAGTTATACTCAACTTACATGTACATTATTTATTATTACAAGATATCTTAAACTTGAAAAACATCCCGCATTATTCGTGTGTGCTTTTTACTGGAAAAATAAAGAATGAAAGTATCCAATATACTAAATCTTATATTGTTATGGTTATTATTATGGAGTAAAGCATTTCATGTGTACATTTGTTTCTTTAATATACTTTCATGTCCATAAAAAATGCACCCAAGGTGCTAAAGGGTATATCTACCATACCACGAGCAGGATATTTATAAATCTTCTGAAATAAGTCAGTAATTTATGTTAGTTAGGGAATAATGAATATAAGATGGTAAGTCAAAAAAACTAATATTAGTTCAAAAGTGAGTTTTTTAAGAAACTGATCATGCCCAATTTTACAATGTTTGATATGCAGTGGAGTCATTTTCATAACTTTTATATTTACAAATCAAGATTGAAGAAGAAATCAGAGGATGGAGATTCTAGATCATTAGAAGGCATAGAAGCAAGACTACTATTCAACATGACTTTATGTCTAATGAGATTGAAAGAAAGTGGATTAGTAAAGAAGTAGGTGGAAGAATTTCTTGAAACTTTTATGCAGGCATGTCATTACATTAATGTTTTCCTCTGATGTAGAATATTGTTTGCAACCTATTATTACATCAATGCTTTGTCCTTAAACTATTTAGTTAGATGTCTCACAGTGCAATGTAATATTTCCTATTTCGATGATCAAATATAAGCTTGCAATAAGATCTTTGAGATTGGTTGTTATATGTGTTAATCAAATTTTTATTTTTATTTTCGTCTACAAGCAAGATGTGTACTAGAGCCTGTAGATATAGTTCTAACAAAACATATAATAGATTTTTTAGCATTTGTAAAAAAAGTTGTACATATAATAGATTTTTAAATCATGATTGCTGCTTCGGCAAGACATCTACTACAGTCGGTAGACACAGTTCTAGCAAAACATATAACAGATTTTTTTGCATTAGTACAAAAGTTCTACAAGTAATATATTTCTTATTGTTTTAGCACCATCAGAGTCTTCTGGGGCTCGATTTACATCTATGTCCCTTAGCCACTCAACCATGTTTCTGAAGGAAGCTCAATATGCTCTGTTGGTTGTGGAAAATCATTTTGAGAGCGCTCATGCTCACCATTTACCTGCAATTGCTAAATTGTTGCATGATGCTCATAATTTCCAAGGCAGCCGCGTATATTATTGCTAGCACTGTGCAAGCTCATAATTCTGGAGCTTTACATAAGCTTACCCCATACTATCTTCATGCCAACCTGATGAAAATGTGGATAATTTTGCAATTCCAAAACCTCTATAAGTAAATGATATACTTTTTTTATATTGTTATAAAAAGTCATTCTTAATAACCAAGTTATGATGCATGAGATATAGCTTAAGCCGTTTGTTCTATCATTGCCATAACTAATCTATAGTTTTGAACGTACATGGTTGCCAATATTTGAATGTACATGGCTAGCATTCAAACAGTCTTGCAGTCACACATCATCATTCACTTTACTGATTTTCTTCATATTTTGTTAATGGTGATACACGTTATGTAACCGTTACTTGTGAATCAAATACATGTACTCTAAGCAATACATAATTCATTAAGTACATGCAAATTTACTTTAATGTATTTTCTATCATCATGAAGTATCAGCCAAAATTGTGAACTGAATGAAATCCATTTTCACATGCATAATGTTTCAATAAAATGTTTGTTCAGATCAAACATTTTTTGTTCATTACAGTATTCCATATGCTATTGCATGTGTACCTAATTTTCAATTCTTTGAGGATTTTTTTGCCCAGATGGATGCTAATATATGTAATATGTATTATGCCAGGAGGTGGACGGTGACCGTAATGATGAAGTCGCCCCATATTTGTTGATAATAACCATACCAAGTATTGTCATGAATGGTCAGGACACCACTAGAAGAAAAGGTGCAGGTAAGTAGCTAATGCATGGTAGAATTGTAAGAAAAAGGAAATGGTCTACCGACTAGCCACCACATAAAAGACGTCTAGAAGGACTTTCTACCTACACTCTATAAATTAGCGATTCATCAATCTGATTGATATTAGCTGGAAATAAGATAGAAGCAGCACTGGAAGTGCACAAATACCATGTTACTAAAAGTAACGATGGTGCTGAAATTTGTTGATTAAAAATCTTTTTTTTACATAAAATATTAAATTTTAATTTATTTTTTTACTTATTCGTTCTCTGTTTATGTAAAAAGTCTCATTCAACTAGGATTCTAAAGTCACTTTCTGTAATTATTTTGGGCCGATCTCTTGCATTTTGTAGTTGATAATATTGCAATATTCACTTTCAATAGATTTAAACATTTACGAAAATTTCACAACCTCAGCCACACCTAATGGTTTGCATCAAAAACAAAAGAAACTTTTTTAGTACTTACTCATCTTACTACCAAAAAACCTCGATGTGATTCTCAAAACAAACAAAATAAAACTACGGTACTGTAACGATATAAATATACAGTTATAATCTACACACACTGTCAATAAAATAAAGTCATAGGGAAAACTTAATGTACATTTTGCATTTAGATGTCCTAAACAAGATTATTTTATAATGGGTTTGTTTCCCCGACCGAGACTAATGCCAAGTGCATTTAAAAAAGAATGAAATCGTCATGAGCATTTATAATTTTGAGGTATTATATCATAAATCATGATATACCCATTCTTACGAGTCTCATAAAGTCATATGAAAGGTAGCATAGTTCAAACGTTGATAAAAAGGTTAAAATACATACAATCACCAAACGGTAACTTCAAAACTTAAACTCTCTTTACAGCTCAACTGCCCGTGTGCGTAGCACGGGCCATACACTAGTATATCCATATTACACGATCCATAGCACACTTTCAATCTAAGGGGATAGAAAGCTAGGACTTTTGAGCCTCACTCAAAAGGTGCTTGCTCGGTTAGCATAGAAGGGGCAAAGGCAATCAGCACACACATGACTTTACACATACAACTTTCTAGTAAAGGCTCTCTGATCTCGGAAAAGAACAATGCTTATATGATGAATGTCCCATATGCAAGTGTAGTTAGCAGCTTGATGTATGCCATGGTTTGCACTAGGCCTGGCATTGCATAGGAGGTTGGATTGATGAGTAGGTTCATGGAAAATCTAGGAAAGACGCATTGGAAAGCAGTGAAGTGTATTTTCAGATACCTTAGAGGAACTCCAAACCATGGATTTGTCTTTGACGGCAGAGGAAGAGATTTCAGCTTGATTGGATTTTGTGATTTCTAGCTAAGGAGGCACTTTATTTGAAGCGACTGTTGTGTGATTTGGGCTTTGTATATGAAGGCATGGATGTGTACCGTGACAGTCAGAGTACAATTCACTTGGCTGAAAATCTGGCATTCGGCTCGAAGATGAAGCATTTTGAGGTGAGAGAATCGTTTCTTGTCTCGATGAGTGAAGAGAAGCTAGTTCATCTTCAGAATGTTCACACAAAGGAGAATGCAGCAGACATGTTTACCAAGTCGTTGTTTGTTGCTAAGTTCGAGCATTACTTGGACTTGATTTACTTAATGAAGTGCTAGGTTCCACGGGATGGCACTGGGGGAGAGTTGAGATGGTTCATGGAGATGTTTGTTTTCATGGTGGAGATTGATAGGTTCTACATGGACTGGGTACTTCCAACACTTTGTTGACGGACGGTGGCCTTGCCGGAGTTCGTTGATAGAGTGTAATGGGTGATGGCATTGCCGTAGCTCATTGGGTAAGTATCCATTACTTAGAGCATGAAGGTGTAGATGAAGTTGGAAGGCTTGTTTGGATTAGTAATTAAGGTGGAGATTGATAGAGATGATACCTGAATTATAATTCATGATTTGAAGAAGGAGCAAGGCCATTGGAGAAACATCGACGAGAAAGGAGGAAGCCCTAATATTAGAAGTGGAAGCAAGCTCCAAGAAGTTGCAAGAATTGCCGAACCACTGTCTTGGTTCGGTGGAGCTGGAGCGGTATAGGGTGGAGAATGAACGAGTTACTTCGATCGGTGGTTGGTTGGTGGTTGGAGCGGTTGAGGAAATTTGATTCGGTGATGGAAGTTTTTGTCTAGAGCAGAAGTAAATATTAAACCTGAGAGCTCGTTCGGTAGCTGATGCCACTCCAATGCTATGCCGCTCCAAATAGAAGTGCTAGTGCCAAACCAGAAGATGCTGCTCTAAAATGTTGTATGCCGAACCAAGTATTGTCGGTCAAGATTTGAGATGCTGAAGGTCAAACCAAATATTTGGTCAGGTGTTAGCATGCAGGACCAAATCATACCGGACCAAACCATGCCGCTCCAAATGTTTGGTTCGGTAATTGGGAGATGTCGGTCCAGACTTAAAGTGCACTAAGCCGAACCAGATTGATATGGGCTTTGCCGTTCCAAATAGATGCCGAACCAAATCCTAGGGCAGTTATATAGCAGCTGCCCCTCCTCATTTCTTCACTCTATTAATAGTGTAGCTTCTGGACAACAATGGCAGCCATCCTAGAGAGTTGAAACTCTGCAGAATTTTGTCTGCATTGCTAATTCTTCTTGTGTATAGCCTCCAAAAGTGAATCAATCTTGCAACTCTAATCTTTCAATGATTAGTAAAATTCCTCTCCCCAAGTGGACTTATATTGTGTAGCGGTAGTGTAACCACTATAAATATTAGTGTTATTTATTTTTCTGCATTGCATAGATCCATGACTGACTGTTATGGTGTTTATCTCTATTTGTTTCGTGTAACGACCCAGATTTTCCATCGTTTGATTTTGAATATTTAAATGGTTTTAAATATTGGATTTGGAATATATATTAATATTTGAATATGAAGATGTTGGTTGAAATTATAGAATGAATTTAGATTTCAAATATAGCGATTTATCGTAATACGAAAATGGTGAATAATTAAAATTTAAGTTGAATATGAATCGAAATGATTTCTAATGTCAATATAAATTTTTTTTGAATTAGAATTGAGTTAATAAGTTTGTAAAACTGAAATTTCAAGTGATTTCTTAAATTTTGGAAATCGTCGACTTAATCGACGCGTTAAAATAGTGATCCAGGGTATAGTCTCGAAATCGACGAAACTAATTGGATCCATAATAGTGTATTATTATTGAATTTCAAATTTCACAGTGATTGAATTTACCGTTTGGTCATATGGGATAGAAACGCAATGAAACCAATATCAGAAATTTAATATTTAGTTGGGTTCAAAAAGCTATCTTCTCCGTATGATCGAAGTAGGGCTCGTGACTTGTTCCATTGCGTTCAGAATAGGGGTATAACATTGGAAACGCCTGGCGACATGCCCCAATAAGGGTTAGGGATTTTACCATATATACTACATGATACTTCGAAATAAAAAAATAGACATTCGTATAGTCGCATTTGAAGCTGCAACAGGATGCATTTCGACGTGGTGGAGCAGAGGCGAAGCTTGGGTGGCAGGGGAGTTGAGTCCATCAAGGGATGAAGATTGGCGAGTTCGAAGGCTGGAATCGGTGAACATGGGGATGAGTCGCACGACGTATCTTTTTCATGTGTGTAAGGGGTGGATATCACTATTCGGGAGGAAGATGAAGTTGTGTTAGGCCGGGTATGTTCGATGATGGGCCAGACTGTTTTTAAGGTGAGAATAGTTTAAACTTATAATTATTTTAATTTATATGTAAAAAAATGTTATAAAATAATTTCAACTAATAATTTCAAATAATTATGTCATTATTTATTATACTATTAACTATTAGTCTTATAGTATTGCAAGTGTTAATAACATTATATTTGTTACAGTATGATGATTTTAGCATGATATTTGCTTACATAAGAAAAATATAACTACTTTGAAATTGTATTCCCAATGATCCTAGCATTTAAATTTGACATTTGGAATCGAATTCTTATAAATATTATAACTTCTTCGTATGAGGTCCAAAATGAATGAAACAAGTCGGGTTTGGTTCATAGCTTTGAAATTTACACATAGGAATTGGTTTAGAATTTTTCGGAGTCAGTTGGGATTTTTGAAAATTCAAAATCTGGACGTTTGGAAAATTGAAAGTCAAAGTGAGTAAATCTCACTCAATTTGGTCGACTAGTTTAATTTATAATAATTTAAATTAATTATTGGATGCTTGGTTTAATTTGTAAATTATTATCAGTTGGATGTTATGTTATAATATATATAGTAGTATATTTTAGTAGTTGGATATATTTTCCGCAGATTGGAGCGGATGATGCACCCCGCATAATAGCGGATGACCCTATATTACCGCGATATCCCGCCTTGAAGCAGGATAGGTATATTTTTATGTTATATAACATCTGTGGATGCAGAGAAATAGGTTGGAGGGATCCAGCTGGATTCCTAAAAAATGTTGATTTTATTCCCATGTATAGTGATATATGATTTGTTGGAATAAACTGATATAGATTATGCAGTGATTTGAATTATTGGATGCTATAGTAGCACTGGCCTTATTTTGGTATTTATGCCATAAATACTATTTTTAAATTTTAAGAAATTCAAAGAAGATTTTGGATATAAAAATATTTATATCGGAATTTGGGTTATTTAAAAGGGAATTGATTTGGATGAAAAAATGATTTGATTTTGGATTTATACTTAACCATTCGTAAAAAAAATTTAAGTGAGATTTTAAAATAATTTATGTAAAGGAATTTTTAAATGATATTTCTGAAAAAGTACGAAACAGGGTTGGAATCGATATAAAATTAAATAAAATAATATATATGAAAAATAAATGGAATTTATTAAGTAATGGATTTATGAAATGAGTTTTTATAAATTGGATTAGTTTTATAAACAAGTGAAACCCAAATGAGTTTAGTAATATATAAACGATGTTTATAAATAAAGGGAAATGATATTAGTTGATAAATTATAATATAAACTCACATTGTGAATTTATATCGAGATATGGAAATTGGTTTTGGGAAAAATAATGGATTCTATTTTTGAAAAATGAAAGTGGTTAGAGAATCGGAATGAAATCGATATGTTGTGAATCGGGAAGGATTTATAAGTTGAAATTGGTTATTGAAATATTAAAAATATATGGAGAAGTTAAGTTTATTGTAAAAAGGGAATCAAATTTATTCAAACTATGTAATTTTAAAGCCGTTTGGTATTAAAATACTCCGAGAAGTGGATTTTTCAAATATTTAATATTAATTAAAATAAATTCAAATTTGTATAATAAGCTTTATTAATCGAATTATTATTACTAATAAATGGTTTAGAAAGTAGCTATCGCCGTCTATTTAAAATTGTTTTGGTATTTTAAATAATTCCTTAAACATGTTGAAAAATAAATTATTATTATTTAAAAATACTTATTATATACAATGGGTTTGAAATGATTTTATTTTATTTACAAATCCTCTCAAGATTTGTAACCAAGGTTTATTTAACGGATATGATTTTTGTAGAAAAGAAATCTTGTGATGGTACTTTGGAAATTTAAGTAAATTCCTGAAATGTCGAAATATGAGAAATTCGAAAATGAATTAGAATTCATAAAGGAAGTTAGAAAGGGGTAGTTGAGATTATAGACAAGTATAATAGATTTTGGAAATTTTAAAGGGATTTAGATATTGAATTTCAGAAACTTATAGAATCAGTTATAAATTAGCTATGGAAATTTACAAGTAAACTACAAGGGATTTTGAGAAGAATGAAATATATAGAAAATTTCCTAAGTTGAAAACAAAATGGTTTTAGGAAAATATACTTATAAATATTTTCTAAGTATTGGACTGGAAGGATTTGAAATATTTTCGAAGTGTTGATTTATAAATGGGATTGGAAGAAAATATTTCTAAATGTCGATATGGATTGAAATATCTTGTTATGGATTTAAGTATTTGAAAACATATTCAAATATTGAATATACTAAAAGTGATTTGAATATATATCTTTGTAAAGATATTTTGAATTGAAATGTTTGAAAGATTTATAAATTTGGTCCTAGGGACTGCTTATGTGTGTTATTTGATAGTTAAATAACCGATTATTAAATCTGGCCAAATTCGTTGATCATTTCGAAGAGACCGGGATCATATTTAATTATTCGAAAACCACTTCGATCCAATTTATGCGTTATGAAATGTGATATAGTAAAAATAGTGAAGATGGTGATTTTGGACATTTGGTTTGTTCAGACCCATAACAACTTGTACGGATGAACACTATCATTGCATCGTTGCTTAGAAGGCAATGTTAACATTCTAAGTATGAATGCTATTCTAAAGGTAAAATGTAGCCTCAAGACTCATCAACCGAGAATAACTAAAACAGGAGAGATGCAGCAGGGCTAAGTGGGTCGCAGCCATGTAGGGTATGTTATCACTTTTCTAGATACCCTTGGATATATTTTAAAATAATTATGGATATGGTAATGCATAGAAAAGAGAGCGCTTGATTAGGGTGGGAATACCCGAGGTGATAACATATTCAGTACTATCCAGGTTAGTGGTAGGCTGGTCCTGTGTTGGCAGGGGATCCAGACGAGGTCCTCGGTACATTTTTCTAGAAGTGTATTACGGCGGGCGGTAACCTAGTATCCCAGTCATTGTATGGAATCCAATATCCACTACGAGCCTGTACAGTTTTGACTATGCCCAACTATGCTGAAACGTGAGATACAAGCATTTCAGCAATTTTCTAATTTACTTCCTATAGACACTATTATAATATCAGATGATTTTGATATAAAATGTTTTGGTTATCGTAAATTAAAAGCCCATCGTATTTATGTGTGACATGGTTTTACGAGATACCTTTGTTTTCAATGGATTTTGAAAATAGTAATAATTCAATTTGAGTGTGTTTTCTCACACTGCTCTTCCATACTGACTCGAGTGTGATTTTATTATAATGCTCGGGTCAGATCGAGTATTACAGATTCAGGTTAGGATGTTATGGAGCTCAGGAGACGAGCTGGAGGATTTCAGGCATATATCACGTATTTGATTATATTCTGCTGTGTCTGTGGACTGTATAGTCAGCACTGGCGAGGACAAGTTATAATAATTGTCCAATATTGATGTGTTGATCATTGTACTCTGATGATGATATGTATAAAAACAGTTATAGTTCTTTTGTATAAAAATCTGTTAAAATATATTATATTTTGTTCCGCTACGATTGTGAGATTCTGTGTTGTTGGCACTATTTTCTTCTATCTCTTTCTTCTTCACCCTTAAAGATTCGTATTTCCATTCAATTTGAGTTGAACACGTGGAATTTATTGTCGACCGAAAGGTACGGAGGTACGAGCCTTTACATTTGGTATCTGAGCTGAAGGTTAAGCGAGAACCTTAGCTTTGGTGGGGATTACTCATTAGAGATAGGGTCAGTAGTGCCCTAGAATGACTTGAGTGTATTATAAATATGAGCGCGTATTTGTTGGTGAATATATAATGTTTTATATTATGTTGGTTGATTTATTGAGTGGCTTATGAATTCTGTCGGCACAGTTCGTACAACTATATTGATAAGGGTTTCTAAACACTTGAACAGAACAATTCAACACAGTATTGTTTTGAAATAGGGTAAATGAAATAATTTTACCCAAATTACATTTTGAAATAAAAGAAATAATTTTCTAGAAATTATTATAGTATGCCGGTGTGTTTGGTTGATATTACTATAATCAAAATAAGATTATAAATTTGAATAGTTTATATAACCAAATAGAAATTGCATAAATATGATTTATACAAACGAGTTAAACAACAAGTGGATTCAAACCAGAATTTGGAAATTTAGATCCTGGAAATTTAGGGAAATGTTTTAAATGGATTTGAACTAAGTATTTGGGAATTTTAAATCTCGAAAGTTTGGAAATGTTTTCCGTAGTGGTTGAAAAAAATAAAATAGTATTATTTTTGATAATATTTTTAAAATAAAAATGGTTTAAAATGGATTTCGAAAGTGATAAAGCACTAAACTCACTTCAATCGCTAGAAAATAATTTCAATGATGATCGTGATATCATCGGTGTTCATTTTCGAGTTTCTAAGTGAAGAATTGCTACCGTGGTCGTTGTTTTTGGATTGTTTTGAGAAAAACAAGTTTTATTTTAGAAATTCCAAAAGGGAATTATTTGGGGCAAAACAAAATAAATTCTAGAAATGTGATTTGGTATATAAAGGGATATATATACACATATATTTGATTTCAAAGTAATTTCAAATAAATACCGAGTGTTTGAATTCTGGAATCCTTATTTAAATATTTTAGAAAATATTTGGAAATGAGTTATGGACTAATAAGTTAGGAATGATATAAATAAGAAAGGAAATTGTAAATTTCAATATGAAATTACAAAGTTAACTTAAGTATGTTAAATGGATTGGGTTAATAAGAGAGTTGTATGGATTAGAATTTACCTTAAGCCAAGTTAAATAAAAATTGGATTTGAAACCATATTGAATTGAATTGGATATAAAATTTAGGTTGTAAAATAATTATATAACCATATGTTATACATTTAGAATGTGAGTAAACTTAAGTGTAAATTAATTATGAATAAATAAGTTTATATAACTTATTAAACTGAGAAAATGGAAAAGTATGACCAAGTAAAAATGGTTAAGTATTTGAAAACAAGGAATGGAAAACAAAATTTGAATTTTAAAATGAGTTGAACTCAAGTCAAACAAACTGAAGTAATTTTTGAAATGAAAATTTGGTTCTGGATGATAAAATGGAAGTAAGCCAAAGAAATAAATTAATCAGTGGATTGAAAATTGAAGTGAGACTTGAGTTATAAATGAAATTCGACTTAAATACAAGCGAATTAAATATATATTGAAATTTTTCGAGTAAAATAGAAATGGATTGGAATAGTGATGACTTAAGTTATAAATAATTCAGTTTAAGTATAACTAAATTGAATATGGCTTTGGGATATTATTTAAATGATTCGAGTATGGAATTAAATTTAGAACTGGAAATAGAAATTGATTTACAATGACTTAGCATCAAAAATAATTTGATTTATATTGTATTGAATATGAACTTAGATTATGGTTTGAAAGCAAAAGATGAAGTGTGGGAACCTTTTAATAGCATATATATATATATATATATGTATATATATATTCTCATTATACATGTTATGGCATGCATTGCTTATGAAATCATGTGTTTAACTAGTTAAATGAATGAAATATTATAAAATTTCATGTTTTGGTACTTATGTCTTTAAATTGAGTAAGTACAGCTACAAGAAGACCATTTGGCTATATTTTGATTGCGCAATTGCATATAAATTAAGCGAATTCGCTTAATAACGCTAATATAAGGTACGCTTACGCATTAAAAGCAAAAATAAAATAAATATTGATATATATTGTTTTTTCGGTCATGAGGGCAGATGTATATATTTCCATCACTTTTTTCATATTGCAAAAGGCTCTCTGTAAAAGGAAGACTACTAAATTTTTTTGAGAATTTAGGGTGTTAGAAAATTTTTGAAAATTTTTGTTAACTAGAAATTGATTTTTGAATCTAACTGAGAAATAAAGGGTTTTGGATGAATGTTTGGAACTAGTTAATGGATGTAGGTTTAGAAATGTAAAAAAAAGTGAGATGCAGAGTTTTAACTAAATGGGTTTGAAAAGAAATGGGTTTGGTGCATTTTTCCCCCCTTGGCAATTTCGGGGACGAAATTCTTTTAAGGGGAGGAATGTAACCACACAGATTTTCCCTTTTTGATTTTGAATATTTAGATGGTTTTAAGCATTGATTTGGAATATATATTGATATTTGAATATGAAGATTTTGGTTGAAATTATAGAATAAATTTAGATTTCAAATATAGCGATTTAACGTAATGCGAAAATGGTGAATAATTAAAATTTAAGTTGAATATGAATCGAAATGATTTGTAATGTCAATATAAATTCTATTTGAATTGAGTTAATAAGTTTTTAAAACTGAAATTTCAAGTGATTTCGTAAATTCTGGAAATCATCGATTTAATCGACGCGTTAAAATAGCGATCCGGGGCACAGTCTCGAAATTCGATGAAACTAGTTCCATTAAAACCGCAATAGTGTATTATTACCGGATTTCAAATTTCGTTGCGATTGAATTTACTATTTGATCGTACGGGATAGAAACGCGTTAAAATCAATATCAAAAATTTAATTTTTTATTGAGTTCAAAAAACTATCTTCTTCATACGATCGAATTTAGGCTTGAGACTTGTTCCTTTGCATTTAGAATAGGGTATAACATTAGGAACGCATGGCGGTACACCTCAATAGGGCTTTCGAATTTTCCCTTATATACTACGTGATATTTTGAAATTAAAAAATAGCATATATCAAATCACTTCAGCCGACCTAGTTTCAGACGCAGCCACCCAATATCTCCGATCGAGCCACCCTATGAAACTTTTTCCCCAATTTAAAAACACGAGCATCCTTCCTTCCTTTCGCAGTTTGAATGAAATCAACAGAGATAAAATAAGAAACAAAAAGGAAATCACAAATAAGCGGCTGCGTTGGGTTGATACTCATCGTCATCGATGTCAGGGGAGAAGCGTGGTAGTGGCGTGATGGGGCGGAGGCGAGTTGATGGGCGTTCGACAGAGGGAAGCTCAAAATCTAGGGATAGTGAATTCATGATTTTGCTGAAGTTGTGGATTGAGTCGTGGAGGTTTTCGAGCTTGGGGAAGAGAGGCGCATCAGCGCCTCAAGATGGTGGGCTCTGATCACCATTTGGGTCATTGCGACATTCTTATAGTCACGTTAGAAGCGGCAGTAGGTCACATTTCGACATGGTGGAGCAGAGGCAAAGCTTGGGTGGCAGGGGAGTCGAGTCCATCAAGGGATGAAGATCAGCGAAGTCGAAGGCTGGAATCGAGGAATGTGGGGATGAGTTGCACGGTGTATCCTTTTCGTGCATGTATATGGGACGACATCAGTATTGGGGAGGAAGATGAAGTTGTGTTGGGCCGGGTGTGTTTGATGATTGGCCAGACAATTTTTAAGGTGAGAATAGTTTAAACCTATAATTATTTTAATTAATGTGTAAAAAATATGTTAGAAAATAATTTCAACAATAATTTCAAATAATTATGTCATTGTTTATTATACTATTAACTATTAGTCTTATAGTATTGCAAGTGTTAATAACATTATTTTTGTTATAATACGATGATTTTAGCATGATATTTGCTTATATAAGAAAAATAAAACTACTTTGAAATCGTATTCCCAACGATCTTAGCATTTAAACTTGACCTTTGGAATCAAATTCTTATAAATATTGTCACTTCTTCATAAGAGATCCAAAATGAATGAAACAAGTCGGGGTTGGTTCATAGCTGTGAAATCTACGCATAGGAATTGGTTTGGAATATTTCATAGTCAGCTAGGATTTTTGAAAATTTAAAATTTGGATGTTTGAAAAATTTAAAGTCAAGTGAGTAAATATCACTCAATTTGGATGACTAGTTTAATTTATAATAATTTAAATTAATTATTGGATGCTTGGGTGAATTTATAAATCATTATCAGTTGGATGTTATGTTATAATATATATAGTAGTATATATTAGTAGTTGGATAAATTTCTTGTCGATTGGAGCGGATGAGACACTATGTGCCCCTCATAATAGCGAATGACCCTATGTTACCGCGATATCCCGCCTTGAAGCGGGATTGATATATTTTTATGTTATATAATATCTGTGGATGCAGGGAAACAGGCTGGAGGGCTTCAACTGGATTCCTCAAAAATGTTGATTTTAATTTCATATATAGTGATATTTGATTTGTGTGAATAAACTGATATAGATTACGCGGTGATTTGAATTATTGGATGCTATAGTAGCTCTGGCCTTAATTTTGATATTTTAAATTTGAAGAAATTCAAAGGAGATTGATATATATATATATATATATATATATATATATATATCGAAATTTGGTTTATTTAAAAGGGAATTGATTTGGATTAAAAAATGATTTGATTTTGGATTTATACTTAAGAATTTGTAAATGTTTTTAAGCGAGATTTTAAGTTAATTTATATAAAGGGATTTTTAAATGATATTTCTAAAAAATATGAAAAGGAGTTGGAATCGATATAAAAAAATAGTTTGAAAAATAAACGGAATTTATTAAGAAATGGATTTATAAAATGAGATTATATAAATGAGATTAGTTTCATAAACAAGTGAAACCCAAACGAGTTTATAAATTTATAAACAATGTTTATAAATAAAGGACAATGATATTAGTTGATAAGTTGAAATATAAATTCATAGATATGGAAATTAGTTTTGGGAAAAATAGTGGATTCTATTTTTGAAAATTGAAAATGGTTAGAGAATCAGAATGAAATCAATATGTTATGAATCGAGAGGGATTTATAAATTAAAATTGTTTATTTGGAATTTAAAAATATATCGAGAGGGTTTGAAATGATTTTATTTTATTTATAAATCCTCTCAAGATTTGTAAATAGAGTTTATTTAACGGATAAGATTTTTGTATAAAAGAAATCTTGTCATTGTATTATGGAAATTTAAGCAAACTTCTGAAATGTTGAAATATGAGAACTTCGAAAATGAATTAGAATTCATAAAGGAAGTTAGAAAGGGGTAGTTGAGATTATAGACAAGTATAATCGATTTTGGATATTTTAAAGAGATTTAATTAATGAATTTTGGAAACTTATAGAATTAGTTGTAAATGAGTTAAGAAAATTTACAAGTAAATTGTAAGTGGTTTTGAGAAGAATAAAATAAATAGAATGTTCCCTAAGTATTGGAAATAAAATGGTTTTAGGAAAATATACCTATAAATAATTCCTAAGTACTGAACTGGAAGGATTTGAAATATTTTTGAAGTGTTGAATTATAAATGGGATTGGCAGAAAATATTTCTAGGTGTTGATATGGATTGAAATATCCTATTAAGGATTTAAGTATTTGAAAACATTTTCAAATATTGAACATACTAGAAGAGATTTGAATATATATCTTTGTAAAGATATTTTGAAATGAAATGTTTGATAGATTTATAAATTTGGGCGTAGAGACTGCTTATGTGTGTTATTTGATAGTTAAATATGGACTATTAAATCTGGCCAAATTCGTCGATCGTTTCGAAGATGCCGGGATTGGATTTAATTATCCGAAAATAACTTCGATTCGATTTGTGCTTTACGAATTGTGATATTCTAAAGATAGTGAAGATGTGATTTTGGAGATTCGGTTTGTTCAGACCCAACACAACTTGTATGGATGAACCCTATCACTGCATCGTTGCTTAGAAGACAACGTTAACATTCTAAGTATGAATGCTATTCTAAAGGTAAAACGTAGCCTCAAGCCTCATCAACCGAGAATGACTAAAACAGGAGAGATGCAGCAGGGCTAAGTGGGTCGCACCTAAGTAGGGTATGTTATCACTTTTCTAGATACCCTTGGATATATTTTAAAATAATTATGGATATGGTTGTGCATGGAAAAGAGAGCGCTCGATTAGGGTGGGAACACCCGGGGTGATAACATATTCGGTACTATCCAGGTCAGGGGTAGGCCGGACTTATGTTGGCAGGGGATTCAGACGAGGTCATCGGTATATTTCCCTAGAGGTGTACTGTGGCGGACGGTACCTCGGTTGCTCAATCATTGTATGGAATTCAATATCCACCTACGAGTCTGTATGGTTTTGATTGTGCCCAACTATGCTGAAACGTGAGATGCAAGCATTTCAGCTATTTTCTAATTTTCTTCCTATAGACACTATTATAATATCAGATGATTTTGATATAAAATGTTTTGGTTATCGTAAGGTAAAAACCCGTCATATTTATGTGTGGCGTGGTCTTATGAGATACCTTTGTTTTCAAAGAATTTGAAAATAGTAATAATTAAAATTGAGTGTGTTTTCTCACGCCGGTTTTCTATACCGACTCAGGTGTTATTTCATTATAATGCTTGAGTCAGAACGAGTACTACAGATTCAGCTTTGGATGCTATGGAGTTCTAGAGACGAGCTGGAGGGTTTCAGGCTTATATCACGTATTTGATTATATTCCGCTATCTATGTAGACTTTGTAGTCAGCACTAGTAAGGACAAATTATAAAAACCGTCCAAAATTGATGTGTTGATTTTTGTACTCTGATGATGATATGTATAAAAGTAATTATAGTTCTTTTGTATAAAAATCTATTAAAATATATAATATTTTGTTCCGCTGCGTTGTACACCTGGAATTTATTGTCGACTCGAAAGGTACGAAGATACTGGCCTTTACATTCCATCTTACTACAATCACGATCCAGTTGTTTTCCGCTGCGTTGGGTTTTTTATTCCCTTAGACTGATCATCTAAAGGGATTTTCTCCAACATCCTAAATATTCTGTCCCCTTTAATGGTCAATCATTTAGTTTTTCTAGCTCTATTTATGGGGTCAAGAAAGGGGACCCGATATCATCATAGTTGTTTATTATTGTCATGGAGTTTTATAATAAGCTAATCCTTCAAAGGGTTTATGAGAAAACCATTAACATACAAAATGTAAATCTCCTCTGGTGGTTACATTTATATTTGCAGTTGACTTCATTCTCTTTTCTTAGCCCAATAGTGGTTCTATATGCACTATCCTGGATAGCCTACAGACCTTCAAAATTGCTACCAGGTTATCTATTTACCGTTCTAAATCCCATATACTTATTGGAGGGCTTAATGCATTTGAATCCGAAGTTATTACTCAACTACCCATACTACAATATATGCCACCAGATTTTGTGTACTTGGGTATCCCACTCACTACCACCAAGCTCACCACTAACCAGTGCCTGACTTTATTTGAATTGATCACCAACAAGCTCAACAGATGGCTAATAAAACCACTCTCACAAGTTGGAAGGCTAACTGTTATCAATTCCATTGTTTTTGCGATGACTACTGTTACTCCAGGATTTTAATCCTCCCCAAGAAACTCATTTCTAAGATTAACAAGGCAATAAATCATTTCTAATAGCATGATGACTACTACTCCAAAAAACTGATACCATATACTTTCAAAAAGATAAATTGGCCTATGGATAAAGGTGGATTAAGCATATTGAACATTTCCCTATGGAACAAGGCTGCTGCTTCTAAACATATGAACACCCTACTTAGACCAAAATCCTCGTTATCATTATAGGCTGCTCAAATGCTCCAACATTAAGTTAAGAATGCCAACTTATGGGCCATGACAATAACCAACGCTTCTAGTTGGTGCTTCAACAACTTGCTTAACCTCAAAGAAGATTTGCTGCCTATGATTAATATAAAATCACCCCTGAATGCAAGCATAAATTCTTTATATAACTTTAAATCCAAATTATATATATTGTTAATCGTAACGCAATGCGGCTCTGAAACCATTGTTAGATCATGTTCGTTGGGCAACGAGGTAAAATGGAAAATTTAAAAAACCTTTTAATTCCTTATGTACTAGATCATTTACAGTGTTATCATGAATAATTTTGATAACATCAAACATATTTAATGTTTTATTGGATTGATTTGACTTGATTTATATCAGATTGTATTTTATAAACTTGATTTAAAATATTATTATTTGTTAAAAAAATTTTAGCAAGGTAACACGTTATCAAATTAAATAACATTTAGTCAACGGTAAATCTAATAGTAAAATAAATATAATAGTATATTTGTAACATCCCGCCTTTTTCGCACGCTTAAAACCGACACACATGTCGATTCAAACCATACGAAAGGGCGAATTGTTATGGGTAAATAAGAAAAAAACAGAGAAGAAATAAAACAAAATAGAATCTCACAGCGGAAGGATAAAATATAATAATAAAATATACAGTTTATAAAACTGTTTACAAAACTTTTGATTCTTCTTTATACAATTTAATATCAGAGTTCACATACCAATAAATACCAATGCAGCGGAACAATGCGAGTGTGGTGCAATAGTATAAATAATAATAATACAAATCTTCGTCTTCATCCTCCAAAGCTAAATCTTCAAATCCTGACACGCTCGGACTGACCCGAGCGAATTTGAAAAGACAAAAACACTCGAGTCAGAACTAAAAGATCTTATGTAAGTTAAATTAACAGAAATAAATATGAGTGCAGTAACTCAAGAGATGCTCGGGATTTACATCTCCTAAGGATCCGTTAAACTATTTACTATGTAGTATACTGCGCTATTATAATAATGTCTAATTATAAAATAAACATACTTTTAAATAGCATTAAGGCTTTACATTTTCCACCTTAACACGTAATAGTCCCAGTAGTCCATCCAATATCATAGTCCCTCCTGATCGGGAAGCCACCAGAGGATACCACACGGGCTACGGGAGAAATCCAAACTCGTACAAGGCTCGGTATGGTAGGTGACACGGCACAACTAGGCAATGCCAGGGTAGATATACCAATTACGCTTCCGGGCCGATGGAAACGCGCAGCGCGCAGCTGCCGCCCACCTCGGACAAACTCCCCCAAATTCAAAGTAAAAGTGGCCACTGAATCAATCCAAAGTCAAAGTATAATATCGAAGAGGAGTGTCCAATCAGAGGAATGACCTCATTAACCCGTCAATCGCTCCTGTTTTAGCCACCTTATGCCAACTCACGGGAGTTGGGTCCACGTATTTACCTTACAGGAAACGTCGCCACCAACCTACTTCATTCTGGAATCTCCACCGCGTACACGGTTAGTCAAAGTGGTTTTCGGTATCGACAGAGAGTATGTCCATATCCGATCCCGGTCTCTTTGCCAACCCATCGTTATTATAACACCGCGGACATTTAAAAATAGTTTATACTTAAAAACCAGAATAAAAATTTCCATTTCAAAAACTATGAATACGATATCATTTTAAAACCCAAACAATATGATATCATTTTATCCAAATATAATTCTTTTCCAAAAATCATACTGCTTTAAAATCTATAATATCTGGAAACCAAACATTTGAATTATACTTTCAAAGCATAATATTTCGAAAATTCATAGTTTTAAAACCATAACTTCTAAAACTTGAATGGTTTGGATATTCAACGGTATATAAAATAAATGGTTTGACTTTAAGGTTACTTTTTAAAGAAAAATAATTTCCATGGCTTTACAAATATATTTCCTTATTTAAAGTCTAAACCATAATTTAAATATCACTTTCAAGTTCCAAAACCATTTCAATTTCTACATATATATATATATATATCCATTTGGAGTATTAATATTTCAAAACTAAAGTTGGAATTTTATTCTTTCAACAAATCAATTGTTCTATTATTTAGTCTTGAATATTCACATAAAAAAAATCCATAAATACAACTCCAATTCCTAGAAATTTAATATTTCCTTAAATTTAATTATACTAGAATATTCATTTAAATTTATCTTGGAAAAACTCCAGTTACAAATATCATACCTTAAAATTTCCAAACTTAAACATATAATATAAATTATCAAATTCCATTTTCTCAATTTTTCCATTTTTTTTATTTAACAGATTTATACACAGCCTAAATTCAAAATTTTTAACTTCATATGTATATATGTAGAAGAATAATATTTATAAAAGATCAAAACTTAAAAATTTTTATAAACCGTATCCCATCCAAACCATAGAAATCACTTTAAAATATTATATATATAGACCACGGTGCCTGTATATAATTTTCTATCCTATGGTCAAATGATACGGATGTTTATCATTTCAATCCGCAAATTAAAAATAAAAATTTACGGTTGTATATCATTTCAAACCACAATCCCGAATGGAACGAAAAATGCATGATAACTTGTAGTTTAATGATATAAAAACATCCATTCATCCATCATCATCCATCATCCAAATCACGATCATCATCCAATAACAAAACAATATCAATATATATCCGATAATATATAACAGGTAATAACTGGCAGTTATATTCAAAAATAAATTTAACAACTATTAAACTAACAGTTTATCTGCAAATAAATAACTATAACTGTCAATCTATATGCAGTAATAAAATTTAACGAACAGTTATATTAAATAAATGCGATTTAACAGATATGATGAATAAAACATGCCAAACAGTCATAAATAAATCTCTACTCATATCTAAAATAAATTTAACAAACATAAAAACTTTTAGAAGTTGTGAGTGGGTTAAAACACTCACCTTTTTGAATTTAAATCGAATTTAAATCCGATTTAAATCCAAAATTCGACGGTCTCCAAATCAGTCCAAACCAGTGTCAACAGATCTGAAATTTAATTACGATCCTAACAAAAGAAATTTCGCGTGAATCGGAGATCGTATGAAAAAGATATTCAATATAAACGATTTGAAAACAAAATAAAATAAAAATAAAACAAAACCTAAATAGAGCCACGTCATCTCCTTCTCCCACCCCTTTCTCGCGTGTTTTCTCCTACAGGCCGCGCGCAAATTACAGAACCCATCAAGCTCCAGTCTCCTCCCCTTTGACCGTGAATCACGACCAACTCGGACCACTATTCGACAAGCCGCTTACACCATTGCCTTGCCTGCATCGAGCCGCTTCCCTTTATGCCAGCACGCGCCTCCCTGGTGGCCGCCGCCGCCGCCTCCAAGCTAGGGTTTTCAAACCCTAATTCGCCAATTCCAACTGCCTCCGGTCATCTTAGCTCATGAGGCCACTGTCAAACGACTCCACAAGCCTTCCTCCACAAAACCCAGAAAGCAATTGCTCGATTGTCGCCTCAATCGATAACGCCCAATTTCATGCTTAGGGTTTCGAAATTCATGCCTTTGACCGAAATTTTAGGTTGACTCGAGCCTCAAATGCACAAACAGAAACTGCGCGTAGATTCATATTGATGAAAACTACAACACAAAAATTTTTGAAATTTTCTGGGAACTTTGAATTTTTATCTGATTTGAATTTTGAATTTGGATCTAGAATTGCATCCATTGAGGAAGAGACAGAGTTGAAGAAATGAATGTACAGCAAAAGAGAATAGAATGGAGGCTAGGGTTTATAATCGTCTATTTATAAATAGATCGCAAAAGAATAGGTGTGCACGAATTTTAACGTGCAAACGGAAGTGGTCCCAAAAGATAAAAATATTAATTACACACGTTACGGATTTAGGAAATAAATAAATTTCTTATCATTTACATTTTATTTTAAACGTATTTAAAAATGTAAATCTGGACGTTTCGTTTACGTTTCAAGATATATCCACAATTTTAATAATTTCTCCACTTCCTTATATTTAGAAATTATAAATTAAGTTTTCAAAAACCTAATTTTGATTTTCAAACTTTTATATACTCATCTTTTACCAGTAATAAGGATGCACTAACATTTGTTCATGGTTTCACCTTATTATCCTCAAATTCCATTTTAATTTTCAATAATTACAATTGTTGAATGTTGATACTTTAATTAAATTTATACATCTTGCTTTCTATAATCTATATCAACAAATGGTCCAATTATAAATAGAATTAGCATTAACTTCATCTTATAGAATTAACTACTCCAATTACAAAACAAATCTACGCTAACTGCACGATTTAAGTCAATTAATTGTAATTGAGTCTACATTAAATGTTATAAATTATAAATTGGAACCTCAATAAATTCGCTTATTGATTTAAAATCTTTCTATTCAGTAAATAGACACTTTTATGGGTATAAATAACATTTGAATTATAATATATGTCATTAGTGCATGCTTCATTTCTTATGAACTCCCCTTTATTAACTAGAACACATTAACCAAAACAAAATAATTAATTTAGATTTATTTCAATCGATTGCATTCTTAACTTAACATACTCAAAATGGTTAACCTAAATAATTGTTACCCTTTTACATTCAAATTCACTTACAACCATCATTACAACAATGTTGCCATAGATTTATATTTAATTAAATAAATTAGATAAATGGGTAAAGTTTTGTAATTATCACTAATGCCAAATATATATGCATTAATTACTACTTATTATTATGAATTCATTTATTACTTTACTAGTTGCCTTTGTCTTTTTATATCCTATTTACTACCAAACTTTCTATTTAGTTATAGTTTATCAATATATATATATACCTAGGCAAATCAAGTTCTTGTCTTTTCTGTTACTTCAATTAAATGGGGTATGCACAAATAAATTGTTTATTAACTTATTCTTACAAAATTATTTACATGCATTCAGTTACACCTAATTTAATGCATTGATTTTCATTTATAAATTAAAGGTTTTTTTTCCTTTAAAAGCTTTTATTACTAACCATACTCCAACCTCTACAGGACATTGATTTATTAAATTTGCACTTATTATGCATACTTTTAGCAACTCATATATACTTTGCGTCTATTCCCCAAATTTCACATTCTATTGTTACATAAATTTGCATTGATTACTATTTATTATTATTGCTTTACTGATAAATTAGATATTTGCATTGGTTTTGCTTATGCTAAATTAATTTCCCATAATAAATAAGGTTTCAAAACAATCAATAACATTTCCTTAGCCCAAACCCCGTTTACCAATTATTTTTCTTCAATAATTCATGTTGCTATAAATACGTACATTTACACTTTATAGTTATTCTAATATACCTATTCCAACACTCTTAACCCTTATCTTTACGTTCACCCACTTGTAACATAAATTTTTATTTTCAAATTTATTCCCATTTACGGTTAATCAATGTTATTTTACATTAACCAATTTTAATATTCACCTTTAATTTCACATCTTCAAAGTATATCTAGGAAAAATCTTTCCACCACTTAATTTACTGAATCTTATGCAGTCTTACTATAAATAGGTTTTAAATTACCATTACTGTACATTCAATTACTATCCAAAGTATTTATTCATAAATCAATTCGTTATATACGCTTGTTTCCTTCTATTTGATTTATACCTAGTATACATTTTCCTAAATCCTGTTTCATTACCTTCATTAAATGGTTATCGCATTGAGATCAAATTTATTAGCTTATATCGCATTATTACCACTAATTAAAATTGGCTTACAAATTTTTTTTTATTCAATACTCGAAATAAATAACATATTGTTCCATAATTACTCTTGTTTTCACATATTCCATTCAAAAATTAAACCACAATATTTACATTATTTTATTGAATTGGAAATCTCATTTTAAATTGTTAACTTTTAATAAGAACAAATGGCAACACCAAATTCCTAACATTCATTTTATTAAAAATTATGGAAAATATGACGAATTTAGTTAACGAAATTTTCGGGTCGTTACAATATTTATACTCACATATATTAGTTTTTTAATTTAGAATAATTAATGTCTAAATAATAACAATTAATAAAGTGATATATATATATATATATATATATGTATGTATGTATGTATAGTATGTGTGTGTAAATTTAAATATAACTTGTTCAAGTTTGATGTTACAAATTTAAATGATTATAATTATATTAATTTAACATTAAATATTAGAATCAAACAAATAATGTGCATATGCATGTATTTACACATGTATTAATTTTGATTGATAGTGCTGATGTGTATATATATAACAATATATTAACATTACAATGTTTAATTTACAACATCAAAATAAATGCATAAATTCACTGTCAGATAAAGTCACTATTTTTGAATTTTAATTTCGAACTCAACAACACACCCTTTTATGTAAAATAGAGTCTATCCGTGAAAGATATTCGACTTTGAAGAACCAAGGCACTAAGGCATATTAAATCAAGGGGTTATAGACAATTTCATTCTTCAACAGCGAAACCCTAGCTTACTCTTTCATGAAATTTGACCAAATCATCTCCGCTACAGGCTTCTTAAAGCACTATCAATGCCATAACCCCGCTTCTCTCGACAAGAGCCACATTCCAGTACCATTACCTCTTAGCCCAACGTTGTAATTCCTAAAACCTAATTTTCTCTAATCGACTTTAACGCTGATGTTCGCCATTACTTTAGTCAGAACTAGCCTATCGTACCAATGCCTTTGGATAAAACTAAGGATTTCGAGTTAGGGGACACCGCGCCTGACTCCCTCGATTGTCGCTGGCGGCGTGTGTGGTGCACGGTCATGCATACATTATAACCAAAGAGAGAAAATACGTATTTTAATAAAACTTCTAACTCATATTAATTAAAAATAATTTTAAAAATATATTTTAGAAGTGAAAAAATAAAATATTATTTAAAAAGGTTATCTTCGACAATGTTGCTAGTTGAATACACCTTGCCTATCAACTAATCTTGAAGAGAACGCTTCTCTAAATCAATAACAGATTGAAAAGTCCACCATCATGATGCATTTATTTTTTGGAGATGAAGAATCAATTTCTATGTCTGTAGAATGAGGCAACTAGGTATATTTTCAGAAACACTAATAGGCTGTGTAGATATCATAACCGGATTCACTATTTAAGGTATGACCCACTAAGTATGATCTTTTCTCACTTATTTAATTAAACTCATTTAACTAATTCATATTCACGTATATTTTGGCATGTTTAATTTTTTTTTTAAAATTAGGCTACCAAAAATACATACCTACACATATATATTATTTATTATATTTAAATAATTATATTGGCCCGAAAATAGTTAACTTAATATATAAATTAATTTTGGACCTTCTAATACGAATTAAATAAACAAATTAATTAATGTAACAATTATATTCTCCATAATAATAATTTATAACATTTACAAAAAAATTCAATAAATAATTTTCCATCGAAAGATGAGAATTCAATTGTGTGATGCGAATTCGGACCTTAGTAATATTTAAACAATTTAAGTATTAAAATCTATATGGACTTTGCTGAAGCACGGTGATGGACATGTGTTCAGTTGCTTATGGATTATTAAGGTGAGATCCAATTTCTTACCTTAGCGTTATCCATAGGAAATGATATATTGTGCATGTTATCTCTTTGTCATCACTAAGATACCTAGATCTCCATCAGTGGTCAACACATCCCTAGTTAATTACGAAGTCTATCATTAAATTACATGGATCAATCAAATAACAATTATCGATTAATTAATTTTCTTTTATTAAAGACTTTGACTTTACATTGACTATCAGTTACAGTGATACTAACCTTTTATTTAAAGCAGATGAATCCTCCCTTAAGTAGTGTTTCGCTTCAAGTAGTTCTACCTATACCCAATTATGGCCCTAACACGACCCAAGTTATCGTGCGATTTACCATAATCAAAGTTTAATTTAGATACTTAAGATTCACAGTATTCTCATGTCAAAATACCACTGCACATCATCATGTGAGATATACTATTTGACTTTTAACCAATAGAAATCTCTCGATGATTAATTCTGCAATTGTTTCAAATAATAGTAGTTAAATCATGGACACATTTGTGTACACGAAATATATGGAATGTGTTACGAACTCCTATCAATTGTTCAAGAAAGTACACTCTATAAGGCAACTTCCATACTTTTTCTAATATCGGAAAATACCAACGAATTATGGTGCCAACTTTTCTAAACTTTTGAAATGCATAACATGCTTCAATGGCAAGACTTTCACAAATACAATTAACCTACTGTGAACTCCATCTTCATACACCTCTTATCAGCATAATGATTTTTGTCTATTCTATGAAGTTTTCACTCTTTTCCGTATAACTTCCACCTTCTCAAAAGCATCACTAACCATAGACATTCCAAGTAGGATTCTAGCAGTCCTCTCCCATTAACATGACGGGGACTTGAATGACTGTCCATACAAAGCCTCGAATGGTGTCATGCCTATGCCTGCTTGATAATAATTATTATAGGTAAACTCAACTAAACATAGGTGATCCTCCCAAGCTCCACCAAAATAAAAAAATATGTGTCCTTAAACGTATTCCAACACCCAATTAACCCTTTTATCATGTCCATCTTTCTATGGGTGATTAGCAGTGCTGTGATTTAACTTAGTACCAAAAGAATGTTGTATGCTCCTCCAAAACTCACCCATGAAAAGTGAGTTTTTATCACTAACAATGTTTATTGAGATTCCATGCAACTAGATCACTACTCTTATATATAAGGTAGCTACGATGTTGTTATCCTCGTACTCCGCTGTAATATCCCCTACCCGAAGGCTCGAAACTAAGCGCTATAGATGATGCAGTTATCCATAGTATTAAATTTCGATGACCAAATACGGTAGTGTTAATGGTATCCATAATATTAGAAGCACATGAATATGAAACAAAAGTCACAGATTTCACAAAACAACTTTTCTGATTACATTTCACAAAACATATTTCATATTGTATTACATAATCCCTAATCGTTTCCCGAGTAAAAATCAAATATAATTATTACAAAATACGTCAAGAGCAATATACGAAAATGCCCCCTTGGTTGACCACGGTACTATATAGACATAACTATCATAAATACAACACATTAGATAAAACAAAAACAGCAACTCCTAAATAGCTATCTGTCAGTCACCTCACATCCGAAAGCTTTATCCATCAACCTACTAGAACATTTAGAACCTCAACCCTCAGCCTACTCAAATCAATTTTGAGCACCTGAGAGTTTAAGGGGAAAAACATAAACTTTGAGTCAAACATAAAGCCTGGTGTGAATAATACTACACATCTCGGTTATTTGATATTAAGTGAGACCATGCCGCTTAGCGGAACAGGTTTCCCCTCACTAATATCCTTTTAAAGCATGTCTTTTGCAAATCTTTATCCTACAAAAAAACTGGTTAAAACTGTAAAGCATTATTACGTAAACATACATATCAGGTAACAAACGAACTATCTGTTTGAACACTATAGTTTTGTTTGGTTAACTACTAACCTTTGGCTGACTCAGGCCTACCAGACAATATAAACAAAATAATCTGACACATGTTAGACACTCTTCTTCTAGACGGCTTGTCCTTAACTATCTGTTAAATACCCCTCTTCTGCAGGGTCTGTCCCTAACTTAACATCTCTCAAGGTTACCTGATCCTAATGGTTTTGCGTGCTCATAAATAACCTATCTGTATACAAACATATATTCCCTTTTACGTGTAATCATAAATTTAGTCATACCCATGACAAAGCCCGACACACTGGAGTTTTGGACTAAATTAGCTAGGGATAATAGCTTATATATAGGGTGCGACCATATACCAGTCCCATCTGGAATTCTAATATTTGAGTCATTTTACTTAGGGTAATCTTCCCAAAATTTTCCTTGAAAACCTTTTCATCTCAAGTTTATTTAAAACTTTTAAATCAAATTTAAAAAGGAAAATACATATAGTCTATGATTTACTCAAAAGCCATGTTATATTTAGTCTACTCAAAACTTTGTTGATGAAACCATTTAAACGTTTGAAAGTAACCCTTTCGAATCCATTGAAAGTACCCCTTTCGAAACCAAGTAAAATTCTAATTTCACTTAGGCTGAAAGGTCAAAACATTCCTTTTGAAACCATTCATAATCTTCCTTTTGAAAATGTTGAAAAATCATTCCTTCGAAAGCATTAAAACTTTAGACATCCCATCTTTAAACATTTAAACCTTTTCTTTCAAAGTTTTCGAAACCAATGGGGAACCACCCCTTCGAAACCGTACTTTAAAACCTTTTGAAAGCATTAAAACCTTTGTAAACATTAAACCTTTCAAAAACATTGGAGTTTAATTTAATACATGTGGAAATACCTTTCGGGCCCATTAAAAATTAACTCCTTCGAAACCATTTGGATTCTACCTTCAATAGAGCAAAAGGGTCCTAAAACATTTAAGTCGAAAACATTCTTTCGAAAGCATTTCCTAAGCAAAGAAGTGATGGTGTAGAAACCAATATTGCCAAAAAATTAGAGAAGTGGCTAAGTTTTAAAGGCAAGATTTACCTTCCGAAATCATTGGCGTCGAAAGGAAGAAAAGCGACAGCTAAGGGGTTTCGACCCAACAAAAGCATTTACTTAAAAAAAAGGCACAACCCATTCAAAAATTTTTTTTTAGAACATTTGACTCAGATGAAAGTCAACCAAATTGAAAGCATACCCTTCGAAAGCAAAGCAGGCGCGTTTTCTTTTAAAAGCAAAGGCACGCTTCGACCCCTTCAAAACCTTTGGTCTTGACCTGGTACCTTTCACCTTAGTCCAATTCACTATGTACCAAATTATTGATACTGTGTGCATTGGTTTCGATGGCATGGAGGCAGAAGTACTTGGTCAGAACCCTTGTGCCGAAAGTTGTGAAACATGCCAAAAGTATGTGAAAACTGATTTTTTTACTTTAAAAAGAATTTCTTCTCAGCTAACCTGCCTTATTTGTCAAAATGTTATTGGTTGCTAATTTTACTTTCTAAAAGTGTTGTCAATATTTCAGAAATAAACAATTTAATTTACATATAAAATACCCCTTCTCCTTTTATAAATATGTAAAACATTTAAGTCCCATACCTTAAATAATTTTATATATTCATGAAAACACTTAGGAAAATTCTACAAAAATTCCATAAAATCGCTTTTAATACGTTTTCTAACATATATTAATTCTAGACTCAAAATATAAATTATTTAGTCGTAAATAATTTAAAACCCAAATACTCATTTTCTACACTAGAAAATTAATATAAAATCCACATTAATTCAGAAAATTATGAAAATTATAAAATCATCTCTAAAATACTATTTCCGATCTATAGCTAAAATCATAAGGCGTTTGGATGTCAATAAATAGGTTTTTACATTAAAACATATCATAAAGTCTATATGGGCATGCATAAATCATCAAGAAGTGTATACATGCATTTAATCATTCAAAAACATGACATAATCATGCAAAATACTTCAGATTCATCTTAAAATTGATTTTTTTTTAGAAAAATGAGATGTAGTCATTATTCACCTTAGCTTTTGAGATTAAAGACTGCAACAACCCGGATTTTTGAACCAGTCAAAATCGCTAAAAAATTCGTCCGTTCTAAAACTACTAATGAAAACTACCAACCTGAAACATAATATCTGATAAATATTCAACAATACTAAATGTATATGATATAATTTCAATTATGCAACTTATCAGAGTAACTAATTAATTTATTCTACAAGGGTGCATACCGACTCATACGCAATAAATCTACCACTGTACACTCTGATGAGAGAGATAACAATATCCTTACCCGCGAGCTCCATAAACAATGTAAATGTGGAATAAAATAGTAAAGGGGAAAGAAACAACAATGCACCATATACGGAAAACAATAAACAGAAAAATGTTATGTTATTTTTAAGGCTGCATCACAACCACTTATTACTGCCTATGTACCTGTATCTAATTGGGTATCCAATTAGATACAAGATCAAGCCAACGTAGTTCTCCTACCATAAATAGGACTCATGGAGCTTATGACGCAATAATAAATATGCAATTCCCAAACCACATGGCATATATCAATCAAATGTAGGTTCTAAATCTACCCACTTAGCTTAATCTTCACATTTAGATTTCCAAATCTAATTATGTTTACGAATATTAACTCTTTGGACTTTATTTCTGAATTCTTGTTTTGAAACTTTTGAAATATGTATATGTATATCTTTTATATTCAAACTAGTCTTTTACTTCGGGATCTGAAAGCAAATCATCTTTCTGAAATGATATCAATATACAAACACACAAAACTATATGCTACCTGATCGGGAGGTTTCTAGCCAAAACAAGGCAACTGGTTCCCAGCCTTCTAAAAAATAAATATAGATATGTATATCCCTCTACAACGAGAGCGGACTATACTGGGGCTACATAACATCTACATCTCCCTTGCCTACTTTTTAGTTATGGGTTACCCGAATCATCGGTAACATAACAAATCACTTCCGAAGTGGCAAAATCATTTGTACTAATAATTAAAATACTTCAAACCTATAATAATTTCCATTTCCAAATCCTTTCAAACATCATTTTAAAACCATCGGGTTTAGTCCTTGAATTTTTTTCCATTTTATAAAACATTTCTATTAAACTATTTTTTTATACACACCACTTTTATATGAAATCAGTTCAAAATATTTATTCTCAAATATATCTTTTAGTATTTTGAAGGAAAACATTTCATAACATTTCAACTTGAAAACCAATTTTCAAAACAATTCATTAAATTGAAATGAACCAAATATTACCGCTAAACACCTTATAGTTAAACCGTGAAATAAATCACAAGGTGTTAGCCTACAATCATTTTCTAATTCAAATATCTTTTAAACCATTTTAATATATTTATCAATTTTATTTCATATTTTTAATCATTTAAAAATATCATTAATAAAGAAACCTCTTCTTGGATTCCGAATTGAAAAACGGCGATGTTTCTAGAAAATTGTTTTGAACACATTTCAAAATCTACTTAATGAAAACTTGATTTTCTTTCTTCATTGGAAAACTATGGATATAATAGTCCAGGAAATTGTTATCTCAAGGGATTTCGAGCTATATTCCACTTTGTACACTTATTTAACTTTTATGGCAAGAAATCGCGAACTACCATTACGCGGCGCGCCTACTTTTGACTTGTTTTTCAATTTCTTTCCAAACTTCATGGAAACACTTTTAGATGTTTATAAAACATTCTAAATCATTTTAAACTTATTTTAAACAATATTTTCATATTTCAAATCAATTTCCCATTTCATTTCATACTATAATATTATATTATTATAATATCATTTCCAACCTTATTAGATATTTTAAAATCATTAAGAAGCTAAATAATATCCATACACATATTTATATGGATTTAAATTCTCATTTAATTAATGATGATTAATTTCTAACCATTTCTCTTATCATTTATCAAACCAAGTATCATCCATATTAACAATCATGTAAACAACCAACTTTGCATCCAAATTATCAAACATATTAATCACCCAAGATATCTAACTTTCGTATTATTAATCTTGGAATTATTAGTTAATTCGAAAATGAGTACTCACCTTTAACTTAATTGATTCTTCCTACCAACATTCTTATCCAACCACACTTCACTAAACTATTGTATACTTCATTTATACATCCATAAGCAACTCCACCAACTTGCACATGCTCACGACCATCCTTCCTCCTCCATAGCTCACGGTCATAGCCTCCCCATCCCGATACTCATGGTCCAAGACCATTCAAAGAAGAGAAGAAGAAGAAGTGAATTAAGAATAGGTTAGAGAGTAATTAGGGAATTGGTGCTTAAACACTCCACTATTTTTAACCCTCATATCTCTCTTAAAGAATAGAAGCCATTAATGAGCGAAAAAAGCTCAAAAATGAAGAAGAAAAAGAATGAGAAGTGTGAAGAAAATGAGAAGAATGGATGGGAATTTATAGAAAAAGTAAGGAGTGGTGAATTACAAAATTAACCATTTACAAAATTACCAAAATATTCTTACTTTATCCTACTTTTTCAACACTTACCATCATTTTGTCATATCACTACTTTATGTCTTAATCACTATTAATGCATAAGGAAAATAACGTAAAGATTTTATTTAGACATGATTTTGTCCTTTTATGTTTACTTTTTCTTAATGATTTTCTAGAAATTTCTAACCTTAATTAGTAAAGTAAACTTGATTAGTTAATTGTTAATACTTAACATATTTAAAAATGTGTACATGTATACATACATAAAGATGCAACAACATTGCGGCAACTTTTATTCGACAAAACGTTGATTTTCGACAAAATGTTTTACGGTCATATTTTGACATTTTAGTTAAACTATTTATTTTTGTGAACCAAATTTAAAAATAAATTTGTATAACGTTTTTGTAAAGATAGACACTCATAAATTAATTAAAATAATTTATCTAACCATTGAAACTTACTTTTATGAAATCAAAATTTTGTCACTTTGTCGACATAAGCAATTATTCCTATTTTATGTATATTTCTCTTTGCAAATCCAATCAAATATTATTTAAATTATAAATCGTTATATATTTTATATTTGAAATCACTTTAAATAGTATATTTTAAAGTGGTCAAATTACGGGTCATTACATTCTTGCATACTTGAAAGAATTTCATCCTCGAAATTACAAAGAAGGAAAAATATAACGAAAAAACAACCATTAACGAAACACCCTAGTCGGAGTATAGTGCCTTATACTATCCATTTTATTTATCAAATTAAAGTAATTTCGTTTTTGAAATTCCTAGGTTGATTTACTAACCTAGACAAATTTTTACTTAGGCACCTAATCTAAGCTCTGATACCAAATGTAACGACCCAGATTTTCGAACCAGTCAAACTCGCTAAAAAAATCGTCCGTTCTAAAACTACTTGTGAAAACTACTAACCTAATACATAATATTTGATAAATGTTCAACATTACTAAATGTATAGGATACAATTTCAATTATACAACTTAGCAGAGTAATTAATTTATTTATTCTACAAGGTGTGCATGCCGAACTCATATGCAATAAATCTACCACTGCACACTCTGATGAGAGAGATATCAATATCCTTACCCACGAAATCCATAAACAATGTGAATGCGGAATAAAATAGTAAAGGGGAAAGATACAACATTACGCGTTATATGGAAAACAATAAACATAAAAATGTTATGTTAGCTTTGGGGCTGCATCACTACCACTTGTGACTACCTACGTACCCCTATCTAATTGGGTACCCAGTTATATATAAGATCTAGCCAACGTAGCTCTTTTACCACGAATAGGACTCATGGAGCCTAAGATGTAACAAAGAATATGCAATTCCCAAACTACATAGCATATATCATGAAAATGTAGGTTTCAAATTTGCCCACTTAGCTTAATCTTTACATTTAGATTCCCAAATCTAATTATCTTTACGAAAATGGTCTCTTTAGACTTTATTCTCGAATCCTTATTTCAAAACTTTTGAAATATGTTTATGTATATCTTTTATATTCAAACTAGTCTTTTATTATGGGATCTGAAAACAAATCATATTTCTGAAATGATATCATTATACAAACATACTAAACTATATGCTACCTGATCGGGAGGTTTTTAGCCATAACAAGGCAACTGGGTCTCAGCCTTGCAAAAAATAAATATAGATATGTAACGAGAGCAGACTATACTGAGGCTATAGAACATCTACACCTCCCTTTCCCACTTTTAGTTGTGGGTCACCCAAATCATCGGTAACATAACAAATCACTTTATATCCTCGAAGTGGCAAAATCATTTACACTAACAGTTACAAATACTTAAAATCTATAATAATTTCCATTTTCATATCCATTCAAAAACCATCAGGTTTAATCCTCAAATTTTTTTCCATTTCGCCAAACATTTTTATAAAACCTTTTTTTTTATACAAACCACTTTTAGAAAATCACTTCAAAATATTTATTCTCAAATATCTCTTTTTTCTTCTAAAGAAAACATTTAATAACATTTCAACTTGAAAACCAATCTTCAAAACAATTCATTAAATTGAAATGACCCAAATATTACCGCTAAACATCTTATAGTTAAATCATGAAATAATTCACAAGGTGTTAGCCTACAATTATTTTCTGATTCAAATATATTTCAAACCATTTTAATAGATTTATCAAATTTATTTCATATTATAATCATTTAAAAATATCATTTAGAAAGAAATCCCTTCTTGGGTTTCGAACTGGAAAACCACGATGTTTTTAAAAATTGGACATATTTCAAAATCTACTTAATAAAATCTTGATTTTCTTTCTTCTTGGAAAACTATGGATATAATAGTCCGAAAAATTCTTATCTCAAAGGATTTCGAGCTATATTCCACTTTGTACACTTATTTAAATTTTATGGTACGAAATCGCGAACTACCATTACTCGGCGCACCTACTTTTGATTTGTTTTTCAATTTCTTTCCGAACTTCATGGAAACACTTTTAAATGTTTATAAAACATTTCTAGATCATTTTAAACTTATTTTAAACAATATTTTTCATATTTCAAATCCACATTCCATTTCATTTCATACTATACTATTATATTATTATAATATCATTTCCAACCTTATTAGATATTTTAAAATCATTAAGAGACTAAATAATTTTCATACACATATTTATATGGATTTAAATTCTCATTTAATCAACTATGGTTAATTTCTAACCATTGGTCTTATCATTTATCAAACAAAGTAATCATCTAAATTAACAATCATGTAAACAACCAATTTTGCATCCAAGTTATCAAACATATTAATCATCTAAGATATTTACCTTGCATATTATTAAACTTGGAATTATTAGTTAATTAAAAAATGAGTACTCACCTTTAACTTAATCGATTCTTCCTATCAACATTCTTATCCAACCACATTTCACTAAATTAACATATACTTCACTAGTACATCCATAAACAACTCCAGCACCCTGCCCATGCTCAACACCATCCTATCTCCTCCATAGCTCACGACCATAGTCTCCACATCCCAATACTCATAGCCTAAGGCCACTTAAGAAGAGAAGAAAAAGAAATAATTATGAAGAGGTTAGAGAGTAATTAGTGGACCGGTGCTTAAGCACTCCACTATTTTTAACCCTCCCATCTCTCTTAAAGAAGAGAAGCCATTAGTAAGCAAAATAAAGCTCAAAAATGAAGAAGAATGAGAAGTGTAAAGGAAATGAGAAGAATGGATGCGTATTTATAGGAAAAGCAAGGAGTAGTAAATTACAAAATTAAGATTTTACAAAATTACTAAAATATCCTTACTTTATCTTACTTTTTAACACTTAACATCACTTTGTCACATCACTACTTTGTGTCTTAATCACTTAATGCATAAGGAATTAAAGTAAATATTTTATTTGATTTGACATGATTTTGTCCTTTTATGCTTACTTTTTCTCAATGATTTTCTAAAAATTTCTAACCTTAATTAGAAAAAGTAAACTTGATTAGTTAATTGTTAATACTTAACATATTTAAAAATGTGTACATGTATATATACATAAAGGTGCAACAAAGTTGCGTCAACTTTTATTCGATAAAACATTGATTTTGGACAAAATATTTTACTGTCACATTTTGACGTTTTATTTAAACTATTTATTTATATAAACTAAATTTAAAAATAAATTTGTATAACATTATTTAAAAATATAAACACTCATAAATTAATTAAAATAATCTATTTAACCATTGGAATTTACTTTTTCGAAATATGGATTTTATCACTTTTGTCGATATAAGCAATTATTCCTATTTTTGTGTATATTTCTCTTTGCAAATCCTGTCTAATATTATTTAAATCATAAAATGTTATATATTTTATATTTAAAATCACTTTCAATATTATATTTTAAGCGGTCAAATTCTAGGTCGTTACAATGATTTTGAAATTTAAATGGATTTAAGTTGATTAAGCTTCCCCTTGATACTTTTATCTTCCTCTAGTTGCTTCCAATGGTGGCCGGCCTCAAATTTTAATTTTTGCAAATGAGTTGAATGTAAGGATACACGGCTAAGGGTCTAGGGTATTAGAATGCTCATTTTCCTATTTTTCCCTCACCTATTATACTTAACCATTTTATTTTAGTTCATTTGTTATCAAGGCATGGATACCCCTTATTAATTACAAATCTCAATCCCCTAATCATCACATTATTTTATTTTATTTAGCTAATTAAATATCCTAAATAATGTTACTGAAAATATAGGGTGTTTACAATCTCCTCTACTTAAAGAATTTCGTCCTTGAAATTATGATAAGGTACACAACAAATCAAACATAAAGGTAAAACATACCATTAAACAAATCTGGATAAGCGTCTCTAATCTTGCTTTAAGTCTCCCCAGTACATTCTCTCTCATTGTCGATCCTTCGGACTTTCACTAATCTGATTGTCTTATTGCTTAACCTCTTCTCATCTCTCGCAATTATCCGAATTGTCTTTCTGACTATAGACAAGTCTGGTTCTAATACTAAGTCATCTAACACAGTCGGTGCTATGGTAGACTCCGGATCTCTAACACACTTCCTTAGATGAGAAACATGAAAAACATCGTGGACTCCTGCCAAACTACTCGGTAACTCTACTCTATATGCGAGTTTCCCGATCCTCTCTATAATAGGAAATAGTCCTATGAATCTCGGTGCCAACTTCATTGATTTCCTGAATCTAATCACACCCTTCATCGGTGATACCTTAATAAAAATATGATCTCCAACAGAGAACTCTAAGTCTTTCCATCTTCTGTTTGCATAGATTGAGCTTTCTTCATCCTAACTCGAATAAACTCATTCTTATCTAAATAAATCTGGACCAAGAACCAACCTATGACCGATCTCTAACCAATAAATTGGTGATTTGCATGGCCTTCCATACAAAGCTTCAAATGGTGTCATCCCCATACTAGTCTGATAACTGTTGTTATAAGAAAACTCGACTAAGTGTAGATGGACTTCCCATGATCCTCCAAAATCTAACACACTAGCTTGTAACAAATCCTCCAAGGCATTATTAACTCTTTCCATTTCTCCATCGGTTTGCGGATGGTAAGCGGTACTCATCTGGAGCTTGATTTCTAAAATCTCCTGTAGACTCTTTCGGAACTTACTAGTGAACAAAGAATCTCTATCACTTACTATACTACTAGGAACTCCATGAAGTCTGACTATATTCTTCATGAATAACTTAGCTAGAACAGGTGCCATCCTAGTTGACTTAACTGGAATAAAATGGGCACTCTTGGTCAGTCTATCCACTATGACCCATATACTTACATTTCCTTTGCTAGATCTTGGCAACCTGTTAATAAAATTCAAAGAAATAGAATCCCACTTCCATACCGGAATATCTAATGACTGTAGCAACCAGCTTGGCTTCTGATGTTCGGCTTTTACCTGTTGAAAGTTCAGACACTGCTTCACCCATAAGCCAACATCCCTCTTCATACCTTCCCAGAAGAAACTCTTCTTCATGTTATGATACATCGTAGTTCCTCCTGAATGAATAGTGAACTTAGAACGATGGCAGGCCTCCAAAACTTCCTTCCTTATGTCTCCTACATTCGGAACACACAACTTCCCTTTCATTCTCAACCACTCATTCCGGTCAAGACTAAAATCCTTCAATTCATTGCTCTCTGTTCCTTCCTTCAACTTCTTGATCCATTCAGCCAACATTGAATCCTACTCCTGTTTGGAAGCAATCCTTTCAATCATTGCTGGTCGAACTTCTAAACAGGATAACACAACAGTTCCTTCACTAGATCCAACTTCAGATCTCTACTGAACTCTACAAGTCGACAACGCTTCCAAATCTTTTCACCTTGCTATCGTTGCCAACACTGCATTATGATGTTTTATGCTTAGAGCATCTGCAACCTTGTTGCCTTTCCTCGGTGTGTACCCAATACCAAAATCATAAGCAGCTAAGAAATCTAACCATCTTTGTTGTCTCATGTTCAGCTCCTTTTGAGAGAATAAGTACTTTAACGACTTATGATCTACATACAACTCAAATCTTTCTCCTAAAGGATAATGTCTCCACACCTTCAAACTGCAGCTAACTCTACGTCATGGGTTGGGTATCTGACTTCATGTGGTCTATGCTGTCGAGAAGCATATGCAATCAATTTACCTCTTTGCATTAACACAGCTCCTAATCCAGTTCCGCACGCATCTGTATATACTACTAAATCCTGATTTCCTTCTTGAACAACCAGCACATGTGCATGGGTCGGTAAGCGTTTCAAGCTCTAGAATGCTTCCTCACAGTTATCGACCCACACAAACTTCACATCCTTTCACGTTAGCTTGGTTATCAGTGCTGCTATCCATGAATAATCCTTTATGAGTCTCTGATAATATCCAGCCAATCCAAGAAAACTTCTAATATCGATCACAGTCTCTGGTCTCTTTTAATTATTAACAACTTCAATCTTATCTAGATCGATTGACAACCCCTTCTCCAAAACCATATGACTAAGAAACTTCACTTACTTCTTCCAGAAATGACACTTCGAAAACTTCACCTTCAGCTGATTCTTCCTTAGCATCTCAAGCATAATTCTAAGATGAACTTCATGCTCCCTTTTATCCTTAGAGTATATCAAAATATCATCTACGAACACCAACACAAACCTATCCAAGTACTCTCGGAAAACTCGGTTAATTAAATCCACAAAGAATGCTGGCGCATGAGTTAGTCCGAACGGCATCGTCGACCATTCGTACGATCCATATGTGGTTTTAAACGCCGTCAAAGGAATTCATCCCCTGCTACTATAAGCCGATGAAAATATGTTGCTAAATCCAACTGAGAAAATACATTGGCTCTAATCAACTGATCGAACAAATTGTCAATTCTAGGCAATGGATATCGGTTCTTTATCATTATCTCATTCAACTTACGATAATCGATACATAAACTCAACGATCTGTCCGGCTTCTTAACAAACACTATGGCTACTCTCCAAGGTGAACTACTTGGCCTAATAAAACTCTTGCTTTCCAAATCCACCAATTGCACTTTTTATTCCTTCATCTCTATAGGTGTCATCCTGCTTGGCGGTCTACTTACCAGTTCTGTTCCAGGCACCCAATCTATCCGAAACTCGATGGCTTGTTTCAGTGGCAATCATACTTTAGGCTCAAAAACATCCGCGAATTCTCTAACCACAAAACATGATTCAACTCATCTTCAATCTCCACTATACCCAACAGAGCATTCACCTCACAGCTAGGGTTTTCTACAGTATATACATGTGTAGTTAATGCCCCGCTATTACCCCGCTACAACCCCGCCATATCTCATAGCGGATTTCTACCGCCACGATTTTTCTATATATCCCCAAAATATAGCCTTTCCGCTTTAAGCCCTGCTATTTCCATTATATCCCATTATTTCTGCTATATTCCGCTATTCCCGCTATATCTTTTTTAATAAAATGAATTGAAAAATTGCATTTATACATTATAAAATTATGAAACTAATTTATTTCATTTAATTTTTAATATATTTTCAGAGATAAAAATACTCTAATATTCTACCAAATTCAATTATATTATATAACATTTTTTCGTTTATTTAAAGTATATTCGCACATGTTTTTTTATTTATGTATTATTTATAATTCAATTGTATGATAATTTTTCATTTATATACCATTTATATATTTGGAAAAATATTAAGTATGAGTTTTATATGCTATTTTAGAGCCATCCGCTATATCCCGCTATATCCTCGTTGTATCCCCGCTATGACTTTTTGCACCTCCACCGCTTTGAATTTACCGAGTGCATTAACTGTACAGGTATATACAATCCGCTCCCTACAGTCTAGGTGTCTAAGCGATATTTTTCCATCATGGAAAAGTACACTAGCATCGTACTTACTTAACCAATCCATACCCAAAATAATTTTGAATCCTACGAAATCAAACACATGCAAACTACAAACAAAAGTATGACCTAACAAGTCAAACTTTAGGTGATCACATCTCATCACAAGTGTCGCATACCCTCCTATCGGATTTGCAACCCTTAAGGAAGTAACTAAATATGTGGGTTCTAGGTTAAGTTTATTTACCAAACAATGGGATATAAAAGAATGTGATGCACCAGTATCAAACAGAATGCTAAAAGACATGCCATGGATCTGAAGCGTACCTCCCAACATTGCCTTTCCTTTCTCCTACGTCGTTGACCCTGATGTACCAGGCTCCAATGAAAATACCTTGCCTCTTCCATCCTTAGCGAGCTCTTTGCATTGATTCATTTAGTGGTCAATCTAATCGTAATTAAAACAACTAATGTTCTTCTTCCCGATCACTTCCTTTGCTTTTCCAGTACGATACTCATTAGCGAAATGCCCTTTCTTGTTGCACTTGCAGCATACAACTTCATATTTTTCCTTCTTTTCTGCTCCACTTTCTGAGCACCCTTCTTCTGAAAAAACTTCCTCTTCTGTCCTTTCCCCACCTGGACCTCCTTCGCTTTATTCTTCTCTAGACAAGCAAGCAACTCCTCATGTCTTAAAGCCATCTCTACAACTACATCACATGGGTCTCTGATATGAGGTAAGGTAGCCCTTGCCAACTCAGGCTTCAACCCCCTTACGAACTTCTTATTCCTATTCAACACAGTATCCACGGTAGCATGCCCATACCTAGCCAACTCCTCAAACCTTCTAGCATACTCCAAAACAGACATCTCCCTGTGCTCCAACTCAGCAAACTTCCCAAGTAAGGCAGACTGTGTAATCATAGACATGAACCTCTCCTAAAACCTTCTCCTAAACTCAGCTTTTGTCATCTCCTCTTCATTTACTTCAGTTCACACTATTCCACCAAAATAAAGCTGCTCCATGAAGCTGTCCCAAAGCAAGCCTCCTCTTCTGCTCATCATTGAGCCTCGTGTCTGTAAAGTCTCTCTCACAATGCAGCAACCAATTCTCCAGTTCTATACCATCCTCAGTTCCAATAAAGGACTTCCCACTAAGCCTAGAATAATCTCTACTCAAGGTAGCATAATGGTTGACCACTGGAGCTTTCTGAACTCCTACTCCCGCATTTCCTCCAATCATTCTAGCAGCAACACCCGCCTTCATCATATTCACGTAAAATTGATACATAGCTCCCATATCCACTTGTGGGACTCCAACACCAACATTCCCAGCTTGTGCCAAACCTTGATTTCTCCTGGTATTCGGTCTGGCATTTCCATTTGTGGTGGTTCTTCCTCCAAGACTCACTCTTCCACTTCTAGCGTCCATATCTATATTCAAGCCTCATTAGCTATAGAAGAATAGCCTAAGATGGATAAGGAACTAAAGATATAGTGTATACTTATATATAGAAAATACAAGTATATTACTATAGCATTATCCCACACCCCGATCTTACTCTAATTCTTAGGATTATGTTTTCAAAAATCATTTTTAGTTAAAGTTTTTCATAAACCTATGCTCTGATCCAAGTTGTAACTTCCCTTATCTAGGGGCCCAAGGCTAAGCGCTACAGATGCTGCAGTCATCCATAGTATTAACTTCCGATGACCAAATACGGTATTGTTATTGGTATCCATAATATTAGAAGCACATGAATATGAAACAAAAGTAACAGATTTCACAAAACAACTTTTCTGATTACATTTCACAAAACATGTTTCATATTCTATCACATAATCCCAAAATCATTTTCCAAGTGAAGATCGAATATAATTATTACAAAATACGCCAAGAGCGACATATGAAGATGCTTCCCTGGTTAACTAGAGTACTATATAGATATAACTGTCTTAAATACAACATATCAGAATAAAACAAAATGAAAACGACAACTCCTAAATAGATATCCGTCAACCGCCTGCTCGTCTCCGGAAGCTTTAGTCGTCAACATGCTAAAACCACTAAAACCTCAACCGTCAGCCTATTCAAATCAATTTTGAGCACCCGAGAGTTTAAGGGGAAAAACATAAACTTCGAGTTAGACATAAAGCCTGGTGTGAATAATACTATACATCTCGATTATTTGATATTAGGTGAGACCACATCGCTTAGCAGAACGGGTTTCCCCTCACTAATATCCTTTTAAAACATATCTTTTGCAAACCTTTATTCTATAACCAAAACTAGTTAAAACTTTAAAGCATTATTATGTAAACATACATATCAAGTAACAAATGAACTATCTATTCAAACACTATCGATTTTTTTGGATAACTACTAGCCTTTCGAAAGCATTTGGGTTCAATTTAAAACATATGAAAACACCTTTCGAAACCATTAAAAATTAACTTCTTCAAAACCATGTGGGTTCTACCTTCAACAGAGCAAAAGGGTCCTAAAACATTTAAGTCGAAGCATTCTTTCGAAAGCGTTTCCTAACCAAAGATGTGATGATGTCGAAACCAACCTTCCAAAAGCATTGGAGAAGTGGCCAAGTTTTAAAAGCAAGATATACCTTCCGAAACCATTGGCGTCGAAAGGAAGAAAAGCGGCAACTAAGGGATTTCGACGCCAATGAAAGCACTCACTTAAAACAAAAGGTGCAACCCATTCGAAACCTTTTCTTTAAAACATTTGACTCATCCTTAAGCCAATCAAGTCGAAAGCATACCCTTCGAAATCAAAGCAAACGCCTTTTCATTTAGAAGCAAAGACACGCTTCGACCCCTTAGGAACCTTTGGTCTCCACCCAGTACCTTTCACCTTAGCCCAATTCACTATGTACCAAGTTGTTGATACTATGTGTATTGGTTTCAATGGCATGAAGGTGGTAGTACTTGGTCGAAACTCTTGTGCCGAAAGTAGTGAAACATGCTAAAAGCATATAAAAACTGATTTTTACTTTAAAAAGAATTTATTTTCAACTAACCTTACTTGTTTGTCAAAATATTACTGGTTGCTAATTTTCTTTTCTAAAAGTGATGCCAATATTTCAGAAATAAACAATTTAATTTATTTACAAAATACCCCTTCCCCTTTTATAAATATATAAAATATTTAAGTCCCATACCCTAAATAATTTTATATATTTATGAAAAAGTTAGGAAAATTCTATAAAAAATCCCAGAAAATCATTTTTAATATGTTTTCTAACATATATTAATTCCAGGGCCAAAATATTAATTATTTATCCATGAATAATTTAAAATCCAAATACCTATTTTCTACACTAGAAAATTAATATGAAATCCACATTAATTCAGAAAATTAAGAAAATTGAAAACCATCTTTATAATATCATTTATGATCTATATCTAAAATCACAAGGCATTTGGATGTCAATATATAGGGTTTTTACATTAAAACATATCATAAAATCTATATGAACATGCATAAATCATCAACAAGCATATATAAACATTAAATCATTTAAAAACATGGCATAACCATGCAAAATACTTCGAATTCATCTTAAAATCGAAAATAGTTAGAAATCGAGATGCAGTCATTATTCATATTAGCTTCTGAGATTAAAGAGTTTGAGATTTGAATGGATTTAAGTTGATTAAGCTTCCCCTTGATTCTTTTATCTTCCACTAGTTGCTTCTAATGGTGGCTGACCTCAAATTTTATTTTTTGCAAATGATTTGAATGTGAGGATACATGACTAAGGGTTAAGCTTATTAGAGTGCTCATTTTCCTATTTTTCCCTCATCTATTATACTTAACCATTTTTTTAGTTCATTTGTTATCAAGGCATGGCTACCCCTTATTAATTACAAATCTCATTCCCCTAATCTTCACATTATTTTATTTTATTTAGCTAATTAAATACCCAAAATAATATTACTAAAAATATGGGTGTTACATCCGCACTGGATTGAAGGGAGCACATTTGGTCAATGGTCAACTATTTCCCAAAATCTCTTGTTTCCTCTTCGACTCCTTAGAAACCCATATATAGAATCCATTAATGTGTGTTCACATTTCCACTATGGAACATCTAGTGGAACAGGTCCACTTGGCTTTCTCTTCAACCTCGACTTACTGATAAGTCAAACATCTAGCAACATACTTCCTAACTTGTCGGTTCATTCTATGATAATAGAAAACTCCCTTCATGTCTCAATACATAACCCCCCGGATGAATAGTCATCCTATAGTGGTGAGAGTAAATGAAAACCTTTTCCACACCCTTGACTTATAGTACACATAATATTATGTGACGCTATAAATACCTTTCAAATCAATATGATATCATTCTAAATGAGAAGATCTTTCACCCAATGTAACTATTGAAGAATACCTACTAACGTAACATCACTTCGTTGACTTGAACCAACATGATCCATAAGTGTAGACTCAGTTATTAACTCCGATGTTGGTTAGAAATCAAAACCAGCAATGAACTCTAAATTCGTTCACTCCACTAATATGAAACCTAGTATCACATGATTCTTACTAAAAGCCTCAACCACTACATTCCCTTTGCCTAAAGCATATGTAATACCAAAATTATATAGTTAAAAACTCCATTCACCTCTGTTGTCTCAAATTCAAATATTTATAAGAATGTAGGTATTTGAGAGATTTGTGATCAGCGTATGACTCTAATCTCGTGCCTAATAAATAATGTCTCCAAGACTTAAGTGCAAATACAATAGTGGCCAAATTAAGATCCCAAGTTAGATAATTCTTCTCATGAGTTTTCAACTGTCTACTAGTATATGCCATTATACCACCTTCCTACAACAATATAGCTTTAAGTCCAGCACGACAAGCATTGGTATAAATGGTAAAGGCTTCGTACCATCTAGAATTGTCAATATTAACACATTAGTCAATGATTTCTTCAGTCTAATAAATGCATGCTCTACGAGAAAATCAAGTTCTTTTTGGTAAGCCGAGTGTAGAAACCTTAGCAAAGTCCTTAATGAACTTCTTGTAATAGCCAACCAAACCAATAGAGCTTCAAACCTGCTTAGCATTTTTCAGTACATGCCAATCCAATACCATAACCACTTTGCTTGAGGTAATTAACAACCCTTACTTTGAAACAACATGACAAAGAAAGCGAACCTCTCTGCTGTAGTATTGAAATTTTGAGAACTTTGCCTTTAGCTGATGTTCCCTAGCACATCTAGCACTACGCTCAGATGCTTTCTATATTTCTCCTCAATTTTCAAATAAATGAGAATGTCATTTATGATAACTGCGATGAACTTATTTAGCTGCTTCTTAAATACTCGACTCATCTGGTCTACAAATTAAGCTAAGCCACTAGTCCGTCCGAACTCCAGATGGTATAATCAACCACTTGATTAATTCATCTGGTGTGCGAAAAGCAGTCTTCATAATACTATTCCTTTTCGCTCTCAATTGATGAAAAACATTGGCCAAGTAAAGCTAGGAAAACAAGTTTGCCCCCAAAAGTTAATCGAATAAACCATTGATGAAAAGCAATGGATAAACATAGACGACCATCACCTTCATGGTGAAAACTAGAATGGCGAAAACATCTAGTTTTCCTTGCTCTGAAATTCTTATACATATAAAACCCTTCTACATCAACTCGAACCCTTGTTTAAGCTCTATTAGCTTCTTTAGAGCCATGTGTTAGAGTAGCCAAAAAGTCCTAGCGTCTTTCTCAAGATCAATTCTGAATTCAATTTCTCTTCAGCGAGGTAACTAGAGATCTCAATAAAAATATCTACTAACCATTGAACAAGTGGGACAGAAGATAACTTGTCCTATGATAGATCAGGAAAATACAAGTAACTCAACGTCATAAAGCTATTGGGCTCATAATGTACATCTAAATCACCCCCTCCCCTACTCCTTATCTAAATTTCCCTCATATCCTAATCCGACACTGCCCCATAATGTGACATCGAATCCATTTCTTGAATCAGTCTATACCCCAATAGCCAATTACATACACATTAGATATGAATTCTACATCATAGATAATTAGTTTCAACCCAATACATTTCATAGATAATGTGATGATCCTTCAAAGGGATTCAACACTATTATAGGATCATTCAATATGTGAATCTTTAACTACAAACTATCAACCAAACTACTTGATATCAAAGTATGAGATGCTCGAGTATTAATTAAAGCATGAAGCTAAAAGTAAAAAATAGTAATATACCTTCCACCATGACTTTTTTGATTTATCCATCACCACTGGTTGTCCAGTAGCATTGGGAGCAACATCGAGTGCATATGATTCTACAACCAATCTACTCTTCCTCAAGGCTGGGCTCTGTCGCTTCGTGTGTCCAAATTGAATATAGTTATAGCATGTAATATTACCAAAATTTATATTTCTTAGCCGTATGACCCTTCACATGGCACCTCCTACGTATAATCTTCAACTTCTGGGATTTACTTTGCCCTTCTTTGCATTTACATTATTGATTCCTATTGTCATTCTCTTTCTTCAACTCATTTTCATGTCTTCCTAAGAAATGGCAGTAAGCATTCCATCTCCATTAATCCCAAAATAGTAATGCCCATCACAGTGTGGCTAAGTGCCAAATCCTTAAGCGTGATCTTAAGCACTTCGCAAACTTCATAGCCTCTTTTGAAGGAGTGTACACCAAATCCAGTCTAAACAGCAAGCACATTAAACTGATTTCCATACTTGACCATCATGTCGCTTAGTTTAAATGAATGAACTCTTAAGTATAAATTTCTTTTATATCCTTTGATATGAACTTACTACAACGCCTTTTGAAATCGCCCTAAGTTATCTCCTCCTTGTTCATTTCAGCAACAACAGTATCCTACCAGCATACAACCTCTCCTTATAAGTGCCAAGAAACAGGCTGCCTTCCACTAGCATCATCTAATCTCATCATTCCAAATATTTAGTCATAATAATATATCCATGCATTATTATCTATAAAGGACTCAATTCCAACATAAGCTTTTCCACCCATACTTTGGAAATATCCACAGAACTTTGGAAAATCCAAGTAGATGGATGCACAAGAACTACTCCTTATATTGGATGCATAGGTGCATCCAGGTTAACATTGGATTGGATTGATCCAATAGATACCTATGGAACCAAAGGGGAACGTTCATGTTAGGGATCTCTAAGGCTGCATCTTCTATGCTAAGTCCAGTTTTATTGTACATTTCAACCATCTGTTATTGAGATTCATTAGAAACTCCCTAAGATGGTAAACATAACTGGAAATAAAGTGGTGTATGTGCATATGTACTATAATTTCCTATATATACACCTAAATATAAACACATAAATACACACACTATTTCTATGCCCCCTTAACATATAGGAACCAAGTAATCTAAGATCTAATACCAAGTATAATAACCCACCATTTATGACCTTCTGATACTACATCCTAATAATGCCTAAATCTCAAGAGCTATAAATGACATATTATTAGGTTGAAATGGATAAAACAGTACATAGAGATATCTACTTAAACTAACACTCTCATCAAAATCGTAGCAGAAGAACAAAATATGATACAATATACATAGTAAAAAGATCTGAGTGATACAAAATATTAGTCACAAATGTCGTTACATAAATTCGAAGAAAATGTTGTCTTTTAATAGAAGTTCAACGTAAAGACGTAATACTGAAATAGTAAGTTGCTAAATGAAATAACATAACTCCATTAAGTCACTACCACCATCATCACACACCAAGCACTCCTCTAAAATCTTGTCAATCTATCAAAGATAGATACAAAAAGGAAAGTATAGAAGGAATCAAAAATATGCTTATGTGAGTGAAAAATCACTTAATACACAATATTACTATGTGATGAAACATCGTTATGGGCTAACAATATACTTACCATATCCATGTCACCTGTATTTATCAAGTTAGTGCATTATAACTTAGCATACTAGTGCCAATTACTATAAGGTCAACAGTAAATAACATATGCCATCTACATAAGTTTTATACTATCATATCAATGTAGATTGCCTAAAATCCAGGTAAAGCCAAGATTTTCCCAAGTTATGAAAATATATAGAAAATCAAGATAATGACAAATAGCAACATCCTAATGGTCACAAGCTTTTATAGTCAAATACCATATCCTACCTTCATCATTTTGATTTTCTAATAGGCATAAATATAAAGATTGGGAAACCTTCCAGTCTTCAAAACTACTAGTCGACTGGCAAAATACAATTCAGACTACCAATCACTATACTAAACATCAAATGGATGTATCCATCTCTCTTCAACCCTCTCAAAATTAAGGAGCTGATCATGATGTTAGTTCCTTATGTATTGGTTTTGATGATAACAACTATAGACATTATATAAAATATAAATACTAATATTTTATCAAGTTACATATAGTATACAGTGCATGATATTAGACAGGTGTTGATTGAGAAGACTGTACAGTATCAAAAGTACATTTACGATGCTGATATATAGTTTCAAGAGTTCGAGAATTAAGACTAATGAGTATTTAAGAGTTTAAGATTTCAAGATATTTTAGATAAGTTATAGAGTTGTAGAATTTATGTTAAAATCTTGATAGCATTTTCCTGATGTAATGACCCTAAATTTCACTGCTTTGATTTGCGAATAGTTAGTTAATTTTAAATATTCAAATAATATGTTTTATAATTAAATAAAAATCTTTTAAATAATAATTATTAATGGTGAAATATTTTTCAAATTTAGTTTACAAAAATATTTAGTTCGATGAAAAGCAGAAAATGTAACCGAAAACCGTTTTCCGAATTTTGAAGTTTCATCATATAAAAGTAGTTTGAAACATTGCGAGCCTTTGTTATATTTGAAACAACATTTAAATGGTTAAGAATGTAAATTAGTTTATATATCTTGGTATATACATAGGTATATATACTTAAGTATATACATTTGTATACTAAAGATGCCTTAAGAGACATGATGTAAGACTTCGGCAACTCAAGTACACATATGTTTTCTTTGACATAATGGGGGGACAAGGTGTGGGGTGAAATGGCATGTATTGTGGAGGGTGTTGAGGTGGCAAGAGGATATGGAGGGTAGAAGTATAAGGATAGATAGCTAATTCTCTTTTTTCCCTTATTTATAAATGGTTCCATTCCTTTATTTTTCCACCTCTTCCTCCTATCATGTTTTCCTCATCTCTAATCCAAATAGAGGTTTTCCTTTTTTCCAAACAATATTAAATTCCAATGGATACAACTTTCATTTGTATCATTTCTTTAATTTGAAGCTTAGCTATGTCCAAATCTCATTTCTTTCAGGCCCATTATCGGATCCATATTTTCAAGTCCGAATATATCTACTCTACTTTTGACCATATGTTCATCAAAACTAATCCAAATTGGTTGATTCTTTTTTAAAATTATAGAGGAAAGAATTTTCAAGAACTTTTATTTTGACCACTGTTCCGAATTCCGAGAGTAATATGGCCAAAAATTGAGAAAAAATGACCTATTTTGAGTTGATTTTGTGGTTTGCCAAGCTTTGCAAGTTCTAAAGTATTTCAAGTTTTCAAAAGAGTTTTGCAAAATTTTGCTGAATAAACTTCTAGCTTTTATGGAAATATTCAACATTTATTATGTTTCTTATTTTTTATAGAATATATTGTTTGTATGGTTGAATTATCATATGGTTTGGATGTACATATGTTGCTAGTTTATGGTTTAGCGTAGATTTGAAAATCGAACGTTAAAGTGATATTTTTTGGTTATAAAGTTGTGATCTTTGTCTTGTGCTTGGAAGTGATATAGAAAGTTAGTAAGTAAAGTTAGTAAATGGAAAATTTAATGAGCAAGGTTAGCACTTGAAAGGTGTTTGTGTTCGACATAGCGATCCTTTGAAGTGCTAAATTTGATTACTTACTTTGTTTTGAACAAAAAGTTTTTTAAAGTTTCTAACTATTTATTTTGCTTCGAAAACTTTATATTAAGTTCATAAAGTAAGTTGAAGTTAAAAAGTAAGTGTTTTAAAAGACTATTTAAGATGTTAGTAAAGTTTGGAAGTTATGATATCCATAGCAATAGTCGCTATGGATGTAGTTCGATAAAAAGTCCAATTTTGAAAATTTAAGTTTTTATATTTTAAAGTGTTTCAAAATGTTTTAAAAACTTAAAAATAAAGATTAAGGTAATATTAGTTACGAATTTAATAATTGATTATTAATTAATTAGTTTTGATAATTAATAATTAATTAAGTGTTAAACAAGGTTTATTAATTATAGCTAAGTGAAGATTAATTAATAATTATTTATCTTTAAACTTAAGATTAATTTTAATTAATTATTAATTAAGAAATATTAACTTTTAATTAATTATGTGTTAAGTATATGATTTATTTTTAGGTAATTATTAATTAATCATAAGGTTAATTATTTTCAATTATTAATCATGGGTTTAATTATTTTTAATTATAAATTAATTAGGGTTTAAATTTATAATTAATATTTATTTAAGGTTTATTATTTATTAATTATTAATTAAATTAATCAAAGCTTTAATTAAGATTCATTATGATTTAATAAAGAGTTTAACTTTTAATTAATCGTTTTAAAAGGGTGTTTTAAGTTTTAAATCCTTTGTTTCGAGAATCAAATTGTTTTAAAGGTACTTCTTTTTCAAAGATGGTTTTGATCACAAGGGATTCAAATGTCGATATTATTAAGTTGACAAAATATTATGAATGAGTAATGTAAATGGTTTGAATGTGTGGATATGTGTTAGCAAAATAAATCTTCATTCTGCAATAAATTGATCATTTTATTGTTTGGACATATAATCGTAGGATAAATCCCCATTCTGCTATAATGTAGTTTTTTTATTGTGTGGACATATGTTTAGTAAAATAAATTCCCATTTTGCTGTAAGTAGCGAATTATTTGGACATCTATTTCGCAGGACAAATCATCATCTTGCAATAATGTTATTTGGACATGTATATGCTATTTGAGTTGTATTCACATGTTATTCCCTGATTTGGATATGAATTGCATTTACATATATGTTGACTTATGTAAATAAATGGTTAAGTGACTTGATAGTGAAATTGATGTTAAATGGTAACTTAAATTACTACCATTGAGATTGCTAAGCCTCATTTTTAAATTATAAAGTTTGGTTTTGAAATAATTTCACTTCTTTAATCAATTTGGTGTTAAGATTTATAAATGATTTTTCTAGTTATATTCTTATTCTATAAAGTGTTATTATTTAATAACTTGTTTATATAAATGGGTTCTACTAAGTAAAAAGGTTTATTTAAAGTGATTTAAAAGGATGATTTGCAAAAGATATTATGTGAAGGAGTTTCTTAAAGAAGATTTATCAAAGGAGTTTTAAATAGGGAAATATTTTATAAATGATTTTAGAGGTTTGTAAAGAGGTTTTGTAAATTGAGTTGTAGACTTATAAAAGTGTTTTATAAATTGATTTTGGAAATTTTAAAGATATTTAAATGTGAAGGGAGCTTTTAAAAGGGAATATTTATAAAAGATAAGTGGATCGGTTTATAGCATGTAATGTTTCCAAAAAATAAATTTGAAAGGAGGAATTTTCTAAATGTTTTGGTAATATACTTATACCCCTAAGATAAATATAAATATTTTCCAAGTAAAAAAAGGAAGTAAGGGTTTTGGAAATAATGTTATGTAAAGATCTTTTGATCAAGTTTTATAAAGTGATTTTATTAACTAAAGATTAAATTAATAAAGGCTTAGTGGATTCCATATGGAATTTAATCAATGTTTGAATGATTTTTTATTTGATTGTTAAATAACCGACTATCAAACCTGGACCAAAACGTACCTTGGGAAATATCGAGGAGAAATATATGAGTTATATGGCACAGTCATCCATAATGATGTCGTATTGTGCATATAAATCTCGTTTCGTTCTTCTAGGATGAATGATAAGGAAATCCCTCCATTAATGGTTAGAATGTGATCTCTGCTCTTATGTTGTCAGTTTATTTTTTTAAGAACCGGGGTTGAATTTACCAAAAATTAAGTTGTTTCGAAGAGACTGGGATCAAATATGTTATCAGAAAGATACTTCGATTCAACTCAAGCCTTTCGAACAGAAGACATCTTGAAGAGTATGGAATCAAAGACGGAGTTTTGAAGTGCAATGGCTATTTGCTACTAACCCTAAGGGGGATTCTAAAATGTGTGTAGGGGAGGTAATGCCTTCGGTTTTGTTTAGACCTAGAATGAACTTTTATGGATAAATGCTGGCATTGCATTGCTACCTGGAGAGCAGTGTTAGCATTCCAAGTTGGTTGCTATACAAAAAGGTAATCATAGCCTCAAGCCTCATCAACCGGGAATGAAAAAAATCGAGCATGCAACAGGGCCATGTTGGTCGCTTCCATTAGGGTATAGTTATCCCAAATATAAATTGATTAATATCTACTCGTGTATGCTTCGGAGTCCAAAGTAGGGTGATCATATTCAATACTACTAGTCAAGTGGTAGGCCAGTTCTATGTGGTAGGGGTACAAGATGTTCTTGTCAGACTCCGGTGCATTTTATCTAGAGTTGTACCATCGGAAGGTAGTTTCTTACCTTGTCATAGTATGGAATCCATTCTCTAATACGTGTCTCTATAGATTTAGATGTTCCCAACTATGTTGAAACGTAAGATGTAAACATTTTAGCTATATTCTTGTTTTACTTGAACCGTTAGAAATTATTATAATATCACTAGGTTTTCAATAAAAGTGTTTTGGTAATCGTAAGGTAAAAACCCATCTGTTTTTATGTGTGGCGTGGTCTTACAAGATACCCTTGAAATTAAAAATGTTTTAAAAGAAATAATTTAGTTGTTTGAGATTACTCACACCAGATCCATGTTTGACTTGGAGTTTTATTTCTTTCCCCAAATCTATTGGGTACTCAAATTTGTATGAGTAGCCAAGTGATTTGGGTTTCTCACGACTGCATTTTAGAGGAGCTGGAGCAGGTGGCTTCACCATTAGCTAGTTATTATCTATTTCCCTGTGTATGTATGCATGATCTATGTATCATTTAGGTAGGTACAGGCTGTTATAACTGCCCAAGAGTAGAATTTGTATCAGTATGACTCTGATGTATCATTTTGAAAATGACTTTTTAAAGAATTATGTCGACTAATATATGTTATTTGGTTGCGTTGTGAGATTTTATGATTGTTTAGTTTCTTCTAATCTTCTATCTTCTTTCTTCTTTCTTTCCCAAAATGATCGGCCTTTCTAGCATTTGCTAGCTTGGCCCACATTACAGTGGACGTATTAGTGTTGATTGTTTAGGGTCAAAAGGCTTGTTCGTTACATCTAATCTCTCTCTCCTTCTCTAATTTTGTTTTAAATTGTTTTTCAAACATCCTAGTTTTAAAATAATCTTTTCAAAATCTTTCTCAAAATGATTTTCAATCTCTTATACTTATAAAGATATTATTTTAGTGTTTTTAAGTTTATATATATTGAATTTTTGTTTATACTTCAATAAGTTATAATTATGTTGATTATATATATATATATATATATATATATATATATATATTATTTACATTATATTAAAATTTTCAAAATCATTATATAAAATTGTGTCGTGTTTTATTATGATTAGTATATGTATAAACTATGCTTAAATGATTTTACAAAGTATCAAACTATTTCACAAAACAAGGAGTTTTCAAATTTTTTTTTTTAAGTATTTTCAATTTAAAATGGATATCTCGACATACTCTATATATGTATGTCGTTTAGTGGCCGATTTTTTCAAAATTTATATTTCAAAAGAAGTGTCTTTTCATCATATCAGTTCACGAATGGATATGATCGTTGTTCCTCTATAAATACCAGACTTTGAAACAAACTTTAAATCATAATTTTCTTATTCATCTCTCCTCCTTCTACTCTCTCATTTTCTAGATCAAAACATACCCAAATTCTGCCGAAATTCAACATGAATCAAATTCAATCATCACTAGTTTGATTCTCCTTCATCTACTCTCTGCTTTCTCTCATCTCTCTCACTCAAATCAGAATCAAAGTGTTATTCAAGAGTTATAGGATCAATTATAATCAAGATCGAAGATCCAAGTCTGTAAAATTTATCAATTCATACTGCTATACTTATGGGTGTGATTTTAGCCCGTAAAATCAATTGGGCGTGCTTAGTAGCCCATAAATCTAATGGTTGTACTTGTAGCTCAGAAATAAAGTGACTCTACCTAGAGGCCGAGATTCTAGAGGGTGTGTCTCGTAGCCTTGTGTAACGACCCTGACTCGACCTTCGAAAATCGGCACCGAATACGACACTCGTATTCAAATGCCGCAGATCCAAACGTCGAACCTGGTTCGCCGGAGCTTATAACACATTAAGTAAATAACACAGCGGAAGAAATGAATAATATACTTCATATACAGCATTTGATACAATAACTGATACACATGAATGATACAACAGAATGGTACAAGAGATATCAACATTATCAGAGATACAAAGAATAGCAGCGGAAATATAAGATAACACTAGCAGCGGAACAAAATCTCCAATGTAGCTTCAAGAAAGAACTCCAGCTTCGGTAATCTCCATCTCCAAATCACCAATCCAGCGATAGCTCGGACTCCCAAATCAAGATGAAGAGAAGCAACTCGATCCAAATGCGATTGCCAAATCCTAAGGCTGAAAGCTATCGAATCTACATCTACAATAGATCATCTGAAAACCCAACTCTAGACTGCCCGTGTGGGAAAATAGTGGGCACCCAGAGTTTAGGAAAGGAACAATAAACTCCAGGTCAGTCATGGGACTGGTATGAGCAAACAAAAGCATTTGGTCTTTTAAAACAAACAACAAAATTTAAATTTGAAATCCGCAATGCTTTTTGGAAAATGAAACTACCATAAGGCCTCCCGGCACACACACAATGCAAACGCACACATGGGGGAGATTTCTCCTTATGATAGTCAAACATGCTTACTACGAGGAAAATTCTTTGATATTATTACTAGTGCATAGTGGAAAATCTTTCGAAAGTATAATATAAATCCTAGCCAGCATAGGTACCATGATACTATGCCTACTATAGCTGCCATGTTAAATGGCAGGTTCTACAACTAAAACCGTAAAAGGCGCGTATTGGATGAATGGATTTCCAACAAATGGTCAGGCTAAGGAACTTCCTACTGCCACATGGGATCGCCTCTGGCGGGACGTCCCGAGAACTAACGTTACGGTTAGATCTCTGCCAACACAAGGCCGGGTTACCTCTGTAACTAGGTAACTACTACACGAATATGTCATCCCCCGGTCCTTTGGGACCTTTATCCGAGGCGCCTCAAAGCAACAACCACACAGTAAATGAGATTGGAGCAACCACATAGGTTAAATACCAGGGCTCCATACCTGATACCACCCTTTACCAGAAGGGAATGACACACCCTAAAGGGAGCGACCCTCATAACCTTGCCGCATCTTTCCTGTTTCGACCATTTCCGGGGAGTGAGGTCCTGATGCAGTCTCGTCCACAAAGCTACGCTTTGGCACAAAGCCATGCTCTGGGTCAACAGATGACCAAAGCAATGATCACAAAGATAAATGATCAAACAAATGATCATATCACAAATGATCAACCAATGATCATCACACAGCAGCACTCAGCATGCCACATTACCAAATTGGGAATATCACTGATAAATATCAACTACATAACCTCTGAGCTCATACGTCTCAGAGAAGGGTGTTAAGCTAAGAGAATAAATTCTCCGCCACCAAGCAGAAATGTATTTGATAGAAATCAGATAACATCTCAAAGTGTAATGTCGGACATACAACCATACAAGTCTGTTCCGGGTTCGAACAGAACCGAAGGCACTTCCGAAGAAGCCCTTGCAAATCCGGGTATCCCCAATCCCGATCGGACTTCCCATCACTAAGGAGAACTCTATACCGGAGCAACTCAGTGCAGAGTCAATCGATAGGTTATCCTATCGTTCTCACAGATACCCGGTCTTCACCACCGGTCTTCAATGCTATCCATAACGACGTATCACATATTCGGAATGGGCTATATGACACAAAGGTCCTCTCCCGGCTAAACCGAATAGTGAGCGCAAAATTTAAAAACATATGGATATGGGATTTCGGTTAAGTCACAACTTAAAAATCCAAAGCTTTTCTTTCAAATGGTTAAACAAATTACCCTTTTAAATCTTTAAATAAAAAGATTAATTTCACAAAGTTTCACCAAATTTCATAAAGGTCTATCTCTAGATTCAAAACAACTTCCATTCCAATTGGATTAACTCGATAAATCTTTAAATTAAAGATTTAATTTATAGCTTTCAAAACACGTTCCAAAGATTTATTCATAACTTGGAAAACCCTTTTCATTTTAAAACTTGAATTCCTTTTAACACATATTGGAAATCCATTTCTTATATGAAAGCTTCTATTATTTGGAAACAACAGTTTTCGTTTCAGAAAAGTCCGATTTATACAAGTTGAAAATCTTGGGTTAAATTTAAATTCCAAACATCACTTTTTAAAATGGTTTAAAAACCCATATAAATCCATTTATAAGTTGGATAACTTTTTAAACCCTAGTTCCCAAATTATAGAATTCAACTTCAAATATTGAATTCAAATTTAAATCAAATTATTTAAATTTCAAAACTCAATCAAGTTATTCAAATAACTTTTATTTTTTTGAAATTCATTTTATTCAAAAGCTTCAATTCTAATTCCAAAACTATTTTGGATTCAAAAATACAATTTTAAATATATTTCAAAAATCTGTGACTTAACCCATTTCCACGTGCAATCCATATTTGTGTGTGTATACGTGTGGTCCAGGGGTTCAACACAATAGTGCACAACATCCATTATCACAGATTCAATCATATCGACAAGCGGTATAACCCATAACGCTTATCTATATTCACAGATTCATAGATAAAATAAAATATCATTCACAAAGATTAACTAATATGATTCGATGTGGGTTTCGGATAACCGACTGGAATCCGACTCCCTGTCGCATCGAAATCCAAATGGCATTCTACGGGTCAAGGGGTTTCATATTCATATGACAATATATTCATCATAAATATAGCAGATCAGCACAAATTATCACATAGCATCACATCACATATCAAATATATCAATCCATCACACAACATCTAATTACAATCAAACATCTATAAATAAGATCTGTTAATTGTTTGATTCAAATCAATTTTAATTACTTGCGAATAATTACTAATCCTTGTTGATTAATATTAATAAATTACAAATCATTGTAATAACTTTTCTTTAATCATTAATTAACCATCTATAATAAATTAATTAACCTTTAATTGTAACTTATCAACCTTTAATTATTTAGTAATTAATCGTAAATTATTTAATTCATCATTTAATAAATTATCTTTAATTTATTGATCAACCCTAAATCAATTAATTATCCTTTAATCACCTTCATAAATTAATTAGCCCTTAATTAATTACGTAATGATAATTAACAATCTAAATTAACTTAACCTTTAAGTTAAAATAAAAAAAAACATTTGATTAACTTCTTAATCACTTTGTTAAGTTTTATTTGAAATAACTCTATTTAAAATACAAGTTTAAAACATCTTTAACTTGATTTATTTAAAGACAATTTATTTCAAAACCTTTTAACTTCACATCCCACTTAACAAACAATTGTCATTTTATAAAGATCAATTTTTTCTTAGAAATCAATATGTTTTTAAACTTTAGACTGGGAAAATTATTACCCGAGCCAAAATGAGTTAAACCTGTGTCTTCCCCAATCCAAACCTCTCCTCTTTTTCCTTTGAACTTTGTTTTAATTTTAAACTTTTTAAAACTGTGATTCTTCATACGCAAATTTAGAAAAAAAATCATTTAACTTTAGCCTATATTCAATTAAATTTTAAAATATCTTAAATATTTCAAATGACATTTAAACATTTACATTCAAATCTTATTTACATTGCAACCAAAATTCAAATTCATGCTTCAGGTTTAAATCCAAAGATTAAAATTTAAAACTCTGTTTAAATCTTCATTTCAGATTTTATAAAATACTCAAACTAAAATATATCATTTGAATTTATCAACCAAATTTTCTTTTTGAAACTTTCAGATTCAAATTCAAATTTGAATCCAGGATTTCAAATTCAGATTTAAACTAAATTTTTAATCTGGTTTAAATCTTAAATTCAGACATATAAATTCTTTAAAAAAAAACTGTGCAGATTTTAAGTTGCTAACTATTTCACCTTTTTATAAATTTATTTATTTCAAAAACTAAAATCCAAATCTAATTTGAATCCATAACTCAAACTTGCTTCAATCCCTATTTTAAATCAGGCTTTGCTTTTCTCTTTTAAATTTAGTTTAAAAAAAAAAAATTAAAACCTGAAACAGTTCAGGTTACAGGACACACTCAATAAAAACTGTGCAGGTTTTTAAATTTTTAAATATTTTATTTTCTGCAAATCTTGATTTTTTTTTTTTTTTTAAATTCTGAAATTCAAAATCTATTTGATTTCATAGTTTAAATCCTTCTTTAAGTTTAGACTTAAACTTGCTTAGCCTTCTTTTTTTTTTTCAGATTCAAATTAGTTTTAAAAATTTGAAAACCTGAAAATAGTTCAGGTTTCAGGTACAACCTGTAACAAAAGCTACCCGAGAGAAATGCTATCCTACTTCGAGTCATTTCCACTTTTACCCGAGACCAACCCGAGTCAAAATCCCTGCAACCAACAACATCACAAACCTGCACAACACCATCACTGTGCACCCATCCTCTCTCTCCGGCCATCACTGACCACCAACTCTGGCCATCCTCCATCAAATAGTGACTACACTTCAACCTTAAACCCCCAGATCCCCTGAATTCAATCTTGAATTTGAATTCAAGTTTTCAACTACAACCTGAAACAGCCTATACCCAAAACATTTTTTTTTTTCCTGAAGAAAGATTATGATTGTGGGAAAAAAAAAATAGAACACAGAGGCCTGCACATCCCTCTACAGTTATACATATATATACTGACAATTACATACTTGTATATGTTCACACAAAAACACCTATTTCTAACATGTTTAAATTTTAAAACACTTGAACATATTTTTAAATCCTAGCTTAAATTAAACTCAGCTAATTTGTTTAAGCAAGGTTTAATAATGATCATATAAAAGAGAACTAGCATTTTGTTTTAAAATTTAAAACCTAGTATCAAAACAGGAAGTAGAAATCACACTTTCAGGCAAAGAAAAGCTCAAGCCTAGCAATTTATTTACAAGCAAAAGCCACTCACATTCATGCAGGAATTAAAACACAAATAATAGGATAAAGCATGGTGTTTACTCACAACAATAACAACAGGTTCAAAGTAGAAGGTTTTGCTCACAATTTTTTTTTCTTTTTTCTCCTTTTTTCCTACCAGAGGCCTTAATATCTATTTCCATATTTATGCATAAAGAAGATATATACACAGAGGCATAACCCAACATCATAATAATCAGATCATCACATGCAACAGATATTCAAACAAACCTAAGGCTTTAAGATTAAAGGGTTGCTCACCTGGATATTTGAAGAAAGACAGAGGCAAAGCAGAAATCTGGAAATGATGATTTTTTTTATCTCTTTTGCTCTTGAACTTTAATTTTTTTGTTCAGCTTGCCTAAAAACTTGAGTCTGGAACTATGTAAATAAAAATCTTTGCTTATTCATTATTGTATTAATTCACTCAATCCATTAAATACAAACAATTCTTAATTACTTACTGTCTGAAATTTTTTTCATACTGCAGTTGAAAACAGAAATCAATCTTTTGCCTTGAACTTGACTTGTTCCTGCAACTTAGATTGATACTATTACTTAGATTCTTGCTCTACTTATTGATTAACAATATTAAATTCATATTTTTAAAAGAAGTTTCACTTGCCTTCATTGATTTGCTCAGTTTGGTGGCTTTGAACCCAGATTTGCTTTTCCAGGTTGCTATTTCTTTTTCTTTTTTTTCTTTCTGATTTTCTTTTTTTTTTACTACTTTTGTACTATAGATTTGAGAAGCTCAATCTTTGATACTGTTTGTTTTCAGATTTCTGAAAGATATTATAATTACATGTGGGGAAATGGAAAGGTTTTTTTTGTTTATTTAATTATTTTATTTACTTAATGATGTCTTCATGCCATTTGTAAACAAAGATATCATAACTCTAGATTTTGCTAACTCCTTTACTCTATCCCCCATGTGATGTTTACTTCCTTATGTATGTGTTTGTTTATGCTTTGTAAATAAATGTATTTGTTTATTCATTTGTATGTAGTATGTACATGTTCAATGTTAAAAGAATTTAATCAATATTTATGTATATTAATATATATACATATATTATATCTTAACAAATTTTTAAATGCTACTCATTTTTTTAAAACACTCATTTTAAACTTGAGATACTAACATATGTATTTATTTTACTTTTACAAATTTTTAAAAAGAAATGAATTTAAAACAATTTGTACACTCACAAACAAATCACACATATATATACATTTCTTAGTTTATGAAGCTTTTGTAAACTTATTTATTAAATCAATTTTATAAAATTACTTTTTAAACCAATATTATTTATAAGCTTAGTTTATTTTTATTTTTGAATTAAAACTAGTATACCTTTTAAATAAATCATTATCTATATTTATATTATTTTTAAATTTTTATTTCTTGTTTTATATCCATTTACATAAATGACAAACAAATATCTACTTAAATTTGGAAAATATCCAGTTAATTCACAATTTAATTTCTAAAATTAATTAAATTTCCAATTTAAATTCGATTCAAAAACGGGAATGTTACAGGTTCCCCTCCTTAAGAAATTTCGTCCCCGAAATTTGCCAGGAAGACGAGAAAGAAAAGATAATAGATAAAGAAATGATTGATCAGATCAGAATCGAGATATTTATTCTGCATTCGGTTTACCAAATCAGAATATCAACAATACGAGAACAAACTCATATAATTATTTCACAAGATATTTGGGTCCACTGGTCTACGAATATGTAAGGGCATTGATTAGTTCGAAGGGATAACTAATCGTTCGTAGAATATATCGGATCCCAGAGAATAGATAGATAGATCAAATCTTCATATTAGTTAACCAATTTACTCAATTTTAAATTTCCAATTTATTTAATATTTTCAATTTCAAATTCATTAGAGTTTAGATCGAAAAGCTGATAAGAAATCGATGAAGATACAAAGTAAGAATTTCTACAACGATTCGTAGGGCTACCATCACACCGAAACTTCTTTCTGGAGCAGCTATGAAGCAATCAAAAGAATATGAAATCGAATCAAAGGAGATTGATAGAGAAAAGATATTTCCACTGTTGCAGGGTATTGACCATTTGTAGTGGTACTCCCCTGTCCCCTATCTCGTCCTCTCCTCGCACTCATACTTACTATTGGTGGATAGCAAGAGAATTTACTGAGGCATTCGAACGGATATCTTAGGGATATACTCATTCTAGGGTATACTTCACCCTATCTCTAATGAGCTACTTAATATGTTATACTCCTGAGCTAAGGTTTTAACCATCAGCTCTGATACCACTTGTAACGACCCTGACTCGACCTTCGAAAATCGGCACCGAATACGACACTCGTATTCAAATGCCGCAGATCCAAACGTCGAACCTGGTTCGCCGGAGCTTATAACACATTAAGTAAATAACACAGCGGAAGAAATGAATAATATACTTCATATACAGCATTTGATACAATAACTGATACACATGAATGATACAACAGAATGGTACAAGAGATATCAACATTATCAGAGATACAAAGAATAGCAGCGGAAATATAAGATAACACTAGCAGCGGAACAAAATCTCCAATGTAGCTTCAAGAAAGAACTCCAGCTTCGGTAATCTCCATCTCCAAATCACCAATCCAGCGATAGCTCGGACTCCCAAATCAAGATGAAGAGAAGCAACTCGATCCAAATGCGATTGCCAAATCCTAAGGCTGAAAGCTATCGAATCTACATCTACAATAGATCATCTGAAAACCCAACTCTAGACTGCCCGTGTGGGAAAATAGTGGGCACCCAGAGTTTAGGAAAGGAACAATAAACTCCAGGTCAGTCATGGGACTGGTATGAGCAAACAAAAGCATTTGGTCTTTTAAAACAAACAACAAAATTTAAATTTGAAATCCGCAATGCTTTTTGGAAAATGAAACTACCATAAGGCCTCCCGGCACACACACAATGCAAACGCACACATGGGGGAGATTTCTCCTTATGATAGTCAAACATGCTTACTACGAGGAAAATTCTTTGATATTATTACTAGTGCATAGTGGAAAATCTTTCGAAAGTATAATATAAATCCTAGCCAGCATAGGTACCATGATACTATGCCTACTATAGCTGCCATGTTAAATGGCAGGTTCTACAACTAAAACCGTAAAAGGCGCGTATTGGATGAATGGATTTCCAACAAATGGTCAGGCTAAGGAACTTCCTACTGCCACATGGGATCGCCTCTGGCGGGACGTCCCGAGAACTAACGTTACGGTTAGATCTCTGCCAACACAAGGCCGGGTTACCTCTGTAACTAGGTAACTACTACACGAATATGTCATCCCCCGGTCCTTTGGGACCTTTATCCGAGGCGCCTCAAAGCAACAACCACACAGTAAATGAGATTGGAGCAACCACATAGGTTAAATACCAGGGCTCCATACCTGATACCACCCTTTACCAGAAGGGAATGACACACCCTAAAGGGAGCGACCCTCATAACCTTGCCGCATCTTTCCTGTTTCGACCATTTCCGGGGAGTGAGGTCCTGATGCAGTCTCGTCCACAAAGCTACGCTTTGGCACAAAGCCATGCTCTGGGTCAACAGATGACCAAAGCAATGATCACAAAGATAAATGATCAAACAAATGATCATATCACAAATGATCAACCAATGATCATCACACAGCAGCACTCAGCATGCCACATTACCAAATTGGGAATATCACTGATAAATATCAACTACATAACCTCTGAGCTCATACGTCTCAGAGAAGGGTGTTAAGCTAAGAGAATAAATTCTCCGCCACCAAGCAGAAATGTATTTGATAGAAATCAGATAACATCTCAAAGTGTAATGTCGGACATACAACCATACAAGTCTGTTCCGGGTTCGAACAGAACCGAAGGCACTTCCGAAGAAGCCCTTGCAAATCCGGGTATCCCCAATCCCGATCGGACTTCCCATCACTAAGGAGAACTCTATACCGGAGCAACTCAGTGCAGAGTCAATCGATAGGTTATCCTATCGTTCTCACAGATACCCGGTCTTCACCACCGGTCTTCAATGCTATCCATAACGACGTATCACATATTCGGAATGGGCTATATGACACAAAGGTCCTCTCCCGGCTAAACCGAATAGTGAGCGCAAAATTTAAAAACATATGGATATGGGATTTCGGTTAAGTCACAACTTAAAAATCCAAAGCTTTTCTTTCAAATGGTTAAACAAATTACCCTTTTAAATCTTTAAATAAAAAGATTAATTTCACAAAGTTTCACCAAATTTCATAAAGGTCTATCTCTAGATTCAAAACAACTTCCATTCCAATTGGATTAACTCGATAAATCTTTAAATTAAAGATTTAATTTATAGCTTTCAAAACACGTTCCAAAGATTTATTCATAACTTGGAAAACCCTTTTCATTTTAAAACTTGAATTCCTTTTAACACATATTGGAAATCCATTTCTTATATGAAAGCTTCTATTATTTGGAAACAACAGTTTTCGTTTCAGAAAAGTCCGATTTATACAAGTTGAAAATCTTGGGTTAAATTTAAATTCCAAACATCACTTTTTAAAATGGTTTAAAAACCCATATAAATCCATTTATAAGTTGGATAACTTTTTAAACCCTAGTTCCCAAATTATAGAATTCAACTTCAAATATTGAATTCAAATTTAAATCAAATTATTTAAATTTCAAAACTCAATCAAGTTATTCAAATAACTTTTATTTTTTTGAAATTCATTTTATTCAAAAGCTTCAATTCTAATTCCAAAACTATTTTGGATTCAAAAATACAATTTTAAATATATTTCAAAAATCTGTGACTTAACCCATTTCCACGTGCAATCCATATTTGTGTGTGTATACGTGTGGTCCAGGGGTTCAACACAATAGTGCACAACATCCATTATCACAGATTCAATCATATCGACAAGCGGTATAACCCATAACGCTTATCTATATTCACAGATTCATAGATAAAATAAAATATCATTCACAAAGATTAACTAATATGATTCGATGTGGGTTTCGGATAACCGACTGGAATCCGACTCCCTGTCGCATCGAAATCCAAATGGCATTCTACGGGTCAAGGGGTTTCATATTCATATGACAATATATTCATCATAAATATAGCAGATCAGCACAAATTATCACATAGCATCACATCACATATCAAATATATCAATCCATCACACAACATCTAATTACAATCAAACATCTATAAATAAGATCTGTTAATTGTTTGATTCAAATCAATTTTAATTACTTGCGAATAATTACTAATCCTTGTTGATTAATATTAATAAATTACAAATCATTGTAATAACTTTTCTTTAATCATTAATTAACCATCTATAATAAATTAATTAACCTTTAATTGTAACTTATCAACCTTTAATTATTTAGTAATTAATCGTAAATTATTTAATTCATCATTTAATAAATTATCTTTAATTTATTGATCAACCCTAAATCAATTAATTATCCTTTAATCACCTTCATAAATTAATTAGCCCTTAATTAATTACGTAATGATAATTAACAATCTAAATTAACTTAACCTTTAAGTTAAAATAAAAAAAAACATTTGATTAACTTCTTAATCACTTTGTTAAGTTTTATTTGAAATAACTCTATTTAAAATACAAGTTTAAAACATCTTTAACTTGATTTATTTAAAGACAATTTATTTCAAAACCTTTTAACTTCACATCCCACTTAACAAACAATTGTCATTTTATAAAGATCAATTTTTTCTTAGAAATCAATATGTTTTTAAACTTTAGACTGGGAAAATTATTACCCGAGCCAAAATGAGTTAAACCTGTGTCTTCCCCAATCCAAACCTCTCCTCTTTTTCCTTTGAACTTTGTTTTAATTTTAAACTTTTTAAAACTGTGATTCTTCATACGCAAATTTAGAAAAAAAATCATTTAACTTTAGCCTATATTCAATTAAATTTTAAAATATCTTAAATATTTCAAATGACATTTAAACATTTACATTCAAATCTTATTTACATTGCAACCAAAATTCAAATTCATGCTTCAGGTTTAAATCCAAAGATTAAAATTTAAAACTCTGTTTAAATCTTCATTTCAGATTTTATAAAATACTCAAACTAAAATATATCATTTGAATTTATCAACCAAATTTTCTTTTTGAAACTTTCAGATTCAAATTCAAATTTGAATCCAGGATTTCAAATTCAGATTTAAACTAAATTTTTAATCTGGTTTAAATCTTAAATTCAGACATATAAATTCTTTAAAAAAAAACTGTGCAGATTTTAAGTTGCTAACTATTTCACCTTTTTATAAATTTATTTATTTCAAAAACTAAAATCCAAATCTAATTTGAATCCATAACTCAAACTTGCTTCAATCCCTATTTTAAATCAGGCTTTGCTTTTCTCTTTTAAATTTAGTTTAAAAAAAAAAAATTAAAACCTGAAACAGTTCAGGTTACAGGACACACTCAATAAAAACTGTGCAGGTTTTTAAATTTTTAAATATTTTATTTTCTGCAAATCTTGATTTTTTTTTTTTTTTTAAATTCTGAAATTCAAAATCTATTTGATTTCATAGTTTAAATCCTTCTTTAAGTTTAGACTTAAACTTGCTTAGCCTTCTTTTTTTTTTTCAGATTCAAATTAGTTTTAAAAATTTGAAAACCTGAAAATAGTTCAGGTTTCAGGTACAACCTGTAACAAAAGCTACCCGAGAGAAATGCTATCCTACTTCGAGTCATTTCCACTTTTACCCGAGACCAACCCGAGTCAAAATCCCTGCAACCAACAACATCACAAACCTGCACAACACCATCACTGTGCACCCATCCTCTCTCTCCGGCCATCACTGACCACCAACTCTGGCCATCCTCCATCAAATAGTGACTACACTTCAACCTTAAACCCCCAGATCCCCTGAATTCAATCTTGAATTTGAATTCAAGTTTTCAACTACAACCTGAAACAGCCTATACCCAAAACATTTTTTTTTTTTCCTGAAGAAAGATTATGATTGTGGGAAAAAAAAAATAGAACACAGAGGCCTGCACATCCCTCTACAGTTATACATATATATACTGACAATTACATACTTGTATATGTTCACACAAAAACACCTATTTCTAACATGTTTAAATTTTAAAACACTTGAACATATTTTTAAATCCTAGCTTAAATTAAACTCAGCTAATTTGTTTAAGCAAGGTTTAATAATGATCATATAAAAGAGAACTAGCATTTTGTTTTAAAATTTAAAACCTAGTATCAAAACAGGAAGTAGAAATCACACTTTCAGGCAAAGAAAAGCTCAAGCCTAGCAATTTATTTACAAGCAAAAGCCACTCACATTCATGCAGGAATTAAAACACAAATAATAGGATAAAGCATGGTGTTTACTCACAACAATAACAACAGGTTCAAAGTAGAAGGTTTTGCTCACAATTTTTTTTTCTTTTTTCTCCTTTTTTCCTACCAGAGGCCTTAATATCTATTTCCATATTTATGCATAAAGAAGATATATACACAGAGGCATAACCCAACATCATAATAATCAGATCATCACATGCAACAGATATTCAAACAAACCTAAGGCTTTAAGATTAAAGGGTTGCTCACCTGGATATTTGAAGAAAGACAGAGGTAAAGCAGAAATCTGGAAATGATGATTTTTTTTATCTCTTTTGCTCTTGAACTTTAATTTTTTTGTTCAGCTTGCCTAAAAACTTGAGTCTGGAACTATGTAAATAAAAATCTTTGCTTATTCATTATTGTATTAATTCACTCAATCCATTAAATACAAACAATTCTTAATTACTTACTGTCTGAAATTTTTTTCATACTGCAGTTGAAAACAGAAATCAATCTTTTGCCTTGAACTTGACTTGTTCCTGCAACTTAGATTGATACTATTACTTAGATTCTTGCTCTACTTATTGATTAACAATATTAAATTCATATTTTTAAAAGAAGTTTCACTTGCCTTCATTGATTTGCTCAGTTTGGTGGCTTTGAACCCAGATTTGCTTTTCCAGGTTGCTATTTCTTTTTCTTTTTTTTCTTTCTGATTTTCTTTTTTTTTTTACTACTTTTGTACTATAGATTTGAGAAGCTCAATCTTTGATACTGTTTGTTTTCAGATTTCTGAAAGATATTATAATTACATGTGGGGAAATGGAAAGGTTTTTTTTGTTTATTTAATTATTTTATTTACTTAATGATGTCTTCATGCCATTTGTAAACAAAGATATCATAACTCTAGATTTTGCTAACTCCTTTACTCTATCCCCCATGTGATGTTTACTTCCTTATGTATGTGTTTGTTTATGCTTTGTAAATAAATGTATTTGTTTATTCATTTGTATGTAGTATGTACATGTTCAATGTTAAAAGAATTTAATCAATATTTATGTATATTAATATATATACATATATTATATCTTAACAAATTTTTAAATGCTACTCATTTTTTTAAAACACTCATTTTAAACTTGAGATACTAACATATGTATTTATTTTACTTTTACAAATTTTTAAAAAGAAATGAATTTAAAACAATTTGTACACTCACAAACAAATCACACATATATATACATTTCTTAGTTTATGAAGCTTTTGTAAACTTATTTATTAAATCAATTTTATAAAATTACTTTTTAAACCAATATTATTTATAAGCTTAGTTTATTTTTATTTTTGAATTAAAACTAGTATACCTTTTAAATAAATCATTATCTATATTTATATTATTTTTAAATTTTTATTTCTTGTTTTATATCCATTTACATAAATGACAAACAAATATCTACTTAAATTTGGAAAATATCCAGTTAATTCACAATTTAATTTCTAAAATTAATTAAATTTCCAATTTAAATTCGATTCAAAAACGGGAATGTTACACCTTGAAATCGAGATTGTATTTGCATTTACTAGTCAAAAAGAAATCCATACAAGGAATTGTATGGGACTGGATGTAGGGTAATTCCAAACTAGTATAAAATCTTAGTATGTTCTTTCCTTTTTAGTTTTACTGTATTTACTTTTATCTGCACTTTGATTCTGTGAATGTTTCTATGATTTTTAATTACATCATTCCAAGTACAATCTTAAAGAATTTGAAAATTATTCATATAATCCATTAAACACTATTCACCTCCTCTCTAGTGTTAATTTAAGCTTAAGATCCCCATTCCGCTGATTCACGTTTGGTACTAGAGCATTGTTTTTCAATGTATTCATAATCTGATTTTTGAAAATTTTCAATGGCTATTTTTGATAATATTTTCAACACTTTTTTTGAAAAGATAATTTGCATAATCATCATAATGTTGTTTCATAAATTTGCATCTATTCACAATAGAAAATCACGTGGTCTTTTGAAAAGGTATGAGTTAAAGGAACAAATTGTTGCATAGCTTTTGATGAACAAACATCTGATGATCAAACTCTGCAAATCATAAAGGACAAATGGATATTGGATCCTTAAGACACATGATTGGAAGTTCGAAGATATTGAAACATTAGTTTACAAAGATGATGAATTAGTAAATTTTAAAGGCAACTCTAAAGGATATGTGATTGGCATAGGCAATGTTGATAATTCTAAAACTCTTATTGTTTCCAATGTTTTGTTAGTTAAGAAGTTAAAGCATAATCTGTTGAGTATTAGTCAATTGTGTGATATGGGTTTCGAAATTAAATTTGTAAAAGATAATTGTCACGTTGAAGATAATGAGTCAAATATTATCTTTAAAGGTATTAGGAATTAAACATTTATATATTAAGCATGAAAATCACAAATGATAATTTGTATCTTTTGGTTGAACCAAGATCCTTGGATTTGGCATAAAAGATTTGGTCATTTGAATTTCAAACTAATATCTAAAATTGCTAAAAATGATCTATTTTTTCCCAAAATGAATTTTAAAGTTAATAATTTATGTGATGCATGTCAATTAGGAAAACCTAGAAAAATTTCTTTTAAACCAAAAGATATGATTTCTACCTCTCAACCCCTTGAACTTCTTCACTTAGATCTTTTTGGTCCGTCATGGATACAATCTATAAATCATAGTAGATATGTATTTTGTAATCGTAAATGATTATTATAGGTTTACCTGGACGATTTACTTAAAAATAAAAGTGATTCTTTTGAAATGTTTAAATTGTTGAACGAATTCAAAATCATATGACTAGTAAAATTAAAACTATTCGGAATGATCATGGTGTAGAATTCGAAAATGAAAATTTTGAGAATTACTGTAATAAGAAAGGTATAGCACATAATTTTTCATTTTCAATAACACCAAAACAAAATGGGGTGGTATAATGTAAAGATAGGACGATTCAATATTGTGCTATAACTATGCTAAATGATAGTAATTTACCTAAGCAAATTTGGGCTGAAGTAATTAGTACCGCATTTTATATATTAAATAGAATGTTATTAAGACCATTAACTAAGAAAAACCCATATGATTCTATAATAAAGGCTTAAAGTATCGTACTTCAGTGTTTTTGGTAGTAAATGTTTTATTCTAAATACTAAAGATAATTTGGATAAATTTCATGCTAAATCGGATAAAGGAACCTTTATTAGATATTCAAATAGAAGTAAGGCTTATAAAGTTTTCAACACTAGAACTAATACTATTGAAAACACATTACATGTTTTATTTGATGAAAATTTTAAAGTTAATAATCCAAATTTTGATGAAGAAGAAAACATTGATAACCCAAACAAAATTAGTACTTATAAGATTACCGAAAATGAAAACAATAATACTTTAGAAACTTCACATCCAAATAACAGAATAAGATACCTAAAAGATCACCCTATCGAAAATTTACTTAGATATATTAAATCTGTTGTTAAAATTAGAAATCACTAAATAAAATGAGCAATGTTGCTTTTATTTCAACTATTGTACCTAAAAATCCAAAGAAAACATCAACCAATGGTTCATGGATTCTTGTTATGTAAAGAGGAACTGAATCAATTTAGAAGAAATGATGTATGGGAATCAGTCCAAAGACTTGAGGATAAATTCATAATAGAAACTAAATGGGTATATAGAAACAAAATGAATGAACAAGGAGAGGTAGTGTGAAATAAAGCTCGACTAGTTGCACAAGGTTATTGTCAAAAAAAAGGAATAGATTTTGATAAAATCTTTGCACATGTTGCAAGATTAGAAGATATACGAATTTTACTTGCTTTCACTAATCATAATAATTTTAAGTAATATCAAATGGATGTTAAAGTGCATTTTTAAATGGTTTTATTAAAGAAGATATATATGTAGAACAGCCCACACTTTTTGAAAATGAAAAACTACCTAATCATGTTTACAAATTAAAGATGGCTTTTTATGATCTTAAATAAGCTATGAAGACTTAAATCCTATATATTACAATCAAATTTTGAAATAGGCAAAGTAGATAGTACAATTTTTATGAAAAGAGATAAAAATGATATTCAGTTAATACAAATATATGTAGATGATATCATTTTTGGATCTACCAACGATAAACTAAATAAGGAATTCTTAGAAATAATGACTATGGAATTTGAAATGAGTCATATGGAGAACTAAATCATTTTCTAAGATTATAAATAAAACAAACAAGTAATGGAATTTTTATTAGTGAAGAAAAATATGCTAAAGATTTAGTTAAGAAATTTGTTATGTCAAATACCAGTGGTATACCAACTTCCATGGCAACTAATGAAAAATTAAATAAAGAAGATAATTCGAATGATGTAGACGAAAAATTATATAGAGGAATGATTAGATCACCGCTCTATATAACTGCTAGTAGACCTGATATAATGCATAGTGTTTGTCTCTGTGCAAGATATTAATCTCAATATAAAGAAACTCATTTAAGATCTTTAAAATGAATTTTGAGAAAAGTAAACAACACAGTAGTCCATGGACTCTTTTATCCAAAAGAAGACTCCTTTGAATCAATTTCATGTATTGATGCCAACTACGCGGGTAGCAAATCAGACCAAAAAAGTACAAGTGAAACTTGTCACTTTTTGGGACAGTCTTTGGTTTCTTGGTTTATTAAGAAATAAAACTCTGTATCTCTATCTACGATAGAAGTGGAATATATTTCAGCAGCATTAGCATGTTCATAAGTTATCTATATGCAATAAAAATTAAAAGATTTTGGTTTAAATTTTACTAAATCACCAATATACTGAGATAATACAAGTGCGATCAATCTATCTAAAAACCCAACTCATCATACTGGACCTAAACATATTGATATAAGACACCATTTTCTAAGAGATAATGTAAATAAAGACGTAATATCACTTGAATTTATAAACACCGAAAATCAAATAGCTGATATATTAACCAAAATCATTGAATCAAAATTCTTTTACTAGGTTAAGAAGAGAGTTGTGGATTTGTTCTCTATCAGAAATATAAAAATAAAGAAATAAAATTACAAAATATAAAGAAAAACAAACTAATTAAAATTATAGCATATATGTTGACATATCCTACCCCGCTATGTTGACATATAACGGTAATTTTGTTTTTTTAATTTCCCTCTAAAATTCAAATTGATGGTTATATAACCAAATTTTGACTTTCTTCTTCTTTTCTATATATTCTCTCTACTTTAAGCTTCTGAAACAAATAAACCATGGACTCCTGTAATCCCAAACGTTTTAGAGAAGAGAATTCATTGTTTTCCTTCCCTTCTCCTACCCAAGGCCCCTTTCAAAACACTACTATAGCCAAAATTATTAAATTGGAAGGAGAAATGAAGAATGTTTTAGAGATGTTGACTGAAATACAAGTTGTACAACTTTTTATGTCCAAAGAACAAGAGAAACAAAGTATAATTCTTCACAATTTGCAAAAATATCTATTAGATAATCCTACGAATCGATTAGTTATTGATTCTGCAAATTTGGCCATTCATAACCCCATTCAAGGCAGCGATGACGAGGAAGAAGAGAAAGAAGAGGAAGAAGAAGAAGAAGAGGAAGAACACATAGAGGATGATAACGAAGTCCGATGCGTTGGAGAAGTATGTTTCGATTGAAATGGAAATCTTGTCGAACAAAAGTGGAACATTTGCCTTAATTATCCTCATTATCCTATTCAAAAATCCGCAACCATTAGGAAATCACATTACGGTGGTAATTTTCTTCGTTAATTTGATTGTGTGGTGTGTATTTTTAATTTAATTTAACATATTTTTTTGCTTACTTATATGTATGTGATTGGATTATTGTGTCGTATCGAATGAATATACAGATTCGTTTGGTTACTATTAATGGTTTTTGTTATCGCTTATCATTTCTTATATATCATTCTTATCATTATTTCTATTTCAACATTACCTCATTTTAAATATCACTTATTTTTCTTATATAAATCATTCTAATCATCATTATATGTCATTAGTCTATAATATTTTATTTATGGGGAGTTAGACTTAGAGTAAGAGTTAGTGTTAGAGTTATAGTTTTAGGTGGTTGTTATTGTTGAGGACAAAGGAGGAGATATATATAAAATCAAAGCAGAGATTAAGGGGGAATTTTGTAACCTAGAGGGAGTTATATTATATTTTATATACAGAGTTGTCATCTTCAAAACAATAGAGACTGTTAGTACTAGGTGATGATAACAACTATAGACATTATATAAAATATAAATACTAATGTTTTGCCAAGTTATATATAGTATATAGTGCAGAATATTAAATAGGTGTTGATTAAGAAGACTATATAGTACTAAAGTAGATTCAAGATGCTAATATAAAGTTTTAAGAGTTGGAGAATGAGGACTCATGAGTATTGCAGAGTTCAAGATTTCAAGATATTCCAAATAAGTTATAGAGTTGCAGAATTTATGTTAAAACCTTGATAGCACTTCTTGATCTCTCTCTCCTTATTTATTTTGGTTTTAAATTATTTTTTAAACATCCCGGTTTTAAAATAATCTTTTAAAAATATTTCTCAAAATGATTTTCAATCACTTATACTTGTAAAGATATTATTTTAGTGTTTTTAAGTTTATATATATACTAAATTTTTGTTAACACTTTAATAAGTTATAATTATATTGACTATATATATTATTTACATTATATTAAAATTTTCAAAATTATTATATGAAGTTTTATTAATTTTTATTATGACTAAAATATGTATAAATTATGCTGAAATGATTTTATAAAGTATCAAACTATTTTACAAAACAACGAGTTTCCAAAATAATGTTTTAAAGTATTTTTAATTTTTTAAAAAGAGTATGTCGACATACTTTATGTATGCATGTCAACAGAGTTGTCGATTTTTTCAAAATTTTAATTTCAAAAGAAGCGTCTTTTCATCGTATCCCTTCACAAATGGATATGACCGTTGTTCCTCTATAAATACCAGACTTCCAAACTAATTTTAATCATAATTTTCGTGTTTATCTCTCCTCCTTTCACTCTTTCATTTTCTAAATCAAAATATAACCAAACTCTGTCGAAATCTACCGGAATAAAATTCCATGATCACTAGTTTGATTCTCCTTCATCTACTCTCTTTTTTTTATCTCATCTCTCTCACCCAAACCAGGATCAAAGTAATATTCAAGAGTTATAGGATCAATTGTAATCAAGATTTGAGATCCGAGTCTATAAAATTTATAGAATCATATTGCTATACTTGTGGGTGCGATTGTAGCTTGTAAAATCAATGGGTGTGCTTAATAGCCCGTAAATCTAGTAGGTATGCTTGTAGCCAAGAAATCAAGTGAACCTACCCAAAGGTCGGGATTCTGGAGGGTGTATCTCATAGCTTTGAAATCGAGATTGTGTTTGCATTTACTACTTGAAAAGAAATCCGCACATGGAATTATGGAGGACAGGATGTAGGGTAACTCGAAACCAGTATGAAATACTAGCGTGTTCTTTTATTTTTACTTTTGCTATATTTACTTTTATCTGCACTTTGATTCTATGATTGTTAATTACATCATTCTAAGTAGAATCTTAAAGAATTCGAAAAATATTCATATAATCCATTAAACACTATTCACCCCCTTCCCCCCTCTAGTGTTAATTTAGCCTTAAGACCCCTAATCCTCTTATTCACATATGATGCCTATATTAACCAACCGGAGCTATGGGAAAACATATATCAACATATATCTTACCCACCATAGTATAAAACATAACAAAACTCTTCGATTTCAAGTATCACATCATACTACACTATGCTACACTGTGTCATGGCCAAGGTCATTACAAGATTCAAGCAAAGAGTCTCAAACAATTCATATTGGCCTATAAGGGTCTAGGTTCTCTATAGCCGCATAGAAGACATACAGACTTCAGATTCTATGATTATGATGTCTAGTTGAACATTCAAGCATCTAATTTATAATCAGAAGTCCGACTACTTAAAGAACTATTCATGACTTATTGGAATAATTGAATGAAATATCAATTATCTGATGTCCCAAACATAGGCGCCTGGATAAAAATGCAAACATCTGAGATCCATGAATTTACGCTATGAAATTGCTTATTTCTACTGTTTATTTTACAATGACTAGTTATTTCATATAGGTGGCAATCTGTTTATTACGATGTTATATATTATTCATCAATTTTTTGAACAAGTACTTGTACTAGTTTCACTTATACTACATATGTACTTCATTGTACCTTATTAAGGTACAAGTTAACTCTTTTTATGATCACGATGCCAGTGTTACCACATTATATTTGTGTTCGATCTGTTAATGCACTAACCATTGCCATATCCTCTTGTACATACACTTTTACTTCACTTATCCTTATGCTCATACTACCATGAGTAATAACCCATAATTACAACATTAATTTCTTGTTAACAGAGCATAACCTTGATATATTCATCTTCATATGTCATCGTTATTATATTATATAGGGTTAAACAATCTATAATTCATTAATTCGATCATGGCCTGCCCCAATTCAAATAAAATCATGGTTACAATTTCTCCTTAATAGCCTATCTCGTATTTTCTATGCCTATCCAGATACCAATACCAAATTTAGGTATAGTATAACAACAAGATCATATTCAATGAGACGACTAACCTAAATTAGGTCATAATCAATGAAATAAAATCTTAGATAATATAATAAATCTTAATTATTGACTTCCCATTCATAAATTACCAAATAAATCCCTCAAGTTTACTCGAATCTCCTTCTCCGTCGATTGCAATTTTCCTTTGGCTCTAACCTCTATGAACTGAGTTCAGATCGATACCTTCTTGTAGCTCTCTTCACACGAGTATCTTAAACCTAAAGAATTATCTATCTTGACGAGAATATACCCTTACAAGTTGAGATCTTGGTTTTCTAGGGATGGTTTTTTCGTTTCCTTTTAAGAAGATGAAGAATAATGAGATATATGCGGTCTTACAAAATTATAAGATCGCTCTATATTAAATTTGGTGCATTCATCCCAGTGAAACCTAAATACAAATTTGGCCACAACTCCTAATTCCTTTGTCCGACTAAAGTGTTCTTATAATGTGTAACATTTTCCATTTTGAGGCTTGAAACTAAGTGCTATGAATGCTGTAGTCATCTATAGTATTAATTTTCGATGATAAAATGCGGTTATGTCAATCACATATAGTATAAGATGTACATGAATATGAAAATTTTCAAACACAGTTCAGTAATAAACTTTTACATTTCATTTCAAAATAAGATTTCATATTCATTACATAATCCCATTTGTAATCACACGTTCAGAGTAATTATAATTATTACAAAATACTCCAAGAGCGACATATGAAGATGCCTTCTTGGTTGATCAAAGTCTATTATTTGATAGTTATAACTTCTATCATTACATCCATTCAAGCAGATAAAACAACATAGTGGAAATTAAGAACTTCTAATAATAACTAACTTTCCTCTTGTACGTCTTCGAAAGCTTATTCGTCTAATAGGAAACCCTAAAAACCCTACTCTCGAACTACTCAAGTGAGCACCCGAGAGTTTAAGGGGAGAAATAGTCTAGTGTGAATAATAATCTACCATCTCGACACAAATTGATATCTAGTGAGACCACACCACTGAGTGGAATGGGTGTTCCCCCTCACTAGTATCTTATCCAAAATGTCAACCATATATTGTGCTCCTACATCCACAACGGTTAAAACATAATAAAAGAATCACATGTAAGTATGCTATGTGACTAAGTCTGACTCATCTGTCAGCATAGGGTTATATCTACCCTAAGTTCACTCATTCTCACAAAGCTGACCATCTGCCTCAATCCACAGTTTTCCTAAGGTTACTATGAACCTATTAGTTTTCATGGGCTAACTAATAACCTGTCAAAGTTTTAGATACTACTTGTCCTGATTCATAGTTTTCATGGGATCAGTAAGAAACTATTGATTTCTACCAATAACAATTTCCAATCATAGTTTTCATGGGATTACTATAAACGTATTAGGTTCTCCAGTAACATCTCTCAAATCATAGTTTTCATGGGATCACTAGGAACCTATTGTATTCTTCCAATAACATCACTCAAGCCATTGTTTTCTTGCGATGACTATGAATCTATTGGACTCTTCCAATATCATATCTCAATCAATAATCTTTTGATCAGTTATGGGCATCCCAACAGTTTGATCTACCTGATCTCCTGGATGCAGTTTTACTCACTCAGGAATTAAATTTGATCACATTCACTAATGGGTTAATGTAACGGGTTATTCTGCCCTTAAATATCCCAAGATACAGTTATGGGTTATGATGATGTGAGTATGGAAATAATAATCATGTAAAATTGATCAAATAACAATAAGAATATATAACATCCATCATTCGAATATGTTAAATCAAGTGGCATCTACTAATTACTTAACTTTAAGAAATAATTTTCTCTGATAATTTCATGTCAAGAGATGGGCTAAATAATAATTGATTCCTTGAAAACTTTTACCATTATATATGATTAATCCCCATAATTCATATCTAAAGCCAAAAAATATGGCCTATTACTATATCAATTTCTTATGCCAATTTATAATCCATTTTATATGGCCATGCATACCTTTGGTTTTAATATGAGGATGTCGCACCTCTTTGTTATAGGGCATAACTCTAGAATTTAGAATATGTCCATCACTGAAAACTTGCGGCATTAATATAGCCGACATGGGACGTCGCATCCCTTTATATCAAAGATTTTAAATAATTTTGATTTTATAAAAACATAAGGCTATAATGCCGAAATCAATGTTATCGTAACATAGAATTTTATAGGTTGCCGAACCTATCAAATATAGCCAATTATATATGAAAACACAATAGAGACGACATTGATGTCATGCGGCATCAATATCATAAAATCATTGATATAGGGTGCTTTATAAACAATAAGGTCAACATGATGACTTCTAAGATCGATGCCTCAAAATAGTCGGTGTTGATTTCATAAAACTAGGCTATATGCAGCTAAAAATAAAAATACCAAAATTGATAACAGGCGGCATCACTGTCGTAAAACAGTTAATGTCGAAAGTATGGCTTGCAGCATCACTGCCGTAAAACTATAGTGTTGACATAGAAAAAAGAGGCATTATTTAAAATGATAGTGAAAACTTACGGCATCAAGTGTTATGAGATTACCATGCCGACATTGTGCCAATGCCGAAAATCACCATCATATTGACGCTGATTCTATGCCGAATACCATCCCATGTCCACATTGGGTCAATGTCGAAAACTATCATTATGCCGACTTCAACCCAAACGGATTCATTCTATAAAAACCGTGTTGATATCATAGGCATCCATTTACATTAACGACGTTGGGGTTCGACATTGATTATAGCATCATGGCAATACCGTAATTCTTATAAAAACCGTTTTACTTATATTAAAAGCAATTTCTTTTCACCAACTCTTATTCTTTATCAAATTTCTATTAGATATAATATACTTTACCCAAAAAATTTCAAAAAAAACTGCTGCACTTGATTTTCTCTCCCAAAAACATTTAATATTTATATATATGCCTTTCTAGCTTAATAAATTCATATAAAATCACAATCTCTTGGGAAAAATGCCAATAATTCACCAAAAATTAAATTAACATATTCTTTAACATATAAAAATTTCGAGAACAAAATCATTATTTAATTATTTTTAATAACTAAAACCCGAAATAATTGCCCTTTCTCCCTTAAGAAATTCATAAAATATTTCTATTAATTAGAAAATTTTTGAAATTTAAAATACATCTCCAAAATTATGTCTTACTCAAAGTATCAAAAAATAAAACCACTAGGAGATTATATACTTAGGTTATGGTTATGTGTATACTTATCAAAGTATTTCATAAAAATTCCAATAATTCGTTATTTAACCGAACAATGGTAAAATCAAACATGGCACATCATATCATCATCAACGTATCAAAACCAACCAAGATTCGAAATTAAACAAACATAAAAATGAGATGCTCTTATTTTGGCAAAGCCAGCCGGGTTACCACCAAAGATTTAATACAAGAGCAAAGCAGACTCAACTACTAAAACGAAAGGAAAAATAAAATAAAGAACAGGAGTTAGGAAGAAAGGCCTAAGCTACTATAAATGAACTAAAATACATAGGCTCCTCCTCCCAAAAGGAAGATGAATCACTAACATCGAGGCCTAACACATGAAGATAATCCACAAAAAGAGATGCAATATCCGGAACAAAACCAGGGTAATCCCTACAGAAGATAAATTTCCCATCCCAGCTATCATCAAGGAGAAGAGAGCCGACTCTCGACCTGCCGGTGCCATTTACCGAAAGACCAAGGCCATTTCCGTCAACAGAGTAATGAAGACGCCTGAATACACCATCAACATCACTAACAAAAATATGGAAGTCATGACGAATAGGATCATATCTCATCTTAGACAGGTCATAGATCCAAGCTTTTTTAATAGAATTCCACTCAATACCAGATGTAGGGGTCATAGAAGAAATCACAGGATCAGCAATATTAGTAATATCAGAGGTGGGATCACTAAGAAACCAAATCAACATCAGATGGAGTAGTAGTAGGCACAATAGGTGGCACAATAGAAGAAGGCTCATAAGGTGGCACATCACGCACTTTCGGGATCCACTTCATTATCGGTCTAGGAAGTAGGGACTGAACAAAAAGAGACGTAACATAAGACTTACGAATACAAACCGCGGAGAGATGACCAAGGGACTGAGAAGATGTACAAACATATGGTTGAAAGTGCGGTGTGTATACAATTATATGTGCTAATATAGTATACACGGATCGTGTAATATGGATTACAATACAAATGCGGAAATAGATGATAATAGCATTGTAAATAGAAAAATCACACCAGAGATTTTTATACTGGTTCGGAGCACTGTCCTACGTCCAGTCCCAGACTTCTATCTGGATTTTCACTATTAACTACCTCGCTTCACCCGGAGGAACAGGTTTACAACACCCGAACAACCGAACGGGATTTCACGCCTCTAATATACTGAGGACTTCAACACTTGCCTCTTACAACACAGAGGACTTCAATAAAAGAACAAATGCAATTGTTGTTGACAACTTGTGTTCTTGAAAACACGGATTTGTCACTAACAGTACACCCTTCCTATAATCTTATCCTCAAAGTATGCGATATGATGTTTTGAAAAGATTAAGGAAAGTATATTATTGAATCAAAGGATATGAAATAGTTTCAAAGATTCAATAAATAATTTAGAGCTTTTATAATACAGAATTGAGATCAGAGATTAGATTAAAAGAATATATGAAATCGTTATTATTTAATCAACGAATTGGATGAGTTTATATAGATAAGAATGGTTGCAACTCTTTGCCATTAAGAGATATGATCTTTGGTGAAAGGTTAAGAGATGCAACCGTTGGAGAAGAGAAGTGTCTTTTGGAAAAATTGTTTTCTGTTCAAAAACGGTCGACAGGTTAAAAAGTGACCAGTAGACAGGAATTTAAAATATATATACGTTATGTGCATGTGTGCACGTTCATTGTGCATTTTACACAGAAACGGTCGACCGTATGATTATTAACCGGTCGACCGGTTCCTGTTAATTTGCACAATGAATGTGCAATGCTATAAAATGTATATATATCGATTATATTGAGGTGCATGATTATTTGAGGATAGATTTTAACAAGTTTTTAACTATTACAATATCAAATAATCAACCTATAATCTATAGTAACATAACCTTGTTTTGTCGATCGCCTTATTTGTCAGAAATCAAAACTTTCATAAAACTTGTGACTCAACATTCTCCCCCTTTTTGATTGATGACAATATATATCTACAAAATCTGAATCTCCCCCTGAGTACGTGATCTCTTTCTCTTTGAATTCTTATAAATGTATGTTCCTGCAAGCAATTGTTAGCCCTTTCTCCCCCTTTGTCATCGACAAAAAGGAGTAACAGATACTAGAATATGATATGCATAGAATGAATATGATATGAATAGAAAGATAAATTACTAACACATCAAAAGCATAACAGAGTTTACTACAGAACATAATGTCAATTGAAAATCATAAATAACGACACTATTTAGTACAAGTGTCGATGAATGTTTTTAAAGAGCTAAAACATAATAGAATCTAGGATGAAGCAGATCGTATCTCCTCTTCATCATCATCATCGTCATCATCATCATCATCATCATCTTCTTCTTCCTCATCATTGTGCCCTCTAGATGATTCACCATGTCCATGACCACTCATTCCTGTAGATTCGTCAGATGATGTCCAGGTGAAAACTGGAGCAGCAGGACGTTTTCCTGGGTCTTGTGCTTGAACAGAGGTGGATGTGGAACAAGATATAGCATCCCATAGCATACCAAAGAATGACTTGACCTTATTGAAGCGCTTATCGATTTTTGAGTCCATGCGCTTGAGACGTGATTCAAGCAAAAATTGGTTACGCGCAATTGTTTCAAGTGATTCTTTTGTTGATGACTTTGATTTTAAAAGTTTTACTTCATCGGAACGAGGACGAGATGAAGTTGCTCGTTGTTTCCTTGGTCCTCTTTGTTGCCATTCTTCGAAAGGCATAATTTCAAGATAAGGTGGAGGAAGCTTCATTCGCTTGATGGTGATGGAATCAATGCATTTTGGTTTTGAGGTTGCAGAATCAGGAGGATTGACCCCACAAGCTAACAAAAGTCTCATGATATATTCATTGTAAAAGAAATGAGGCCGGGTTGAGTTATTTACCTTGAGAATTTCATCAAAAAGCATGTGAACCCAATTGATTTCGATTTCACCATAGATAGCATAGAGTGCCTTGAAGTTTTCTTTGTACACTGCATCATAATTTCCAAGTCTAGGAAAAAGAGAATGCATCAAGACCCGATGAAGTAACCTGGCTGTCGGGCGAAGTCCAATAGACTTAGTGCCATCGCTATTGTCTTCTATAAACTGATGACTGGTACTATTTCGAGTGAAAACTTCGCAGAAGGTAGATGAAAACTCTTCGCCTCGATTTGGTATACCAAGTATAGAGGCAATTCTAGCATGAGTAAGAAAAAATTTGCTTTCCACAGACCATAGACCAGATGACGCCGTTTGGATTATCAGGTTGATATTCATCAAGATTCATGTTGGCGTAAAATAATTTAATCATTAAATGATTTATCTCCACACTATTTGCCGAAAAATCTATCAATGGAGTAATGTTGGCATTATCGGCTAACCTCCGAACTCCGTAAGCCGTGAAATCATCAAATTTGATGAAAGAGCCTGGATGAAACTTGTAATTTGTCATTTGATTCCATCTTGTTACAGCAATTGGAGTTTGAAGCCATTTTTTGACGGAGATGGTAAGAGATGAAGTTTCAGAGGTTGCTCCTTTCTTTGATTTCTTTTGAGGAGGAGCCATTGTTGGAGGATTTGTGATTTGGGAATTGAAGAATGGGAACTAGGGTTTGTGATTTGGGGTAAGAGAATAGTTTGAGTAGAGAGTGAATGAGGGTAGAGGGAAAAGTAATGTATAGGGTTATATAAAAAAACTGAAAATACGACAACCGGTCGACCTAATGTTTTTGGCCGGTCGACCGTTTTCAACCAGAGAGCAAACGGTCGACCGGCTATAAAAGGGGCGGTCGACCGGTCGTGGTCTGTTGTGATATTTCAGTTTATATTTAGAGTTTTTATCATATATCAACCTATATTATTTATATTTTATACGAAATACAAAATATAACCTTCATTACACAAGAGATAGATAAAGATAAAAACTATATATATATAAGTCTAATGAGAAAGTTCGTCATTAGAATTATCGTTGTTTCCTTCAATACGTTTCGACCATGGACTCCATTGTTTCTGAGCTCCTTTATTCTTCTCATAGTTCCGATCCCATGAGTTAGGACTTTTGGATGTTGATGGCCTAGACGGCATTGGTTCATGCACGTCATGTTTGTTGGAACCGTAGAAAAATGTTGCCAACTTTTCTAAAACAGACAATCGGGCCGACGTCCGTTGTTGCTCGTGATAAAGTTGACTTTGCCCGTAATGGAGTTGTCTCTGAAGGTCTATCTGATGTTTCTGGTAGTGGTGTATCTCATCGATTTGAGCTTTGGTACGAGGAGAATAGAATAGTGTCCGCTTCACTCGTTTTGAATTTGGAGTTTTATCAGACATACAAGAGCATTGATGATGACAACTTGATTTTTGTTTTGGAGTTGTAGGAGAATAAAACTCCTCCGATTCAGAACTCGTAATTGAAATGTATGTTTCTTGAGCACATTTGTCACAAATGTGAGCCATAGTGTACGTTGTATAGAATATTATGGTTTGATAAAAAGAAAGGATGAACAAAATATAAAATGTTTGCAAATTTATATATAAGTTTGTTATGTATAACCTATGGATCTGAGTTACTGAGAAATTTTAACCAAGAAAATATAAGCAGAATTTTTTTTTTTGTAAGTCTAAAATTAGCTTTCTTTTTAAAACTGAATTTATAAGATAAGAAAGTAAAGAATGATCACAAAAAAATAAGTAAAGTGAATTTAACCATTAAATAAAGCAGTGGCTTATATTTAATGTAAAAAAAAAAAACTTGTTAAAACAACGTTATATTTAATGTTGAGTCACAAGTTTTATGAAAGTTTTGATTTCTGACAAATAAGGCGATCGACAAAACAAGGTTATGTTACTATAGATTATAGGTTGATTATTTGATATTGTAATAGTTAAAAACTTGTTAAAATCTATCCTCAAATAATCATGCACCTCAATATAATCGATATATATACATTTTATAGCATTGCACATTCATTGTGCAAATTAACAGGAACCGGTCGACCGGTTAATAATCATACGGTCGACCGTTTCTGTGTAAAATGCACAATGAACGTGCACACATGCACATAACGTATATATATTTTAAATTCCTGTCTACTGGTCACTTTTTAACCTGTCGACCGTTTTTGAACAGAAAACAATTTTCCAAAAGACACTTCTCTTCTCCAACGGTTGCATCTCTTAACCTTTCACCAAAGATCATATCTCTTAATGGAAAAGAGTTGCAACCATTCTTATCTATATAAACTCATCCAATTCGTTGATTAAATAATAACGATTTCATATATTCTTTTAATCTAATCTCTGATCTCAATTCTGTATTATAAAAGCTCTAAATTATTTATTGAATCTTTGAAACTATTTCATATCCTTTGATTCAATAATATACTTTCCTTAATCTTTTCAAAACATCATATCGCATACTTTGAGGATAAGATTATAGGAAGGGTGTACTGCTAGTGACAAATCCGTGTTTTCAAGAACACAAGTTGTCAACAACAATTGTATTTGTTCTTTTATTGAAGTCCTCTGTGTTGTAAGAGGCAAGTGTTGAAGTCCTCAGTATATTAGAGGCGTGAAATCCCGTTCGGTTGTTCGGGTGTTGTAAACCTGTTCCTCCGGGTGAAGCGAGGTAGTTAATAGTGAAAATCCAGATAGAAGTCTGGGACTGGACGTAGGACAGTGCTCCGAACCAGTATAAAAATCTCTGGTGTGATTTTTCTATTTACAATGCTATTATCATCTATTTCCGCATTTGTATTGTAATCCATATTACACGATCCGTGTATACTATATTAGCACATATAATTGTATACACACCGCACTTTCAATGGTTTCCAACCAAATCGAACAACTACCTCCATAACATGATCCTTAGTGACTTTAACTTTAATCATGTTCGGTAAAGGTTTATCTAGAGTTATTTCAACCAAAGCTTTAGTATATACTAATTTTTCCCTTGCAATAGTATTAGCATTAAAACATTTCACTTTCCCAACAGAATTAGCTAACCAATTTAGACCTAACATAGGTTGCAAAATAGATGGAATATGAGAAAAGTATGTCCAAACTAGAATATATAATAATTGCTCTCCAGCATAGTCAATGGACGGACTCCATTTAGTGACAATAAAAGGCTTGACATTAATAGAGATGGGATCTTTGCGAAGGATTCGAAGATGCTCCTTAGGCCTAAAAACCTTGAAATAAAACAAGCAGTTGTCCATATGGACAAGGAGACTACCCTTAAACTGCCATGCTTTATTGCACTGTACTTTAACTACAGAATAAGGTGGGTTGGAATCCAAAAAGAAACCGACAAGATACTCCAACCAATAATCAATTCCAGCCTTAATTACCTCCGGAGGAGGAATCATTACACCATCAATAACCACCATATCAAAAGAATGGGGCTCAGAAGCACCCAGGTTTATTGGCAATGAAGGGAACAAAGAGGACCACTTATGTTCCTTATTAGGCTCATAATGTACACTTGACTGTAATTGAGTTTTGGCAGGAATAGGATATAATGTAGGAGCAGATGCAACATTATTCACATCATCCACATTCGATAGATCAGCAACGGCCTCTTTACATACCGTATCAACTGATTTAGTTACTAATTCAGTAGATTTCTCTTTACTTTCAACATAACCATTATTAACACAACTATCACTCTCATGATTGCCAATATTAATCCAATCTCGATTACTAGGAAGAAGAAAAGGAGATATAGCAGAGGGATAGACTGGATTTATAATACCTGAAATAGGTCCAACAGCCGGAGATAGGGCATCGCAATCGGAGATTAAAGCAGCCAAAGGGTTCAGCAATCCAATAAAGCCGACGGTACCACCGTTATCAAAAAAAAGGAGGAAAAATTCCATAATTAGATGCAATCGAAGGGGGAACAATGGTCGAGTTCTAGGCTGATTCAAAGCAGCATCCGTTGAAGAAGCGTACTCACAGCTAGAACTTGTCAGAGATCGATTTTCAATTGAAGATGCAAATCTAGGTTTTCCTTTGCGATTCTTCGCCATAGATGAGAGAAGAAGTGGGGATGATTGAGATGGTCTTATTGTTATATTGGATAATGAAGTTATATTTTATAGAGAATGATTTCCTTTGATTTCCTTTAGTTTTTCTTCCTTCCTACTCTTGATTAATGGTCGGCCCCTTATTCTCTTACTTTAATTGTTTTGCACTTGTAAAAAATGAGAATGATATGGGAGAGGGAGGTTTTAAGGGATGAAAGATAAAACTATTCCTATTTAGCCCTTCTCGTATATTTTATATATGTTAAGATCGAAAACAATCTTAATAATTAATTAATTAATGCTCGATCTTGTTAGTTATCGAATCTCATCCTCTTTATCTTACTATAATTCATATTATTCTATTTAATTTATCTAATTAAATCCTTGAATAATGTTAATCAAAATTAGGGGTGTTATAGGCTCCCTTTCCTTAAATAATTTAGTCCTTGAAATTTTCATAAAGATAATAACAAACATATCAATCATGCACTCATCTTCAACAGCACGTGACAACACTACTAACCTGCCTAACTAGCAAAAAAATTATTGCAAAAAATATAGAACATACCTCAAAATAATGCAGGACAAGTTTCTTTAATCATGTCTTCCGTCTCCCAAGTACAGTCTTTTTCATTGTCACTCCACTATACTTTTAATAACTTGACCATCTTGTATCATAACCTCTTCTCATCCCTTGCCATAACCCGCATTGATTACCTAATTGTAACATCCCCTATTTGGAGGCTCAAAACTAATTGCTACGGATGCAATTGTCATCTATAGTTATTAATTCTCGGTGACCAAATGCCGTAATGTTAGATACATTGATATACCGAAACTCAAATTTTAAAAAAAAAAATTTATTCCACTTAAAATCGAATGTCAAGTTCATTATATAATCCCAATTCGTAAACCACGTTCAGAGAAATATATTATTGTAAAATACGCCAAGAGACATATGAAGATGCCCCCTTGGTAGATCTGAGTGTAAATATAGGCAATTAGACAACTTTGGCTTTACGTCCAAAACATAGCAGAATCATACAGAGAGAACTCCTGAGAGCTAGCTTGCCTCCTGCACGTCTCCGAAAGCTTATTCGTCTAAAGGAGAACTTGAAAACCTTAACTCTCAAACTACTGAAAATCATTTTAGCACCCGAAAGTTTAAGGGGAAAACATAAACTTCATGTCGGACAAAAAGCATGGTATGAATAATAACCTACCATCTCAAACCATATAAATATCTAGTGAGAACATGACGCTTAGCGAAATGTGTTTTTCCCTCACTGGTATCTTAACCCAATTTATAATAACCATAAACTGTATAGCTGCATCCACAATGGTTAAGACATAACATGATAAAAAATGTATCATGATGATATGCAAACATGCCATATGCTCTGGACTTCCCATCCCTGTTTACCTGACCATCTGTCTCAAGTTATAGTTTCTAGGGTCACCATTAACCTATTAGTTTTCATAGGCTGACTAGTAACCTATACCAAACCTACGGACTATCTGTCTAGTTTTATAGTTTTCATGGGATCGCTAAGAACTTAATGGTGTCTACCAATAACATCATCTAATCATAGTTTTCATGGGGTCACTATGAACCTATTGGATTCTCGAATAACATTTCTTATGTTGTAGTTTGTATGGATTATTGATCTCGTTCAATAACTTATTCCAGATATAGTTTTCATGGGATCACTAAGAACATATTGGCCTCTGCAATAACAATTTCCATACATAGTTTTCATAGGATTACTAAGAACCTATCTAAACAAATAATCTTTTGATCAGTCTTTCGGCATCCTATATTCTGGTCTGTCTGACCTCCTGGATGCAATTCTACTCACACAGGAGTTAACTCGATGTATATTCATGACTGGGTCAACCTAGCTGGTTATTCTACCCTTAATACCCGAAAATGCAGTTATGGGTTAATTATGAAGGGATTTTATTTTACAAAATTAGCATACATGATAACTGATCAAAACTTAATAATATAAATATCTATAATTTAATTCCCTGTAATCATTTTTTTAATGAAACATGGTTAATACCTTTAACCCACTAACTTTAGCAAGGAAAGCATCTTTAAAAATTCCAAAGTTAAAAGTCATTTCAAAACTCTTTCATATTGCCATGGGTTTACCTTTAAAAATGAGATTGGGTTTCTTATTTGAAAACAAAGGCTTTTGACTATATCATTTGTATCATTACTTAAAGCCATAGATATTCTCTTTCGAGACCATCCAACATATCTTCCAAAAGCATTGAAACCTTCGTTTCAAAACACTTAAAGATGTACCTTTTCAAACATTCAAAACATACCTTTCATAAGCATTGAAACCTTCCTTTTGAAACACTTAAAGATACACCTTTCAAAAACTTAAAACATTCCTTTCGAAAGCATTTAGTTTAAGTAAAAATTTATGGAAGCATAGCTTCGAAACCATTTGAAAGTATCTCTTTCGAAATCATTGGCTTTAACATTAAATATAAGTACTGGGTCAAAGGTTTTTCAAACCAAAAATAAGTTTTCTCTTCTTTAAATTTTCCCAATTCCCAATTATCTTGATGGATATTAAGATACGAATCTTCGTAAACCGGGCTATCTTTGTCTTCTTTAGTGGATCCCTCTTGTTCCTGTTTCGTTTTCTTCGTTTCGTAAGTTGTTTCTACATCGCTTTCTTCCCTTTAACAAAAGCGAAAGCTTTGCTTTCGAAAGCATTAATCTTAAGAAAAAGAATTAAGGAAGAGGATAGCTTTGAAACCATCCTTTTGAAACTATTACCTCCAAAACCATTGATAAAAGTGGCTAGAAGGACCCTTTCCAAAGCATTGAGAAGGCGACTTCAAAGTTAAAAGGCGAAAGCACCCCTTTCAAATACATCGCTTTAAGGCTATGAAGAAAATCGACCTTAACTAATTCAAAAGGTATGAATGCGACATCATGCGTAACGAATAGGTACAAAAGTGACTATCCTTTCGAAAGCTTCTTTTACAATAAAGGTAAGCATCAACAATTTCGAAAGCTCCTTTCTAAAAACAAAGGCAAGTGGTGATTTGTTCGAAGGCATCTTTTTGAACAAAGGTTAGTTGATTGATTCGAAAGCTAATTAGATTGGCTTCAACCCCTTCGAATGCATGCCTTCACCACCATAATTCCTTCCGCCTTTCTCCAATACACTACATATCAATCACTTGATATCGTGTGCATTGGTTACGAATAGGTGCGAAAGGTCTATCTGGGCATGGTGACGGAGGCAAGCTAAGGATGTGGCGAAGGTGTAATTCGAAACAAAACTGACTTTTATGCCTTTCAAAGTAATTCTTTTTTACCTAACTTACCTAATTTGTCCAAATATGATTGGCTGCCAATTCTTTATAAAAATTCTTTTCTAAAAGGTAGCCGAGTTAATCAATTAACAAACTAATTTATTTTAACAAATAAGCCCTTACCCTCAACAAAACATTTAAAACATTTAAGTCCTCTAAATTAAATAATTTAATAAACATAATGAAACATTTAGAAAAAATCCCCAAAAATCACAATTATTCATTATTAATACGTTTCCTAACATATATAAATTTATGGCCCAAAAAGTTACTTAATTGCCTTAAATAATTTAAACCCAAAATTAAATATTTCTTCCACTCAAAATTTATAATGAATCATCCATAACTTGAAATATTATGAGAATTTAAACCCATTTTCAAAATAATTTTCTACATAACATATTCAAACATCTTGGCATTCGAAAATCAATTTGCATGATTTTAACACTAAGATTGAATTATATTATTCCATAAAAATCCTTGTTTAAATTAAACATGGCATAGAATCAAATCATATTATCATTCATCCATCCAAATGGTTTTAAACCTTAAAATCGAATTAGAACATTCAAGAAGACTTATATGAGATGGTTTAGATCATTATTCACCTTGTTTGGATAAGGAACTTGAGATTTGTTCTTCACTTTATCTTCCTAGTTTGAATCTTAGCCTCTATGTTGTTTTTGAGATCATCTTCTCCTAGGGTTATGGCCGACCTTGTTTCTCTTTTGTTTATTTTGTTTATTTATGAAAATGTGAAGGAGAATGAGGTAAGGGGTTTATGGGTTATGGGGTTATGGTATACGGCTATTCCCATATTATCCTCGCCTTATTCTCTTAGGTATTTAGCATAACCATTTTTATATATCCATTTAGTTAAGGCATGCCCCTAATTAGAAATCAAATCTAAATTCTCTTATCACTCTAATCTCTACATTATTCTATTTAATATATCTAATTAAATTTCATGAATAATGTTATTTAAAATTAGGGGTGTTACAGGCTCACCTCCTAAATAATTTCGTCCTCGAAATTCAGCAAGGACTAAATACTAAGCATAGCAATCATCTATAACATCTCTTAACTACCATGCTAGCCTACCTGACTAGGAAACAGTCTATACAAAGTAAATATAGAAAATGCCTTTAAAGCAGATCGGGATAAGTATCTTTAATCCTGTCATCTGTCTCCTAAGTGCAGTCCTTCTCGTTGTCGCTCCACTGAATTTTCACCAACTTGAATGCCTTATTTCTTAACCTCTTCTCATATCTTGCTACAACCCAAACCGGTTGCCTAACAACGGTCAAATCTGGTTCTACTATTATGTCTTCTGATACAGTCGGAGGAATAGTAGTCTCTAGATCATTCCTAACGAAGATGAGGCACAAGAAATACGTTATGGATACCTGCCAAACTGCTTGGCAACTCTACTCTGTATGCGAGCTTTTCGATCCTCTCTTTAATTGGGAATGATCCAACATATCTCGGTGCCAGTTTCCCTGACTATCCAAATCGTACCACACCATTCATATGTGATATTTAATGAAAGCCCCATCTCCAATCGAGAACACTGGATCCATACGCCTTTATCTACGTAACTCTTTTGTCTAGACTAAGCTTCCTTCATCCTACCTCAAAAAACTCAATCTTCTCTGTTGCTTATCTTACCAGTCTAGACCTAAGACTAATCTGTCTCTAGTTTCCAACTAACATGCTGGTGACTTACATGGCCTTCCATACAAAGCTTCGAAAGATGCCATTCCTATTCTAGTCTGATAACTGTTTTTTTAGCAAATCCAACAGGGTTAAATGGCCCCTACCATTTATTTATATTAATAAGCAAACTTACAATATAAATAAGAAAAAAGATACAGAAAGATAAAGCAGAGAACATGAGAGAAATCAGGAAGGAGACTAAGCGAAGACAGGGGGCAAGAGTGGAGGTATCACTGCATTGTAGGCTAATTCCATCTCATCGTTGCATTAGCATCAAAAGGTAATGTAGATATAGTGATCATAGCATGTATTTTCCTACAAAATAGTAAATATATCTGCATTCGATTCGTGATTTTTTGTTCAAATATTCTGATGTTTCTTTCCTTGTATATCACAGTGACCGTCACTTTGAGCATTATCAATGGTTCATATGTCGATTGTTCCTTCCACCTTGTACAACTATATATGTCTATTCATTCATTCATGAAATTCCTTAAAGCTCTACCATATCCTCCTTTGATCTTTATCTTAGAACAAATGAAATATGTAAAATGACATCTGAAAAAGAGATGATGTGTGTCCTCCACTGAAGATGAACAGAATATGCAAGAGGTGGTCATGGATATTCCTCTTAGAGCCAGGTTACCTTGTGTGTGCAAGGCATTTTTAATCACTTTCCAGAGCATATAGTTTTGTTTTTCTTCAACATGTCTATTCCAAACTCTCTTATACCATATGAAGCGGCTCAGTTGTTTCTCCACTGCCAGAGCAGAGTATACCATATGTGTGGAGTGTTCTCTAAGCTTGTCTGTCCATTTGTAGTCTTCAATTTGTAAGAAGCTATAAGGCGTATCATGAAAGGATTCCCACAGATCATTGACGGCTGAGTTGCTAGAGTGAAGAAGAGATATTCTACCATTTGTAATGTAGCTAGTGGCTTTAGCTTGTAATGAAATTCTAGTTTATTGTATGTCATCATATGAGAGAGATCTCTGAAGAATTAAGGCTTTTCTTATCCAAGGAGTGGACCAGAATTTTGACAAGCTGACAAAGGGTAAGATGAGCTATGTATGAGGAAGCAATGTACCATGAATTTTAATCACAGTTTTCCACACCCAGCTCTGAGCTTGTTTGGCATTTGCTAGCCAAATTTCTTCATTCTTCAAGTTGTGTTTAATGCTTTAATTAACCCATATCTGATCTTGTTACTAGGTTTTGGAAGTGTTTTGACAAGGCTGCAACATTCCAGTTCTTCATGTTCTTTATACCCAAGCCACCTTTGTCTTTCGGGATTTTAAGTTTGCTAAAAGCAATAGGAGGCAGTTTCCTAGTATGTATGGTTCCTGACCATAGAAATCTTATGACAGCAGATCTGATCGTAGCTAATAGTTTTGTTGGCAGTAGAAAGGTTATACTCCGGTAGACTACCATGGACAGTATGACGACATTGATTATGACTAGTCCTCCTGGTTGAGATGTGTTGATTTTCCCATCTATTCATTACAACAGTTATTTTTTCATAAAGATAAATACATTGGCCTACTATTATTATTTTGGTTGCTAGAGGAATTCCCAAGTATGCCATGTCAGTGTTTAGAGGTTTCATATTAGTAATTTGCAAGCAGTCAGATATTTGTTGGTTAGGTAATCCAGCAATATAGATGTAGGATTTTTGGGAGTTAGTTTATAGACTAAAGAACTTGTAGAATGAGGCCAAAGTTTGCATGATGTTTTGTAAGGACCGAGGAGTTGGTTTGGTAAATATTAGGAGACCATCAACAAAGGCCAGAGTGGTCACCATTGGGGTTTCTGCATTTTGGATGCAAATCCAAAATTTTCAAATCTACTTACTTCTGTATTGCAAGAGTGAAGGTTTCCATTATCATTATGAATAAGTAGGCAGAGATGGGATCACCTTGTCTTAGACCATTATTACCTTTAAAGTACCTCATAGTGTGTGCATTGAAGACTAGGGTATATCCCACAGTTGAAATGCATTTGTATATCCAGTTTCTGAATTTAGGAGGGAAGTTCATCGTTTCTAGTAAAGTCATGATGGCTATCTAGTTGACAATATCAAAGGCTTTCCATATGTCAATTTTCATCATAGCCCGAGGAGATTCTGTGTTGAGGAGTATCCATTCAAAATCTTGTGTGTCAGCAATACATTATCCAGAATACTTCTATTAGGAAGTAAGGCAGTCTGGCTTAGAGATATAAGAGATTGTAGAGTAGAATTTAGCCTGGAGGCAAGAATTTTTGATATAGACTTGTATACGACATTGCAACATGTTATTGGTCTATATCGTATGACATTGGTTGGGTTGCATATTTTGGGAATAAGGGAAGATTTGTAGAGTTGATAGGGGACAGAATTTTTCCTAGGTTGAAGAATTTGTGTATTGCCTTGTATACACCAGTAGATATGATATCCCGGTAGTTTTCGGAGCTGACAGAGAGTATGACAACTTCCTATCCCGGTCTCTTTAACAACCAACCGTTATTATTACACCGTGGTCATTTCAAAATAGTTTATACTTCAAAACCAAATACAATATCATTTCCAATTCAAATACATATCCTTTTTTCAAATCGTAGCATTTTCAAAGTTATAACACTTTCGAAACTAAAACACTTTGAAATTATAACACTTTCGAAACATAATACTTCCCACTTAACCGATTTAAATACTAAAATAGTGTGTGTGTGTGTGTGTGTGTGTGTGTGTATAATGAAATTGTTTTCCCCCAAATTTCATAAATTAATTCCAAATCAACTCAAAATTCCCAAAATTCAAATTTAAATCAGATCTCAAATCATAATTCTAATTTAGTTTCTAAAATAAACCATTCAAAATTATATCGATTTCAAATCAAATTTGAACCACAAATAAACCATTTCAAAATATATATTTCAAAGCTTTAAATATTCTATAATTTCAAAATTAAATGTGATAATTTAATATATTCATCAAATTTTCCTTAATATTATTTAGCTTTGAAATATTCATATAATAAAACCCAATATCATTTAAATAATCCCAAATTTCAAATAACTGAATATTCCTTCAATTTATTTAAACTTGATATATTCATTTAAATCACCTTAAACCAGAATTAAGTTATAAAACCATATTCTTTTAAAATCTCAATTTCAATAAGTTCCAAATGGATTCTTATTAAATATAATTCTCGATTAAATAAAATTTCAAATCAATTTCAAAACTAACTTCTCAACTCAGTTTATAAAAATCATTATGAACTCTATATTAAAATATAATTTAAATAAATACTTATCCATATTATAATTTAATAAAATCAACTTTATTATTAAACTTATTTTATATCAAACAAATTTTTACGTACCTTAAATCAAGAATTTAACTATATATATATATATATAATAGCACTTATATAATGTCTAAAAATCAATATTTATATAAAAACCATATTTTTCAAAACCATAGAAATCAATTTCAAAATATTTATATAGACCAACTGTGTCTGTATATAATTTTTTATCCTATGGTCAAGTGATACAAATATTTATCATTTCAATCTGCAATTAAAATATATATGGGTATATATCATTTTAACCCGCAATCCCAAATTCAATTCAATGAAAATCGCTTGGGTTTATCGTTTCAACCCATAACGATTTTCTCCTATTCTAAAGTTCATTCGGGTATTTATCATTTGAACCCATAGTGAATTCTATACTAACAGGGAAACTTGCAGAGTGATAACAGATATGAAAATAACATAACATGCATATATCATCAATAAAATAACAAATAATGGTGTCAGATGTCACAGGTGAACAGATAGCATATAATGGCGTATATATAACAATATAGATAACTAGCAGCAGCATATTTCAATTGTCGTTCCAATTGAAATAAAATTTAATAAATATAAAAACGTTAATCGTGAGTGATTGCTTACCTTCCTAGGCTAGAGATGAATAAGAATGAGATGAATTACGAATCCAAGCACGAATCCCAAAATAAAGCTAGATTTGGCGCGAATTCGACGGATAAGGCTGACAACAAGAATCGATGAAAACAAATCGAATCAGTTTGATATAAAAGGAATATATATATATATATATATATATATATATATATAAACTGTTATTATTATTATTATTATTCTTAAAGTCAACAATTTCAAATGGATATAAGTTAACATATTGTACTTTAAGATCCATATATATTATAAAACTAATACTTAAACATAAATAAGACTTACACACATACATATATTTATTAAAACAATTTAACATAAATCTATGTATATGTTATTACAAAATCACTACTTACTTTAAACCACATGGATTTGAAAATCGAAAATAAATTCAAATATTATAGTTTAAAAAGGAATATTTAATAGAATCATATATATATATATATATATATATATATATATATATATATATATTAGGACAGAACCCAAAATATAACTCCATCATATCTACACATACATACCTTTGAAATACATACGGTTTTCTAACAACCTAACTCTATACACAAATTTTTTTGAAATCTGAACACACATTAACACTTGAAACAACCCATACATATATTAAGCATGAATATTTTACAGCATGCAAATCCTTTCAAAAAATATATATTATATTTATACAAATACCACCTTCATCAACTATATATATATACTGCACATATGTATATAAACTGACATACAGTATATAAAACAGTAAACAAATTATACATATATAAATTTTTATATAATTTTTTTATATACCTAATATATACAGGCAGGATATACATCTTAAGTAAATCTATATATATATATATATATATATATATACAATAAAATCTTTTTATAATAAATGGAAACTAACTACAAAAGTTAATATATATGAACAATATATAACAGATATCTTATATCTATTCATTACAGACTATCAACTTTATAAATTCTGTAATACGTTACGTGTATATATATACTCGCATGAAACACATTAGCAGACCCAAAGTAATTATACTTTAAAAAAAACCCAGAACATATTACAATATACAACATAATGACGCCTATATATATCGATATATACAACAACCATGCCTACTTACACGCACACACTGTAACATCATATAAATATCATTATAATTATATACGTATAACAAATCATACATATGGCAACAAGTACTAAATAAATTCATATACTATAAAAGTACAATGATAACGTATACGTATGCAACATATTTACAATAGATTATAACACTGAACCAGATTATATTAAAATCCATGCACCTATATATATACTACTGTAAGCACACATATACTGCAATTATATGTATATCAGTACAACATATTATATGAAAAAATCCTATACAAACTTTACAGATTTATATATATTAACTTTCGAATATAAGATGAAGCAAGAAGGCAGGATGAAGGCGGATCCGGGGAGACGAATCAAGGTGCTATGGCACGGAGGCTTCGACCATGGAGAGGTTGGAAAGGAGAAGTTGGCACCGGCATTTGTGGCCGTGGCCGATGCTGCGTGTAGAGAGAGAGATGCGGGCCTATCCTGAAGAGAGAGGAGGAGCAGATTGGTTGGAGGTTAGAACTAATGTCGACGTGGCAAGAGGAGGTTGAATGTTTGGTGGAAGCAAGGCTTCCCGAGCCTAGGCGAGCGCGAGGGTGTGTGTTAGATTCACTGGCGAAGAGGATGGCTGGAGAGAGAGCGGGGTGGAGGAGAGAGAGCGGCTCTTGTGGTTGAGGAGATCTGGGCAGAGGGTCTTAGAATCGTATACAGGCTTCTGTAAATAAAATAAATAGAGAGGAGAGGAAAAAGAGATTCAATTGAATGAATTTATATATAAGTAAAGTAATTTGAACGGTTCAGCTCTTATTAAGGTGAAATTATTGAAGCAGCGTGGAAAGGGAAATGACAACAGTCTCAAGTGATACAGCTGGAAATTTTTTAAAGAAATTTATTTCCGTAGCCATGGTTCAAATTTGAAAGCAAGAAAATCAAAAATCATGAATTTCGGTACCAGTACGACACACATTTCAATTGTTTCTGTCGCGTTCCGGACCTCAAAACACCCAAATAAATATACTACGGAGATCAGCACGACAAGACGAACAGAACGATACATAATATCAGTGGTATGATCATCCGAACAAAAGTCGATAATCAGTACCGATATACGCTGCTATTCCGTACGGGAAAATCCAAACGGAGCTAGAAACGTCCGAATTTTGCGAAACAATTTCGCAGTCTGATTCAGATTGTTCTAAATAAATTTTCTCATGTTGACATATTTATGTTTCGAAAATCTTTTAAATTTGACAGTTATTAACTGAGTTAAATTGAAATAGAATTACATAATAAAATAAACTTCCATTTTATCAGATGAAAATTACCATTTGCTACGTCAAAATAGACGTATTTCAAATATTAAATTTATATTTCAAATTTCATAAAATTCAACTAAATATATTAATAAAACAAATAAAATTATTAAAAATTTACGGGTCATTACACTTTCCCCCACTCAAAATTTTTTGTCCCCGAAAAGGAACGAGGTAGGAGAACAGAAACTACCAGAAAGAAAAATACATTTGGAATACAAAGAAAACAATTAATTTAAACCATATAAATTGCAATTTAAATTAATTAATATTTAATAATTGAATTTGAATTCTAGGTATTCATTAAGTTGATTTTATTTCAATTTATGTGTAGGATCGATTTCACCCTAGTGGGGGATGAATAGGGTAATGGTGTTAATTATAAAAATTAATCGCGGAAGCTTATAAAATAATTTCAACACAGATCTCAGAATATTAGCAGCACGGAAATAAATAGCAGAATAATAAAATGTAGAAATAGAACGACACATAATTTACCCAGCTTTAGCAAAACCCTGCCTACGTGCTGCCCCCAAGGTTTCTACTAGAAATTAAGTAGTCACACGCTTACACACGTAAACTCGCGACACCCGCTACTGACTAAACTAACTCTACGCTCAAAACCCTATCACAACTCAGCCACTGAGTTGCGAATTCTCAAACTATGCCACGTAGTTTGTCCCCTGGTCACACGACTAGAAATTTAAACGGTTTAAAAAGAAATTACAAATTAAAAACAATTTAAAAACAAATTAAAAATTAAAAGACCCTATTTTTAAACTATTTAACCCTTAATGTAAACTAGGCCAGCCCAATTGGTTGACTTCCTTAATCTTTCGTAAAACCGTATCTTTTTATTATCTTTGGCCGACTCCTTCTCTTTTCTGATAAAATCAATGGCTGTTTTGAAAAATTGCTTTTGCGAGATTTGACTTAGGGCTTCGGCCCTTTTTGAATTCGATTAGGCTTCGCCCCTTTTATTCCTTTAAGGGAATCGGTCTTGGGATTTAATGCTTCGGTCTTGTGAAATTAGGGCTTGGGCTTTTCGTGAAATTGAATTAGGGCTTTGTTCCTTCTTCGTTCCAATTTAGGGTTTTTGATTTAAATTGAAGTGCTGCTTCGAGTTGTTCAATCGAAACAGATGATTTAATTCGATGCTTGCTTGTTCTATCAGATGTTACTTTGAATTGCAGACAACTACTTCAATTTTTCAAGTTCGGTTGAATGATATGGTATGTGATTTCCTTTTTGTTTGTTCTTGTTTATATGCTCGAACTTGACTGTCATGCCGATGATGATTATGTGGGTTTATATATGGATTCGTTCTCCTTTGTTTGCGTTCATCTGATTTGTTCAACAGTTTGCTTCAGCCGTTCGATATTGTTTTGATGCTGGTGATTTCTTTGACTTAATCAAATTCGTATACTTGGTTGACATGGTTTCAATTTTGAGCTATTCAATATCCTTGGCCATCACGGTTTGATTTTCATTTGGTCAATTTCTTGTTTTCCACGGCTCACCTCGATTACGAAATCGCTGGTATTTAAATTTATGTAGTCTTCGGCTTTGACTTTGTATATGCTATTACATGACTTCGGTATGAAATTGATGTTTATCACTTGACTTCGAGTTTTGTAACTCTGTTGCTTCAACATACTGTTGTGTTACAATATGTGTATTCATGTTTACTTGAGTCTTGCAGCATTGAAACTGTACTGGTGCAATTTTGATGTTCATCTTTGTTGTATACATGTTGCTTGATTTTCCTGTAGCATAAAAATCTCTGTTTCATTCTGGAAAAGCATTATACTTTATTTGTTGCACTTTCTCGATCCATTTCAATGTTGTTGGCCTTGGTATATTTGTTTGCACTGCTTCTCAGTTTTTCTTCTGCACTATGCCTTGTTCTTGGTCATAGCTGGACTTGTTGCCTGTAGTTGTCATACTCATGTACACTTTGGTCGGTTGACTGTTGCTTGATATGTTGGTTCGGTATATGTATGTTGCCACTTGGGCTTGTAGTTGAATGTCAGTTGTATCAGTCCTTGGTGCAGTTGATTTGTAGTCTCTGGTTCTTTGTTATTTATGTTTTCAGCTTGCACATATACTGTTTAATGTGCTTGTTCCTTCTGTAGCATGCATATAGCCATACTATTGCAGTCTTGTACATGTATTATTAGCTTGTCCCTTGTGACTTGTTTGCATTGTTGATGCTATCATGTTGAATTGTGAACTTTTGTGTTGGTTTGGACTTGCAGTTAAGTTGAGTTGCAGACTTCATGATGCCTTGTCACTGTTGTTGCATTGAGTTGAGTCATGATTGCAGTGACTTGACCTTTGCATTTTGTTTATTTTTCGAAATTTCACCTGAGTTGAATCCAGCTTAAGCTGGGATTTGACCTTATGCTGAGAGTTGTGACATTTTTTTTATTGCACTTGAGTTGAATCCGATAATTTAGGTTTGACCTGTGCTTACCTGTCCCTGTAAATTTATCAAGTGTATATATATCGGTGTGCACGGCCTTATGGCGTATACAGTGATACACTGTGTATGTCACAAGCTGTTCGTATATGATGAATTCAAAGTTAAATGATGACGAACAACCCAAATAACTGAGGCAAATATTATTTTCAAAAATTCACATTTTATTTTATACTGCAAAAATATTTCCTTTTCAATTTTACTGCGTCAATATTTATTTTTGCAGATTGCTCAAATGCTGGATTCAGTTTGAAGTGAAGTTGAAGATAAGATACGAGTGTGAGTGATATGTAGTGAGGTCAACTGTAAATGTAAAATTGTGATGAAATAGAGTTTGTATCAAAGTTGTATAGTGAATAGTGAGAGCTTGAATTTGTACTATTCAAAATTGTAATAAATATTTGTTTGAATAAAATTTCCGTTTGAATTTAAATTCTGTGTTATTTAATTTTATTCAATAAATATTTATTTAATCTGTGAAAAATAAAATAGTACATTACCAAATACATTTACACTAATATATATTTATATGTTTATTATCATTAAACAAAAATCATATAATCGCATATTCAACAATCTCCCCCTTTTGATGATAACAAACATATATTTAAGATTTTGAATATGTTAAATGTATTTGTTTATGGATATGCTCTAATTGCTCCCCCTATTTAAATGCTTCCTCTCTACACAAAGCTCCCCCTACATATATGCATACAATTAAAAATATGCAAATGAGCCTAGACGTAAATGGAAAATATTTGACCGTTTGCTTGATTTTATTTGACAAAATCTTAACTTTTCTCTCACCCTTTTGTTATCAGCAAAAGAATTATGGTGTTAGAGAAAATAGAAATAAAGTGATTGATATTAATCCATCATTAAAACTCAATCAAATATAAATATTAATTTAAAAAAAAAAATCAAACAAGAATCATAAATATTTTGTTAGGCGCATATTCCACTTTCAGAATGATGGGAATGGTATCATCATATAAAACCATACAGTTGTGTAATATCTACTAACCATGCATAACCGTTAGGACTTTTAAATGAGATTAGTAGTATTCTAATTTTATTTTAAAAAAATGAATTCAAGTATCTTCTAATCACTCATAACCGTGAGGACTTTTAAATGGGGTTAGAATCAACTTGTTTATTATCAACTTTTGATATGCGTCCATACATGCATAACTGTGAGGACTTTTAAATGAGCATGGAAGCACATAACAAATTCCAAGTAATTCACCCATGCATAACCGTGAAGACTTTTAAATGAGAGTGAATACTTTGGTATTTTTTTACTATATAAATTTTTCTATTATTTTAAATTGTAAAATGAAAAACGAATGATTATATAGAATTTTGATGAGTGATGGTCGTTAGAAATATGATAGAGATGGTCATGGAATTTTTACCAACAAAAAGTTTTATAACTCTTGTTTAAATTTCTAAAGAAATTTACCAATTATACCGTCTCGAGTTATAATGTATGATTAATATTAACACTCATCACTTTTTCAATCACTATTCATCTTTTCGATAGTCATTAGGGAGTCAGATTAGTCAAAGTAGTCATTTAAAAATCAAATTCAAAAATAATTATGAAATCAATTTTTCAAAATGACTAATCTGAAAATATGGTCAAAAATGATTTTCTCGAAGGGGTTTTATAAGAAAATTTTCTGCTATTTGAAAATTATTTGAAAGGAAAAATATGCAGATATTTTCTTTAAAAAAAACGATGCAGTTACTAAATGTCTCAGAAAATCACGTTTCACTAGTAATTTATCTATCAACTAGATTACCAGTGTAATCTACGTCTGAATTTCTCTTTCACTCAAAATTATCACTAATTGAATTTGATAGACCAGACCATGAAGTGTGTAACATAAAAATTTCAAACTCAACTTTAACAGCAATTTAAATGACATTCTCTTGAATTTGAATTGAAGCTGTGTAGATAATCAGAAAACCGTGAATATAGAGTTAGTCGTATTATAACCAAATGTATTATTATCCAACAAAACACTATTTTTAATCCAAACTAATATATTCAAAGAATCTAGAGATTTTTATAGTGTTTTTGGCATAAGAATATAATTGGCCAACTATTTTGAATAAGTCAGAATCAAAATCATCATTATTTCATCATCTTCATTATTGGCTGATTTAATTCGGAATATGGTGCAGATTATCACATTTAATATATCGTTCAAAATATACCATTACCTGTTTTATCTTTACGATATTTTTCGTTGTTGTCTATTGTGATTCTGTCACCTTTATACTAGGCTAAGGAACTTTGCTTTGTTGCTCGTTGTGTCCTCGAAACAGCCAAAATCCAGAAAACACTATTGTTGTTCCTTAGCCTGCCACCACACCTACACGGGAAAAAATTTATGTGACCTATTTATTTTTATAGGTCCATGGTTGTTAGTGGCAGAATATTTAGAAAAATAATTTTGTGGAGACCCAAAACTATTTATAATTGTTCCCTTCGGCATCCAAACTTGTTTTAACTTTGAGAGATTTTATATTTGTGCCTTTTGAAACCCAAATCGGTATAGTTTTCACATGTTTGGGTCTATACCAACAACTATTTTGAGCGTGTCCATATTTTCTACAAATCGTGCACATAGAATTAACTTGATTAATATTTCTTTCAACATTTTCAGAATGATTATATCCAAGTCCTTATCTTACCGTATTAACAGTTTGCTTTCCTAATAGCATATTCAACAATTTTTCACTTTTTGAAAATTTATCTAAAGTCGTTGACAATTGTTGGACTTATGTTTTGAGAGACTCATTTTCTTTAACAATTGTGTGCACTTTTTAACAGAATTCTCTCTTCTACTATTTTCATTCTCTTTTAAAATCAGAATTTCATTTTCAAACGATTTCATTTTAATTTCTGATTTTTTAATTTCTTCATCAAATGTTGGACACTTATCACATTTAGGGATCCTACTTTGATAGGTTTTAACTAATTGGTCAAGTTGTTCATTTAATTCTATCAAAGTGTCTTTTTATGATTAAAGTTTAGCGTATTTTTCCCTAAGTCGTTCAAAACAGCCATTTACTTCGTGGAAATAAATAAGTAATTCAGAGTGAGTAAGTTTTGATACCTCGCTTGACTCGTCATCGTCGCTATCGGTTATATTCCCATGAAGGCACACATCTTCTTTCTCACTTTCACTGCTATCGCTTTTATTCCACGTGGCTGCAAAACATCTTCTTTTTTATTTCTTTTCTTTGTCGAGTTGAAATCGGGGATAATTAGGCTTGATATCACCTGGTTTGTTGCAAATGATCCCGTGTTCTTCCGAGTTGTCTAGTGCTTTGATTATTCTGCTTTTTAATTTTTGATTTAGAGATGGATTTCCGTATTTGTGGTTCCATCTTTTGAATTTCTTCATTATTAATGCCAGCTCAGCTGCTCCATCATCATCATCCTCATCACAACTGCTTTTTACAAATCCTGTTAAGCACATTTCTTTAACTGAGTCGGTTGTGGATGATTTCTCATTGCTGTTGACTTTTGCACCATATATTGCATCGAAAGTATTCCAGATTTCCTGTGCAATTTCACAATGAGAGATGAAATTAAAATTATCTTGATTAATATGTGAATATAATATATGCATAGCAAGAGCATTAACCGAGATAATTTTATCGTCATTTATATCACACCCATTTTCAATAATATTCCAACATTTAATATTAATAGATTTTAAATAAAATTCCATTTTCAATTTCCAATTCAAAAAAATCTGTTCCATCAAAAATAGGAGGAATAATATTGGAACGACCCTCAACAAAAGTAGCCATTTTAAAAATTCAAATTTTTAAAACAAGAATTGGTTTTTGAAAAATCAAAATTTTAAATCAAAATTGGCTTTTGTTCCTAGCTCTGATATCACCTGTAGGATCGATTTCACCCTAGAGGGGGGGGGTGAATAGGGTGATGGTGTTAATTATAAAAATTAATTGCGAAAGCTTATAAAATAATTTCAACACAGATCTCAGAATATTAGCAGCACGGAAATAAATAGCAGAATAATAAAATGCAGAAATAGAACGACACAGAATTTACCCAGCTTCAGCAAAACCCTGCCTACGTGCTGCCCCCAAGGTTTCTACTAGAAATTAAGTAGTCACACGCTTACACACGTAAACTCGCGACACCCGCTACTGACTTACCTAACTCTACGCTCGAAACTCTGCCACAACTCAGCCACTGATTTGCGAATTCTCAAACTACGCCACGTAGTTTGTCCCTTAGTCACACGACTAGAAATTTAAACGGTTTAAAAAGAAATTACAAATTAAAAACAATTTAAAAATAAAAAACCCTATTTTTAAACTATTTAACCCTTAATGTAAACTAGGTCGGCCCAATTGGTTGACTTCCTTAATCTTTCGTAAAACCGTATCTTTTTATTATCTTTGGCCGACTCCTTCTCTTCTCTGATAAAATCAATGGCTGCTGTGAAAAATTGCTTTCGCGAGATTTGACTTAGGGCTTCGGCCCTTTTTGAATTCGATTAGGCTTCCCCCTTTTTATTCCTTTAAGGGAACCGGTCTTGGGATTTAATGCTTCGGTCTTGTGAAATTAGGGCTTCGGCTTTTCGTGAAATTGAATTAGGGCGTTGTTCCTTCTTCGTTCCAATTTAGGGTTTTTGATTTAAATTGAAGCAATGCTTCGAGTTGTTCGATCGAAACAGATGATTTAATTCGATGCTTGCTTGTTCGATCAGATATTACTTTGAATTGCAGACAGCTACTTCAATTTTTCAAGTTCGGTTGAATGATATGGTATGTGATTTCCTTTTTGTTTATTCTTGTTTATATGCTCGAACTTGATTGCTATGCCGATGATGATTCTTGGGTTTATATATGGATTCGTTCTCCTTTGTTTGCGTTCATCTGATTTGTTCAACAATTTGCTTCGGCCGTTCGATATTGTTTTGATGCTGATGATTTCTTTGACTTAATCAAATTCGTATACTTGGTTGACACGGTTTCAATTTTGAGCTGTTCAATATCCTTGGCCATCACGGTTTGATTTTCATTTGGTCAATTTCTTGTTTCCCACGGCTCACCTCAATTTCGAAATTTGCTGGTATTTAAATTTATGTAGACTTCGGCTTTGACTTTGTATATGCTATTCCATGACTTCGGTATGAACTTGATGTTTATCACTTGACTTTGAGTTTTGTAACTCTGTTGCTTCAACATACTGCTGTGTCATAATATATGTGTATTCACGTTTACTTGAGTCTTGCAGCATTGAAACTATACTGGTGCAATTTTGATGTTCATCTTTGTTGTATACATGTTGCTTGATTTTCTTGTAGCATAAAAATCTCTGTTTCGTTCTGGAAAAGCATTATACTTTATTTGTTTCACTTGCTCGATCCATTTCAATGTTGTTGGCCTTAGTATATTTGTTTGCACTGCTTCTCAGTTTTGCTTCTTCACTGTGCCTTGTTCTTGGTGGTAGCTGGACTTGTTGCATGTAGTTGTCATACTCATGTACACTTTGGCCGGTTGACTGTTGCTTGATATGTTGGTTCGGTATATGTATGTTGCCACTTGGGCTTGTAGTTGAATGTCAGTTGTATCAGTCCTTGGTGCAGTTGATTTGTAGTCTCTGGTTCTTTGTTATTTATGTTTTCATCTTGCACATATCTTGTTTAATGTGCTTGTTCCTTCTATAGCATGCATATGGCCATACTATTGCAGTCTTGAACATGTATTATTAGCTTGTCCCTTGTGACTTGTTTGCATTGTTGATGCTATCATGTTGAATTGTGGACTTTTGTGTTGGTTTGGACTTGCAGTTAAGTTGAGTTGCAGACTTCATGATGCCTTGTCACTGTTGTTGCATTGAGTTGAGTCATGATTGCAGTGACTTGACCTTTGCATTTTGTTTATTTTTCAAAATTTCACCTGAGTTGAATCTAGCTTAAGCTCGGATTAGACCTTGTGCTGAGAGTTGTGACATTTATTTTATTGCACTTGAGTTGAATCCGATAATTTGGGTTTGACCTGTGCTTACCTGTCCCTGTAAATTTATCAAGTGGATATATATCGGTGTGCACGGCCTTATGGCATATACATTGATACACTGTGTATGTCACAAGCTGTTCGTGTATGATGAATTCAAAGTTAAATGATGACGAACAACCCAAATAGCTGAGGCAAATATTATTTTCAAAATTCACTTTTTGTTTTATACTGCAAAAAATATTTCCTTTTCAATTTTACTGCGCCAATATTTATTTTTACAGATTGCTTAGATGCTGGATTTAGTTTGAAGTGAAGTTGAAGATAAGATACGAGTGTGAGTGATATGTAGTGAGGTCAACTGTAAATGTAAAATTGTGATGTAATTGAATTTGTGTCAAAGTTGTATAGTGAATAGTGAGAGCTTGAATTTGTACTATTCAAAATTGTAATAAATATTTGTTTTAATAAAATTTATGTTTGAATTCAAATTCTGTGTTATTTAATTTTATTCAGCAAATATTTATTTAATCTGTGAAAAATGAAATAGTACATTACCAAATACATTTACACGAATATATATATTTATATGTTTATTATCATCAAACAAAAAATCATATAATCGCATATTCAACTTATTAATATTTGATACAGAAGATTTCTTTCAAATAAACTTTTTTCATTTAATTTTTCTCATTTACTATTCAATTAACTTATTATTCTATTTATCTCTATTAACATTTTTGTAATCAAAAATTAAGTGTATAACATTTATTATAAACACTAAATTTTATTTATAAAACGTTTTATATTGCGTATTATCCAATTACATATTAAACTTCTGAATCATTTAGGTAAGTTATATTAGAATGAAATTGAATATTATACAAGTAAGTTTTTTCCCAATTCAATTATTTCAAGTTTAAATATTAATTCAAAATTTTGATTTCATTTTATAATTGAAAACATTCTTAACATAAGATTAAGAATTTAAATTTCCGATTTCATTTCAAACTATATATATTATATATCAAATCAAATTATAATCATATACTTATATATATTATAAATCAAGCCATACTTTAGAAATTTAAATCAATTTAATTTCCAAAACAAAGTGTAGCAAGGCTACAGAATGGTCTCTCCACTCTGAAACTCGAAAATGAATATCGATGATGCGACAGTCATCACCAAAATTATTTTCCAGCGACAAAATAGCAGAGCACTGATTTAAACATTTAAAAATTCTTTGAAACGATTTCTATTTGAAAATATTTTAAATACTATACAATTTAAAACTCAAAAAATCCAAGTTTGAAATCACCGGAAATCAAATTCTCAAATTCCTAATTTTAAATTCATTTTAAATTCTAAATCAAATTATAACCAAGTTTTATAAATTCATTTATTTATATTATGCAATAGTCAATGGTTTACAAAACAATAAATGAAAATCAAATATTATCATTTCTGACAACAAATTCATTAACAATTTAATTTTAGAAAAATTTATACTTATATATAATATAATCATACAAAATTATTTCATTTTGAAAACAATTGTGTCAGTTTGTTCTGTTCAAGTGTTTTGGCAATCCTATCGATAGCGTTGATCATACGAATCGACCGAAAATCCAAATCAACATCAATAATTCAAACAACACAATATAAAACATTTTTATATTAATTTACAAATACACTCCCTCGCTCAACGATATAAGGATGGATTTCAAAGCAAGGATAGGGATTCAAATTTAATGGACTCAAATCAAAGCGAATTTTGTTCGAAACAGAGATAAGGTGATTAAATAACAAAATAGGAAGATGGATAAGCTTATTAGATCGCGGGCAACCTTAACCGGATCAACCGTGACTTCAAGGATGAAATCGATGTAGAATTCCGAGGTAAATCGACATCCGATTACAAAAGATAGAATTCATGCATGACAAGAGAAATCAGCATCTAAACCGAGGATATATATAAATTTATGGTGAATTAATGCCTGTTGTAAAGGAGTTTCACCCCTTTATAATCATTCAAAGATTGGCGAGACCGTCGATTTATTATAGAGATTATTCCAAGTGGAGTTATGGGATACTCCAAAATATGAATAGGGAGAGATAAGGATGGATTTTGGAACCGCAGGGATCGTTCCAAAGTTCAAAGGAAATTGAGTCAAAAGAAAGAGATTCAAGCTCAAAAAAAAGTGATTCTGTAAATAAATTTACCATATATGCTAAGTTTGCCTAGAGAAAAAGCTATGATACCAATTGTAACGACCCGATATTTTCAACCATTCGCATCCAAACATGCCGAAATTGAATTACTTAAAATATCAAGTTGTAAATTTATATTTGGAAAAACTCAACATATACAATAAATAAATAATCATAGAATCACAAACAAAGAGTAATATAACAATATGCAGTGGAAATAGAAGAATAGTAGTTCATGAAGCTACTATATATATATCAGAGTTAAATAAGATACAACAGATTCTCAAATAAAATAGTCAAATACAAGATCAGAATACATCACTGGAATCAACTGAATAACTGCAAGCTGAAAGATGTAGATGGATCTCCAAACGAAGCTCCAGCTCCTAAGGTGAGTCTCAAAAGCTGTATCACTCAGTCTGACCCGAGCATAAAGCAAAACACAAACACTCGAGTCAGGATTAACATTCTTATATCAATAAATCCAACTCAAGTGAAATAACAACTGAAATACAAGTAACTCAAAGGATGTTTGGGATAATCATCCTCTAAGGATCCGTTAAACTATCTACTATGTAGTAATATACGCTATTACAATAGTTTCTAAAGTAAAGTGTAATATATTTGAAAATAACATTAAGGCTTTACATTTTCCACCTTAACACATTTTATATATTCCCACAGTCTATACAGTACCGTAATCTCCCCCGTACTGGGCGTCGTTAGAGGGCACTCCATATGTATGGTACAAAACAAAATCGTACAATGCGTGCTAGGGTAGGTGACAAGGCACAACTAGGCAGTGTCAGGGTAGATATACCAATTACGCTTCCGGACCGGTGGTAACGCATAGTAGCCACTACCGCCCACCTCGAGCCACACTCCCAAAAATCAAAGGTGCATCCAGTCAATCACAAAGTAATAGAATGGTACCCAAGAAATGTGTCCAATAAGAGGAGCCACCTCATTAGTTTGTCCATCGCTCTTGTTTAAGCCACCTTATGCGAACTCACGGGAGTTGGGTCCACGTACATACCTCAATAGAACGTCGCCACCATCCTACTTCATTATAGAATCTCCATCGCGTACAAGGTTGTTAAAGTGGTTTTCGAAATTGGCAGAGAGTATGAAAACATCCGATCCCAGTCTCTTTAACAACCAACCGTTATTATTACGCCGTGGTTATTTCAAAATAGTTTATACTTCAAAACCAAAATATCATTTCCATTTCAAAACCAAATACAATATCACTTCCACTTCAAATATATATTCATTTTTCGAATCGTAGCATTTTCAAAGTTATAACACTTTCGAAACCAAAACACTTTGAAATTATAACACTTTCGAAACATAATACTTTGAAATCATAATACTTCCCACTTAACTTATTTAAATATTAAAATAGTCTATATATATATAATGAAATTGCTTTACCCCAAATTTCACAAATTAATTCCAGATCAACTCGAATTCCCAAAATTCAACTTTAAATCAGATCTCAAATCATAAATTCCAATTTAGTTTCTGAAATAAACCATTTAAAATTATATCGATTTCAAATGCAGATTTGAACCACAAATAAACCATTTCGAAATATATATTTCAAAGCTTTAAATATTCTATAATTTCAAAACTAAATGTGATAATTTAATATATTCATCAAATTTTCCTTAATATTTTTTAGCTTTGAAATATTCACATAATAAAATCCAATATCATTTAAATAATCCTAAATTTCAAATAATTGAATATTCCTTCAATTTATTTAAACTTGATATATTCATCTAAATCACCTTAAAGAAGAATTAAGTTATAAAACCATATTCTTTTAAAATCTCAATTTTAATAAATTGCACATGAATTCTTATTAAATATAATTCTTAAGTAAATAAAATTTCAAATTAATTTCAAAACTAACTTCTCAACTTAGTTTATAAAAATCATTATAAACACTATATTGAAATATAATTTAAATAAATACCATATTATATTTTAATAAAACCAACTTTATTATTAAAATTATTTTATATCAAACAAATTTATACATAGCTTAAATCAAGAATTTAATTATATATAATAGCACTTATATAATGTCTAAAAATCAATATTTATCTAAAAATCATATTTTTCAAAACCATAGAAATCAATTTCAAAATATTTATATATAGACCAGCGGTGTCTGTATATATAATTTTCTATCCTATGGTCAAGTGATACGGATATTTATCATTTCAATCCGCAATTTAAATATATACGGGTATACATCATTTCAACCCGCAATCCAAAATTCAATTCAATGAAAATCGCTTGGGTTTATCATTTCAACCCATAACGATTTTCTCCTATTCTAAAGTCCGTTCGGGTATGTATCATTTCAACCCATAGTGAATTCTATACTAACAGGGAACTTATAGAGTGATAACAGATATAAAAATAACATAACAGACATATATCATCAATAAAATAACAGATAACAGTGTCAGATGTCACCGGTGAACAGATAACATATAATAGCATATATATATATATATATATATATATATATAACAATGTAGATAACTAAAAGCAGCATATTTCAATTGTCGTTCCAATTGAAATCAAATTTAATAAATATAAGAACGTTAATCGTGAGTGATTACTCACCTTTCGAGGCTAGAGATGAAAGAGAATGAGATGAGTTATGAATCCAAGCACAAATTCCTAAATAAAGCTAGATTTGGCACGAATTCGATGGATAATGCTGATAGCAAGAATCGATGAAAACAAATCGAATCAGTTTGATATAAATGGAATATATATAAACTGTTATTATTATTATTATTATTATTATTATTATTATTACTACTATTATTCTTAAAGTCAACAATTTCGAACGGATATAAGCTAACATATTGTACTTTAAGATCCATATATATTATAAAACTAATATTTAAACATAAATACGACTTACATACATACATACATACATATATACATACATACATACAACATATATATATTAATTAAAACATATTAACATAAATCTATTCATACGTTATTAAAAAATCACTACTTACTTTAAAACACATAGATTTGAAAATCAAAATTCAAATATTATAGTTTAAAAACGAATATTCAAAAGAATCAATGTATATATGCCAAAGTAAAATTATATATATATATATATATATATATATATATATATTTCAGGACAGAACCCAAAATACAACTCCATCATATCTAAACATAAAAACCTTTGAAATACATACGGTTTTCTAACAACCTAACTTTATACATATATTTTTTTGAAATCTGAATACACATTAACACTTGAAACAACCCATCATATATAAGGCATGAATGTTTTATGAAAATCCTTTCTAAAAATATATATTATATTTATACAAATACCACCTTCATCAACTATATATATATACTACACATATGTATATAAACTGACATACAGTATATAGAAAAGTAAACAAAATATACATACATAAATCTTTATATAAACAAAATTTATATTCCTAATATATACAGGCAGAATATACAGCTTAAGTAAGTAAATAAATAAATAAATATATATATAAATACAACAAAACCTTTTTATAATAAATGGAAACTAACTACAAAGTTAATATATATGAACAATATATAACAGATATCTTATATCTATTCATTACAAACTGTCAACTTTATAAATTCTATAATACGTTACATATATATATATATATATATATATATATATATATATATATATATATACTCGCATAAAACACATTAGCAGACCCAAAGTTATTATACTTTTTTTTTAAACAAACCGAACATATTACAATATACAACATAATAACACCTATATATATCAATATATACAACAACCATGCTTACTTATATATACACACACACACACACTCTGTAACATCATTATAATTATATATGTATAACAAGTCATACATATGGCAACAAGTACTAAATAAATTCATAAACTATAAAAGTATAATGATAACATATATGTACGCAACATATTTACAATAGATTATAACACTGAACCAGATTATATTAAAATCCATGCACCTATATATATACTACTGTACACACACATATACTACAATTATATGTATATCAGTACAACATATTATATATAAAAAAATACTATACAAACTTTATAGATTAAAGATGAAGCAAGGAGGGAGGATGAAGGTGGATCCGGGGAGACGAATCAGGGTGGTATGACACGAAGGCTTCCGCCACGGAGGGGTTGGAAGGGAGAAGTTGGCACCGGTGTTTGTGGTCGTGGCCGATGCTGCGTGTAGAGAGAGATGCGGGACTATCCGTGAAGAGAGAGGAGCAGACTAGTTGGAGGTTGGAATTGATGTCGACGTGGAAGGAGGAGGTTGAATGTTTGGTGGAAGCAAGGCTGCCCGAGCCTGGGTGAGCGCGAGGGTGTGCGTTAGATTCACTGGCGAAAAGGATGACTGGAGAGAGAGCGGGGCGGAGGAGAGAAAGTGGCTCTTGTGGTTGAGGAGATTTGGGCAGAGGGTCTTAGAATCGTATACATGCTTTTAAAAATAAAATAAATAGAGAGGAGAGGAAAAAGCAGATTCAATTGAACGAATTTGTATATAAGTAAAGTAATTTGAACGGTTCAGCTCTTATTCAGGTGAAATTATTGAAGTAGTGTGGAAAGGGAAATGGCAATGGTCTCAAGTGATACAACTGGAAATTTTTTAAAGCAATTTATTACCGTATCCACGGTTCAAATTTGAAAGCAAGAAAATCAAAAGCCACGAATTTCGGTACCAGCACGACGCACATTTCAATTGTTTCTGTCACGTACCGGACCTCAAAACACCCAAATAAATATACTGTGGAGATCAGCATGACGAGATGAACAGAACGATGTACAAATATCAGTGGTACGATCATCCGAACAAAAGTTGACAATCAATACCGATTTACGCTGCTATTTCATATGGAAAAATCCAAACGGAGCTAGAAACATCCAAATTTTGCAAAATGAATTTCGCAATCTTATTCGGAGTGTTCTAAATAAATTTTCTCATGTTGACATATTTAGGTTTCGGAAAACTTTTAAATTCAACAGTTATTAACTGATTTAAATCGAAATAGAATTATACAATAAAATAAACTTCCATATTATCAGATGAAAATTTACCATTTACTACGTTATGACAGTCGTATTTCAAATATTAAATTTTTATTTCAAATTTTTATTAATTAAAATTTCACAAAATTCAATTAAATTTATTAATAAAACAAATAAAATTATTAAAAATTTACGGGTCGTTATACTCTCCTCCACTCAAAACTTTTCACCCCCAAAAAGAAACAAGATAGGAGAACAGAAACAACCAGAAAGAAAAATACATTTGGAATACAAAGAAAACAATTAATTTAAACCATATAAATTGCAACATAAATTAATTAATATCCAACAATTGAATTTAAATTCAAGGTATTACATTAAGTTGATTTTATTTCAATTTATTAATATTTGATACAAAAGATTTCTTTCAAATAATTTTTTTAATTTAATTTGCCTCATTAACTATTCAATCAACTTATTATTCTATTTATCTCGATTAACATTTTTATAATCAAGAATTAAGTGTATAACATTTATTATAAACACTAAATTTTATTTATAAAACATTTTATATTGAATATTATCCAATTACATATTAAACTTCAGAATCATTTAGGTAAGTTATATTAGAATGAAATTGAATATTATGCAAGTAAATTTTTTCCCAATTAAATTATTTCAAGTTTAAATATTAATTCAAAAATTTAGATTTCATTTTATAATTATAAACATTCTTAACATAAGATTTAGAATTTAAATTTTCGATTTCATTTCAAACTATATATATTATATCAAATCAAATTATAATCATATACTTGTATATATTATAAATCAAGCCACACTTTAGAAATTTAAATCAATTTAATTTCCAAAACAAAGTGTAGCAAGGCTACAGAATGGTCTTTCCACTCTGAAACTCAAAAATGAATGTCAATGATGCTGCAGTCATGACCGAAATTATTTTCCAGCGACAAAATAGGAGAGCACTGATTTAAACATTTAAAAATTCTTTGAAACGACTTCTATTTGAAAATAGTTTAAATACTATGCACTTTAAAACTCAAAAAAATACAAGTTTGAAATCACTGGAAATTAAATTCTCAAATTCCTGATTTTAAATTCATTTTAAATTCTAAATCAAATTATAACCAAGTTTTACAAATTCATTTATTTATATTATGCAATATTCAATGGTTTACAAAACAATAAATGAAAATCAAATATTATCATTTCTGACAATAAATTCATTAACAATTTAATTTTAGAAAAATTTATACTTATATTTAATATAATCATACAAAATTATTTCATTTTGAAAACAATTGTGTCAGTTTGTTTTGTTCAATTGTTTAAGAAATCCTATCGATAGCGTTGATCAGACGAATCGATCGAAAATCCAAATCAACATCAATAATTCAAACAATGCTATATAAAACATTTTTATATTAATTTACAAATACACTCCCTCGCTCGACGATATAAGAATGGATTTCAAAGCAAGGATAGAGATTCAAATTTAATGGACTCAAATCAAAGAGTATTTTGTTCGAAACAAATATAAGGTGATTGAACAACAAAATAGGAAGATGGATAATCTTATTAGATAACCTTAACCGGGTCAACCGTGACTTCAAGGATGAAATCGATGCAGAATTCCGAGGTAAATCGACATCGGATCATAAAAGATAGAATTCATGCATGATAAGAGATATCAGCATCTAAACCGAGGATATAAATAAATTTCTGGTGAATCAATGCCTGTTGTAAAGGAGTTTCACCCCTTTACAATCATTCAAAGATTGGCGAGGCATTATAGAGATTATTCCAAGTGGAGTTATGGGATACTTCAGAATAGGAATAGGGAGAGATAAGGATGGATTTTGGAACCGCAGGGATCGTTCCAAAGTTCAAAGGAAATCGATTCAAAAGGAAGAGATTCAAGCTCGAACGAAAGTGATTCTGTAAATAAATTTACCATATATGCTAAGTTTTCCTAGAGCAAAAGCTCTGATACCAACTGTAACGATCTGATATTTTCAACCATTCGCATCCAAACATGCCGGATTGAATTTCTCAAAATATCAAGTTGTAAATTTATATTTGGAAAAACTCAGCATATACAGTAAATAAATAATCACAGAATCACAGACACAGAGTAATATGACAATATACAGTGGAAATAGAAGAATAGTAGTTCATGAAGCTACTATATATATCAGAGTTAAATAAGATACAACAGAGGTCTCAAATACAATAGTCAAATACAAGATCAGAATACATCACTGGAATCAACTAAATAACTACAAGCTGAAAGATGTAGATGGATCTCCAAATGAAGCTCCAGCTCCTAAGGTGAGTCTCAAAAGCTGTATCACTCAGTCTGACCCGAGCGTAAAGAAAAACACAAAACACTCGAGTCAGGATTAACATTCTTAAATCAATAAATCCAACTCAAGTGAAATGACAACTGAAATACAAGTAACTCAAAGGATGTTTGGGATAATCATCCTCTAAGGACCCGTTAAACTATCTACTATGTAGTAATATACGCTATTACAATAATGTCTAAAGTAAAGTATAATATATTTGAAAATAGCGTTAAGGCTTCACATTATCCACCTTAACACATTTTGTATATTCTCATAGTCTATACAGTACTGTAATCTCTTCTGTACTGGGCGTCGTTAGAGAGCACTCCATAGGTATGGTACAAAACAAAATCGTACAAGACGCGCTAGGGTAGGTGACACGGCACAGCTAGGCAGTGCCAGGGTAGATATACCAATTACGCTTCCGGACCGGTGGTAACGCGTAGCATCCACTACCGCCCACCTCGAGCCACACTGCCAAAATTCAAAGGTGCACCCAATCAATCACAAAGTAATAGAATGGTATCGAAGAAATGTGTCCGATAAGAGGAGCCACCTCATTAGCCCGTCGATCGCTCCTGTTTTAGCCAACTTATGCCAACTCACGGGAGTTGGGTCCACGTACATACCTCAATAGAACGTCTCCACCATCCTACTTCATTATGGAATCTCCACCGCGTACACGGTTGTTAAAGTGGTTTTCGGAGTTGGTAGAGAGTACGACAACTTCCGATCCCGATCTCTTTAACAACCAACCATTATTATTACACTGTGGTCATCTCAAAATAGTTTGTACTTCAAAATCAAAATGTCATTTCCATTTCAAAACCAAATACGATATCATTTCCATTTCAAATATATATCCATTTCTGAATCGTAGCATTTTCAAAGTTATAACACTTTCGAAACCAAAACACTTTGAAATTATTTTCTGAATCGTAGCATTTTCAAAGTTATAACACTTTCGAAACCAATACACTTTGAAATTATAACACTTTCGAAACATAATACTTTGAAATCATAATACTTCCCACTTAACTTATTTAAATATTAAAATAGTCTGTATATATATAATGAAATTGCTTTACCCCAAATTTCACAAATTAATTCCAAATCAACTCGAATTCCCAAAATTCAACTTTAAATCAGATCTCAAATCATAAATTCCAATTTAGTTTCTAAAATAAACCATTCAAAATAATATAGATTTCAAATACATATTTGAACCACAAATAAACCATTTCAAAATATATATATTTCAAAGCTTTAAATATTCTATAATTTCAAAACTAAATGTGATAATTTAATATATTCATCAAATTTTACTTAATATTATTTAGCTTTGAAATATTCACATAATAAAATCCAATATCATTTAAATAGTCCCAAATTTCAAATAACTGAATATTCCTTCAATTTATTTAAACTTGATATATTCATCTAAATCACCTTAAAGAAGAATTAAGTTATAAAACAATATTCTTTTAAAATCTCAATTTCACTAAGTTCCAAATAGATTCTTATTAAATATAATTCTTAAGTAAATAAAATTTCAAATCAATTTCAAAACTAACTTCTCAACTCAGTTTATAAAAATCATTATAAACTCTATATTAAAATATAATTTAAATAAGTACTTATCCATATTATATTTTAATAAAATCAACTTTATTATTAAACTTATTTTATATCAAACAAATTTATACATAGCTTAAATCAAGAATTTAATTATATGTATAATAGCACTTATATAATGTCTAAAATCAATATTTATGTGAAAATCATATTTTTCAAAACAATAGAAAACAATTTCAAATTATTTATATATAGACCAACGGTGTCTGTATATAATTTTCTATCCTATGTTCAAGTGATACAGTTATTTATCATTTCAATCCGCAATTTAAATATATACGGGTATATATCATTTCAACTTGCAATCCCAAATTCAATTTAATGAAAATGGCTTCGGTTTATCATTTTAACCCATAACGATTTTCTCCTATTCTAAAGTCCGTTCGGGTATGTATCATTTCAACTCATAGTGAATTCTATACTAACAGGGAACTTGTAGAGTGATAACAGGTATGAAAATAACATAACATGCATATATCATCAACAAAATAACAGATAATGGTGTCAGATGTCATTACGTGAACATATATCATATAATGGCATATATATAACAATGTAGATAACTAACAGCAGCATATTTCAATTGAAGTTCCAATCGAAATCAAATTTAATAAATATAAGAACGTTAATCGTGAGTGATTTCTCATCTTTCGAGGTTAGAGATGAATGAGAATGAGATGAGTTATGAATCCAAGCACGAATTCCAAAACAAAGCTAGATTTGGCACGAATTCGACGGATAAAGCTGATAACAAGAATCGATGAAAACAAATCGAATCAGTTTGATATAAATGGAATATATATATATAAACTGTTATTACTACTACTACTACTACTACTGTTATTCTTAAAGTCAATAATTTCAAACGGATATAAGCCAACATATTGTACTTTAAGATCCATATATATTATAAAACTAATATTTAACATAAATAAGACTTACATGCATACATGCATACATACATACATACATACATACATACATACATACATATATATTAATTAAAACATACTAACATAAATCTATGTATATGTTATTACAAAATCACTACTTACTTTAAAACACATAGATTTGAAAATCAAAGTTCAAATATTATAGTTTAATAACGAATATTTAAAAGAATCGATGTATATATCAAAGTAAAATTATATATATATATATATAAATATATATAAATATATATATATATATATATATATAAAATTCAGGACAGAACCCAAAATATAACTCCATCATATCTACACATAAATACCTTTGAAATACATACGGTTTTCTAACAACCTAACTTTATACATATTTTTTTTTTGAAATCTGAACACACATTAACACTTGAAACAACCCATACATATATAACGCATGAATATTTTACGCAAATGCTTTCTAAAAATATATATTATATTTATACAAATACCACCTTCATCAACTATATATATACTGCACATATGTATATAAACTGACATACAATATATAAAATAGTAAACAAAATATACATATATAAATCTTTATATAAACAAATTTTATATTCCTAATATATACAGGCTGAATATACAGCTTAAGTAAATCTATACATACATACATATATATATACAACAAAACCTTTTTATAATAAATGGAAACTAACTACAAAAGTTAATATATATGAACAATATATAACAGATATCTTATATCTATTCATTACAAACTGTCAACTTTATAAGTTCTATAATACGTTACATATATATATATATACACACACACTTGCATGAAATGCACTAGCAGACCTAAAGTTATTATACTTTAAAAAAACCAGAACATATTACAATATACAACATAATAACGCCTATATATATATATATCAATATATACAACAACCATGCCTACTTATATATATATATATATATATATATATATATATATACACACACATACTCTGTAACATCATATAAACATCATTATAATTATATATGTCTAATAAAACATTCAAATAAGCGAAACAACATATTGTTTGAAAGAGTACTTCACTGTCTCATATATTAGTTCTGTAATAATGTAAATGCAATGCGGGTTGTATTATTGCTATGGGCCAACCCGCAGCCCAGTTCTATCTCTGCTTATAAATCCAAAAGCACTGCGTTGTGTATCAGTATGACGTTGTGTATCAGTATGATTACAATCAAAAATCTATAGAGTAATAAAATTCAATATCATTCTTCTTAATTTATTCAATTTGGTATCGGAGCAAAATAAACTGCTTAACAGCAGATTGCTCCCATCAGCAATTAAATCATCATTTGAGAGCATTTGATCATCATTTGAATCTCGTGCCTTGCCAAGAAGGAGGATCTCAGAGAAATCTCATCACAGATCACCCCTACGGCTGCACTTGATTCATCAGAAGCATCAAGAACTTGATTACCTTACCGACTGTGCCATACCAAAGAATAGGCATCAGAGTCTTCTTCATCATTTGCCCAATTCTGGTTGCATCCAACTTTCTGTTTCCATTTCTTGATTCCCTAAAATGGCTGATGAGAACAGCAATGCAGCAACACCTTCCAGTTCAGTTTCAAGAACTGCTCAAGAACAGCCAAATGACACTCAAGATTTGATCAAGTCTATCATCAAGCCACAGAGTCAGATCATCACCATCCAGTTGAATGATTCCAATTATCTGCTATGGAAATTTCAGATTGAAATAGCTATAAGGGGCTATGGTTTGCAGGATTATGTTTATGGCACCATAATTACCCCACCGAGATTTTCTGCAGATAATGAAGGAAAACTTATCAACAATAAAGATTATATTTCACATGAAAGACAAGACAGTCTAATTAGTTCTTGGCTACTGTCCTCTGTAGGTGTAAATCTCATGCCACAATTGATCGGGTGCAAAACTGCACATGAAATCTGGTACACAATTGAGCAAATATTTAGTTCTCAATCTGCTGCAAGAATAATGCAATACAAAAGACAGTTGCAGAACTTAAGAAAAGACAGTGCTTGTATGAGAGACTATCTATCAAAAGCCAAAACAATATGTGATCAATTAGCCTGTGCTGGTCACAAAATGGCAGGCACTGAACAAATATTGTGTATATTAAGTGGTTTGGACGAAGAATATGAAGCAGTGGTAGCTATAATTTCTTCTAATGAAAAACTACCATCACTTACTAGTGTTCAGTCAATGCTTCTTGCTCATGAAGGAAGACTAGAGCAAAAGAAATCAATAAATTTGGAGTACAATATTAACCAAGTCTCTGTTAACAAGAACAGAAATCAAGAAAAAGGCCAAAGTAACAAGAACCAGTCAAACTATTACAGAGGCAGTCAACCCGAAAGAGGCAGAACAAGGGGTGGTAGATGGAATTACAACAATAACAAGCCAAGATGTCAAATATGTGAAAGATTTGGTCATACTGCAAACAAGTGTTACTTCAGATTTGATGCCAACTTCACACCAGCACAACAGAATAACAACAATGCAGGACCACAAAATCCAAGTGCAAACATGGTGAACATGCATCAAGAACCAAAATCAGAGAATACAGATACCAACACTGCAAGAATAGAGGATATACATGATGACAGTTGGTACCCAGACTCTGGTGCAACTAATCATGTGACTAATAACCTGAGTCAACTGAATCTTGGCAACAGAGAATACAAAGGTAAACAATTACTGTATATGGGTAATGGTAAAACCACACACATATCTCATATTGGAAATGCAAGTTTTAATGGTACTAGACAACTATATCTCAGAAACTTACTGAGAGTACCACTAATTAAGAAAAATTTAATGAGTGTATCACAGTTTGCCAAAGATAATAATGTATATTTTGAATTTCACTCAACACATTGTCTGGTGAAAGATAATCTGACTGATGAGGTTCTTTTGCAGGGTAAAGAACATAAGGGGTTATACAAATTTGAGGTTGCAAGCTCAAGAAAACCTGAGTATGATAGTAAATGGTGTAATGTCACTGAAACCAGTAATACTGAAAAGTATGCAGAAAAATTCAATATGTGGCACTGTAAACTAGGTCATCCTAATGTAGATATTGTAAAACATGTTTTGAATAAGTGTGTTGGCATTCTTGTTGAGAAAATTCCTACTTCTTATGTATGTACATACTGTCAGTTAGGCAAAAGTCATAAACTTGCATTTCCAAACTCTGAGACTGTATACAATAACACTCTTGAATTAATTGCAACAGATCTGTGGGGACCTGCCCCAGTTTGTACTGATTATGGCTACAAGTATTACATTTCATTCATTGATGCTTACTCTAGATTTGTATGGATTTATTTTTTGAAGTCAAAATCAGAGACTAACGATGCAGTGATGCAATTTATAACAAATGCTGAAAGACAGACTGGTAATCAGGTAAAAATCTTTCAAACAGATGGGGTGTAACAACCCGCATATTTATCGATTTTATATTTAAATATTTTATTTAAATATTTTATCGTTAGTCGGATTTTAGTCCGAAAAGCTACTTTTTGCATACGGTCGAATTAGGACTCGGGACCACTCCCATTGAGTTTAAAATGCCGTTTGCGACCTTTTTGAGTATAAGCTTCGATATGTTTGGAGAAAGTTGATTTTTGCTACTTTTTCCCGCTTAGGGCTTTGGTTGGGCTGAACCAATTAACCACTTAACTCAGTTCCAACACTCTCCTCTTCATTCACTTCTCTTCTATTTTCCTAATACTCAAGTTTTTATGTTAATGGAGGGTGGAAGAGGAAATTAAAACTCCAAGCCCTAGCTTCCTTTGCAAATCCAAGTTCTTGCTCCAAAGTTCAAGAGAACCCATTGGTAAGTTCTCTCTTCTTCTTCTCCAACTCATTCTCTCTTTGATTTCAGAAATTTCCTAAACCTAATTTAGGAAATGTTTCTCTTTTAAGCTTAGATTCAAGCTTCTAGTGTGAGATTGAAGTGTGGTTGATTTCCATTTGCTTTCAAGCTTCATCTTCATAAATTTAGTTCAAAGGTGAGATTTTTATCTCACATCTATGCTTATATTTATCTTCGAATGTTAGGTATGAATTCCTAACACTTCTTCATGTGCATTTGCTCTTGATTTGGATTGGTTTTGTGAATATTCCAATTTTTGGGTTTTTTAAGTCAAATTTGTGTGAAATCCTTTTATGGATGTTTGATCATGCTTTTGGTGATGCATCGAGGAGCATATAGGGCCGGGTTGCCGATTGGCATAAACTCTTAGAGCCAATGTTCGTGCGGTTGCATTTTGGAAGAGTTTGTTCTTCATTTGGATAGCCTGAAAAACAGCCCAGGCAAGATTCAGTCGACTGAAAAGTCTGTTCAGTCGACTGAACCTGGAACCCGAAAGTTTCCAGGCATGATTCAGTCGACTGAATCCTCTGTTCAGTCGACTGAACCTGGAAACAGAAAGTTTCCTGAACCTGGAAAATTTCCAGGCACAGGGTCAGTCGACTGAAAACTCTGTTCAGTCGACTGAACCTGCTGTTTGAGTCCAATTTGCCTTTTTGGATTGAATTTCCAATTTAAATCGATTCGTGATGATCCTATTTATTGTCATCATTTATTATCATCTTTGATGACTTATTTTCTTTGGGAATTTTAGATATATCCACTTCGATGGATCCTTTATCGATTTCATTGGATTTTTTATTCACATCTTCGAATGTGATCTTTGTGATTGATTGTTCCTACAATCACCTTTGTGATTTGTCACTTTAAAAATATAAAGGTTTTCTATACTAGTAGTAAATATCAAAACTCTTTCTTCAAATGATTTCAACACTATTTTATTACAAAGCTCGTTTTCTCAAACGATTTCCAATCTATTAGTATATACAAACCTTTACCTCACTCGTATGAGAAATCTAATTAAACGACTTAGTAAAACAAGTGGTATGAAACGCTTGCGTTTACTTCGTCGGTTAATTCTTGGACTTGTTCGATTGAACATCTTGTGACAATTTTCTAGTGGAAATCTACAATTTGTTCGTAAATATTTAAGTTAAGCTAGTGGTTATGGGACATGAAGCTAAGCTCATATATTTACTAGCTTATTGTAATTGACACTTCTCGTTGATCATGACGATCATCTTTGTGGTTTAGACTAGCAATGTGCGATGTCTCTTTGTTTATGTGGAGGACTGTTCCTCATTTTATTGAGCTTCGTCTCATTTCTCACATGGGTCGTACCTTTTTAGGTGCGTCAATGTTTTATTATGCATGGGGTGTACCTCTTTAGGTGCGTCGACGTTTGTTTACTTCGTGGAGCAATCGGCTCAATAAGTCGGGGCATGGGGCGTATCTTTCTAGGTGCGCCGATGTTCGTCTATGCATGGGGCGTATCTTTTTAGGTGCGTCGATGTTCGGCTTTGCATGGGGTGTATCTTTCTAGGTGCGTCGATGTTAGACATTACATGTGGTGTATCTTTCTAGGTGCATCGATGTTTATTTGTGCATGGGGTGTATCTTTCTAGGTGCATCGATGCTTATTTGTGCATGGGGCGTATCTTTCTAGGTGCGTCGATGCTAGAGCATGAGGCGTATCTTTCTAGGTGCGTCGATGTTCGACTGTACATGAGGCGTGTCTTTCTAGGTGCGTTGATGTCCAGTATTTTTGTGGGATTGGCCATCCTTTTTATTGTGATTTGGTTCATCGGATGTCCCGCTGTACGACGTCGTTGTTCCCTTTGATTGTGATTTGGTTCATCGGAGGTCCCGCTGTACGGCGTCGTTGTTCCCTTTTATTGTGATTTCTGGATTTCATGTGTTGATTTCTGGAATTTATGTTTCACCAACTTTTACGATGGGCATTGATATATATGTCATTTATTGTGGCTTGGTGAATGAAATTAGGAGTATGACATTCCTTTTTATCTTGAGTAGATTATTGTGATATTGATTAATCTCTTGTTGATTTTCAATTACTTATTTATCACAGCTTGGCATTGTGATTATTATACGTTTATGTCATATCTCTTATTATATATCACTTCATCTGATATTTATAGCTAGACTGATCCGTTTATTATTTTCTTATTAAATAATACTCGGGTCAGACTGAGATTTTACAGGTGCTTCTGCTTGACTCCTTATCCGACCATCTTCTGACTTTTGGCTAACTACTTTAGTTTAGTAGTTTTTGTTGTATACATTTGAGATACTGACTCTATGATGTATACTTATTCTTTTGTCTAGCACTTGTATCTATTCTTTTTGATATTGTGGATCTTGTTTGACCCCTACTCTGATGTACACTTTCATGTGTTATATTCATATCTATTTCCGCCTTTGTGATATGAATTATCTGTGACTGGTTTATGTTATGTTTATTTCTGTATTTGTTTCCGAAGATATTATAGCCACTGTGTAGTAGCTTTGAGTTTGTGTCGGAATGTCGGATTTCCTCTCGATAAAGTATTGCATGTTATACTATCTGACATATCGATGTCGCACAAAGCAATTACACGGATGGTCGCTCCTCAACAGCCTTATTCTCCGTGCTAGTTGACAGCATTCACCGTAATGTTCTTGGCTAGAGTGGGTATAGAGGTGGGGCGTCACAGCTTGGTATCAAAGCCAAACTTCGGAACAATATGGAATATTATAACAAGGATCATCGTCCTAAGTCCATCTTAGGAGTCGTGCTTTAGGATTTTATTCGGGTCTTCGTACCGTCCTATCTTATTTTCTTTTATGATTCCTTGTTTTATCTATCAAGATTGCTTGATATTTATTTTGAGAATAACTTTTCTCCTTCTTTCTTTCTTAAAGAAGAGAAATGGTTAGACCAGGCCATCCCAGCGCCGGTCAATCTAGTGCTACTCCCCTGGATGGACTTTTTATGTCTGCCCAACAACTTTTGGATCTTGTAAAGAATCAAGAGTTTATCTATGCTTTGAGTAAGAACCCCGAAATGGTTCTACCTTTGAAACTTGAAGTTTCTTTCAATCAGCTTGTGGATGTTACTCTTCTTCATGGAGAGGTTGGTAAAGGAAGTGCTTGTGATATTAGGACTTCCAAGAAGAGGCATATTGAGTTCAAGAGCCTTAATCCCAATAAGAGAGTGAAGCAAACTACTTTTGTAGCAAAGACTCCAATACCTAATCGTGGAGGATGCTACAATTGTAATTCTAAGGAACACTATGCGAATATGTGTTCAAAACCCCATTCTTGTCGCTATTGCAAGAAACCGGGTCATCTTTTATCTGCATGTCCCAAACTTTTGAACAAGGACATGAGAAAGCTAAATATTGTGCAAGCCCCTAGAAACTCTTCTCTTGATCAAGGTATTTCTCCTTCAATCCTTGGTTTTATTTGTCTCGTGAATATTCTTTTCAAGTTCTTGTTGATATGAGTCCATCTCACTATTTTATATCAAAAGAACTTGTTGATTCTTTTTCTTTAAATATTTTGGGCTTGTTGACTTCATTGAGAATTGCGAATCGGGATGGTAGATCCGCAACACTCAATTTGCTTTTGTTTAGATATCGAGATTGTTTTATGTGACTTTTCTTTCCGAGCCGATATTTACTTTGGCTTCGGAATTGACTTTTTCTGTAAGGATTGGCTTAAATTATGAAGCCCATATCCTATTTTTCCGAGTGGATTATTCATCTTCGACATTTTCAATCTGTTAAGCAGATTTCTATTTTTCCTTTGTGATTTTGATTCCAATTTGATGGAATCATTTTATTCCTTAAAACCCGCATGATAAGGAAAGTATTATTTCTCTCAATCATATCGTTTGAAAAATTTTCTGGTATTTTTGAGCTTGTCTTAGGATCATCACCTAAGCAATATCTTTTGTGTGGTGTTAAGGTCTTTTCAGTTAGACTTTACCACTGGTTTTCGTTTGCTACGAGTTGCGGAAGTTAGCACCACTTACCGCATTCTGCACTCGTTATGATTCTTATGAATGACTTATTATGTCATTCAATTTGTCCAGCTTATTTCATCCATTTTATAAATCGAATATTCTATGAATATTTCGATGAGACCATTCTTGAGTTTATTGATTTTGGATGAAAATAGTAATTTAAAATTTTGCAAATCTTTTTCATAAGATTTATTTATAAGTAAAACTGGATTTTTTTCTTGAAACGAACAAAGAATATTCTTAAAACTTTTTAAGAGATTTATTTATCCTATAAAAGATGATTTTGTGATTGTATTGCCCGTTGAGCGCTTTAAGAATTTTGGTCGATGCGCTTGATCAACGTTATCGATAGGAATTTCCTAAACGCTTTGATGTGACAATCAGACACGATATACTGACTTGTAAAATGTAAATTCTTCTAGAAATATTTTTACATCGAAATAATTTTGATTTTTGAAAGCTTTAGCTTTTCGAGAAAGAAAATTATTTGAAAGAATTTCCTTTCGATACTCTTATTCTTGTGATTCCTGAAGGGGAACCAAGACTTTGCTATTTGTACCGATACTAGTCGTATTGGTTTGGATGTCGTTCTCTTGCAAAAGATAACGTGCTATCACTTGTGCTTCTAAATCATTATAGCTTATCGAGACTAGATATGCCACTTATGATCTAGTGCTCTCGGCTATTGTTTTTGCTTTTGGAATTTGGCATCATCATATTTGGATGAGAAATTTGTTCTCTACCTCGATCGTAAATCTTTGGAATATTTATGTTCTCTTAAGAAACTGCATGTTGACTCGAGTTCCTAGCTTCCTATGATCTTGATATTCTTTTTATTCCCGAAGGGGAAATCGTGTTGCCAATGCGTTTAGTCGTAAGCAACAAGACGTTGTTTCTTTGTTGATGACCGAATGAAATTATCTTTTTATCAAGTTCATCGGGCGTTTTGATGTACTTCGTTTTATAGAGTTTCATCTCATTTCTTTTATGAGCTTGTGTCTGATGTTCTTTTATTGTGTTCGGTTCATTGGACGTACCGTTTTTGTACTACGTCGGTGTTCCGAAATCATTCGGGCTTTGATTCATTGGATGTACCGTTTGTACTACATCAATGTCTTTTCTTTTTGGATTCATTGGATGGACCGTTTGCACTACATCAATGATATGTTTTTGATACATTGGATGTACCGTTTGTACTACATCAGTGTCTTTGATTCATTGGATGTACCGTTTGTACTACATCAATGCCTTTGCTGTTTGATACATTGGATGTACCGTTTGTACTACATCAGTGTCTTTGATTCATTGGATGTACCGTTTGTACTACATCAATGTCTTTTCTTTTTGGATTCATTGGATGTACCGTTTGCACTACATCAATGATATGTTTTTGATACATTGGATGTACCGTTTGTACTACATCAGTGTCTTTGATTCATTGGATGTACCGTTTGTACTACATCAATGTCTCTCCTTTTGATTCATTGGATGTACCGTTGTACTACATCAATGTCTCTCCTTTTGATTCATTGGATGTACCGTTGTACTACATCAATGTCTTTGCTATTTGATTCATTGGATGTACCGTTTGTACTACATCAATGTCTTTGCTTTTGATTCATTGGATGTACCGTTTGTACTACATCAATGTCTTTGTTGTTTGATTCATTGGATGTACCGTTTGTACTACATCAATGTCTTTGCTTTTGATACATTGGATGTACCGTTTGTACTACATCAATGTCTCTCCTTTTGATTCATTGGATCTACCGTTTGTACTACATCAATGTCTTCGCTTTTGATACATTGGATGTACCGTTTGTACTACATCAGTGTCTTTGATTCATTGGATGTACCGTTTGTACTACATCAATGTCTTTGCTATTTGATTCATTGGATGTACCCTTTGTACTACATCAATGTCTTTGCTTTTGGATTCATTGGATGTACCGTTTGTACTACATCAATGTTTTTGATATTTGATTCATTGGATGTACCGTATGTACTACATCAATGTCTTTGCTTTGGTTCATTGGGCGTACCGTTTTTGTACTACGCTGATGTCCCAAATTATTTAAGATTCTAGTTCCTCGGGCGTACCGTTTTCGTACTACGCCGTTGCATCGGCTCAATTTTCTGCTATTCTTGACGTTCCCCACGTCTTTTATCTACGGAAATGCCTCAAGGATTCCGGTTTTCATTCTTGAGCCCGATAATATTGTGGAAATTGAAATTTCACCAGATTTCTTGCTAACTCTTTCGTGCACTTTATGGTGAACTTCCTATTTCAAATTTTCTTTTGTGTTGAATATGCTTTTATGGTTGTTACTTTATGTTCTCTTCTTTAATATTGCGAGGACGCAATTTCTTTAAAGAGGGGAGTCTGTAACAACCCGCATATGTATCGATTTTATATTTAAATATTTTATCGTTAGTCGGATTTTAGTCCGAAAAGCTACTTTTTGCATACGGTCGAATTAGGACTCGGGACCACTCCCATTGAGTTTAAAATGCCGTTTGCGACCTTTTTGAGTATAAGCTTTGATATGTTTGGAGAAAGTTGATTTTTGCTACTTTTTCCCGCTTAGGGCTTTGGTTGGGCTGAACCAATTAACCACTTAACTCAGTTCCAACACTCTCCTCTTCATTCACTTCTCTTCTATTTTCCTAATACTCAAGCTTTTATGTTAATGGAGGGTGGAAGAGGAAATTAAAACTCCAAGCCCTAGCTTCCTTTGCAAATCCAAGTTCTTGCTCCAAAGTTCAAGAGAACCCATTGGTAAGTTCTCTCTTCTTCTTCTCCAACTCATTCTCTCTTTGATTTCAGAAATTTCCTAAACCTAATTTAGGAAATGTTTCTCTTTTAAGCTTAGATTCAAGCTTCTAGTGTGAGATTGAAGTGTGGTTGATTTCCATTTGCTTTCAAGCTTCATCTTCATAAACTTAGTTCAAAGGTGAGATTTTTATCTCACATCTATGCTTATATTTATCTTCGAATGTTAGGTATGAATTCCTAACACTTCTTCATGTGCATTTGCTCTTGATTTGGATTGGTTTTGTGAATATTCCAATTTTTGGGTTTTTTAAGTCAAATTTGTGTGAAATCCTTTTATGGATGTTTGATCATGCTTTTGGTGATGCATCGAGGAGCATATAGGGCCGGGTTGCCGATTGGCATAAACCCTAAGAGCCAATGTTCGTCCGGTTGCATTTTGGAAGAGTTTGCTCTTCATTTAGATAGCCTTAAAACAGCCCAGGCAAGATTCAGTCGACTGAAAAGTCTGTTCAGTCGACTGAACCTGGAACCCGAAAGTTTCCAGGCATGATTCAGTCGACTGAATCCTCTGTTCAGTCGACTGAACCTAGAAACAGAAAGTTTCCTGAACCTGGAAAATTTCCAGGCACAGGGTCAGTCGACTGAAAACTCTGTTCAGTCGACTGAACCTGCTGTTTGAGTCCGATTTGCCTTTTTGGATTGAATTTCCAATTTAAATCGATTCGTGATGATCCTATTTATTGTCATCATTTATTATCATCTTTGATGACTTATTTTCTTTGGGAATTTTAGATATATCCACTTCGATGGATCCTTTATCGATTTCATTGGATTTTTATTCACATCTTCGAATGTGATCTTTGTGATTGATTGTTCCTACAATCACCTTTGTGATTTGTCACTTTAAAAATATAAAGGTTTTCTGTACTAGTAGTAAATATCAAAACTCTTTCTTCAAATGATTTCAACACTATTTTATTACAAAGCTTGTTTTCTCAAACGATTTCCAATCTATTAGTATATACAAACCTTTACCTCACTCGTATGAGAAATCTAATTAAACGACTTAGTAAAACAAGTGGTATGAAACGCTTGCGTTTACTTCGTCGGTTAATTCTTGGACTTGTTCGGTCGAACCTCTTGTGACAATTTTCTAGTGGAAATCTACAATTTGTTCGTAAATATTTAAGTTAAGCTAGTGGTTATGGGACATGAAGCTAAGCTCATATATTTACTAGCTTATTGTAATTGACACTTCTCGTTGATCATGACGATCATCTTTGTGGTTTAGACTAGCAATGTGCGATGTCTCTTTGTTTATGTGGAGGACTGTTCCTCATTTTATTGAGCTTCGTCTCATTTCTCACATGGGTCGTACCTTTTTAGGTGCGTCAATGTTTTATTATGCATGGGGTGTACCTCTTTAGGTGCGTCGATGTTTGTTTACTTCGTGGAGCAATCGGCTCAATAAGTCGGGGCATGGGGCGTATCTTTCTAGGTGCGCTGGTGTTCGTCTATGCATGGGGCGTATCTTTTTAGGTGCGTCGATGTTCGGCTTTGCATGGGGTGTATCTTTCTAGGTGCATCGATGTTAGACATTACATGTGGTGTATCTTTCTAGGTGCATCGATGTTTATTTGTGCATGGGGTGTATCTTTCTAGGTGCATCGATGCTTATTTGTGCATGGGGCGTATCTTTCTAGGTGCGTCGATGCTAGAGCATGGGGCGTATCTTTCTAGGTGCGTCGATGTTCGACTGTACATGGGGCGTGTCTTTCTAGGTGCGTCGATGTCCAGTATTTTTGTGGGATTGGCCATCCTTTTTATTGTGATTTGGTTCATCGGATGTCCCGCTGTACGACGTCGTTGTTCCCTTTGATTGTGATTTGGTTCATCGGATGTCCCACTGTACGACGTCGTTGTTCCTTTTTATTGCGATTTCTGGATTTCGTGTGTTGATTTCTGGAATTTATGTTTCACCAACTTTTATGATGGGCATTGATATATATGTCATTTATTGTGGCTTGGTGAATGAAATTAGGAGTATGACATTCCTTTTTATCTTGAGTAGATTATTGTGATATTGATTAATCTCTTGTTGATTTTCAATTACTTATTTATCACAGCTTGGCATTGTGATTATTATACGTTTATGTCATATCTCTTATTATATATCACTTCATCTGATATTTATAGCTAGACTGATCCGTTTATTATTTTCTTATTAAATAATACTCGGGTTAGACTGAGATTTTACAGGTGCTTTTGCTTGACTCCTTATCGAACCATCTTCTGACTTTTGGCTAACTACTTTAGTTTAGTAGTTTTTGTTGTATACATTTGAGATACTGACTCTATGATGTATACTTATTCTTTTGTCTAGCACTTGTATCTATTCTATTTGATATTGTGGATCTTGTTTGACCCCTACTCTGATGTACACTTTCATGTGTTATATTCATATCTATTTCCGCCTTTGTGATATGAATTATCTGTGACTGATTTATGTTATCTTCATTTCTGTATTTGTTTTCGAAGATATTATAGCCACTGTGTAGTAGCTTTGAGTTTGTGTCGGAATGTCGGATTTCCTCTCGATAAAGTATTGCATGTTATACTATCTGACATATCGATGCTCGCACAAAGCAATTACACGGATGGTCGCTCCTCAACAGCCTTATTCTCCGTGCTAGTTGACAGCATTCACCGTAATGTTCTTGGCTAGCGTGGGTATAGAGGTGGGGCGTCACATGGGGGTAAGGAGTTTATGCCACTAAAGAAATTTTTTGCAAACAAAGGAATCACACATAGAGTCACATGTCCCTATACTTCAGAGCAAAATGGTCTTGTAGAAAGAAAACATCGACACATTGTTGAAACAGGTTTAACTTTACTAGTACAAGCATCTATGCCACTTAAGTTTTGGCCAGATGCTTTCTCTACAGCAGTCTATCGGATTAATAGACTGCCTACAAAGACTCTCAAATATAAGAGTCCTGTGGAAGTGCTAACTAAAGTTAAACCAGATTACAAAAATCTAAAAGTATTTGGATGTCAATGTTTTCCCTGCTTAAGACCATATAACTCACATAAATTAGATTATAGATCAAAACCATGCACATTTATAGGCTATCCCACAAATCAAAAAGGCTATAAATGTCTTGATAACAATGGTAGAGTGTATATATCCAGACATTTTGTATTCAATGAGAATGAATTTCCTTTTAGCAATGCAGGCATCAAAACATCTAAGAAAATATACAATGCAAAGTATTCCATACCTTCAATACCTTTCTCACCTGAGATAATCATACCAATCCAAAGTGAAGGTGGTGATGATGAAAAGAACTCCTGCTCACAACACACTATGCTTAACAGAGAACCAGGTCATGAGCAAACTGGAGAATCATCAAAAACTGATAATACTGGTTCTGACCACAATCACTCAGATGATTCATGCCCAGTATTGGATGACCAACAGTCAATCAATACTCAACAAGAGATCACCAGTGCAGATAGAAATCCTGCTCCTGCAAACACTGGTCATCATATGATAACTAGGGCAAAGAGTGGTATTTTTAAACCAAAAATATATTGTGTTGAACTTGACACAAGTGAACCAACCACTTACCAGTAAGCTATTACTGATGATAATTGGATAAGTGCAATGATAGAAGAATATGATGCACTGATCAAAAACAATACTTGGGATCTTGTTCAATTACCAAAAAATAAAAAAATAATAGGATGCAAATGGACATACAAATTGAAGAAAAATCCCGATGGCTCAATTCTTAGGCACAAAGCAAGATTAGTGGCAAAAGGGTATTCACAATAGAATGGGTTTGCTTTCAATGAAACTTTCTCTCCAGTTGTGAAACCCACATCAATTAGGATAATATTAACAATTTCTTTGCATAAGAATTGGGTCATTCAACAATTGGATGTTAATAATGCCTTTCTTAATGGTGATTTGCAGGAAGAAGTATACATGGAGCAACCATTTGGATTTATACAAAAAGGCAATGAGCAGCTAGTATGCAAACTTAATAAAGCACTCTATGGGCTCAAGCAAGCACCAAGAGTCTGGTTTTACAAGCTCAAAACCATTCTATCCAGCCATGGCTACAATCAAACAAAATCTGATAATTATTTATTTACTAAATTTTCTGATCATGCTGTAACTTATGTGCTGATCTATGTAGATGATTTTATTATTACAGGTGACAGTAAGGTTGAAATCAGTCACATAACACAATGTCTAAAGAAGGAGTTCTCTATTAAAGACTTAGGAGAGCTAAATTATTTTCTTGGCATTGAAGTCAGAAAAATATCAAATTCAGATATGCTGCTAAGTCAAAAAAAATACATCAGTGAAATTCTAGTGAGAGCTAAAATGGATAAAGCTAACCCACTTCCTACACCAATGAATAGCAACTTACAGTTATCAAAGAACAAAGGAGAACCAATTCTAAATGATAAACAATATAGAAGCATAGTGGAAGCACTTCAGTATGTCACAATTACCAGACCTGATATATCTTATAGTGTTAATAAAGTGAGTCAGTTCATGCAAAGTCCACTAGACAATCATTGAAAGCAGTAAAGCGTATTTTAAGGTATCTGAAGGGATCAATTAATCAAGGGTTAATACTACAATCATGCTCATCCCTACATATCAATGGTTATACTGATTCAGATTGGGCAACAGACATTGATGATAGGAGATCCACTACTGGTTACTGCATATTTTTGGGCAATAATCCTATATCTTGGTGTGCAAAAAAACAACCAACAGTGTCTAGATCAAGTACAGAGGCTAAGTATCGTAGTTTAGCTAGTACTACTGCAGAGATTATGTGGATAAAATCTCTTTTAAGTGAACTACGTATCGCACATAATGCTAGAGCCACGATATGGTGTGATAATCAAAGTGCAATTGCTCTCACTATCAATCCAGTATTACACTGTCGTACGAAACATATGGAATTAGATTTATATTTCGTACGAGAGCCAGTGATCAAAGGGGAACTTAAAGTTGGATACATACCTTCTACTTACCAGAAAGCTGACATTTTTACCAAGCCTCTCTCGAGACCTAACTTCACTCGTTTCAGGCACGAGATCAATGTTGACGAAGATAACATCAATCTGAGATCTAAAGCTCAGACTTATATCCCCAAAGCACCTTAATCAGAAACTGAAGCTCATGCTGATTCTGGAAAGGCTAAACGTCAGTCACCGCAAGCGTAAGCTCAATATCAACGGCGCCTCCACTATTCTTCCGCTATTCTACGTCTTACTCCAGATCTCTCCTCAATTTAAGCTTGAAGTTGTAATTACTCATGAGCCTATCTCTATTCGAGATTGAAGTTGAGATTTCTCTCAGATCCTTCTTCATCTGAGCTTACGATGCTGGCAATGACTGAGTCTGCCTTGAAATTTCATCTCGTGGTCATCTATTTTTAATTCCAGCTGAAGATAAGGTTATCGCTTGCAAACCCTAACCCAAGTTCGAGTTTGAGGGGGCAAATAAGTGAAACAACATACTGTTTGAAAGAGTACTTCACTGTCTCATATATTAGTTCTGTAATAATGTAAATGCAATGCGGGTTGTATTATTGCTTTAGGCCAACCCGCATCCCAGTTCTATCTCTGCTTATAAATACAAAAGCATTGCGTTGTGTATCAGTATGATTATAATCAAAACTCTATTGAGTAATAAAATTCAATATCATTCTTCTTAATTTCTTCAATTATACATATGGCAACAAGTACTAAATAAATTCATAAACTATAAAATTATAATGATGACATATACATACGCAACATATTTACAATAGATTATAACACTGAACCAGATTATATTAAAATCCATGCACATATAATATAGTACCATAAGCACACATATACTACAATTATATGTATATCAGTACAACATATTATATAAAAAATCCTATACAAACTTTACAGATATATATATATATATATTAACTTACAGATATAAGATGAAGCAAGGAGGGAGGATGAAGGCGGATCCGGGGAGACGAATCAGGGTGGTATGGCACAGAGGCTTCGGCCACGGAGAGGTTAGAAAGGAGAAGTTGGCACCAGTGTTTGTGGCCGTGGCCGATGTTGTGTGTAGAGAGAGAGAGAGATGGGGGACTATCCGTAAAGAGAGAAGGGGAGAAAACTGGTTGGAGATTGGAACTGATGTCGACGTGGCAGGAGGACGTTGAATGTTTGGTGGAAGCAAGGCTGCCCGAGCCTGGGTGAGCGCGAGGGTGTGCGTTAGATTCACTAGCGATAGGATGGCTTGAGAGAAAGCGGGGCGGAGGAGAAAGAGTGGCTCTTGTGCTTGAGGAGATCTGGGCAGAAGGTCTCAAAATCGTATAAAGGCTTTTGTAAATAAAATTAATAGAGAGGAGAGGAAAAAGCAGATTCAATTGAACGAATTTATATATAAGTAAAGTAACTTGAACGGTTCAGCTCTTTTTTAGGTGAAATTATTGAAGCAGTGTGGAAAGGGAAATGGCAACGGTCTCAAGTGATACAGCTAGAATATTTTTAAAGCAATTTATTACCGTAGCCACGGTTCAAATTTGAAAGTAAGAAAATCAAAAGTCACGAATTTCGGTACCGGTACGACGCATACTTCGATTGTTTCCGTCGCGTATCGGACCTCAAAACACCCAAATGAATATACTACGGAGATCAACGAAAGGTACACAGATAACAGTGGTACGATCATCCGAACAAAAGTCGATAATCGGTACCGATATACGCTGCTATTCCGTATGGGAAAATCCAAACGGAGCTAGAAACATCCGAATTTTGCGAAACGAATTTCGCAGCCTGATTCAATGTGTTCTATATAATTTTTCTCATGTTGACATATTTAGGTTTCGAAAAACTTTTAAATTCAACGGTTATTAACTGATTTAAATTGAAATAGAATTACACAATAAAATAAACTTCCATATTATCAGATGAAAATTTACCATTTGCTACGTTAAAATAGACGTATTTCAAATATCAAATTTATATTTCAAATTTATATTATTAAAATTTCACAAAATTCGATTAAATATATTAATAAAAAAAATTATTACAAATTTACGGGTCGTTACACAAGGACTTTGAAGACTTTTATTGGTCTAGGTGAAATTTAAGCCAAGCAAGGAATCTCAATCAAGGAGGCATTGTATATGGTTTTACTAAGAGGGGTAAGATCATACAAGCTAAGAAGATTGCCACCAGATTTATGCTGTAAGAGGAAGGAGCAGTTGAAGTCTCTAATCACTGTCTAAGGATGAGAGGTTTGACTAAAATATGGGATGTAATCATGCAGTTTTTGACGAATAGGAGGGATTTTTTTGGCATAAACGAAAGTGAAGTACATTGAAGTAGCAGTAGGATGGTGAATGGCATGTGTGTGGATAAATTGACTGTCATAAAGGATGGGAGTTAAAGAGAAAACTGATGGATTATAGAGGATTAGCAATCTGCCATATGGGGCATGAGTTAGATTGGATAAGTGTTTCCAGAAAGGTTTAATGTATTTAGCAGCTCGAGAAGTGAGATTGGAGTCAAGTTCGGTTTCTGATATGGAGATTAAGGAAAGGCCATGTTGATGTATTAGAATTTTAATTTAATCAAGCTTTGCATGTTTGTGTGCTCCTCTTATATTCCATGCTGCTAGTTTTTCAATCATGGATTATACTTGGAAGGTTTTATTTACAAGCTTCTTGTTCTTCTTATATTAGAAGATGAGGGATTATTTGGATATTGCTTCTGGGATGTGTCTGTGTCTAATCCAGATTCTATGGGAGAAAGAGAGTGCAGAGTTTTTTTCTTCCTATTCCTTAGATATTTTATTGACTTCTTCTTTTGATTTCCTTTATATTTTCATTCAGGTGAGAAGGTTTATGTATGTTAGTAGAGTGATTCTTTTTGAATAAAGATGGAGAGGGGGTTTGGAAGATAGATGTGGAGGAGAAAACTATGGGTTGTTCAATATTGACAGAAGAAGGTTGATTGGATTTTGTTTTGGAGGAACTTGTATATGGAGAGAATAGACTATTGGTACCAATGCTCAATGTGCCAGAGGGAGAGGTAGAGATGTGGTTTGATGTTTATGTCATCATGTGCATGTGTGCATGTTTAGGAGAAGTTTGACATGCCACAAAAGTAGGAAGTAATGGTGGAAGGCTGTTTAAGGAGGGTAGACTCTTATGGCTAGCTATCATTTTGATCAGTACATGGGCAGAAACATAATGAGAGGTGGGGGAGGTGATTCGGTTCAAACTTTGACTGTTATGCATGTCATTAGAGATTTTGTTGTGTGCAGTTGTTGCTTTCATTTGTTCAGGCAATGCATTATCTATTGGCTCAACAATTTCAGGTACATGGTGCATTTTGCTTCTGGGTTGTTTCGGGCTTGTTCATATTGTTACTTATTGTCATTTCCATGCTTCTGTGAGTTATTCTAGTAGTAGGGTCAAGTCTTGGATTTTCTTGTATGTTTGTATCAGTGTCAATTGTATTGTTCTCTATTTGTTTTGGTTCATCAGTCTTTTTAGTTTCATTGCTTTCTATGACTAGTCTCATTAGATTCCTTAACCTCCATCAGATCTAGTACTGTAAACTTGTTATTCATGTACACAGTAGACACTTGAGTATTACCATTTTCAATAATCTTTGCATTTATGCAGCTTTTTTTTCTTCATCTTCTCACTTGTGACATTTTCAGCATTTGCATTTTTGTGTATGTCAACATATATATGCATATCAGTTTCAATATAGTTTTTCTCAACATTTCTACTTCGTTTTCCTTTCACTATTCTTTTCCACATCCTCTTTTTATTCACCTCATTATATGATCTATATATTTCCTTCTCCTCTATAGCTGCTATTTGTTCATCTTGCATCACATCAATCCCTCTTTTATTTAATTTCATTTTTTCTGGCTTTTGCTGACACAATTTGCTTTTATGCCCAAAGACATTACAGTGAATGCATATATTTGGTTTCCAAAGTTATGTAACTTTTATCAATTGCTTTGAGCCATCAGGGTTCAGAACTGGGAATGTGTCGATTAATTCTTAGTTTGGAGATATCTCAATTAGACATTTGGCATAATGTATTTGTATTATTGATTCAGTTGCTTCATCAAGACAAACTAGCTTTTCCAATCTATTTGCCAAGCAGTTGATTCCTGATGGAGACCATAAATATATTGGTATATTTGAGAACTATATCCATACTGGGATAGAATTTACAGTTCCACAAACATTACTTATCGATGGATCCCATTGTTTCAAAATGAATAATTTGTTCTTCATGGCAATAGGATCACTTCTAATTATTTTATCCTTGTCATCGGAATCAGGAAGGAGGAAAAGTAAAATAGATCCACCTGATTTTACTCTTACATTACCTCGTAAGCGCTATCTACATTTGAGGAATTCAATTACATATGTGTACGATAAGGGCTAGTCTAGGAAGAACCCTACCATATAGTCTTGCCATATGTCAACTCTAGCTGCAATTACAGATGAAGAAGGAACCATGACGTCTTCATTGCATGAAATGTCCATATGAACATGCATATAATTCCTCGCATTTCGAGGTAAATGTTTCTACAGGGAAGTCCATGCTTGTTCATGAGCTAATGGAAGGGAAGGTGGTTGAACAGAAGGGGAGCAGGAAGAAGAAGGCAGGTTAGAGGCACAGCGCAGAAGAGAGGAAGAAGGAATGGGTGTAGTAGGATGGATAGGAACGGCAGGCAGCGTCGAATCAAAAAGGACAGGGTCTAGAGGTCGAGATGGAGAAGGAGTATAGGAAGGTATGGGAGGGGTGTCAAAGTTGGTACAGGGAAAAGATGATGATAGAAGGGACAGGGCGGGAATGGGTTCGGCTGCCATTAAAAAATTGAAAAAAACAACCAATTAATTAGAGTTTGATAACTGCTGCTACAGAAAAACTCAACTAAGTGTAGGTAACATTTCCATAATCCACCAAAATCTAGCACACAAGCTCTTAACAAATCCTCGAGTACCTTATTGACTCTCTCTATCCACCCATCTGTCTGAGGGTGATGAGTAGTACTCATCTTGAGCTTGGTACCTAATACATCTTGTAGACTCTTTCAGAACTTGCTAGTAAATAAAGTATCTCGATCACGTACTATACAACTAGGAATCCCATGTAGTCTAACTATATTCTTTATATAAAATTTAGCTAAAACAGGTGTCGCCCTGGTTGACCTAAATAGAATGAAATGGGCACTCTTGGTCAATCTGTCCACTATGACCCATATACTTTCATTTTATCGATCTGACCTTGGTAACCTATCTACAAAATCCATGAACATCGAATCCCATTTCAAAACTGGTATCTCCAAAGGTTGAAGCAACCCATTCGGCTTTTGATGTTCAACTTTCACTTGTTGACAATTCATACACTGCTTTACCCACAAGCTAACATCCTTCTATATACCTTCCCAGTAGAAACTCCTTTTCATGTCTTGATACATCTTGGTTCCCCCAGGATGAATCATAAATTTGGATCGATGACATTCCCTAAAAACTTCTTTCCTTAAGTCCCCAACATTCAAAACACACAACTGTCCCTTCTTTCTCAACCATCCCCTCTGGTCAAGATTAAAATCTTTCAGATCATAAATCTCCGATCTAACTCAAGCCTCTTAATCTTCTCGGCTAACCGTGGATCTTTCTGCTTAGAAGCAATCCTTTTGATAATACAATTTGAATTTCCAAGCGGGATAACATTTTTCTAACTAAATAAACTTAAGGAATGCTTCCTCACATTTTTCTAACCAAATAAACTTCACATCCTTCATGGTTAGCTTAGTCAAAGGCACTACTATACGTGATAAATCCTTAATGAAACTCCATTAATAGCCAACGAGTCTAAGAAAACTTCTGATCTCAGTCACTGTCTCTGGTCTTTTCCAGTTATTAACAGCTTCGATCTTATTTGGACCAACTGAAAAACCCTTTTCTGAAAGCACACGACTAAGAAACTAAACATCTTTCTTTCAGAAATGACACTTTGAAAACTTCGCTTTCAGTTATGCTACCTCAGCGTCTCAAGCACTACTCGAAGATGAACTTTATGCTCTCTTTCATCCTTAGAGTGTATTAAAATGTCATATATGAATACCAATATGAACCTATCCAAGTGCTCTCGGAAAACTCGGTTCATCAAACCCATGAAGAAAGCTGGCGCATTAATTAACCCGAACAACATTACTAACCATTCGTACGAACCATACCTAGTCTGAAACGTCGTCAACGAAATACTGTCATCTGCCACTCTTAGTTGTTGGAAACCTGTCGCCAAATTCAAATGTAAAAATACTCCGGCTCCACTCAACTGATCAAATAAATCATCAATTCTAGGCAAAGATACATATTTTTTGGTCGTTTTCGCATTTAAATTACGATTGTCGATAAACATCCTTAATGACCCATTCGGTTTCTTCAAGAACACCACAGCTACTCCCCTAGGCGAACTGATTGGTCTAATGAAATTCTTTCCTTCTAAATCCACTAGCTGCACCTTTAATTCCTTCACCTAGGTAGGTGTCATCCTACTAGATGGTCTACTTATAGGTTCTGCTCCTAGCACAAGATCTGTCTAAAAATCAATATCTCTTTTTGGTGCTAGTCCTGTGACAGGCTCAAAAACATTTGCAAACTCTCTTGCCACCAAAACCTGATTCAGCTCTTCTTCTATTTCCATTGCATTCACCAAATCACAAGCATTTGAGTTTGATTTCTCCACCGAGTATATAATTGGTTTATATGACTATTGTCAAAATATACTGGCACCATACATATCTAACAAATCCATACCCAAAATGATCACGAAGCCTATGAAATCAAAAACATACAGACTCATGTGAACTTATGACCTAACAATTCAAGTTCTAACTGGTCACATCTCATCTCCAAAGTCACATACCCTTCTATCGGATTTGCAACCCTTAAGGAAGTAACAAGGTATGAGGGTTTTAAACATAACTTATCCACCAAACACTGAGATAAAAATGAATGCAATACATCGGTATCAAATTGCACCCTAACTGTTATACTATGAATTAAATGCATACTTTCCATCATAATCTTTCCCTTCTTAGCAGCAGTTGGTCTAGAAGAAGATGGTTCTAAATCAAAAACCTTTTCCTTGTCCGCTCTAACTGGTTCTGGACACTGATTCTTGTAGTGTCCAATCTAGTGGCGGTTCAAGCACTTCACTCCTTTTCAGTTCGACATTCATGAGCATAATGTCCTTTCTCGTCGCACTTGTAGCAAACTACATTGGGCTTCCCTTTCTTGGCAGCTCCTCCTTCCTGAGCTCCTTTCTTCTTAAAGAATTTCCTCTTCTTGCACTGAGAATCCTGGGTTACAACCTGCTCCTCCTTCCCATAAGTAGAAAGCATCTCTTCATTCCAGATTGCCATCTCCACTACAACTATGCTTGGATCACGGAGATGTGGCATAGTTGCCATAGCAATATCAAGTCTTAACCCTCGAATGAACTTCTTGGTTCTTTTGATGACGGTGCCAATGGTAGCATATCTGTATCTGGACATCTCAACAAACTTCATAGCATACTCAATCGCCGACATCTCACCTAGCACTAAGTCTAAGAAATTTCTCATCAATACTGACTTGGCAACTTCAGATAAGAATCTCTCTTTGAATCTCCTTCAAAATCTGCACAAGTCAACTCTTCCTCGGGAACTCCCATGGTAACATTATTCCGCTAATAAAGTGCTGCTCCCTGAAGTTTTCTAGAAGCAAGTCTCCTCTTTTTCTCATCATCTAATCCCAAGTTAGCAAAAATTCTTTCACGATGCATTAACCAATTTTCTACTTCAACAGCATCCTTTGTTCCCAAAAACGGCTTCCCACCAAGACATGTATAATCCCTGCTCAGCTTGGCATAGTTTTGCTAACTGGGGCCATGGGATTAGATCCTCCTACATTCACAGAATTTCACCCAGCTACTCCTACAGCTGCTTCAGCTTGCATCAGATTGATGAAGAATCGATACATTATCCTCATATCTACTGGAGGGGCTCCAGCACTTACGTTGGCATTTTCGTTTGGATTAGCATTTTCCTGTTGACCCGAATTCCTCCAGTTATGGGTTAATTATGAAGTTAATTTTTTTTATAGAAGAAGCATATATGATAACCGGCCAAAACATTATAATATAAACATCTATGATTTAATTCCTTGTAATCGTTTTTCTAATGAAACATGGTTAATACCCTTAACCCACTATCTTTAGCAAGGAAAGTTCTTCAAAAATTCCAAAGTTAAACACAATTTCAAAACTCTTTCATATTTATATGGGTTTACCTTTAAAAATGAGATTGGATTTCTTATTTGAAAACTAAGTCTTTTGACTATATCCTTTGTATCATTACTTAAAATCTTAGATGTTCTCTTTCGAGACCATCCAACGTATCTTTCGAAAGAATTGAAACCTTTCTTTCAAAACACTTAAAGATATACCTTTCGAAACACTCAAAACATACCTTTTGAAAGCACTGAAACCTTCCTTTCAAAATACTTAAAGATATAATTTTCGAACACTTAAAACATACATTTCGAAAGCATTTAGTTTAAATAAGAATTTATGAAAGCATAGCTTCGAAACCATTTGAAAGTATCTCTTTCAAAATCATTGAGTTTAACATTAAATATAACTACTGGATCAGAGAGGACAAAAGCGAAAGCTTTGCTTTCGAAAGCATTAATCTTAAGAAAATGAATTGAGGAAGAGGATAGCTTCGAAACCATTTCCTCCAGAACCATTGATAAAAGCGGCTAAAAGACCTTTCGAAAGCATTGAGAAGGCGGCTTCAAAGTTAAAAGGTGAAAGCACCACTTTCGAATACATTGTTTTAAGGCTATGAAGAAAAGCGGGCTTAACTAATTCAAAAGGTATAAATGTGGCATCATGGGTGTCGAATAAGTTCAAAAGCAGCTATCCTCTCGAGAGCTTCTTTTAAAATAAAGGTAAGCGACAACTCTTTTGAAAGCTCCTTTCTAAAAACAAAGGCAGACAGCGACTTGTTTGAATCCTTTTTTTAAACAATGGTAAGTTGGTTGATTCGAAAGCTAATTAAATTGGCTTGAACCTCTTCGAAAGCATGCCTTTGACGCCATCATTTCTTCCACCTTCCTCCAATACACCACATACCCATTACTTGATATCATGTGTATCGGTTTAGGATAGACGCAAAATGTTTAACTGGGCATGGTGATGGAAGCAAGTTAAGGAAGTGGCAAAGTTGTAATTCGAAATAAAAATTATTTTTATGCCTTTCAAATTAGTTCCTTTTTACCTAACTTGCCTAATTTGTCCAAATATGACTGGTTGCCAATTCTCTATCAAAATTCTTTTCTAAAAGTGACCGAATTCATCAATTAACAAATGAAATTATTTTAACAAATAAGCCATTACCCTTAATAAAACATTTAAGTCCTCTAATTAAAATAGTTTAATAAACGTAAAAAAAACGTTGGAAAAATCCCCAAAAATCACGATCATTCACTATTAATATGTTTTTTAACATATATAAATTTCTGGCCTAAAATGTGACTTAATTGCCTTAAATATTTTAAACCCAAAATTCTCCATTCCTTCCATTCAAAATTCATAATAATTATCCATAACTTGGAATATTATGAGAGTTTAAACCCATCTCCAAAATAATATTCTATATAACATATTTAAACATCATGGCAATCGGAACAATTTGCATGACTTTAACCTTAAAATTGAATTATATTATTATACAAAAATCCTTATTTAAATTAATACATGGCATATAATCAAAGCATATCATCATTTATACATCCAAATGGTTTTAAACATTAAAATCAAATTAAAACATTCAAGAAGACTTATATGAGATGGTTTAGATCATTATTCACCTTGTTTGGATAAGGAACTTGAGATTTTTTTCCTTCACTTTAATCTTCCTAGATTTTCTAGCTTAGATTGGATAAAAGCTGCACTTGGTTTTCTTACCAATACAATCTCATAACAATCAAATAATATTAATTATTTAATATTTATCAATAAGCTTTTCTAGCTTAATAAATTCATATAAAATCATAATCTCTTGAGAAAAATCCCAAAAACAGAATTAACATAATCTTTAACATGTAAAGATTTCGAGACAAAAATCATTATTTAATTTAAATAAATAAACCCAAAGTAAATGCCCTTTCTTCCTTAGAAAATTCACAAAATGTTCCTATTAATTTGTAAAATTATGAAATTTAAAAATTATCTCCAAAATTATGTTCTACTCAACAGATCAAAAAATCAAATCATTTGGAGATCGTATACTTACGTTTTGCTCATAAATCTATCACAGTAATTTCATATAAATTTCAATAATTCATTAATTAAATAAACAGAGGTAAAATCAACACGGCACATCATATCATTATCAACGAATCAAAATCATCAAAATTTGAAATCAAACACATATAAAAATGGGATGGTCTTATTATTATTCATCTTAGATTGGATAATGGAGTTAAGATTTGATATAGAATGATTTCCTTAGCTTTTCCTTTGATTGCCTTTAATTTTTCTCCCTTTCTACACCTGATTATAGTCAGCCTCTTGTTCTTTTAGTTTAATTGTTTTGCACTTGAAATAATGAGAATGATGGGAGAGGGAGGGTTTAAGGATGAAAGATAAATCTATTATTGTTTTTCCCCTCTCATATAAGCTTTTATATATGCGGTTTGAAATATAATCTTAATAATTAATAGTTAAATCTTGACGTTGTTAATTATCAAATCTCACCCACTTTATCTTACTACACATCACATTATTCTATTTAATTTATCTAATTAAATCTCCTGAAAAATGTTAATCAAAATTAGGAGTGTTATATAGTGTAACTTGACCAAGAAAACCTGGTCTTTCTAATGTTACTGGTTTTGTTGTTTAAGTCATTTGATTACAAAAATTACATTTTTACCCTTTTAGGTAAAATTATCGAATTTCCCCACATTTAAACATTACTTAAACTATCAAAAATTATTGGGTGTTACATTAGGTAAATATTTTCCATAAAGTTAGACATCTCTTTATACTTCCCATTCCACATCGCTTGGAACAACTTCCTAAATTCTTTTTTTTTTACTTCCTCAACCTTTTCATTTTATTTTATTTTCATCTTCATTGTCGTTGCTTTTTTCTTATTTATTAACTTTACAGTGGAATTAGTCAGCTCATCACCCTTTGATGTTCCATCCAACATTCCTTCAACCTATGCCACTTTCAAGTATAGAAATCGATTAGCTTTATGATAGAAGTCCTTCGGAGTTGTCAGTTTCTTCGTAGGATACCACTTCTCAAACTTTGTATAATTACTCGCCCCTCCAACTAGGACCATCAATGCCAAGTTATCATCCAGTTTTTTCACATTTATTGCAAAAATATTATACATTTTCAGGTATACTTTCAAAGTCTCTCCCCTTTCCATTGCTTCACGTTTTCTTATAAATGACATCCTTAGGTTGCACAACATGCACCCTAAATCGACTCAAAAACTTTTCATTAGCATATTGTATGAACTAATGGATTTTGGCTTGAGCCTACAAAACTAGATTGTCACCAACCCTTCCAGAACAAATGAAAACATCAGCAGCTAACATGATTCGATGCACCAGAATCACCCCATGTGCTAATCGTATCACAATAAGCATTGCATAGGTCAGCCAATCCATTATACAACCACGTTGTTGACATAGTGAATCTAGATCTGTGGGGATATCTTACTCCTTGAATCTATATTGTGAATGTGTTTTATCCTATAGTAGATTCTGACTCATTATCTAGATTCCCTCTATTGAGAAACCAATTACCATTTCAATCATAACATCATATGACTTCCTTTATGTCCATAATTGTGTCGGTCGTCTATTACATCTAGATCACATGTTTGGCCCGATGAATGACCATGACTACCATTATCGAGCCTTCGTGATTGAGTATTCGCAACAGTTGGTAAGATACTTAGGCAACTCAATTATGTTGTCTTTCATGAATGCGTCCACAAGAGTGCTCATGTTGGTGAGCATCACCCCTAGCATCCTCACTCGAATGTTACTTTATTGCTTACCCTAGCTAGCATCAAGTCCAAGGTCGATTAGTATGGGTCGTTGATTTATCAGTATTAATTGATGCTTCAGGAGCAGCAATGGTTGTTGCAACTCATTTCCTATTCACCACGTCGGCTCATTTTCATTCCTTTTTTCCATCTATTCCAAATATACTTTCACCTTATCAAGCATAAGAATTCCTCCTGGTGACATGCTCTTGAGCACGATATTCTTTGGCATAAGTAGTTATTCCTTGACCTTTCTGACGATACTCCTTGAACTGTTTCCTTATTTCCTCAATTGGCGATTGTTGTGCTGCAGCCATTGCCTTATGAACTCCAATGACAAATTATTCCATGTTTATTGTGGGATTATCCCCCATGACTATATTTCACGGCACTATACATAGCATAGCACGTTCCAATGTAAGTGTTTTCCAATGTTCTTCTTAAGATCCATTGACCTCCAATAGGACGTAACTAGAATCCAATAGTCTTGAGAGATTTGCACTAAGATTTGTAGATTCTCAACTAAGCACCAGAAATGTTAGTCCGAATAATGGGTTAACATCTCATAGATGTTGTGTAAAGTTATTGATTGGGCATGTAATCACTAGCTACATTTGAACGCGGATTAAAAACCTCTAGATTCGTTTGAGTTCTTTCTATCTACGATCTTAGATCAAAAAATAGAAATAAGTGCAAAAGTATATGATAAAGAGGAATACACGAGATTTAATAGTGGTTCGACTATGCATACTTTCACAATGTATGATTTATATTACTGATGCTCAGTTTTACAAAGAGATTACAGTTTCTTTAAATTAAAATTATAAGGAAAATGTGTTAGAAAGTCAGAAGAGCCCCTCTAAGAAATAAGAATTAATCCATTTCTCTGATGTATTGGCACTATAGTTATAGCTATAATTGAGGCTTGGTTCACGAAGAATATCGGAAGAGCATGGTTCATGAAATTATAAGGAAAATGAGTTCAAAAATCAGAAGAGCCTTGGTTTACGAAGAATATCTCCATAAAGTTGCCTGAGAATGACTCGATCCAAATATTTGAAACTTTGCAGAATAATAGGTAAAAGTTGACTCAACCATATAAAAGTGTTCTTATTGATCGGTAGCAATACATGCCCATCGATCAATACCGATCGATCAACCTTTGTACTATACAAGTTATAAACTGTTGATCGATTTTCATTGCCTTGTAGAATTGTTTCATTCCATGATTTAAACATAGCTTCTTAAACATCAGCCCAAATTCAACCTGACTTATGGATCAGTATTGATCCATACATGGATTGACATTGGTCAATGTCGTACCTTCCACAAGCTTTGTTTTTCGGTTGATTGATCCATGTTGCTTGAAGGGCATGCTTCCTACCATAATTTTAGACTCATTTGCACCATTATTTTTCAATATCGAAAGATCTTAAGGACTGGAACCGATCATTGCATGGATCGGTATTGGTCGATATGGTTTCTTATGCTTAGTTTTTTTTCAGTTTCTTTTTCCATTATGCTATATTTTCTATCTCTTCTATTTGACCACCCATGAGCTCTTTACCTATTTATTTTCCTTTTTAAAGTCTAATATGTTGGATCAGGTGCATTGGTAGTAGGATTAGAATGGTGAATAAAAAATAAATCCTTTTATTAGTTTGCTCAAGATCGTGTTGTGTGTTTATATTATAATATATTTTATACTAAACCTTATTTAGTATTTCTTAATGAAATAATTTGAGAAATATTTTAATTTATTTCATTTTACTTGAAATATCTATGTATCATTGTTTAATAATAATATTTTTTGTTAATTTAAACTGAAATTTAATTTATTAAATTAATTTTAATTAAATTTTATGTTTTAATATTTTGATATGTTTGTATCATAAAACAAACATAATAACTTTGTTAAATGATATAATCTAACCTAGGGTAATATATATATACGCACATAATTAATCATTAAGACTTATAGTTAATAAATGTATAAGTGATAACAAATGTAACCTATAATGTCAAATGGATATGCATATACATTGAATGACTAAGTTTACACTTACACTATAATAAACTATTTTTTTCGACCATTTTATTTTTGATTAATATTCTTATAAAAATATAATGCATATATAATATAAAATTATTAAAAATACAATGTATTATATAAATAAATATTTTAATTTATATGCATATATATATATATATATATTTGTATTTAAATATTATATTAATTAATATTCTAATTTCACAGAAACTCATTTAATAATTTTAAATTCTAAACTTTAAATATAATTTTCCTTTTTAATGTATATTTAATAATTTTTTTATTTTTACTTAAAATAACCGTTGATAAATATGTATAAATTATTTTTTTCTTTAATAATCTGATCATATTCTAATATATTTAAATTTTTTAAATTAACATTTTAAATCTTGTTTTGACCTTTTAAACAAAATAATTTTGCAGATCATAATCTTCAAGATAAAAGGATAAATATTTTTTACTTTTAAATACAGAAATATATGTATGTATGTATGTACGTACGTACGTATGTTTGTTTGTATGTATTTTTATATGTAAAAAAAATTTAAATAGCATAGAGCAGTAGTAAATAAAAATTAATTTTTTTTATAAACTCAAATTAATTTAAATTTTACAGTAAATATTTATTTTAAGATATACATACATACATATGATTTGAAACTACCTTTTGTTTTATTTTTTAGATCTTGAGCAATTTTATAATAATTAATATGTGTGTGTGTATTCATTTATAATAAATGCAACAAATTATTTCAAATGTTTATAAAATTAAATATCATGGCCGAACTAACTTTAAAAGGGACAATCAAATATGATCATATAAACATATATTTAAATGAATATATAATTAAATAAAGATGTTACCTCCGACTTATGATTATGTCGATAGTCAAATGCATCTGTTGTTTAGCTTTATCCTCCATCTCTATAGTCACAAGTTGAAATGTCATCTCCTTGGCTCACAAATATCCAATGACGGTAAGAGCCGTGTCAGTTGAGTGCGAAGAGAAAGAGAATAGAGACTATCTACTTATAGAGTGCCAAATATCAGAATATCTGCTCTTTTCTTTCAAACCCTGGAAGACAAGGTCTCCAAATCCCCTTCCTTATTGATTACCCTCAAATGGCCTTGCTTGGTCAAAATTCCCATCAATTACTCTTTGACTCAATTATTTAATTATATAATTTAAGTTGCTTTTTTCAATCGAACCGACATAAAACTTTTGTACATTGTTATGATCGATTTTAGGCTTTAAATAAATAATTAAAAGGCCATAAAATTTTAATACATTGTTTTTCTTAATTTTATATTAATTTATAACATGTATAAATTAATTTCAACAATGGACGATTATGCTAGCCCTCTTGTATGAACTCCATACTCGATCAATATTTAAACAATTTAAATATTGAAGCCTATGAGGACTTTACTGAAGTACAAAATCAGGCACAAGTTCAACACTTACAGATCATTTAGGTGAAATTAAATTTCTAATCTACAATAAGCTCACTTAGTAACAACATTCTTTATACGTATTTTTTTCATCATCACTTTATCACTTAGTTATCTAGAGTTAAGTTTGAAGCCAAAAATTCTACTGATATCCAATGATAATTATGTAGGCCACTTAAAAGTCAATATTTATCGATTAACCATTTTCCTCTGGCTAGAGATTTTGACTTTTAAGTTGAGTACTGATTATGGTGATACTATCTTCCTACAACTAAGGAGATTAAATCCTCTATTTGGTAGTATTTCATGTCAAGTAGTTTGACATATACCCAACTATGGTTGTAACAAGGTTATCATGCCAAGTGTTTAAACACAATTAAAATATAATTTAGGTATTTAAAATCGACGTCAAAAGACTACCATATGTCGTTACCACGAGAGCTTATATTTTTACTTAGTTGTATTGACCTATACTTAGTTGTACGAATAGTCGTGAGTAGATCACTGTCCATCTACAGAGAGCGTTATGTACGCTAGTCTCAGAATATGTATCGATATCATTTTCTCGGTACAGCTTAACTAGGAAAATTTAAGGAGTTAGTGTTTATAAATATCAACTTAATACTCATGGTTACAAATACATTCATAATTACAATCGATAAAACACTTCTACTAAGGATTCTCTACTTATATTTGTTAATTGTAATTAAATCATTATTTGTATCACTATATAAAAACATATGTAATAGAGAATAAAGTCAAAAGAAAACTTTATTTTGTATAAGGTTGTTTATAGTGTTAAGTTTATATAATTGTTTACATAATTTCTCCTAGGGCACACCCTTTAATTCTATCAATCTTCCACTTGCACTTGGAGCCAATTATGGAGCCTCATCCACATGCCTTTGATTCATCTTTCTATATTAGGATGAGAAAACCCCTTGTGAATGTATTTGCTATGTTATCTTTGGTATCCACTCTCTTGATTAAGATCTCTCTGTCATTGATAACTGCCTCATTATGTGGTATGTACGAAGGATGTGTCTTGACTTCTTCTGAGCTCGTGGTTCCTTGGCAATCCACATTGTTGGATTATTGTCAAAATACAAAAGCAATGGACCTTCAAGGCTTGGAAATACTCCAAGCTCCTTAACAAATTTGCACATCCATACTACATTCAAGGCGATGTACTCGGTCTCCATAGTCAAATCAGCCACAACTTCTTATATGAAACTTTTCCAACTAATGACCCCTCTCTTGAGGTACGACTCGTATTTTTATGTATCGGAGGATCGTAAAATATTATTTTTAAAATCAAACTAGGTCTACATTTAATATAATTTTAGGGAATGTTAAATAATGATAATTTTGACCTCGATAATAAATATTGGACGGTTCTAACCCTTAAAATCTTTTAAGATATATAACTTTTTATAAAAGTCGAATTAGGATCTCTAACCACTACAAATAAAAGATATGATGGTTTCTCATTCCATAGAGTGGTCTTAATAGCCTTTTGGACTTATAGTTTAGGAGATATGTTTTTTTTGAAGTTTGGACAGGTTATAGGTAGATTAGTGGGTAAATAGCCTATCCCATAATTAGGCCTTCTAATTTATTCGGAATTAGTATTACCCTATAACAGTTACTAATCACTGTATATTCATTTCTGAACATTTCTTAACCTTCTTTTAGCCTCCATTGACCAAGATCTACCAAAACCTCATCATTCTTTCAAAAAAACTAATCAAATTCGATTAATTAGATGGAGATTAGGAAAGAGATTAGGAAGAGGCTTTGTAAGTTGCGAAATTTGTGCCTTGGGAAGTGTGTTGTTGCTATTCAAACCCATATCCACTCCTTTTTGGTGAAGCTACACTTGTTTGTTGATTTTAGTTGATTCTACACTCTAAGTGAGTGATTTTATTCTCTCACTTTACTATAATTGTTGACTTATGTTTTTAATTTTTTTAAAAGATTTTTTTCAAACTGAATAATATTTTTTAATTGGAAATTTGTTGTTTATTTTGGATCTGTCTCAATTTACGTGCTTTCACTGGGTGATTAATAAGTGATTTATCATCTCTTGTCCTACTATATATAGTTCCTATAGTTTTTGACATGTTTTAGATCCATTTTTAAAATAAAAAATATAATTTGATGCTATTTTGATTTAGAAACCGAAATAAAAATGAATTAAAATTTTAAAGTGGTATAAATATGATGTTTTGATGTATTGTTGTTTATAGGAATATTGGGCTAGATTGTGAATAGTTTTGATATGAATTATCATTAATCAATGTGGGAGATCACACGAATTACGTTATATTCAACGACATTTGAGTTGACAGATGCAAGATTGTTTGATGTTTTTCATGTTTGATATGAATGCCACGCGATGTAGGTGTTACTACCAGTATACCTAGACACCATGTGTTGTATTTTGAGTACTAGCATAAAAATATGATGATAAAAGCATATTAGCATACATTGATGTTATGTGCTAACTTGTTGGATGCAAGGACGGGTCGGGTTTGATTCGTCATACTTATTTTCGCATTTACTATATCAATTTTATACTAATTTAATACCGTAGATCACTCGTACCAGACTCTTTTCTAACTCAAGGTTTTATAGTTTGCTTCTTATTATCTCGGGTACTCTTCAATAAGTAGATTGGGGATAACAGTTCTGAGAAGTCCATGTAGCTATATGGAGGATGAGTAGTTGGCTAGCGCTTTCATGTACTATATTTGGAAGCTATTGTTGTTGTTCTGTTGTGCAGTATTGTCAAGCTATTATCAGTACTACTTATTTGTTAGAGAAATCTTTCTATTTAAAGTTATCTGTTTCAAAGTATAAACTATATTTTCACTTTGATTTGTTTAACTATAATGGACCAATGTACTCTAATTTATCTTTGTTCTTTTTAATGTACTATCGTCTAGCCTATTTTGTATCTATATTGATTATTAAGTTTAATCTTATGCACCATGAGATATACAACAAATTTAATGCTTTTATTTATGTTACTTTACCTTGACCATAGCTCTACATCGACCACATAACATGATAGCGCACTATACAGGTGTATTGGGTACCCGAGGTGTAGTGTGGTTGTCAAAGAGAGTAAACACAAAACTTATGACTGATTTACTATCGTCAACATCACTTTGAAAGCTTAAGTTTGAATACCTCGGAACTTGTTGTTTCTATATATGAGAAACAAAACCTTGATATTTCTTAAATAGTTAAGGATGACTTTAACTGTTATCCAATGATTTTCTCGTGGATTAGATTGATATTGACTAATTGCACCTAGTGCAAAAGTGATATTTGGCTTTGTACATAACATAAAACACATGATCGATCCTACTACCAAAGCATAAGGAATTTGACTCATATGTTTCCTTTCCTTATTGTATATGAGGAATAATTTTTAGAAAGGATAATTCAACATCACGCTAGAACATTTCGTGTATGAAATTTTCCATATTCAATCGTCTTAGTGTGTTATCTATTTACATGGATTGGGACAATCCCAATATCCTCTTAGATCTGTCTATATAAATATTTATACCAATTATACAGATGCCTCTCCTAAATCAGCATTGATAAATTATTAGACAATCAAGCTATCACCGATTGTAACATTACTAGATCATTATCAATCGGTAGTAAGTCAACATGTGATACTAAAAACATTGCAACACCATTTTGCTCTTTCTTATATGTGCATGCTTCCTTTATGTTTTGATAGAAACCAAACTATTTGATTACCTTATCAAAATATTTGTTCCAACTCCTTAATGCTTGCTTAAAACCATAAATAGATCTTAAAAGTCTACATGCCTTAATATTGCTTCCACTAACCTCAAAACCTACTGGCTATGACATATAATTGGTCTTTTCTAAGTTCTAAATCATGATTTGGACACATTTTTTAATGTACAATTGCCATATTTCATAGGCATAATAAGCGGTGATAGAAAATAGTATCCAAATGGATTTAATCATGGAGATCGGTGAAAGCGTTTAATCATAATCAACGCTTTGAATTTGACCGAATCCTTTTGCCACCAACCTTACTTTAGAGGTCTTGACTTTTCCATTTGCATCGATCATGTTCTTAAAGAGCCACTTGCACCTGATGGGTTTCACCCCTTTTGTACCTTTTTTAAAGTTCATAATTTGTCTTTGTACAAAAAGTTCATTTTGGATTTTCCAGCATCAATCCATAATGCAGAGTCCTTACTCTTTAATGGTTTTCGATATGTGAAGGGATTATCGTCATGAATGACACGACCTACATTTTCGTCATCAATGATGAACCCACAGTATCTTTCTTGCAACCGAGATTCCCTACTAGACCTTCTTATAGGTTCTGTATTTTCTATAGGTATTGAGTTATTATCTACATAATCAGTTTCTATGGAAGTTTATTTGATCTTATCTAAATTTACTGTACTAACACTAATTTTCTCTGGAGAGAAATTCCTTTTCTAATATGGTGGCATGTCTCCAAAAAAACCTTTTGTTCCTTGGTATGATAGAATATATATCTATGATAATTTCTTGGATACCCTACAAACTTGCATAAAAATGATCTTGCCTCAAGCTTATTGGGATTTACATTCTTAATATAAGCCGGACAACCCCAATCTTAAGGAAATTAAGATGTTCTTTATAGTTTTAACATTCTTAGCCTAACTCTGGTTTTCTACTTCATTTTCATATTCTATGAATTTATCTTAGACCTTTGATTTATATTCCATACGGGACACATAACCATATCTAGATAAATCATTAGTGAACATCATAAAGTAGGTTTCACCTTTGATATTGTAAACACATGAACATATACAACAACATGCACTAGTCCTAAGAGTTTGTTTACTCTTTCATTGCTCCCATCGAGTGGGTTCTTATCCATTTTTCTTGTAAGTCATGATGTAAAAGTATCAAATGATTTAGAATCAAATGATGGTAGAAAGCCTTGGTTGCTTAACTCATTTTTTCATTTTTAATAATATGCCCTAGTCTTTAATGCCAAACATAACTATCTTTTACTTTTGATGCACTACTATTTTCTACAACAAATACATAATCCATATTAAGTACATAAATGTCATTATTTAAAGCACCAAAACCAGTAGTATTATTTCCCTAACAAATATTCATAATGCTGTCATTACAAACAAAACTATATCTAATTTTCTGTCAAATGGGAAAAAATATATTCCATTAATGAAATATGGTATATAATAGCAATTATATAAAACTAAATATTGTCCACTAGCAAGCTTCACACAATATTCTCCATCGCTTTGGTAGCTATAGTAGCTCCATTTGCAACTTGGAATTCCATGCTTCTACTTGCCACAAATATCTTGCTTCTAAGTCACTGTAATGAATTATATATTAGTTCCAGATCCAGTATCTAAAACCCAAATAGAAGCACTTAAGAAAAACTCTATAAGGAAAATACCTTTAGGATCGGCCTTCCCCTTAAGCATCTTCAACTAGTCTGGATTGTTCCTCTTCCAATGTCCCTTCGTTGAGCAAAAGTGATAGTCGCTTCTTTGCTTTACCCTTGCTACCCTTAGACTTAAAATTTCTCTAATTCGAACTATTCGAGGAAGTGGTACCCTTAACAATAAGCATTGCACTTGGTTCCTTGTTGAACATACCCTTAACATACTCTTGGCTATTAAAGAAGTGCATGACAACACACTCAATGAATTCATTTTGAAATTTAATATGAATGGCTGAACAAAGGAGTAAACTATCCAAGAATCAAGTTAGTCTGAAGCTCGATGTCAAGTGTAGTTCCTAACTCAGCCAACCTTTCAATATGCCCAATCATATTGAGTACATGATCTTGGACCGAGGTACCATTGCTCATTTTCACATGGAACGGCTTCCATTAGATCTCATACCTTGTAGTATGAGATTGGTCATCATACAACCTTTGTAGATGATTGAAAATTTCATAAATATCCCTATTCTTATGCTGTCTTTAGAGCTCGATACTCATAGTTGACAGCACGTAGCAATGGGCAAGCTTGCCGTCCATTGACTAGTTTTCCTAAACTTTAATTTGTTCGAGTGTGACATTCTTATCAAGTTTATCTTAAAGCTGGTTTGCAATAACATACCAGGGCTATTCATATGTTAGTGTGATTTAAATGTTTCCTAACCGGTCTTTGTAGTTTGTGTCAGTTAACGTGTTCTTTTCAAAAAATAACTTCATAGTAGTCATTTGATTTGCTTAAATTCAGAGTAAATTAGATAACTTTACATATGCTCTTATACTTATTATATTTGTTTAATATATTTATCTAATAAGGCTCCTTCTAATTCAACATCTCTCAATAACCCTAAAAGAGATATATGAATTTTACAACTTCCTTCAGTGGATGTTAGGATTTATTGGTTATATTACTACACACTTAAGGTTGCTCAACAAATTGTATCCTCCAAAAACAGTAAGTAACACTTTAATAATTATATCTATTATATAAATCCTAACATACTTTTAACTATACTCCTAATCACCTTCATGACTTTGAGGTTTATAACAGCCCGCCTCTATACCCATATTACTAAAGAATATTACTAAATAATATTTTCTGGTAATATGAAGAATAAAGCTTGTTATGAGCAACCACACATGAATATTTCCTTGTGCTAACACCAATACATATCTTATCTCATATAATACATCAAACATACGTATTCGATATCAGAACAAAGCAAGGACACATGGGTTTTCCATAATAGAACAATATATAATATAACCAGAGAACACAAATTCATATAACGTAGCGAAGAATATAATACCATAACTTAGATTCCACAACATAGTCTACAAAACAAAGTATCTGACCTGCTACTAAATATATACATCGATATAAAATCGAATGCCATATATAAATCAATACCATTAACAAAATACACATAAATGGAGAAATCAAAAGGATATATATATATATATAATAGACCCCAAAAACACATTATAGTCCATATCATCTCCTCAAAAGCCCAATCATCCAGTAAGGCTAATGTCTATGTAAAGTCTTGTCCCTGAGTACTATATAAATAATAAATGGGTAATACTATGCCTATATTTAAATGTAAGATCATCATAATGGTATACATAACCATAACAAAAAGTATATCCTGAACGGGGTTCATAACATATGTAATGAATGTCTAACACGATCAATATAATTCCCAATCCTCATCGAATAACATATATAATGTCATGCTATAAGAGTCATTTCTCTATTTAATGTGACCATAATAGCAAGTCTATTCCATTATGATTCACTCCTAATCACCATTATTAAGAGTCGTATTTATTAATCGTGAATTGATCATGGTTTACATTTACATAACTTGTTGAGGAGATACACAACCTTTTTCATCCGTGTATACACTCTATCACTCTTTTAGATGCTGATTGAAGCAAGACACATGTCCTTGTTCACCCATGTCCCCCGTCGACTAGAATTTTAACTCGTCCAAATGCTAATCGGGGCAAGATGCATGGTTTTTTTTCATTCATGTCCCTCTCGATTGGAGTTGTGAATGCCCCAACACGACCTACTTGCTATACTAATCTCTACGGCATGGGCATCATCGTCTTCATCAAATATACTGCATGCCCATCGTCATTGGTGCGCTTAAACAGTAGGTCACCGAATCAGTGGCAAATGGGCTAGAATGTCGCTCAGTCCTTTCTAGGATGGATCTGGCTCATCTGGTCTCTCATCTCGTTTGATCACTTCATTATATTTTTCGCGATCTCGTTATGACACTAAACCCTTCTAACTGTCATTCAACATAGTGTCACTAGGGAATATGGAATTGATTAATATTCAATACACTCAATATCAAATCATATTATATACAGTGAGTCTAAAGATTAACAAAGAAATATTACCGAGCATCCCATATAGCTAGTATTACAATTTCATTTATTCAAAATTCTCATCACATAGAAGTAGCATATAATTCATCCAGTTCAACTGTTATTGGTTTAGAGGGGTTTTATTATCAGTACACTTTTACAAAACCATCAATTGAATTCCAAAGGTATTCAACAAAAATTTCTAAAGAGGTTTAAATTAATTTTTAATTTCCACTTAAATGATTTTCAATCAAATTTTAAAGATCAATACTAATTTCAAAGAGTTTTACATCGTAGATTCTCATTCCTTTCACATAACTATTATTTTAAACCACTTATTTAGTTACGAAGAAATTCATCCTTTGATACCTCATTTAGTTCAAAATTGCTAAGCTCCTTTCCTATAATAACTCATACCATGGGAAATTCAATTTTCTAAACTTTTGCAACATCTATAAAGGAGGTTTGCAATCTAAAAATTCCATTAAAACCCAATCCCAAATTATATTGTTTTTCTTTCCAAAAAAGATTTTCAACCAGAAAGCATTTCCAAGTCTTAAATATTAAATCAATCTCTAAAATTCTTATTCACTTTCAAATTCTTTTAACCACTTTTTGAAAAATAGTTTATTAGTTTGAAATTATCTTTTCTTCAATTTAAAAAAATAATATCAAAGAGGATATTTACAATTGAGTATCCTATGCCATATAAAAATCCAAAACTTCCCACTTCAAAATAATTCATTTTATTTTTTAGTATTTTCAACGGGTGTATATATCAATTTCCTTTTATAACGAAAAATCAAATACGAACAAAATGTATTTCCAAAGATCATACATCAAAGTATATCATAATAAATTTAGATTAATAATATTTATCATATGATGAATAAATAATTACCTTCTATTATTTCGTAAGACTTAACTTCTTTTCCATTTTGATAAAAATAAACTTAATGCTTTTGAAATATAATTTTTTTTAGAATCCCTTTTTATAAAAATCAATTAAGTATTTTTATAAAAATAGATTATTAAAATATCTATTTAAAAATCAACTTGTATAAAAAATATCATAATTTCAATTTCTAAAATTTAATTTCTTTTCAAAATTCTAAAAATATTCATTTTAAAATATATACCTTCTCCTTTGTATAACCAAATTTGGAAACCATTAATTTCACAAATAATAAAGTTCAAGTACATTTTTATTCAATAAATACTTTCCAAAAGTATTTAACTCAAAATTTCCCCTTCTAATCAATTTCAAATGCAATGTCCGATCTTTATCAACGCAAAACAAGGACATACTAACATCGTATACTCAATATCAAACCAATCGATCACCCAATTATATTCAACTAATATGTAATTGCATCCATTACCAAATAGAATATAATTATTCTTGAATTTCTATTATTATTAATATTTTCAACTTTATTTCAGCCAATTCATCAAATTTCCAATCAAATTTACCAAATAAAATTCCAAACACAAGCATGCGATTATATTTTACCCATTCAGCCATTCACCCAAAGTTCATTCTTTCATATAATCAAATCAAGATTTGCAAGGACTAGAACGTAGAATTTTGTAAGTTAAAAGGAAAATAACCCACCTAACGATGCAATAAAGATGAATTTCATCTCAACTCCTACTTCTGCTACTAGAAATGTTGTGCCCATGACCATTGTCAGTAATGACCCAGTCTCTAGCTTAAGCCACCAACCGATGCACATGCACTTCAACCACCAGCCACCTTCGCTTCTGCAAACACCCAGAAATTATCGTGCAACACCTATCATCATGCCTTAGACATGAAGCCATTAAATAAACTAATGGCAGAAACTACCATGCATTTACCATCTTTGCTACCAACCTAGGTCCACATGCCTGCTCCTCCTCCAATTTCGACCACCGAGCGATACTCCCTTCCTTGATCGACTTTGCCTCAAACACCTGACCAACCTTGAGAGAATTTTTTTATTTTTGATCTCCTATTTCATGAATGAATTTGGGGTTTTCGTATAATGAAGAGAAGGAGAGGGTGTATATGGGTTTGGAATAAGGTACGAAAAATTCGAAATAAAACGAGTTAGGATTACTAGAGTGGAATGGGCATTGAGCTCTAAATTTAACCTGCTAATTTTTATTTTTATTTCCTTTTGAATAATAATTCCATTTATCTTGTAGAAAATTTTCAATTTAACTTAAAACCAATTTACACCTCATTCTATAATATGTATATATATATATATATGTGTGTGTGTGTGTGTGTGTCTGTGTATATATGTAGACAACTGCAAATTTTTATTCAATCCTTTAATCGTTTGTTTATTTTCAAATATTCATTATTTTGATTTAAAATAAATTTATTTCTCAACTATTTGAAATTTATATGCACTAAAAATATTTTTATATTTGTTAAAACATATATTCAAATTTAATATATTTTCTAGAAACGGTTTATTAATTAATCCAATATATTAAGACAAAATCTTTTATTAAATTGGCTTTGATAAAATAAAATTTTATTTTCAAAGATAATAATTATCAAATATGAATCCGAATTTTTTATTTTTAGTAAATTTATTTTTTTACACCGTAGAAAGCAGGATTGTTGCAAGGTTGTCAGCAAATAATGAAGTATGTCAAATACTATAAAATCTTTCATTTCATGATATCTGTAACGATCTGCATTTCTTACACATAGAAATGACACTTAATACATCCAAAGTATTTGTATGCCCATCATTTAAGTGTTTGAAAGTCAGGTCATTAGAGGAAAAGAAAGAAGATAGAAGATAAGAAGAAACTAGACAATCATATAATCTCACAACGCAATGAAATAACGAATATTAATCAACATAATTCTTTACAAAGTCATTTCTAAAATGATACATTAGAGTCATACTAGTACAAAATATACCCTAGGATAGTTATAATTGTTTTTCCCTACCTAACTGATACATAGATCATACAATACAGTGGATATTAGATAATACTAGCTATCGATGAAGCCTCCTGCTCCAAGCTCCTCCAAAATGCATCCGTGGAAAAAACCTGAACTACTTGGCTGCCCATAAAAATTTGAGCACCCAAGAGTTTTAGAAAAAGAAAATAAAACTCCATCTCAGACATGAGCCTAGTGTGAGTAAACTTAAATAGCTGGATTGTTGTGTTTAAAAAAACTCCTTTAAAATCAAAGTTATCTCGTAAGACCACGCCACACATAAATAATGATGGGTTTTTACCTTACGATAACCAAAACATTTTTTATACAAAATCCAGTGATATTATAATGATGTCTAGAGTACAAATACTTACTAATATTAGCCTAAATTGTTGCGTTATTAAATTCCAGCATACTAGGCTTTACAATCAAAACCGTAAAGGCATATATTGGAGATTGGATTCCATATTATGATAGGGTAAGGAACTAACTTCCATGGTACATCCCAAGATAAAATGTACCGGGGTATGACAAGAACATCTTGTACGCCTGCCACGCAGGACTGACCTACCACTGGACTAGTAGTACCAAATATGATCACCCACTTTGGGCCTCGAAGCATATATGAGTAGATAGTAATCGATAGATTTGGTATGACTATACCCTAATAGGAGTGACCCGCTTAGCCCTGCTACGTTCTCGATTTTTGTCATTTCTCGGTTGATAAGGCTTGAGGCTACGATTACCTTTATTTAGCACTTCCCATTTGGAATGCTACACTGCCCTCTAAGCATCAATGCAATGCTAGCATTCATCCATACAAGTACATTCTGGGATTGAATAAACCGAAGGAACTACATCTACTATATCCATTTTGGAATCACCCTCAGGATTAGTAGCAAGTAGCTCTTGCACTTCAAAAATCATCTTCGATTCCATACTCTTCAAGATGTCTTTAGTTCAAAAGCGCTTGAGTTGGATTGAAATGGTTTTCGAATAACATATCCTATCCCAATCTCTTCGAAACAACTTTCGATAATTTTGGTAAAGTCAACCTCGGTTCACAAGGAAATAAGCAGTTGAAGATGAGAACGGAGATCACTTCCTAATCGTTAATGGACGGATTTCCTTATCATTTGTCCTAGGAGAACGAAACGAGATTTATATGCACATGTAAGCATCATCAGAGATGACTATGCCATATAACTCACGTGTTTTTCCTAAATATTTTCAAAGTTACGTTTAGGTTTAGATTTTGATATTCGAATATTTAACTATCAAATAAACAAACATTCAAACATGGATTTAATCCTTATGGAATCCATTAAGCCTTATTTGATTAACCTTTAATTAATTAAAATCACTTTATAACATTTGATTAAAAGATCTTTACAAAACACTATTCCCAACCCCTTACATTCCTTTTATACTTGAAAAACGTTTATATACTTATCTCAACAATATAAGTATATCCACCAAACTTTACAAAAATTTCCTCATTTTAAAATTCCATATTAAATGGCCAAATAAATTCCATTTAAAAACATTTCTTTTAATAAAAATCAATCCACTTATCCTTTATAAAAAGTTTCCTTTTCAAAAGCTCACTTTATATTTCAAATAACTTATAAATTTTCCGAATAAATTTATAACTCACTTTTAAAGTTCTCCAAGTTAAATCTTAAAACCTCTTTACAAATCTCTAAAATCATTTCCCTATTTCAAAAACTCCTTTTATAAATCTTCTTAAAGAAAATCTGTTACAAAATATCGTTTATAAAACATCCTTTTAAAATCACTTTAAATAAAACCTTTTATTTAGTAATACCCTTTTTTATAAACAAATTATTATTTATAAATATCATTATAAAATAATTAGATAACTTGAAAATCATTTATAAACTTTAAACCCCAAAATTTATTAAAGGATTGAAGTTAATTCAAAATCATAGTTTATAAATTCAAAAGACACTTAGCAATCCCAATGGTACCCGTTAAAGTTACCATTTAATTTTAATTTCACTTTCAAGTCATTCAACAATTTATTTACATAAGTCAATATACGTAAATACACTTCATATCCAAATCAGGGAATAACATGTCAATACAACTCATTTATCATATACATGTCCAAGCTATATAATAGCAGGATGATGATTTGTCCTACTAAATAGATGCTGAACAATCAAACAATTAACTTATAACGGAATGGGAATTTATTCTGTTGACATATGTCCACACAAATCGACAATCAATCTATAACAGAACGAGGATTTATTCTGCTAATATATGTCCACAATAATCAAATCAATTACATTATAGCAGAACGAGAATTTATTCTGCTAAAGATGTCTACACAATCAAACAATCAATTTGTAGCAGAACGGGGATTTATTCTGCTAATATATGTCCACATAATCACCATCAATTTATTGCAGAACAGGAATTTAATCTGCTATCAAATGTCCACAAAATCAAACAATCAATTTAACTCATTCACAGGCATTTGTCTAATTAGTAGTACCCACATTTAAATTTCTTGAGTTCAAAACCATTTTTGAAAAAGAAGTACCTTTAAAATAATTTGATTCTTGGAGACAAAGGATTTAAAACTTAAAACACCTTTGTAAAACCCCGTAAATTTTGACGATTTTAATAATGTAATTAACTGAAATGTTTCATGAAAATAAAAAATAAAATTTGGCAATGAAAATTTGATATTTGGAATATGTCTATCCAAACGTAGCAAGTGTCAGTTTTCATCGGTAAAAATGAAATTTAATTCTGTTATGTAATTTTCAATTGCAATTTAAAAAGAGTTAATTTGATGAAAATAAAATATTTTCAAAACCAGAATATTTTTATATAATAAATATGTAAATCATTTTTTGAGTGAGGTGGTGTAATTCGATTCGCCAAATTTGAAATGCTATAGCCCCGTTTATCTTATTTTCGGCGTTTTAATAACATTTTCGGCAGCGAAAAATTGAGTTTTGATAGGATGATTGTATAGCTGTTATTTGTGTACCATTCTGTTCGTCTTATCGTGCTGATATCCATAGTATATTCATTCGTGTATTTTAGCGTTTGGTACGTGGCAAAATTGACAAAATGATTTGCCGTATCGGTTCCGTTTTAGGCCTTTGGATTTCCCTGTGTATTTCCGTTATTCACTGTATAATTCCAAAAGTCATTTGCAATTGATAATATCTAATTCAATTTCTGGCCTTTGCTATTCCATGGTTTTGAAATATATTTTCGGTCCTCCTTTCATTTTCATTTGCTACTTCTAATTGTTCCCTTCATCCTCGTTTCTGTTCTCAGTTCTGAAAGAAAAAAATTAATAAACAAAAGATGCAAGCTTTTCGTATAATTCGAGTTTATATATATTGATGGAAGACCTGATTTCATTCTTCTTCAATTGCTAGAGAGAATGCCCGCTTACCTTATTATTTTGCCCGAAGTAAACTTCTCTAGCCTCACCCTTGCCTACTCCATGCAACAGCAAACCCATCACCTTGTGCCAACTTGACACTTCCCATCCACGCAACCCAACACCACCCAAACCTCCACTAGATCCATCATCCACAGCTCTCACTGCACCCTGTTGTGACAGCCTCGTTCGCCACGGACTACAACCGCATCCACTGTCTTCACCGCCTTTCCACCTTTTGCAACCTCTGACCGCACCCCTTAACACCCTCTGCAACCTCCACTATGACTAGCACCGGCCTCCCTCCTCCTACCACCACTCTTGCCATACTACGCCCCGGCAGCTCCACCTCCCTCCCACCTGAACGTGACGCCACCAGAAAACCCGGCCTCTGCCTTTCTGTTGTTTGCCGTCCACCTCATCCCTTGAAACCCACTGTAGTGCCACATGAACCCACATCCATTCACCTCTCCATGTCACCCGCATGCGACCAAGCACCACTGCACGATGTCTTCCCTCAACCGCCACCTCTACCTGGCAGTTCGCTAACCCCCACGTGATACACAAAGCCTTTCCATAGCCATTAATCCCAGTCGAGACCAAGCAGTGACCTTTCCACAACCGAACCTTATGTCGCCTCACTGCCCTGCACACACGATAGCCCACCTACCCCACAACATGTGTCCATCACCCTCCTAGCGACCTCCTTCTGTCAGCCTCTACTCCTCGCTTGGTTTGAAAAAAAATAGTATAGTAAGTATATATAAGCTTTTGTAAGTTGCGCGTTATTCTTTTGCCTGATAATTTTTCATTCGATCCATTTGCTTTTGGAAGTATATTATATCATTTATGTTTCATATCAGAGCACAGAATATAAAAGCCTACTTCCTCCTCTTACATAAAAATAAGTATATTTATAATATGTTTAAAAGTATTTATTTAATTTATGTTAATATTTTAAAATAGATTTTGTAATAACTTTAATATATATAGTATGTTTAAATATTTATTTGAAACTTTGAAAGGAAATATATGGGTTTTATTAAATAACAGTTTGGAAAAAAATATAACACATATATATATATATATATATATATATATATACATACATACATACATACATACATACATACATACATATATATATATATATATATATATATATATATATTTGTTTTCCATCTAATTCAAGATGTGTTAGCATTGATTTGTTTCCGTTGCTGTTCGATAATTTTTTAGAACAACTCTTGGCTTATCGCTGTCCTACGGTGTGCATGCGTTTCCGTGTGCCTTAGTTCGTATCTGTATCCGTGGATCGTCGCATCTTGTTCTCGTTATTTCTCTAACCACGAAAGGTGAGCGATCACTGACGAATAACATTCATATGCTAGTAAATTTATATTCACATGAAATTACGATTGAAATATGTTATTAAATTTGGATTGTTACTTAATCAATTTTAAATATGATATGTTAATATTTAAATTTGTTCACCTATATTAATTAACACATGACACCAAGACCCGTTGAATATATTATATTTAAATTGTTAACTGTGATCATATTTGCCAATGATATGTTATGCTATGTTATATTATTATTTTTTTATTCTCACACCGCAAGTTCCCTGTTAGTTTAGGAATTCCCTTTGGGTTGAAATGATACATACCTGAACGATCTTATAGATTAGGGGAAAATCGTTATTGGTTGACATGATAAACCCAAGGGATTTTACTGATTTTGAAATTTGGGATTGTGGGTTGAAATGATAGATACCCGTAAATATTAATTATTGCGGACTCAAATGATGAATATCCGTATCATTTGACCATAGGATAGAAAATTATATACGAACACCGTTGGTCTATTTTGAAAATGATTTCAAAAATTTGAAAGAACTATATGGGTTTTAATAAAAATTGATTCTTAAAATATAATATAAAGATTATATTTTGTATGTGTAAAATTTAGATTTTAAATTATATGTTTTGAAAAATTTAAATTTATAAGTTAAATTGTGAAAATATGAGTTTTAAGATTTTACTTATATTTTTATTATATTTTTTCTAATATATAAAATAAGATTTAAAATAGATTTAATAATAAGGTTTGATTTAATAAAATGTAGTATAATTTAATTTAATTAGTATAAATATAATAGGTTTAAAGCTTTTACTCAAATTTATATTAATATTTTGAAATAGATTTTGTAATAAATTTAAATAAATTAAGGTTGGAAGGAGAAATTAAATTGATTTGTAATTTAATTTGTTAAGAATTGAATTTATATAAGAATTGATTTAGACTTATCGACTTTGAGATTTTAAGATATGAAATTAATAGCTTGATAACTTGATTTTGGTTCAAAGTGACTAAATGAATATTTTCAAATTTAAATAAATTGAAATTAAATATTTAGTTTTGATTTAAATATGTGATTTGAGATTTTATTTAAATGTTATTACAAGTGATTAGATGAATATTTTAGAATCAAATAAAACTGAAGCTAGATATTTAATTATTGACTTTATTTAAATTTATAATGTGAGGTTTTATTTAAATGATATTAAAAATGATCAAGTGAATACTTTCAATTTAAACAAAATTAAGTTGAATTTTGAAATATACATGAAATTTATCAAATTGAGGTATGGTAAATGTTTGAACATGTAAACTTTGGAACCTATTGAATTGAAAATGGTTTAAATTTGTAGTTCAAACTTGAATTTGAAATCGATATAAATTTAAATGGTTTTAACGAGAATTTGAAATTGTTGAACTGGGAATAAATTTAAATTAAATTTTGGAGCTAAAGTTGATTTAAATTGAAATTTGAAACTAAAGTTAATTGAAATTGAATTTTGGAACTAAAGTTGATTTGAATTGATTTGTGAAATTTGAAGAAACAATTCTAATTTGAAACTATTTTGATTTAACTCTTTTTAACATATATATAAACTATTTTTAATTTATAACTATTTCAATATATAGACTATTTTCAATATTTAAATTAATTAGTTGGAACTATTATGATTTAGATTTAATAGATATAAATGTGAATACTTTGATATGATGGCTTAACCTATTTTGTGGTTATGATTTGAAATAAATATAATTTAAAGTGAATAATGATTTCGAAAGTGAATGTGGTTTTGAAAATGATATGATTTCAAAAGTAAATATGATTTCGAAAGTGGTATGACTTTGGAATGATTATGATATGAATTATGAACTGTTTGAAATATAAAATGAACACGGTGTGAATTAAACATTTGGTTGTTAAAGAGACCAGGATCGGATATTATCATACTCTCTGCCAATATCGAAAACCACTTTAACAATTGTGTATGTTGTGGAGAATGCAGAACGAAATAGGATGGTTTGGTGACGTCTATATGAGGTATGAACGCAGCTTTGACTCCTGCGAGGCAGCTTAATGTGGCTAAAACAGGAGCTATACCGTGCCAAGTGAGGTCGCACCTCCGATCGAGCATGCTTCATCAATACTATTCTATTACTTTATGATTTGATTGGGTTCACCTTTGATTTGGGAGTGTGTCTTGAGGTAGGCGGTAGTAGCTAATATGCGTTACCACCATTCCATGAGTGCAAACAGTAGAACTCTACCCTGGCATTGCCTCGCGTGCCTTGTCACATGCCTTATCGCGTCCACTACGAGTTTGTTTTGCACCGTACCCATAGAATGCTTCCTGAGTAAAACACCAGTTTGGTAGAGCTTACAGTATCTATATAGACTACGGGTATATATAAAATGTGTTAAGGGGATATGGGTAACTCCTTAATGAAATTTTGATATTTTACTTTACTGTAGATATATGTAACGTATTATACTATGTATGTAGATAGTTTAACGAATCCTTAAAGGATGAGACTCCCAAACATCTTTAAGTTATATTGCATTTCACTTGGGCATTTCACTTGAGTTGATTTACTAGTACAAGAATGTTAATCCCGGCTCGTGTGTTTTGTATTTTGCTTTATGCTCGGGTCAGACTGAGTAACTCAGCATTGAGACTCACCTTTGGAGCTTGGAGCTTTGCTTGAAGATCTGTCTCTGCCTATTCAGCTTTCCAGATATTTCAGTTTATTCCAGTTTTTTATGTTCAAACTTGTAAGTTGATTTGTATTGGCGACTTCTGTGTACTTGAGATTTTCTATTGTATTTATTTCAGATTCTGATGTTCTATAGCAGCTTCATGAACTATTAATTATCTATTTCCGCTGCTTATTGTTATATTACTTTATGTCTATGTTTCTATATTGATTTATTTACTGTATATGCTAATTTTTCCAATTATAAATTAACAATATGTTATTTTGAGCAATTAGCGTTTGACATGAGTGGATGATTATCGATTTGAATGGTTCGAAATAGTAGGTCGTTACATTTGGTATCAGAGCTCTGGTTTAGGCAAAACTTAGCATATGGAGTAAAAACTCATTAGAGATAGGGTAGTGATACCCTAGAATGAGTAAAATTAATTTTACAGTATCATCTTCGTTAGAGCTTGAAATTCTTTGTTAGGATCCTCTTTGATTTGGGTTTTTTTTGAAATTTTGAATCGTTTCCTTTGTTCTAAAATCTATTCTTGTCTTTTATTGTTCATGTTCTTCTTGATACTGAAGCATCCCATAGCTCTATTTATGTTGATCTATATAATAAATACAAGCTCATCTTGCAAACTCAATTGGGAACTTCATTCTTTTATGTGTCTAATCCCATCGGCGGTCCTGCCAATCTTAGTATGATTTGTAAAAGGGTGAAACTACTTTACAACAGGTGTCGATTCATCGGAGATTTCTACGTCCTTGATTATGATGTCATTATTCCTTGAAAGCACGAACCGTTTCTCTAGTACAATGTAACAACCCGTAAATTTTAATGGTTTTAATTTCGTAATTGATTGAAATTTTGGGAAATTTTAAATAATAAAATTTTGAAATAAAAATTTGATATTTGGAATACGCTTACTTAAACATAGCAACTGGTAAATTCTCATCAAATAATATAGAAGTTTATTTTATTGTGCAGTTCTATTATAATTTATATTAGTTGATATTTGATGATAATAAAATGTTTTCCAAACCTGAATATTTTTCTACAGAAAATCTGTAAATCATCTTCTAAGTGAGATGTCATATTTCGTTTCTTCAAATTTCGACTGCTATTGCTCCGTTTATCTTATTTTCAGCAGATTTGCAGCATTTCCGGTACCGAAATCGACTTTTGATTGGATGATCGTACCACTGATCTCCGTATACCATTTTGATCGCCTCGTCATGCCGATCGCTGCGGTATATTTGTACATTTCGAAGTCCGGGAGACTGTGAAATCTACGGAACGATTCCCGTATCGGTTCCACAAATTTGGCTTTTGGACGTGATTATTCATTTCTCACCTGTGAAAACCAATAGCCTCGGAACTATTAATGTTTTCTGAATTCACACCTTTGCTATTCCCAGAGTTCCATTCACATTTTAGTTGTCCTTTCATATTTTTGGTCATGATACTTCAAAGTTTAAGATTTTTTTTTTTTTAATTTTTTTTTTTTAAAGTTTTCTATTCATTTTATTTGCTCTGCACCTATTCCTCTCGGCAACTTTCCTCAACCTATAGCGCCTTCTTCACTCCACCCATCATCAAATTTGTCTTTCGCCTTTCCACCGAAGCTCTATAACCCACAGCCTCCATGCTCATCGAAGATTGCGACCACCTCATTCCTTCGCCTCACACAGCAGGCCCTCCCGAAACACAGCCATCTTCCCTCACCTAGAACGACCACGCAACCCCGCATTGCCTCCGCCCACGGCAAAACTCAGCTAACCGGCTCCTCTGTCCTTGTCTCCGCTCGAAGCCAGTAACCAGCCTTCGTCTTCCCTCGTCTTCTTCTCGGCCGTATATATATTGTGTATGTCTTATTACCCGTGATATATAGATATTGTTTTTCCCTATAAAGTTGTTTATATACGTATGGGTTTGTATACATATTATATTAGTTTAAAAATGTTTGTTCGTTTTCATTCATACAGTCTGCGTTTTTTTATATTGTTATTATATACAGTCTGTGGTTTGTGTAAATAAGTATAATTGGTTATATGTAATATATGTAAGTTTTATATATACTAAAATGAAGTAGGTTCATATTGACTCTATACATGTTATTTTAAAATATACGTATGCTATATAAGTTATACCTGTTATATAATTGAGTACAGAATATGTTTGTTTGCTGGTACGTATTATGTAAGGTTATCATAGTATATATTAAGTTTATATAAATCTTGTTTGCAGACTTCTTTGTAGATAAGTTTGTATCATTTATATTCAGTAAGTTGGTTTCGATTTTTGCATGTATTGTATATGTACAATATACTTTGATAACTATCTGCTATATATATTAATATGTACATAAGATATTATATATATTTTGATTTATTTGATTTCATGTATATATATAGTACGGTATATATATGCTCTGTTAATATAGTTATATTTTGATAAAGTGAGTATATGTTTTGACTTTTTTAGCAAAGCTAGCGGGCTTTATAGTGGGCCGTGCCACTGTATATAAAAATGCGAGAACAGACGCTCTGCACATGCACAGAGCAACTAAGATTGAGAAAAGAAAGAAAAAAATAAAGTACAGGAGTTAGACAGTAAAGCCTAAACTACAATACAACAGAACTAGTCTTCCTCAGAAGAAGAAGAATGTCGATGTCCATCAACCGTAAATGGACCAATAACATGCGTATACCCAGCGAAGAGAGCTGCCAAACGAGGATCATAACCATCTGAACCAGGCGAGTAAAGAAATTTCCTATCCCAAGTGACGTCGTAAAACTTACTTTTGTTCTCCTCCCCTAACTCACCATCAGCAATGAGGCACAATCCTTCTCCCTCAATATGATACATAAGGTATCGACTCTCGCCACCAGTCTCACTAATAAAAGCATAAAAAATGTCCTTCTCAGGCGAATATCTCATGTCAGAAGGAGAGTGAACCCAAGCACGCTCATCCAAGTACCAGGAAATCATATCAGTAGCGGAATCAGACTGTCCCACCTCAAGGGTAGAAGGAGGAGAACCAGAGGCTGGGGCTATAGCATGCACAGGCCCAGAAGTAGCAACGCTAGCCAACGGGACAACAAGAGGATCCACAATAGGGGGGACTAGCTCAGGAGCAAGAGGCTCAACAGCTAAAGGCACAGAAGGAGCAGAATCAGCAAACTTCCTAACCCAAGTCCGGACTGGAGGTCGAGGAAGTGGCGTCCGGTCATCAAAAGGGACAACCAGACCAGGACAGGCTACAGCACAATGACCAAAGGACTGACAGGAATCACAAATCTCAGGTTTCCAACTATAGCGAACTCTGACTTCAGCAACATGTCTCTCATCTATTTTAACCTTTAAAACCATAGGCAAGGGTTTGTCAGGAGTGATTTCAATAAGAGCTTTGGCATACACAAGCTTCTTTCTGGCCATAGTATTAGTATCATAACATATCACCTTACCAACCAGACCGGCGAGCCAGTCAATCCCAATAAGAGGCTGGAGAACAGAAGGAATATGAGAAAAGTGGGCCCAGACAGGAATATATAATACTTGTTCCTTCACACGATCCACTGAAGGACTCTATGTAGTGATAATGAACGGTTTACCATCAATAAGGAGAGGGTTAGCTTCCAGAATACGTTGCCTTTCATCACTACGCACAAACTTAAAAAAGAATATTTCATTATCATAGTGAACAGACAAACCACCTCTAGGCTTCCACACCATATTGCACTTCGACTTAACTACGTGATAGGGAGGATAAGAATCTAGAAAGAAACCAACCAAATGGTCTTTCCAATAATCCACGCCGGCCTCAATTACTTCCACGGGTGGAACCAAAACTCCCTCGTTCTCAACTAAGTCAAACCGACGAGGAGAGTGAATACCCGCGTTACTTGGCAGCTTGGTAAACAAGGAAGACCAACTAGGAGTAGGCCGGGACAGAGTAGGGACATGCGTATCTTGAGATTCAACTGTCATGGGTTCATTGGCATTGACAATACAACAAACATTTGATGTGCCACCCAATATAACTCCAGAATTGAACTTGCTTACCAATCCAGCATCAACACTGATTACAGCATCAACAACACTATCTGTAGACATCTTAGAATGACATGTTTCGTTCGCATTAACAACGGCCGGCACCACCACCTTATCCAAATTACATCTAGGACTATCAGGTAAAACAATACCAACATCCAATCCAGAGTCTACAGGAAATCTCACGGCCAAAGCCGACCAGGCATTCGAAGGTGAAACAGCTGAAAACGTTGATAAGGAGGACTTACCAGAATTAGGTATGGGACCAAGCACCGAAGGTAAGGACGGGACCGGAGGTGAGATTTCTGACATTAAACCTGACAACGGCAACGGCGAGACGAGCATAGGTAGAGGAAATACAGGAACACGAATCGAAGGAGCAGAACTCAATAGCTCGCCAGATCCACTAGCCAAATCTGAAGACAGAGACGAAGTACGCGCTGACTTGTTCGACGGCATGGAAAAGAGAGGAGGGCGAGATGGTAGGGAGGATGGAAGAGAAGAGAATGAAAGGTGGAAGGGGCGGCGAACAGAGAAAGATGGAAGGGAGTTTACAATGGAGACGCAATCGCCAAACGCCAATCGCCGGTTACCATTGCTATTAAATAAAATTTGGTCTATATTAAAAAAATTTGCGGCCAAGGAAACTATGTTTACCCTGGCCTTCGGTTAGCCGGTTTTATAAGTGGTCGTGCACTATGTCTCATTATTGTGGCCGCTGGGATTCGAACCGGTGCCACCACAACCACTTGTAGCAACTCCACTATGTCTTAACCACTGGACCACGGTTACCATTGCTGTTAAATAAAATTAGTATATGTTTTGACTTAAACTATAACATATATATGTTCGTTTATATATATATATATATATATATATATATATATATATAAAGTATATAAGTTGGTATAATTTGTTATATATATACATATATATTAAGTTATATATTTTGTATATTTATGCTTTCACGGGTGCCGTCCTATATATTTATATCATGTATGTATTTAAAAGGATTTTGATTTGAAAAGTCATGGATATATATATATATATATATATATATATATATATATATATATATATATGTTATATGAGTTTATAACATGTTTGGTTAGATTAATAGGTGGGGATTTTAAATATGATACATAAACTTGATTTTTCTGAGATGTCTTCCTATAGCATTTTATATATTATATATATATGTATATTGTTTAAAGTATGTAAGGATTTTTAGTTATATTGGATCTGTAGTATATGGAGTTGTATTTGTTAGTATATTTATTTAGTTTATATTTGAATTTTATGTTAGTTTATAAAGATATAGGTTTAAATTAAATATTGATTTGTTAAGTATTTAGGTATGTATATGTTATAATAATATCAGTTTTAAATAGTATATATATATAAGTATCTTTCCTTTTTAAAAAATATGGATATATTTTATTTTATATATCTATGAGTATTTTTCAAAATATATTATCCATCTATCAAACTAATTCGATTTGTTTTTCATCAATTCAATTTATCATCTTTGATCTTCGAATTCGTGCCCATCTTTCTTCGTTTTGGAATTCGTGCTTAGATTCGCGACCTCTCTTAGTATCGTTCATCTTTAGCCTCTAAAGGTGAGAAATTCACTCACAATTAACGTTCTTATGTTTATCAAATTTGATTTCAATTGAAACGACAATTGAAATATGATGCTGTTAGTTAGTTACATTGCTATATATATGCTGTTATCTGTATCTTTTCACCAGTGACATCTGACACCAGTTTATGTTATTTATATTGATGATATATGCATGTTATATTATTATCATATTTGTTATCACTCTGCAAGTTCCTTGTTAGTATAGAATTCACTATGGGTTGAAATGATACATACCCGAACTATAGAATAGGAGAAAATCGTTATGTATTGAAATGATAGACCCAAGCGATTTTCATTTGAATTAAATTTGGGATTGCAGGTTGAAACATGTGTACGTATATATATATACACATATATACACACCCGTATATATTTAAATTACGGATTGAAATGATAAAGATCCATATCACTTGACCATAGAATAGAAAATTATATACAGACTCCATTGGTCTATATATAAATATTTTGAAATGATTTCTAGGGTTTTGGAAAGAAGTATATGGTTTTATATAAATATTAATTTGGATATTATATAAACGTTATTTTATATATAGTTAAATTCTTGATTTTAAGCTATGTATAAAAAAAATTAATATAAAATAAGTTTAACAATAAAGTTTGATTTTATTAAAATATAATACGTTAAGTATTCATTTAAATTATATTTTAATATAGAGTTTATAATGATTTTATTAGTTAAGGTTGGGAATATAAATTTGAATATTTGAAATTGGTAAACTTATTTAAATTAAATCGATTTGAAACTTATGGTATTTGAAAATTTTAAAAGATATGATTGTATAACTTGATTTTGGCTTAAGGTGATTTAAACAAATATATCAAGTTTAAATAAATTGAAGGAGTATTTAGTTATTTGAAATTTGAAAGTTTTATTTAATGACATTGGATTTATTAAGTAAATATTTCAAAAACTAAATAATAGTAAATTTAATTTGATATATATATATATATATATATATATATATATATATATATATATATATATATATGAAATTATCAAATTTAGTTTTGAAAATGTTGAATACTTAAGGCTTTGAAATATATTGAAATTGGAATGGTTTATTTTGTGGTTCCAGTCTGTATATGAAATTGATATAACTTGAAATGGTTTATTGAGAAACCAAATTGAATTGAAATTGATGATTTGATATTATATTAAATTTGAATTTGGAATTCGAGTTGATTTGGAATCGATTTGTGAAATTTGAAGAAACTATTTTATTATATAAAGTATTTCAAATTTTATTCAAAACTATTTTTATATTTTACTATATAAATTATTTTAATATAAACTATTTTAATATAAACTATTTAGTATACTAACTATGTTAATATAAACTATTTTAACTTATAATTCTCTTATATAAACTATTATACTTTATAAACTATTTTATTATATATACTATTTTAATATCTAAACTGTTTAAGTGATGGATGTTATGTTTTCAAAGTTATGAATTTCAAAGCATTATGTTTTGAAAGTGTTATAATTTCAAGTGTTTGGTTTCAAATGGGATATAACTTTGAAAGTGCTATGATTTTTGAAAATGGATATATTTGAAATGTAAATGATATCGAATTGATATGATTTTGAAATGGCAATGATATTTTGGTTTGAAGCATAAACTATTTTGAAATGACCACGGTCTTATAATAACTTTTGGTTGTTAAAGAGACCGGGATCGGAAGTTGTCATACTCTCTGCCAACTCTGAAAACCACTTTAACAACTGTATACGCGGTGGAGATTTCAGAATGAAGTAGGATGTTGGCGACGATCCTATATGAGGTATATACGTGGACCCGACTCCCGTGAGTTGACATAAGATGGCTAAAACAAGAGCGATTCTCGGGCCAATGTGGTAGCTCCTCTAATCAGACACACTCCTTCGATGCTATATTCTTACTTTGTGATTGATTTGGTGGCCACTTTTGATTTTTGATTTTTAGGAGTGTGGCTCGAGGTAGGCAGTAGTGGCTGCTATGCCTTACCACCATCCCGGATGCGTAATTGGTATATCTAGCCTGACATTGCCTAGTTGTGCCGTGTTACCTACCCTAGCGTGCTTTACTACGAATTTGATTTATGTCGTACCTATGGAGTATTCTATGGTTGCCTCCCGATCTGGAGGTACGATGGAACTGTATAGACTATTGGCAGTATAAAATGTGTTAAGGGGGATATGGGTAATGCCTTAACGCTATTTTTAAATATATTATACTTTACTTTAGACATTACTATAATAGCGTATATTACTACATAGTAGATAGTTTAACGGATCCTTAAAGGATGGTTATCCCAAACATCCTTTGAGTTACTTGTATTTCACCTGAGTTGGATTTATTGATATAAGAATGTTAATCCTAACTCGAGTGTTTTTTTTGCTTTACGCTCAAGTCAGACTGAGTGATACAGCTTTTGAGACTCACCTTTGGAGTTGGAGCTTCGTTTGGAGTTCCATCTACATCCTTTTAGCTTGCAGTTATTCAGTTGATTCCAGTGATGTGTTCTGATCTTGTATTTGACTATTGTATTTGAAATTTCTATTGTACCTTATTAACTCTGATGTAAATAGTTGCTTCATGAACTACTATTCATTTTGTTTCCACTGCATATTGTATATTACTCTGTATCTGTGATTCCGTGATTTATTTATTTACTGTATATGTTGAGTTTTGCCACATATAAATTAACAATATGTTATTTTGAGCAATTCAAATCCGGCATGTGTGGATGCAAATGGTTGAAAATGTCAGGCCGTTACATAGATGACCATAGTAATTCTCTTGTAATCGAATGTCGATTGCCTCAGGATATTGCAGGCAGTTTTATTTTTTTGCTTGACTCTCATTTTAGTGATCTGGACTCCACCCCGATAGTCAGGGATTATCTTGATGTTTTGGTGAAGTCACTTCTCTTCCTCCTAGGCGGAAAATTGAATTCCACATCGATCTTATTCCTGGAGCTCGACCTTGTCCTTCCTCCCAAACGAATGGTTTCTGTGGATGGTTAGTCATGCCCTTTAGATTAACCAACGCTCCTGCCTTCTTCATCGATCTCATGAATTGCATTCTCCGCGACGTTCTCAACTAGTTTGTCCTGGTTTTCATTGGTGATATTCTCATTTTTCTAAGTCTTAGTTGACCCGGTTAAGGTCGCACCGATTAATATAAGTCTATCCATCTTTCCTCTTTGTAATTTAATTATCTTATCTTCCTTTTGAGCATATCTTCTTAGTTAGAATTCTCTTTGATCAAGGTTCCTCTAAATTTGAATCTCTATCCTTACTCTAATTCCATTCTTGAATCATCCTATGAGGGATTGTATTTGTAATTGATATAAAATGTTGTATATTGTGTTGTTTGAATTGTTAAGTTTGAATTTTTGGTTTCGGCCGATTCGTCTGGCCAACGCTATCGACAGGAATTCCAAAACACTTGAATAAAGCAAACTGACACAATATTGTTTTCAAAATTGGTAAATGAAATAACTATATGTCTGATTATATTTTATATATAAAGGTAATTTTATGGAATTTGATAGTTAAAACAATTGGTTATTAGAAATGATAATAATAGATTATCATTTATTATTTTGTCAATATTGCTAAACTATTAACTATTGTGTATGTTATAAGGAGATGAAAATTTTATAAACACGGTTCATAAATATGATTTGCAAATGAAATGAATTTAAATTAAAGAATTTGAAAATTAAATTTTTGGTGCTTCTCTAAATTTTGGGTTTCAAAGTTTTGAAAAAATTATATTATTTGAAAGAATTTTTGGATGGAAATTGTTTCCAAAGAATTTTAAAAGAAGCAAGTCACTAATCTCCTCTTTTGTTGCTAGAAAATAATTTCGATGATGACTATAGCATCATCGATATTCATTTTAGAGTCTCGGAGTGAGGAGGCCACTTGGTAGCTTTGCTACACTTTTTTTTTGGGTAAATGGATTTGATTTGAATTTCTTGAGTATGATTTGATGTATCATATATATGTATGTATGTATGTATGTATATATGTATATATTTATTTCAAAATGGTTTGAAGTGGAACTGGAAAGTTAACTCTTAAGTGTTTAGTGATAGTTTCAATTATTGAAATGAAGCATTTTTTTGAATAATTGGAGTGTCTAAAATGAAAAATGAAATTGAAAGAACTTGAAACTATGAACTAGGAAAATTAATTAGCATAATACTCAATTGCATTCTAATTACATATATAACTTACTTGAAACACTCAAAAAGTTCAAATGTAATGTGGATATGTAATTGAAGGTTATACAACAGAAAACTTAAGTAAAAAAAAATGTTCAAACAAGATTTTTGCTTAATAGAAATGTTGTAAATAGAAGGTAAATTTGTATAGTGCTCAATTACACTCAGAAACATTAATAAACTTACCTAGGAAAAGGTTTGAATGTAATGGAATAGTATACAATACAAATGTAAGTAATAAGATGTCCAAAAATGATATATTGTTAAGGAAATTTATAAATAATAAATTGAATAAAAAAAGAGAATTAATTTATTGAATAATAAATGGTTATAATAAATGTTTATATACTTAATCTATGCACAAGATATGAAAAGAGAATGCTATTTATGAAAATAAATATGGAACGTTAATATTAAACTTAAATAAATTTGTTGAAGGGTGAATTAAGTAATACTGATATCAAAAGAAATATACTATGTGAATGAATAAAATAAATGAACATAAATAAATTGGATATGAATGTAAATTAATTGAAAGCGAGTTAATTAGAATGATAATTATAAATGGATGTAAGTTAATTAAAAATGAAATGTATATGGTTTTGAATTAATTGTTGTATCTGGTTTTATGTATTTTGATCTATCTTATTCTTCTATTGTTTCTATTCTCCTATCTCGTTTCTATTCGGGGATCAAAAGTTTTGAGTGAGGGAGAGTGTAACGACCGGTAAATTCTAACGATTTTAATAATGTAATTAACTGAAATTTTTCATGAAAATAAACAATAAAATTTGAAAATGAAAATTTGATATCTGAAATATGTCTATCCAAATGTAGCAAGTATCAAATTTTCATCGGTAAATATGAAAGTTTATTCTGTTGTATAATTTTCAATTTCAATTTAAAATCGGTTAATTTGATGAAGATAAGATATTTCCGAAACCTAAATATTTTTATATGTTATATATGTAAATCATTTTCTGAGTGAGATGGTATAATTCTTTTCTCCAAATTTGGACTGCTATAGCCCCGTTTATCTTATTTTCGGCGTTTTAACAGCATTTTCGACAGCGAAAAATCGAGTTTTGATAGGATGGTCGTACCGTTGATATCTATGTACCATTCTGTTCATCTCATCGTGCTAATCTCCATAGTATATTCGTTCGTGTATTTTGGCGTCTAGTACGTGGCAAAATTGACAAAATGATATGCTGTATTGGTTTCGTATTTGGTTGGGTTTCCTTATGTCTTTCCATTATCCACCGTATAGTTCCAATAGTCATTTGCTATTAATAATATTTGATTCAACTTCTGGCCTTTGCTATTCCATGGTTTTGAAATATATTTCCCGTCGTCCTTTCATTTTCATTTGCTACTTCTATTCGTTCCCTTCATCTTCTTTTCCGTTCTCAGATCTAAAAGAAAAAAATTAATAAGCAAAAGAGGCAAGCTTTTCATATAATTTGAGTTTATATATGTGTGTGTATGTGTGTGTGTGTATTGATAGAAGACCTGATTGCATTCTTCTTCAATTGCCAAAGAGCATGCCCGCTTACCTTATATTTTTGCCCAAATTAAACATCTCTAGCCTCACTCTTTCCTATTCCATGCGACAACAAACCCATCACCTTGTGCCAGCTTGACACTTCCCATCCATGCAACCCAGCACCACCCAAACCTCCACCAGATCCATCATCCACGGCTCTCACTCCACCATGCCATGACAGCCTCGTCCGCCACCGACTGCAGCCACATCCACCATCTTCCCATGCCTTTCCACCTTTTCCAACCTCTGACCGCACCCCTTAAAACCCTTCGTAACCTCCCCTATCACCATCACTGGCCTCCCTCCTCCTACCACCACTCTTTCCATACCATGCCCTGACAGCTCCACCTCCCTTCCACCCGACCATAACGCATCCAGAAAACCCGGCCTCCACCTTATCTGCTGTTCGTCGTCCACCTCATCCCTTGAATCCCACTATACTGCCACATGAACCCACAGCCATTCAAATCTCCATGTCACCCGCATGCAACCAAGCACCGCCACGCGACCTCTGCCCTCAACCACCACCTCCACTTGGTAGTTCGCCAGCCCCCATGCGACACACAAAGCCTCTCCATGGCCATTAATCCCAGTCGAGACCAAGCAGTGACCTTCCCACAACCGAACCTTGTCTCGCCGTAGTGCCTTGCACACACGACATCCCACCTACCCCACGGCATGCGTCCATCACCCTCCTAGCGACCTCCCTATGTCAGCCTCTACTCCTCGCTTGTTTTAAAAAAATAGTATAGTAAGTATATATAAGATTTTGTAAGTTGCACGTTATTCTTTTGCCTGGTAGTTTTTCTTTCATTCCATTTTCTTTTGGAAAACATATTATATGATTTAAGTTTTGTATCAGAGAAAAAATATAAAAGCCTACTTTCTCCTCTTATATAAAAAAAGTATATTTATAATATGTTTAAAAGTATTTATTTAAATTTATGTTAATATTTTAAAATAGATTTTTTTAAAACTTAATATATATGTATAGTATGTTTAAATATTTATTTGAAATTTTTGATAGGAAATATGTGGGTTTTATTAAATAATGGTTTAAAAAAATTATATATAAATATATATATTTGTTTTCCATCGAATTCAAGATGTGCTAGCTTTGATTTGTTTCCATTGCCATTCGATGATTTTTTTACAGCAAATCTTGGCTTGTCGCTGTCCCGTTGAGTGCATGCATGTCCATGTTCACTTGTTCGTGTCTGTATCCATGGATCATCGCATCTTGTTCTCGTTATTTATCTAGCCTCGGAAGGTGAGCGATCACTCATGATTAACATTCTTATGCCATTAAATTATATTCACATGAAATAACGATTGAAATATGTTATTAAATTTAGATGGTTAGTTATTTAATTGTTAAATATTATATGTTAATATATAAATTTGTTCACCTATGGTAATTGACACATGACACCACAACCCGTTGAATATATTATATTTAAATCGTTAATTGTGATCATATTTGTCATCAATATGTTATGTTATGTTATATTATTATTTTATTGTTCTCACACTGCAAGTTCCATGTTAGTTTAGGAATTCCCTATGGGTTGAAATGGTACATACCTGAATGATCTTATAGATTATGGGAAAATCGTTATGGGTTGAAATGATAAACCCAATCGATTTTATTAATTTTGAAATTTATGATTGCGGGATGAAATGATATATACCCATAAATATTAATTGTTGCAAGTTGAAATGATAAATATCTGTATCACTTGATCGTAGGATAGAAAATTATATACGAGCACCGTTGGTCTATTTTGAAAATGATTTCCAAAATTTTGAAAGAAATATATAGGTTCTAATAAAAATTGAATTTTAAAATATAATATAAATATTAAATTTTATATGTGTAAAATTTAGATTTTAAATTATATGTTTTGAAAATTTTAAATTTAGAAGCTAAGTTATGAAAATATGAATTTTAAGATTTTATTTATATTTTTATTATTATTATTTTTCATATATAAAATAAGATTTAATAGATTTAATAATAAGATTTAATTTAATAAAATGTAGTATGATTTAATTTAATAAAATTTAATTTATTAAGTATATTTAATCAAATATATATTAATATTTTGAAACAGATTTTGTAATGATTTTAAATAAATTAAGGTTGGAAGGATAAATTAAATCGATTTGTAATTTAATTTGTTAAGAATAGATTTGGATTTATTGACTTTGAGAATTTAAAATATGAAATTCATAACTTGATAACTTGATTTTGGTTAAAAGTAATTAAATGGATATTTTCAAATTTAAATAAATTGAATATTTAGTTTTGATTTAAATGTGTAGTTTGAGATTTTATTTAAATGTTATTAAAAGTGATTAGATGAATATTTTAGAATTAAATAAATAGAAATTTAATTATTGAATTTATTTAAATTTATAATGTGAGATTTTATTTAAATGATATTAAAAATGATTAAGTGAATATTTTCAGATTTAAATAAAATCAAAGTTGAATTTTGAAATATAAATGAAATTTATCAAATTGAGTTATGGTATATGTTTGAATATGTAAACTTTGGAACTTATTGAATTAGAAGCCGTTTAAATTTGTAGTTCAAACCTGGATTTGAAATCGATATAAATTTAAATGGTTTTAACGAGAATTTGAAATTGTTGAACAGGGATTAAATTTAAATTGAATTTTGAAACTAAAGTTGATTTGAATTGATTTGTGGAATTTGAGGAAATAATTCTAATTTAAAAGTACTTTGATTTAACTCTTTTTAACATAAACATAAACTATTTTTAATATATATAAACTATTTTTAATTTATGACTATTTCAATATATAAACTATTTTCAATATGTAAACTAATTAAGTTGGAACTGTTATGATTTAGATTTAATAGATTTAAATGTGAATACTTTGATATGATGGCTTAACATATTTTATGGTTATGATTTTAGAAATGAATATAATTTAAAGTGAATAAAGATTTCGAAAGTGAATATGGTTTTGAAAATGATATGATTTTGAAAATGAATATGATTTCAAAAGTGATATGACTTTGGAATGATTATGATATTTTAATATGAAGTATGAACTATTTGAAATATAAAATGACCATGGTGTGAAATAAAGGATTGGTTGTTAAAGAGACCGGAATCGAATATTGTCATACTCTATGCCAATACCGAACACCACTTTAACAATTATGTATGTGGTGGAGAATCCAGAACGAAGTAGGATGGTTTGGCGACGTCTATATGAAGATCTACCTCTGTCTATTCAGCTTTCTAGTTATTTCAGTTTATTCTAGTTTTTTATTTTCATACTTGTCGGTTAATTTTGTATTGATGACTTCAACGTACTTGAGATTTTCTGTTGTATTTATTTCAGACTCTTATGTTCTATAGTAGCTTCATGAACTACTATTTATCTATTTCCGCAACTTATTGTTATATTACTCTATGCCTGTGATTCTTTGGTTGATCTGTTTACTGTAGTGCTAAGTTTTTCCAATTATAAATTAACAATCTATTGTTTTGACGATTCAAGTCTGACATGAGCGATTTGAATGGTTCTAAATAGCAGGTCGTACGCCTTTATAATGATTAATTTCATCATAAACTCTTATTAAATCATAACTAATCTTTATTAAATTTGAACTTAATTTAATTATAATTAATAATTAATTAAACTTTTAATAAATAATTTGTTTATAAGTTAAACGCTTTATTAATCCTTTATTAATTATTACATAATAATTTAAAACCTTTGTTAATAATTAACTATTAATTAATCTAAATTAATTAATTAAATAATCTTTTAAAATAAACTTAAATAATAAATTACACCTTAAATAAATAATTTATTTTAAATTAAAACCTTGATTAACTTGTAATTAAAATAATTAAACACTTGACTAGTAATTTATTTAATAATTAACCTTATACTTAATGGATTAAAAATAAAACCTATACTTAACTCATAATTAATTAAAAATTAATCTCGCTTAAACAAAAATTAATTAAAATTAATCTTACTTTGAAACATAATTAATTAGTAGTTAATCTTCACTTAATTATAATTAATAAACCCTATTTAATACTTAACTAATTATTAATTATCAAAATTTATTTAATTAAAAGTTAATTATTAAATTATTAATTAACTTTCTAAAACACCATTATTAAGCTTATCAAACATTTTCAAAGCACTTTTAAGTATGAAATCAAAAATCCTATTTTTTTATCAAAATTGCATCCATAGCGACTATCGCTACAAATGTAGTTACTTGAGTTTGTTTTTCAAGTTACTAACTTGCTAATTCTCCACTTCTAACTTTGTTTCATTTTAAACCATAAGAAAATGTTTAGAAACTAAAACAAAGTTTAACTTTAAAGTTTTAAAAACTTAAATACTTTAAAACCATTTCCTTTCAAAGAGTCCAAATCTCCTTTTAACATCTCAATGTTAGCTTATAAACATACCACATCATAACCATGTTCACATCCATATCATATCCAAACTTACAACGAACATCAAATCCTAAACTATATCATAACCAAAGTTTACAAATTTACAACAATACTAAGGTAGACTTCATTTCAATTCCATTTTTTCCATCTCGAGTCATCCATATCCACAAATAACCAAACATATAACGACTCAAACATATTTCACAAACATCATTAAGAAGTTTATGCAACATATATCAAGTTAAAAACTTTGAAATTTAAAACTAACGTTTACTCACCGAAATCTTGGAAATCATAAAAATCCACTCGAAAATTGGTCATCTTCTCAATGATTTTTATCATGTTACTCCCGAAATTTGGACAAGTCATGAAAGGAAAGTTTTAGAAAATTATTTTCTCAACAATTTGAAAGAAGTAATCGCTTAATTTTGATTTTTTTGAGGGAGATAAGGTCAAAAGAAAGAGTGATATTTTCGGGCTTGAAAATAAGGGTCCAAAGAAAGAAATGAAATTTTGACCCAAAAATATTCAAAATTTGAAAAAGTCATTCTAATGCAAGTTGTAACCATTGGAATTTTATATGGTTTTTTTTAAAAAAATCTTGATTCGGGATAGTGTGAAGGAAGTTATGGCCGAATAAATTGGGAGGGAAATGGAGAAAGTGGAGATGAAAACAAGTGATTTAAAACTACGTTTTTTTTAAGTTTTAAAGTAAAATTTTGATTTTTTTTGAAGACTTTAAAACCTAAAAATTAAATAGAGAAAGGTTAGAAGTTTTGATATTAAGAGCATTAGGAAGTTGCAAATGAAAAGAAAATGAGAAAAATGAGAACAAAAATATGAAAATTAGTATTTATACCAAGACACAAATTGAATTACCAATATACCCCTATGTCATTTACCCTTCATTCTTTCTTTGCCACCTCACCATCCCATCCACCTCACCGTGAAATCTACCTACCATAAGCCTCCCCCCTTCAAATCAAAGCTAACATCCATTAAATGCTTGGTTGTACTCTTGTCTCCTTATGTTGCATAAAGTATCTTTATGTATTAATATATATGTGTGTGCGTGCGTGTGTGTGTGTGCGCGCGTGTGCGTGTGTGTGTGTGTGTGTGCGTGTGCGTGTGTGTGTGTTTTTCCTTTCATTTTTCTTTTATAAACTTAAATACATATCAATATACACATTTATATACTTCCGATATGGTTCTAACTTAGTCTTTTATTTAATTATATGTGTGTATATGTATACAAAAGTATCACGACATTTCTAATAACTTTCAGCTGATGAAAACTCGAAAATCCGAAAAACAAATTCCAATCACATTTTCCGTTTTCCATTGAACTATATATTTTTGTAAATAAAATTTGAAAACTATTTCACCACTATTATTTATTATTTAAAAAGGATTTTATTTTTCATTTTAAAGCCTATATATTGAATATTTGAAATTAATTAAATATTCGCAAATCAAAGCACTGAAATTCCGAGTCGTTACAATATCCTAAGGAGAGTTATGTAACCCTTCAGGTTGCTCAACAAATTCACATAACATTCTCACTTATCTTGGGATAATATAAATGTCACTTAGATACTCTATGGCTTAAGATTGCTCAGCAACCATAGGTATGTAAGGTACTCTATTTATATTATAAATGATGGAGAGCATATTTATTTTGAATTCTTAGTTAAAAATAATTTTATAGCGTATTATGGATTATATAAGGGAGATGATTATAACTCATGATATTGTATATATTTATATCAGTCTAATGTATACTCTCTTAGGCCTTATGAGTTTAAATTTATTTAGCCTCCCATTTTCTTTATACATAATATATATATACATAAATGTATTTTAATTACCATAAAATTTATAATTTACTAATATATACACACTTATACATAACCCTTTTACTAATTAAACAATTTAACTAATTATAAATTTAAAATTAAATATGTTGAATTTAAAATAATTTTAAAATTTTCATTTTATAGCTCTTTATAAAATTTCTGCAATTATTTAAATAAATTAAAAAAATTAAATTTATTTTATAATATCAAAATGCACTTATTTAATCAACCTAAGGCTTAGAACACTTTTGATCCTACCTCAAGGCATACTCATGGAACATACCACATTGACGAGATAGATAAAGGCTAGGAGATCGCAAGGTTTTCCGCTTATAAGAACGATCCTAAATTAGAGTAACCTTCCACTAGTTTAAGCACATTTTCCTTAGACATCCATCTAGTTGGTTTTTCCAAAAGAATTACCCTGTGTATTGGTTAGTTATTTACATAAACACAATGTTGGCTCTAATACTATTTTTGAATCAAGTGCATTGGTAGCTAGGTTAAAAGGGTGAGTCTCAAAATAATTACTTTTATTAAGTTGCACAGGGTCGTATTCGGTATTTATATGAATAATAAATTTTATACTAAATCATATTTAGTGTTTTATAATAAAAGAGTTTGGGAAATAATTAATTTTACTTAATTTTACTTAAAATATTTATTTTCTTATTATTGTTTTATAATAACATTTCATCATTAATTGAAATTGAAATTTGATCTTAGTCTAATTTTATGTTTTAATATGTCAATATGTTCGTATTCATATTACAAACATCATAACTGTATCAACGGTATAATTTAACCTAGGGATAAGATGAGAACATGTGTATAATTAACCATTATGACTTTCGATTAATAGATGCATAGATGATAAAATATGTCGATTAGAATGTCAAAGGGATATACTAATGCATCAAATGATTAAGTTTATACTTGCTCTATAATAAACTAATTTATTTATTTTATTGGCCATTTTATTTTAAATTAATATTTATATAAATATAATATATATAATATTATTTAACATGCAATTTATAGTTATAAATAAATGATTTTTTGGCAAGGCCGATGGGTTGAATGGTCCCCTACCATTTTATTGAAGCACCAAGGAAAACATACAAAAACTCACGCCAAATTACTTGGACATGCAAGAGGACATGGAAACAAAGTGCCTCAAATACAAAGAAGACAACACATTAAAACGTTACTAAAAAAATAGAAAAATAGAAAAGGATAAAAAAGAACACTTAATGTACTAAACCAAGGCGCACAAGATACCATGATTAGAAGTTCACCTCAATAGTTTATATCCTTTTCTAACTTCATGAAAAAGAAATTGTTTCAACTGCTCTCTCGGCCTTGTTTTTTCAGGATGAAAGACTTTAGTATTCCTCTCCCTCCATAGAACGGTTAGAAATTTCTTAAGGACACAATTCAAAACTCTTTGTTTTCCTTCCTTACCTCTAGTCATCTTATATATTAGGTTTCACTCTTGAGTATTATCAGTTTTAACATCATTTCTTCCTACCTTATTCAATACATTACGCCACAACAAGTTACTCTTATTACATTTTAGAAACTGATTGCAAAATACACATAAAATATTCGTAGCCATACCTCTACATACAAGCTTAGCCTTGGTTAACAAAGCTCTATTTGTAACTTTCCACATTAGAATGTTTTCTTTACCGTTATTGTCTTTCTGCCATATTCTTTTATGCCACTTACAGTTCATGCTTTCATCCCTTTTGGCGTAGTAATTGTACAAGTCGCCAATTTTAAAATTCTTTCCGTTCTCCCCCACTGAATTTCATGTGCTGAAGTGTTATGGATTTTAACATCTCCCACCTTATTCCATAATGCTTGAATTCTTTGATTTGAGGTGCTAGGAAGTATAATGTGCGTACCTTGGATCGTGTTTTTGGCTTTTGCATTGTAGTTAATTCCAGATTGTACAATTTCGTAAGCCATCTTCGTAATATTAGACCTTGCTTAATCTATGGGTCATCTTAGAAAAAAACTTCAACATTAGGGCTTATTATACTTTGAATCATTGGAAGAACCTTTTCCCTAAGTTTGAATAAGAATTTCCAATTCCAACTGACATTCTGTGGTGGGTGCATAGACCAGATATTTTTTCCTCTTATTACATGTTTCCTAGACCAATTCGCCCAGATGCTTTCCTTTTCATTCATAAAAAATATCTAAGTGCATTGCGAAGGCAGCTTTATTCCATATAAGCATGTTATAGATTCCAAGACCATGTTTTTTTTATTGTTTTCTCAATCCTTTTGAATTCAATAGGAGCCAAGTATCTTCCCACCGTTGAATCAGTCCACAAGAATTTCATGAAAGTGGTTCTAATCATTTTGGTAAGCTTTACTGGCAGAATGAATGTCCTAACCCAGTAAACTTGCATTGAGAATATTACTGATTTAATAAGTGTTACTTTGCCTGCTTGACTCAACATTCTAGTCGTCTAAAAATCCATTTTGGCTGTTATTTTTTTGTATATGGGCATGCATTTCCTCATAGTTATGTTTGAGGTGTGAATGGGAGACCCAGGTATGAGATAGTGTTTGGATTGCTTCTCAGGCCTGTAATAGCATATATTTCATCGGCTAGCTCCTCGCTTGTTCCTGCCAGCTTAATGTCTGATTTATTCAAATTTATTTTCAACCCAGTCATTTCATGGAACAGCTTTAGGGTGTGGAATATAGCATTTATGGTGATGGTTTCTGGCTTGCAAAATAAAACCAGGTCATCGGCGAACATAAGTGACGTTGTAACAAGGTCAGAACATTTGTGATGAAGCTTGAAGAGGCCATTAGATACAAGTTTGTTAAGTAGTTGCATTAATATCTCCATTAGAATGATGAAAAGGCAAGCAGAGATAGGGTCACCTTACCGAATTCCCTGTTTGCTACTAAAGAAACCAATGCTAGCACCATTGATGTTGATGGAGTGTTTTGGAGTTGATATGCATTCATATATCCATGCAATGAGGGGGGAGGGGATTCATGTAACCCATTGTACTTACCATGGAGTCCCACTAAAGCATATCAAATGCTTTCATAATATCAAGCTTCATCATTGCCTTAGGCAAAGAATTTTTATGCTATACCCATTAAGTAGTTCGTGAGTTAATAATACATTATCTAAAATGTTGCTACTAGGCCAAAATGCAGCTTGGTTCATTGAAATTATTGTTGGAAAAACATTCTTCATTCTAGTGGCAATTATCTTTATGATGCACTTGTAGATAGTGTTACATCAAGAGATTGGACGAAATGCATTCGCCTCAATAGCATTCTTCACTTTGGGGATAAGAGCTATGTTTGTTGTGTTAAAATAATTTATAATTTTAGCCTTTTTGAAGAAGTTCTTGACTATCAAAATTTTAAGCAACGGCTCTTTAATGGCTGCCTGGCTCTAAGCGATTGCGATTTTCTCTTCTCTGCTGTTATCCCCTTCTTATTTCTTAATCTCTCTGCGGCTTATCTCTCATTCTCTGAGTATTTGTGTTGGTTCTTTTGTTGGTGATGGTGCCGTCTTTGGGTGGCTGTGGGGAGTTCGTGCTTTCTGGGTCTTTCGTTCGATGTTGTCCTCCGTTCGCCGCTATTGGCCTGCCATTCTGGCAGAGGCTTCCGGTCCTATCTCAGTGGTTTTCACTGGTGAAAGATCGATTGAGATTAGGGTTTTCTCTTCTTCTGATTTTGGGGTTCTTGCCAGATCCCGATTTCTTTGGGTTGAGTACTGTTTCATGGAGGTGGTTCCGGTCTCTGATGATGGTTTGCAGTGTTGTCCTCCCTCCTGTATGAGTTTTCCTCTGTTTGGCGCTGATTGGGAGGTGATGGCCCATGCTGTGGCTGACGCGGTTACTTCGAAGAGGGATTTCACCACCCTCTTCGAACCTCGGTTAGCTTTTGCTGCCGATTGTGGGATTTTGCCAAGAGGGGAGGAGACACTGATGGTGGGCTCGGTGAGTTGTGGCTCTGTCCATGGTATTGAAGACTTGGGCGAAAGGGATTTTGCCACCCTTTTCGTGCCGTCAGTATCTTTTTCGTCTGATTGTGTTTTTCTCCCTGGTGGAGAGGAATTGTTGATGGTGGGCTCGGTAGGCTGTGGTTTTGGCTATGGCTTTGTTAACTTGGTCGAAGGGTATTTCATCACCCCTTCAAATGAGGTTGCGGTGCTACCCTTCCACGTCACTAACTCGGTGATTCATGATTCAAGGAGTGGTTCTCGCGGTTTGGCAGAGGTTTGCATTGCAGTGACGGAGGGGGACTCGGTTCTTTGTGATTTCGGCGTTGGATTTGGTGTTGTTTTGGATGTTTTGGTCGCTGGGGAATATGTCTCCTCTAGCTGGGTTGCGGTGCGCCCCCTAGTAGTTCCTTCCATGGTGTGTCGTGTTTTTGGGGTTGGTCGAGGCAGTTTGGCGGTAGATTGCAGTGATCTTGGTTTTGGTAGGGATTTCCCTATGGGTTGTTCTGTTCGTTCTCCTCGAGCAGGTGGGTTGGTTTTCCCCTGTTTGTTGGGTGGCTTGTTGCGCGAGCAGTTTGTGACCGGTTGCTCTGTAGCTCCATTCGACGCGCAACTGCAGGTATGTGGCTCTTTGATCGGTCAGGTGAGTATATCGTTGGTACTATTCCACTTGTTCGATGTTATTGGTTTTTTGTTTATTTGTCGGTTTGTGTCTGTTGGCTTGTTCATTGTGTTTTTGAGCCTTGACGCGCTTCGGCGAGTGCTCCCTGACACTTTTTGCCTGGTGTTGGTCGATGGCGTGTCAGGTCCCTTTGGCATTGTTTTCTCCGTTTGGAGTGGACAGTGTGGTTCACTATCTTGGTTTTTTGTTTTGAGCCATAGCGAGGCCTGGTCAGTGTCGTTTTTGGCTTCGTATCGTCTGTCTATTCTGGTTGATCCCCATTGGTCTCTACAGAGATATTTCCCTGCCTGGGTCGATAGGCTTAGGCGGTGCTCCAGTCCTGATCGCATAGTGTACCCTATGGCGGTTCACTATGCGGGCAGCCTGGAATATTACCAGTCATTTGCGATTCGAGCAGGTGATAGCTCTGCTAGAGCCACCTTGCGAACCTCACCTGTCTCGCGGGGATGTCTCATTAGAGACAGTCCGGCATGGGTTAGGTTCCTACAGCATCGTGGGATGCGTATTATTAGCTCCCCTACATACTTCCGTTGTTCTTTATCTGTTTCGGATTCTTCTGCTTCTCCACCTCTTAGTTGCTCTTCCCGTTGCTCTCTTCCTTCGTCTTCTTGCGCCTTATCGATCACCATCCCGTTGCTTAGTGTAGAGGAAATTGCGTTGATTAATGAGCGGCTCTCTCGTCTTACCGAGAACTCTGATCCATCCAGATCCTCTTCTTCTCTTCCCGATTTGAAGGAGAGTTTAGGTGCTTCTTCGATGTCCGAGCCTAGGCGTCAGCCTATTCGCAGATCTTCTCGGCGTTGTTCGCGAGGCGCTTCCGCCATCCCCCGCACTATCCGTACTCGCTCTATAGCAGCGACTGAGCATATCGATAGGTCTGCTCTATCCTCCTTGTATCGTATCTGATTTGCGTCTGTGTTGTCTTTCTTGGCTTGTCTATATATTTCTTCTTGCTGTTGTCTTCATGACGAATTTCCTTTTCTGGAATATTCGTGGTATCGGCAACGAAGCTTCCTCTACTAGACTTAGGCGGATTGTCTGTAAGTATTCCATTGGTTTAGTGGCTATTTTAGAACCTTTTTTGGGTTCTGGAGAGATTAACAAGGCTGTTCTGTCGCTTGGTTTTGGTGGTGCTTTGTCTAATATCTCGGGTAAGATCTGGATTCTTTGGTCCAAAGAATTCGTTGTTCGTCCTGTTTTTGATTCGTCACAACTGTTATCTGTCTTGTGTTCCTCTCCCTTTTTCCCGCAACCGTTCATTTTTTCGGCGGTGTACGCCAAGTGTGATCGGTTAGAGAGATTATCTCTCTGGGATGACATTATGTCTCTTGCTGTCCTCGGTTGCTCGCTTTCAGTGGTGGGTGGTGATTTCAATGTTGTCGCTAGCCAAGCTGAAAAAGTAGGCGGGTTGGCCGTCAATCGGCACTCGGTTTCTGATTTCAATTCTTTCATTGTGAGATCCGGGTTATCTGAAATTCCTTTCGTTGTCTCTGCATTTACTTGGTCTAATAACCAGGAAGGGCCGAATCGGATCCTCTCCAGGTTGGATAGGATTTTTAGGTCTGCTGATTGGTTAAATCTCCCCTTTTCCTTTTCTATTTCTCATCTCCATCGTGCTTGCTCTGATCATGCGCCGCTGGTTTTACGGTGCGCTTCGCGGTCCTTGTCGGGACCTTCTTCTTTCTGATTCCTTAGTATGTGGAGTTCCCACCATAGTTTTTTACAGGTGGTGGAGGAATCGTGGTCCGCTCCCATTGTGGCTGCTCCCATGGGGGCTTTCTCTCGGAAACTAAAGCGTCTTAAGACTTGCCTTAAGACGTGGAACTCCCTTGTTTTCAGGAACATTTTCGATCATGTGCGAACGGCTGAAGAATCCCTGATTCTTGCCGAATCTTTGTTTGACGAGAATCCTTCAGCCGAAAGCAAGGACATTTGGGCTTCCGCTCAACTGGCTTTCTCTTCGGAACTCCGCATTGAAAACTCCTACCTCCGCCAGAAGGCGAGGATCAAGTAGGTGGTCGAAGGTGATTCAAACTCGAAATTCTTCCATTCTTCTATTCGAAAGAAAGCTAATTTGCTTTCTATTCGAGAAATTTTGAGAACGGACCAATCTGTGGCTTCGACTCCGTCTGAAGTAATAGAGGTTTTAGTTTCTCATTTCCAATCTTATCTGGGTTCTCCTTCTGTGTCCGGCCCGGTCTCGGACATCCTGTTCTTTATTCCTCGGCTTGTTCCTTCTGAGGGTAGTGCCGTTTTAGCTTTACCGCCTTCGTCAGATGAGATTCGTGTCAGTGTCTTTGCTCTCAGCAAGGATAGTGCCAGTGGGCCGGATGGTTTTAATGGGTCCTTTTTTCGAAGTACCTGGCATATCATCCAATCGGATTTCTGCTTGGCAATTCAGCATTTCTTTTCTGGAGCCGCTCTTCCCATTAGCTGATCTTCCACTAACTTGATCCTTATCCCTAAGTGTGATAATCCTCGGGCGTGCTCGAAGTTTCGACCGATCAGCCTGTGTAACTACGCCAACAAAGTAATTTCTAAGGTACTGGCCATTCGTTTGGCTCCGTACCTTGACCGCATTATCTCCTCCTCTCAGGCAGGTTTTGTAAAAGGTCATTTGATCACTGATAACGTCCTTTTAGGCCAAGAACTTGTTTCCCAGATTGACCGTAAGGTCAGGGGTTCTAACATTATTTTCAAACTTGATATGGAAAAGGCCTATGATCGTATGTCTTGGTTTTTCATTATCAAGGTTCTTCGTGCCTTCGGTTTTCCTGAAACCCTTATCGATTTGGTTTGGAGGCTCATTTCCAACTGTTGGTTTTCTGTTATCATTAACGGATCGGCCAATGGTTTTTTCAAAGCTGGTAGAGGTATCCGTCAAGGCGATCCTCTATCTTCTACTCTTTTCGTTATCACGGCCGAGGCTTTCGTTCGTGGCATCCACACTTTAACGGTCTATGGTCAAATTCAGCGTTTTGGTCTTCCAAGTGGGTGTCCGCTTGTCTCCTCTCTGTCATTCGCGGATGACATTGTCATCTTCTCCAACGGAAACCGGTCCTCTATTCGTCGCCTTATTCGGTTCATTCAGTTGTACGAGAGGTGTTCGGGCCAACTGGTCAACTCGGCGAAGAGTTGCTTCATTCCCGCGAAGGCCATGGGCCAGTTGAGGGTTTCTTGAGTCGAATCTTTTACCGGGTTTAGGGCAGCTTCCCTCCCTCTTCCTTATTTGGGTATTGTTCTCTACAGAGGAAGGAAACTTAACGCCCTTTTCGATCCGCTATCAGACAAAGTTAGGGGAAAGATTATTCGTTGGAATGCGTCTCTCCTGTCTCAAGCTGGTAGATTAGTGCTTATCCAATCGGTTTTGAGCTCTATGGGTATTCATATTTTCGCCGCGATGACCCCTACTTCCTCCTTCTTTCGATCGTTCCAATCTTTGGCTTCATCTTTCTTCTGGGGATCGAAGGGTGACAATCGCCGTCATCAATGGGTATCTTGGGATGTCATCTGCCGTCCAAAGAGTGAGGGTGGGTTAGGATTGCGTAATCCGAAGGACATCTGTTTGGCTTTCGCTTGCAAGTTGTGGTCCAGGTTTGGTACTAACGACTCCTTATGGACGAAATTCCTTCATGCTAAGTACCGGAGACTGGCTACTTCGGGCTATTCCGGTTCTCCTTCTTACGCCAGTGAGACTTGGAAGCATATGCAATCGGTCAAAGTGCTCGTTGATTCTCATAACGGCCTCTCCGAATGGGATGGCGGTCCGTTCTCTATTCTTAGGGCCTGGTGCTCTTCTAGAATCCCATCTCCTGTCCTTCCCATTTTTTCTTTCATTTGGGACGTCCGTATCCCTTCTAAAGTGTCTCTCCTCATGTGGCGATCCTTCCATAATGGGCTTTCGGTTGACGAGAACCTTCAGCGGATCGGCATTCCTTTTGTTTCCCGTTGTAGATGCTGCGGCAACGGGGAAACAGAATCGATGGATCATTTGCTCTTCGCTGGCTAGTGTGCCAGATCCTGCTGGAATTACTTCGGTAATTTAGTGGGGGTACGTGGTTCCATCACCTCGTCGATTGATTTACAGTCCTCTTGGTGGTTTCGTAGTTCTGGTCGTTCCCTTCGTTCTATCATCTTTCGCTTGATTCCTTGTCTGATTTGCTGGCACATTTGGTGTGCCCGGAATAAGGCAATTTTTGACGAGACTCCAATGGACCCCCTCTCCGTTATTCGGAGAGTTAGGGATGATGTTTACTTGGCGTTTGTGGTCGTCCTTTCAGAGAGGCAGTCAACTCTCGTTCCGGATGCCTGGTGAATCTTTTATCGATCTCCTGCACTCGGTCTGCTATTAGAGCTGGAATTGGTTGACTGCCGTTCCGGAGACTGGTGGATCTGTCTACCTAGTCTCCTTCTTGACCGTCTTTCCCCCCTTTTTTATTATCTCATTATGGGACTATTGCTTTCAGGATGTGGCATTCAGGGGTGTTCTAGTTTCTCCGTCCTATACCTATTTGGAGCTTGCTTAGAGAAATTCCGCTGCTCCTTTCCGGCTGTCGGCCATACAGTTGCTGGGAGGTTGGCCGTTTCTTTCTTCTGTTATCTTAGAGGGTCTTCTGTTGGGCTTGATCTCTACTTGCATGGTTGATTCTCAACATCGTTTTCGGACGGTGGCCTTGCCGGAGCTCGATTACGATGTTGGATGGGCGGTGGGTTCCTGGTGCTTATCGGGTGTACGGTGTGCCTGCTGGCAGAGGTCCTTTACTTTCGCTTCTTGTTAGAGTTTTTTGGTTCCTCTTTTTTTGGTTATCTTTGTGTCCTTCTTACGAGTGTTCTCATTTTTGTATTTCTATTTTTGGGGTTCGGTTACCTGTCAGGCTTGTTGACAGCTTTTGGTTGAGCTTTTATATCATTTTCTTCTTTTAAAAAAAAAGAAGTTCTTGACTGCACACATCATGACTATCAAGGGACTAATATGAAGTGTAGAAGTGGGCATTCAGTCCATCAGGCCCTCCAGTATAATTTTTATTAAGTGAAAACATAGCAAGGTGAATTTCTGCATCGGTAATCTCATGGCAAAGAGAAAAAGAGAAAAGTAGCCATTGTTGCTTAATCTAGGAAGAATATCAGGGTCAATTAAATCTAAATTAGGAACAAAATTTTCATTATTACTGAACAAGCAGGTGAAGTGTTGGATGAATGCTTCCTTAATTCCTTTCTTTTGTTTTCTGCATATCACTATTCCGATCTAAAATAGTGACTATGTTCTTTAGAGTGTTTAGCCTTTAAACTAACATGGAAATAAGCATTGTTTCTTTCTCCCTCTTTATTCCAGCATAATCTTGCCTTCTGCTTTAACATTGCATTTTCTTTGATTAGGGCTTTAGTATATTGAAGAGTTATGCATGTTTCCATAGTAGAGTGATTAGCATTGTTAACTTCCACCATCATGGTTTGTTGAATCTCTTACAGCTTTGTTTTCCAGTAATCACTTTGTTTGTTACATCTTCCAAATCTTGTTCTTGACCATGTTCTAAGCAAAGTTTTGGTGTCCTTTAGTTTTTCCTGCAGAATATACATAGGATTATCATATTTAGGTCTCACCCAAGCTTCATTAACAATTGCTAAGAAGTCAAGTTCCTTGACCCAAGAATTTAAAAAAATTTAAAACTTGTTTTTCCTCTCTTGTCAGCTCCTCTTAAGTGTAGAATTTAAGGTGAATGATCTGATAGCATTGGGGGAAGATGGTTAATATGGTAGGTCATTTGTCTAATGTGGCTTGATTACAAAAATCATGAACAATTTTGGAGAATGTACGACACACATGCCTTCTTTTATTGTTAAAAGTATATGGCATTCCTATAGTCTTGATTTCAATGAGGTCAGAGCTGTCAATGGTTTGAGCTAAAGGGTTTTATTTCATTTAGGGATAGAGGATTCCCACCTATATGTTCAGAGAGTCTCTAACGGTAGTTAAAGTCTCCAAAGATGATCCATGGGTGAGTTGTTTGCCCAAGGAAGGGAATGTTGAGCAGTAGAGAGTTTTTGGAGTTGGCTAAGTTCTCTGCATAATCGAAAGAAAGGTAAAAGGAAGTTGTATCAGAGGTAGAAATGGCATGGTAGTGAATCATTTGAGCAGAAGAGGTGATAGTAGAGAGTTGATTACAGAGAGGGTCAAAAATAATCATTATTCTTCCATATGATGCTTCAGCATGGTTGTGAATCACTTTCCATGAAGGGTTGATATACCCAGCTGCTCTTAAGGTCAATTCTAGACTGAATTTAGTTTCAAGTATGGAAAGAATACTTAAGTTATTAACTACTATCATATGTTTGCAAAGGTCAAGTTTGATGTCATGGTGGCCTCCTCTTATATTCCATATGCCTATTTTCTGAATCATTGGTTAGATTCGAGGGCATTAATCATTTCCACTTTTATTTTCCTAGTCATTGCATGATTAGACATCATATAGTTAGGATTGGCTGCTGATAGGGGAGAGTCAGTGAAATTTGTGGCCTTTAGATCACTTTTGGTCTTACTTTGCATGGATGGGGAAGATTGAGAATTAGAGAGGAGGTGGTTGATATCATCAGAGGAGGTAGGACTGGACGAAAGAGACGAAGAGGGAGGTTTATAAGCAGTGGGTGGGACAATATGAGAGTAGAGGTGTGAGGAGGGTAATGAAAGCCGAAGAGAGGAAGAGGAAGGAGAGGGTGAAACTTTTTCATGGAAGAATTCAGTTGGTTGTGGATCTGACTTGTTTTCATAAGTGTTAATAACTGAATTGGGTAAGAAGGAATGTTTGTCGATTGGATTGATGTTTGAGGGAGATATGGAGACTGCATGTGCATGCTTGTGCACGTGCACGTGATTCACTTCAGAGCTTTTTCGGACTGATTTCTTTTTTTTTTCTTTTTTCTTTTTTCTTTTTTTGATTTGTATTGTTATATTTTCTTGCATTCTCTATTTCACTGCCATCACTTTTGCTTTGATCGATATTGCATTTGGCAACTTTGTGATCACATATTGTCTTTGGATTTTGAATGCATGCAGTATTAGTTACGTCCATAACATCACACACTTTGTTTGTACTTGTTAGCATCTTTGGTTCCTTTTCAGTGGTATTAACTGTTTCTACTTCATTAATTTCAATCACACCAACCTCTATCTCATTTAAGAGAGTAGTGCCTTCTTCTACAATAGATTGCAGATAATCATACTTTTTACTCACTTCAGTTGTTAGAATGTAATTCATTATGTCACTTCCAGTTGCACCGTGTTCCTTTTCTCTCACTCCCCAAACACTGAGCTCTTTATTATGATGTAAATGTTCTGGTTCAACACCATCATCCAAATTTTGAGCTTTGTCTCTAATTTCACTTGTAATCAAGACATTCTTGTTCTCATTTGTTGATGGAGTGTTCTATATATTTTGGACTTGCTTTTCTTCATGTAGCCTCTTATCTTTCTCCTTATCCACTGTATTTCTCTGATTTATATCAATTTCACCCTCTTCCAATAGTGATAATGTCTCATTTATCTCATTGCCTACGTTTTTTGTTTTCCTTCTTTTTTCTTTTCTACAAAAATCTTTTCTTTTTCTTCTTTTTCATTCATATTTTTCCTTTTCAAAATATATATTCTTTTGTTTTTACTTACTCTCTTCCATCTTTGAGCATTTTTACCTCTAAAATCTTTTACTCTTTTTGTTAAATCTCTTTGATTTGTATTTCCATCTATAAACTCTTCCTTCTTTTCTATTGATTTATCCTTGCTTTCATTAGACTTCTCATTGTTCTCCTTGGAGTGTCCAAATGCATTGCACTGACTGCATATATCAGATTTCCACAAATAATTAGCATATATTTTATGAACTCCACCATCTACTAGCCTGATCATGAATTCATTGACAAGTTCTTTGTTAGGCTTAACTTCAATGAGGCATTTGACATATTTTAGTCTATCAAGCTGTCATCTCATCCATACATAACAATTTACCTAAACCACTGCATGTCCAATTAATCCCCAAGTGAGACCAGGCAAAGAGGGGAATATTGTGCAGGTGAACCCAAACAGGAACAGAGGGAACACTTCCACACATGTTGCTAGTCGATGCATCATATGGTTTGATAATAAAAAAATTGTTATTATTGATAATAGGGTCACCTTGTGACGCAGCGTGGGAAGCGAATTCGATGATGTAAATCGAATCCGTCTAGGATCTCACACGATTAGCGGAAATAATCGGTGAATCGACGAAGAATCGATGGATTTATGAATACCGTAAGGCCCAAATCCGTTGATCACGAAGATACCGGATTTTATCCATCTTTGACACGTTGATCGCGTACGATACCGTGAAGAAAGATCTACAATTCTTGGAGCATTGATCAAGCGCACTTGATTCCGCGAATTGGCTTCAACAATCGTTAATTCGAGCGCACTCGAATGCCGAAGTGAAGATAGGAGTTAACACTCGACTACCAAATTAAAAATGGAGGCACAAAGCACAAACCAAATTTTATTCAAATTTCAACCAACCTTACAAATGACATGACTTGCCTATTTATAGGCCTACAACTCAACACACGACTTAAAAAATTACAACACAAGCGGTTTACAAACAAACGACATAAGGAAATACAAGCAACGACTTAAAACAAACTCGGCAGTGACTTATGGAAAGATATTCTGGAGCTTCGCGACTTAAGAAAGCGGCATTCATCAGCGACTTAAATTTCACGACTTAAATTTCTTCACGCGACCTAAGGTTGTTTGGCAGCGACCTAGAAATAGTGCTTCGCGACCTATGGAAACTCGTTCACGATATATGGAAGAGGGGAGACTCGCGACTTAGCTGGAGGCGATCTATTTTATGTTGTTCGCGACTTACTGCTTCTCGTAGCTCGCGCGCGATATACGGAGCCGACCTAGGGCTTAGCTCGTGGTGACTGGGTAGTTCGTTCACGACATACGGAATGTCACCGCGAAGAGGAGGAATTATCTTGGTTCGCTCGCGACCTAGGTAGGTCGTTCGCGAGCTAGAGTTGGAGAACGGCTTTGGGATCTGGTGCTCGCGACCCAAAGCGGTAGGTCGCTTAACTCATTCGCGACCTTGGGGCAACTCGCGGCAGGGATTCGCGACCTTGAAGCTTCGCGACTTAGCAATGTCACTGTTTTCACTCGCGAGGTACGTTCTTCATCATCCTCCCCTTGTTGGAAGGAATTCGTTCTCGAATTCACACTCTCGTCAGCTTCGACAAGTTCCTCCCCATAATACGGAATTAAGTGTTTGATATTGAAAACATCAGAAGTATGAACCTCTTTCGGCAATCTTAACCGATACGCATTATCATTGATCTTCTTCAAGATTTCTACTGGACCAATTTTTCGTGCTTTCAACTTGTTGTAGGTTCCAATTGGAAAACGATCTTTCGTCAAAATGGCATATACAAAATCTCCTTCTTTGAAGAAAACACTTCTTCGTTTCTTATCCGCCATTTGTTTTTACTTCTCATTCGTCTTAAGCAATCGTTCCTGTACAACTTTGTGGCATTCCTGTAACTCATTCACTAAATCACTAGACCGCTTAACAACTCCCTTCTGATATGGCACTGTCGTTAAATCCAACGGCCCCTTTGGAATGGCTGAATATACAACTTGAAACGGATTGAATCCAGTACTTCGATTGACTGCATGATTATGTGCAAACTCCGCTTGACATAACTTCATATCCCAGCTTTTCAAATTGTCTTTCACAAGACATCTCAATAAGTTTCCCAACGATCGGTTAACCACCTCTGTTTTCCCATCAGTTTGCGGATGGTACGCGCTACTAAAATTCAGCTTCGTTCCGACCATCTTCCACAAACTCAACCAAAAGTGGCTTAGAAATCGAGTGTCCCTATTAGAAACAATGGTCTCAGGTAACCCATGCAATCGATAAATCTCTTTAAAGAATAATTGAGCAACCCGGACGGCATCAGCTGTCTTCTTACAGGCTATGAAATGCGCCATCTTCGAAAACCTGTCCACTACAACATATATAGAATCATTTCCCCTCTGAGTTCTCGGAAAACCCAACACAAAGTCCATGCTAATATCAACCCATGGTTTAGTAGGCACGGGTAATGGCATGTATAATCCCGCATTCGTCGCTGTTCCCTTCGAAACTTGACAGATATGACACCTCTCCACAAATCTCTCTACCTCTTTCCTCATTGACGGCCAAAAATAAGATTGTGAAACTAACTGTAAGGTACGATCTCTGCCTACATGGCCTTCTTCATGTAACTCTTTGATAATCTTCATTCTCAAGCTGCAGTCTGGTATGCATAATCGATTCCCCTTGAACAAGAATCCATCAACCAACACAAATTCATCAGTATCCCATCCTTAACTTTCTCAACAAACTTTGCAAAGTAAGGATCCTCCTCAAACAACTCTGGCAATAATTCGAATCCTGTCACTTCAACCTTCAACGTTGTCAACAAGTGATTCCTCCTGCTCAAAGCATCCGCTACACGATTTGTCACCCCTGATTTGTGTTTCACAACGAAAGTAAATTGTTGTAGATATGCTATCCACGAGGCATGTCTCGCTGAAATCTTGTCATGCCCTTGTAGATGTTTTAATGCCTCATGATCAGTGTAAAGAACAAACTCCTTCTGAAACAAGTAATGTCGCCAGTGCTTTACCACTTGAACAATCGCGTAAAACTCTACATCATAAGTGCTATATCTCAACTTGGCTCCAGATAATTTTTCACTGAAATAAGCAACTGGTCTTCCGTTCTGGCTCAATACTCCACCAATTCCCACTTTCGAAGAATCAGTATGTAATTCAAATAACAACTGAAAATTCGGCAGTACCAGAATTGGTGCTGTCGTCAAGAGTGTCTTGATCTTCTCAAAGGCAACCCCTGCTTCCTCTGACCATACAAATTTCTTTCCTTTCATGCAATCGGTTACTGGTGCCATCACACTGCTAAAATGTGGAATGAATCTTCGATAAAAAGACACCAAGCCATGAAAACTTCGCACTTCAGTAATTGTCTTCGGTTGTGACCAACTCCTAACAGCTTCCACTTTATTTTCATCCATGTGAATACCTTCCTTTGACAGAACATACCCCAGAAATAAAACACTATCCGTCATAAACACGCACTTCTTTGTTACTGCATAAAACCGCTCTTGTCGTAGAATCAACAATACTTCGCGCAAATGCTGGATGTGTTCTTCCGTACTCCCGCTATAAATCAAAATATCATCAAAGTAAACAACCACGAAGTTCCCAACAAATGGTCTAAAAATCTGGTTCATCACTCTCATGAAAGTACTAGGAGCGTTTGACAAGCCAAATGGCATAACCAACCATTCGTATAAACCCTCCCTGGTTTTAAAAGCAGTCTTCCACTCATCACCCGGTCTAACACGAATTTGATGGTATCCACTCTTCAAGTCAATCTTGGAAAACACAACAGCCCCACTCAACTGATCAATCAAATCATCAAACCTCGGCATAGGAAATCTGTATCTTACGGTGATTTTTTTCAAAAGCTCTACTATCTGTACACATCCTCCACGTCCCATCCTTCTTTGGTACCAATAAGGCTGGCACGGCACATGGACTCAAACTCTCCTGGACACGCCCTTGTTCTAACAACTCCTCCACTTGCCTTCTTAGTTCTTCATTCTCCTTCGGACTCATCCGGTAATGTGGCCTGTGAGGTAATACCGATCCTGGTACGAGATCAATCTGATGTTGAATATCCCTTAGCGGCGGTAATTCCTTTGGCAACTCCTCCGGAAACACATCACTGAATTCTTCCAATACCGGCTTCACTTCTTCTGGGACTTCAACTGATTCAGTAGATTCATGTCCAATCAACAAAAATACTTCGGGACTCTCCTCTACTTCTTCAACAAATTCTTTCAAAGTCAATAAAGTTTTCAGCTCCTCAATCTCCTCAGATTTACTCTCTTTCTGTTGTCTCATCTTTGGAACTAAAATAATCTTAGCGCCTTCAAACATAAAACTGTAGCTATTGGTTCGACCGTCATGCTGCACTGCTCGATCATACTGCCACGGTCTTCCCAAAAGCAAATGACAAACATCCATTTCAACTACATCACACCAAATCTCGTCTTTATATTTCTTCCCAATAGAAAATGGAACTCGAACTCGCCTATCCACCTTCACCTCTCCTCCCTTTCCCAGCCACGCTAACTTGTAAGGATTAGGGTGTTTCTCCGTTTTCAACTTCAGTTTCCTCACAGCCTCTGTAGAAATAATATTGTCACAACTTCCTGCATCAATCACAAACTTACAAACTTTTCCCAGAATAGTGCATATAGATTGAAAAATGTTGCTCCTCAACCAACTAGCCTCATCCTCTTGTTTGGGTGTTAAACAAGACCTTCTCATCATTAGATTACACCCTTCATCTCCCGATGCGATATCCTGTTCATTCTCCTCAACTGGACTATTTTCACCTTCAACAGCGTCCTCACTTTCAACTTCAGCCATCATCGTTCTCTTCTTTGGCTTAGGATATTCGTTACTCTTATGACCCACTTCTTGGCAGTTATAACACTTGAAACTATTAGTAACCTTCGCCTTCGCCACTTCATTCACAACTGGTTTATTGACAGCTTTAGTATCATTGGAACTACCACTAACACCTTTTCTTTGAATATTGAAACTTGTAAACACACTACCTCCTCGTCTTCCCTGCTTCTCCCAAGCCAACGCCTTCTGGTGCGCTTCAGCCATAGATCTCGGGTCAAACATATTAACCATATCCTGGATCTGCATTCGCAAACCTCCAACAAACCTAGCAGTCAACTGTTCCTCTGTTTCCATAATGTCATTTCGAGCAATCAATTGATAAAACTCGTCAGCATAATCATTAACAGTCTTTGTCCCTTGTCTCAAGTTCTGTAATCTCTGATACATGAGAGATTGATAATTGTAAGGTAAAAATGTAGCTTTCATCAATTTCTTCATTTTCTCCCAGTCAACAATCTTCGACTTCCCCATCCGTTCTCGTGTAAGTTTGGTTTACTGCCACCACACCATAGCTCTCCCTCTCAACCTAGTAGCAACCAACTTCACTCGACGATCTTTCGGTACCTCCTTGAAATCAAAGATCTCTTCGACATTAGACAGCCAATCCAAAAATTCTTCTACAACCATTCCACCCTTGAACTCTGGAATTTCCATCTTCATTCCCGATTCCCATCTACGGTCATCTTCAAAATCTCTGTCTCGATTTCGTACTTGACCTCAATCTCGATAATGCACACTACCTCTATCAACATCAAACTTCTCATCAAAGTATGAAGTATATCGATGTCGATCACGACCACCAACCTCTCTTCTACCACCACTTCTTCGATCTTCATTCGTATCACGATTGTCAACACTTCTACGATCATGATCTTCTCTTCTCTCCCGATCTGAATGTGGTGAAACTCTACTTCTCCCATGGCTCGATTCAGGTGAAACTCTTCTTCGATTTTGATTCATTTCAAGCATCATTCTCTCTAATCGACCAATTCCTTCATTCAACTTTTCAGTGAAACTCTCGTTGATTCGTTGTTCCATTTCATCGGCCTCTTCTCTTCCATACAAAGCATTAATGTTGCGATGACGTTGAGCTCGTCTCGGAGGCATGATTGAACTTCAAACAAACTCAAAAATAAATTCCAAACACTTTCCGAACTTTGATCCTAAGTGAGATGGATCGAAATTCCCAACTTGTTGCAACTTCTCGATGAACACAATTAACACCAACTTCTCCCAATTTGCAAATCCGTTCTCCAAACTTCAAATTCTCGAAACCCAAGTCTCCAAATGATGCAAACTTCTTGCGATCTAGCTCTGATACCAAACTGACGCAGCGTGGGAAGCGAATTCGATGATGTAAATCGAATCCATCCAGGAACTCACACGATTAGCGGAAATAATCGGTGAATCGACGAAGAATCGATGGATTTATGAATACCATAAGGCCCAAATCCGTTGACCATGAAGATACCGGATTTTATCCATCTTCGACAGGTTGATCGCGCACGATACCGTGAAGAAAGATCTACAATTCTTGGAGCGTTGATCAAGCGCACTTGATTCCACGAGTTGGCTTTAACAATCGTTGATTCGAGCGCACTCGAATGCCGAATTGGAGATAGGAGTTAACACTCGACTACCAAATTAAAAATGGAGGCACAAAGCACAAACCAAATTTTATTCAAATTTCAACCAACCTTACAAATGACACAACTTGCCTATTTATAGGCCTACAACTCAACACACAACTTAAAAAATTACAACACAAGCGGTTTACAAACAAACGACATAAGGAAATACAAGCAACGACTTAAAACAAACTCGGCAGTGACTTATGGAAAGATATTCTGGAGCTTCGCGACTTAAGAAAGCGGCATTCATCAGCGACTTAAATTTCGCGACTTAAATTTCTTCACGCGACCTAAGGTGGTTCGGCAGCGACTTAGAAACAGTGCTTCGCGACCTATGGAAACTCGTTCACGACATATGGAAGAGGGGAGACTTGCGACTTAGCTGGAGGCGATCTATTTTATGTTGTTCGCGACTTACTGCTTCTCGTAGCTCGCGCGCGATATACGGAGCCGACCTAGGGCTTAGCTCGTGGTGACTGGGTAGTTCGTTCACGACGTACGGAATGTCGCCGCGAAGAGGAGGAATTATCTTGGTTCGCTCGCGACCTAGGTAGGTCGTTCGCGAGCTAAATTTGGAGAAGCGGCTTTGGCATCTGGAGCTCGCGACCCAAAGCAGTAGGTCGCTTAACTCGTTCGCGACCTTGGGGCAACTCGCGGCAGGGATTCGCGACCTTGAAGCTTCGCGACTTAGCAATGTCGCCGTTTTCACTCGTGAGGTACGTTCTTCATCACCTTGTAATATTTTGTTTTTGTCTTCCTCACAGGAGAATAATAATATAAAAAAATGGTCGCATCTAATTTTACTTTAGGCGAGCCTTTCAACCTCCAAATTGCTTTCAATTTTTGAACCACCGCCATGTACGATAAAGGTCTGTCAAGAAAGAATCCAACAAGGAATTCATCCACACTCTAGCTCTATCTTGAATCACATCATCAGAAAGTTCCAAAGCATCATCAGAAAAAGTTGGTGTTAAGTCAACGGGTATGTACTTCTTAGCGTTTCATTTACGCTTGAACAAGGAAGTCCATTCCAGTTGACCGTTGATGCGGTGACTAGATTTGAGGGATGGCCCATGCGGGTTGGTAGATTGGTCAAGTAAAGGGAGAGGGTCAGGAGGAGCCGGCGGCGGTATAGGAGTGGGTAAGGCATGGGAAGCTAGGGTGGACGAAGGTCTTGAAGTTGACAGTGGAGCAGTGGTAAGGTTGATGGTAAGGGAGGGAAGGTGAGGTACGAGAGGAGCAGATGTTTGCACCAAAATTGGTCACAAACCCCAAGTATTGTGAAAGCACCAGTGTTGGAATATAAATCAACAATATCCAAACACGAATCACAGATCTAAGCAAGCAACACGCAGCAAAATAAAAATTATGAACAAGAACACAAAATTTATAGTGGTTCGGCTATCTTCGGCCTACGTCCACTTCAAAGGTTTTAACTTTTATTGATATTCTTCGCTGATTACTCTTGATTACAGCGGATTATAACTGATGATAGCCTTGAAATCTGAATACAATAATGATAACGAGGTGTGTAATTCAATCCGGCAGAGTCTGGACGTTCAATGGTGAAAGCTCCCCAAAAGTCCCTCTTTCTGTTGGCTCTGGGGCTCTATTTATAGGCGTTGGAGGCCCAGATCTCTCTCAAACTTCGGGAGACTTCTTCTGGCATGTGAGTGGGCCCACGCGACCGACCCCACCAAGTTTCGTCTCGATCTGACATCGTTTCAAAGTGATTTCAAACCCATCAAGAAATGGTCCAATCGAGCTGAAACTTGGCAGGAGCAATCTTTATCTTGTATGTAAACTACTGTGAAAATTTCATTGCATTTGGATCAGTAGATTGCAGGATATGATGGGTTCAAAATGGGGTTTATTGCATGGCTATTTGGTTCGAAACCATGCTTTCGAACCGATGGTTTCGAATCCATGGTGGCACGTGTCTTCGTGTCGACGTGGAGCGCACACTTCGCTTCGATCCGGGTTTCGCTCCGAGTTGAATGCTTCGACTCCATATATCTCGACGCATTCGAACCGATGGAAGACACGTCACCATGGTTGGTTGACCCAGTGGGTTCGAACTGGACTTCGTGATGGGTTCGTACTGGACCTCATGATGGGTTCGAACTGGACCTCTGTGATGGGTTCGAACTGGACTTCGTGATGGGTTCGAACTGGACTTCGTGATGGGTTCGAACTGGACCTCCGTGATGGGTTCGAACTGGACCTCTGTGATGGGTTCGAACTGGACCTCTGTGATGGGTTCGAACTGGACTTCGTGATGGGTTCAAACTGGACCTTTGTGATGGGTTCGAACTGGACTTCGTGATGGGTTCGAACTGGACCTCTGTGATGGGTTCGAACTCTACCTCTGTGATGGGTTCGAACTGGACCTCTGTGATGGGTTCGAACTGAGCAACGTCCATTCCTCTTAACTCGAATCCATCATAACTTGAGCATACGACCTCGGATTGACTTGAAATTTGAGGTGCGGACTTCTATGATCTCTCTTGTCATGTCCTATCAATTATGGCCCGATCCGGACTCGGACAAAATTCATCGATATCCATGGTTATCCTGCAATGCATGGTTGACATTCAAGAATAATAATCGTCGATTTTTAGTAAATTTTGGGTATCTCAACTTTGCCAAAAGTTGGGATAACATTTTTCCCCCCAAAACATGCCTTTTTGTAAAAGGTATGTTTTGAACGGTCTTATATCAAGTGTAATAAATTCATGTTTCATCCATAGCTGTGGTGTTATCAATCAAGTTTATGGCTGTTCGAAGCCAAATCAGCATCCGTTCTTTCCGTAGAAGTTGAGGATGAAGTTTCATAGTCTCTCTGGACTATTATTGGCTACTCAGAACCCTTACTAAGTCCATTCTAGACTTAGTGATTGAATAGAAAGATCCTATTGCACTCTGGCGTTGCCTTCTATCCCTTGCACTCTTGTCCCGGTTAGGACATATAGCAATGTCATGGTCATTTTGGACCGATCATAACCTCTCCGGGCTCTTGCTGGATCCCATCCTGTCACTCTCTGGTGAAGGGGAAACAGCGCTTAAGTGAGTTGATCCTGTCGCTCTCCAGCGAAGCAACTCACTTCTTGCACTCCGGTTCAGTGTATCTGAACATTAAGCGAGGTCTTGGTCGTTCGAGACCGATCATAGCCTCTCCGGGCTCTTGCTAGATCCCATCCTGTCACTCTCCGGTGAAGGGGAAATAGCGCTTAAATGAGTTGATCCTGTCGCTCTCCGGCGAAGCAACTCACTTCTTGCACTCCGGACCCCGCCTCTCCGGGTAGGGTCATAAAGCGATCACGTTTATATTGAAATTTAATGTTCATCCTTTGACTCTCCGGTCAAAAGGTTTATTGTAAGAAGTTCTAATTTATTTATTAAAATTCGAGTTCTAGATGTTCAATCTCAAACATTAGAAAAAAGCTAAACATTGCCTCTCCGGGCATATCGGTTTATCTCCATCTCAGAGCATGCCTAGGGATCTCTCCGGTTCCCGTACATGTGTAAGTGGAGTAACCGTTTTATTCTGAAAATAAATCTAAATGAAATTATTCGACCAAAGTTCAAATCACGGACTTGGCCCTCGCCATCTTCAATCAGTGGATGACGTGTCGTGATCCCGATCCAGGATCGTTCCTGTTAGGTGGAGGCGGTAGTTGTTCTGGCCTTACCGCCGCAGTCCGTTCTCTGACAAATTGGGGCAATCTACCACCCCTGGCATGTTCTTCCACCTCATCCTTTAGGTGGCGGCATTCATCTGTGGTGTGCCCATCCAGCTCATGGAATAGGCAATATTTTCCCGTCCTGCGCTCCCGCTCAGTGGGATCCCTTATAGGTGGCTTTCGATAGGGGAGTTGCCCCCGGGTTTCAGTGTAGATTCTTTCCAGGCCTGCAGTCAGATCTGTGTACTGCCTAAATCTTGGTTCTCGGAATTTCTTCCGTTTATCAGGACCATCACGCCTGTCATCCTATTTCCTTTTTCCCTTGTCCGCTCCGGACTGATCTCGGGAGGTTCCTTCGTTTTGCGCGGCATTTGTTTCCAGCCTCTCGGCTCGTGATTCTTCCAATTGGATGAACTTTTCAGCCTTATGAAAGAATTCTCCAAGATCCTGCGGTGGATCTTTAGTCAGAGAATCTTTAAATTTGGTGCCCTCCGCGACTCCTGCCACCGCCGCCATCAAAATCATCGATGGATCCGGGCGATCTACAGAAGTCACTGTTACATTGAATCTTAGTAGAAAATCTTTTATGGACTCTCCGGTCCTCTGCTTGATCGAAGCTAAAGTCATCACACTCTTGGGTCGCATCACATGGACCCTAAACTGTCTCATGAAGCAGTCAACAAGCTCGCTCCATGTCCTGATTGATCCAGTCTCTAGTTGCCTGAACCATAGTGCAGCTAAATCTGATAAATATAGAGGGAAGCATCGTGCCATCACTTCCTCGGATGCCCCCAGCACTTCCATGTGCCTGATGTATCTGGTAATATGCATGGTTGGGTCTGACCTTCCGTCATAGGGATCTAGCGTTAGTAATTTGAATTTTGGAGGGTTCCTTGCGTTTCGGATGTTCGGAGTGAATGGACTCTGACTGACTTCTTCCAGCCCTCCACTAGGCAATCCTCCTCTCATGATTCTTCGCATCAGGCCAATCATTCTCTCGTCTTCGTCTAGGGGTTGGCCCATTGTCAAGTTCCTATCTTGCCCCCCGAGCCTTGAGGGGAATTCCGGTACGTACTCTTCTGGTGGCTCGTTGGCATATGCATTGGCTCTAACTTGTTGAGCTCCGTCTATTGGTCTCCCAGTATCGGACCCTGAGGGTCTGCCCCCAAGGCCTTGTTGACCACCTTCAACTCCTGTATTCTGGTCTTGAGCCTGACCTTCATTAGCTTCTGTAATCCTGATTCCTTGTCCCGCACTCGTAGCTGTTGTAGTTGGTCCAAGGTTTTGCATGTTCGTTGCCCTCATCTGTTCGAGGAAATTCTGCAGCATCTCCTGTTGACTCTTCATCATGCTTTCACGTAATGAATTAGCCATAGCTTCCATCTCGTCTCTAGTGATGTAGACGGAAGCTTGTCCTTCTCCTGATCTTGAGGATTCTTCTTGGCTTCCTCCCTGTTGGCTTCTATCAACTCTTTGTCTTGTTTGTCGAGTCATTGTTTTTGAATAGGAAGTCTTCAAACTCTTAAATCTAAACTCTGAATCTGATGTAGCGGGTGCTAGTCCTTCTCAGTGAAAGCACCAAAGTGTTTGCACCAAAATTGGTCACAAACCCCAAGTATTGTGAAAGCACCAGTGTTGAAATATAAATCAACAATATCCAAACACGAATCACAGATCTAAGCAAGCAACACGCAGCAAAATAAAAATTATGAACAAGAACACAGAATTTATAGTGGTTCGGCTATCTCCGGCCTACGTCCACTTCAAAGGTTTTAACTTTTATTGATATTCTTCGCTGACTACTCTTGATTACAGCGGATTATAACTGATGATAGCCTTGAAATCTGAATACAATAATGATAACGAGGTGTGTAATTCAATCCGGCAGAGTCTGGACGTTCAATGGTGAAAGCTCCCCAAAAGTCCCCCTTTCTGTTGGCTCTGGGGCTCTATTTATAGGCGTTGGAGGCCCAGATCTCGCTCAAACTTCGGGAGACTTCTTCTGGCACGTGAGTGGGCTCACGCGACCGACCCCACCAAGTTTCGTCTCGATCTGACATCGTTTCGAAGTGATTTCGAACCCATCAAGGAATGGTCCAATCGAGCTGAAACTTGGCAGGAGCAATCTTTATCTTGTATGTAAACTACTGTGAAAATTTCGTTGCATTTGGATCAGTAGATTGGAAGATATGATGGGTTCAAAATGGGGTTTATTGCATGGCTGTTTGGTTCGAAACCATGCTTTCGAACCGATGGTCTCGAATCCATGGTGGCACGTGTCTTCGTGTCGACGTGGAGCGCACACTTCGCTTCGATCCGGGTTTCGCTCCGAGTTGAATGCTTCGACTCCATATATCTCGACGCATTCGAACCGATGGAAGACACGTCATCATGGTTGGTTGACCCAGTGGGTTCGAACTGGACTTCGTGATGGGTTCGAACTGCACTTCGTAATGGGTTCGAACTGGACCTCTGTGATGGGTTCGAACTGGACTTCGTGATGGGTTCGAATTGGACCTCTGTGATGGGTTCGAACTGGACTTCGTGATGGGTTCGAACTGGACCTCTGTGATGGGTTCGAACTGGACTTCGTGATGGGTTCGAACTGGATCTCTGTGATGGGTTCGAACTGGACTTCGTGATGGGTTCGAACTGGACCTCTGTGATGGGTTCGAACTGGACTTCGTAATGTGTTCGAACTGGACCTCTGTGATGGGTTCGAACTGGACCTCTGTGATGGGTTCAAACTGGACCTCTGTGATGGGTTCGAACTGAGCAACGTCCATTCCTCTTAACTTGAATCCATCATAACTTGAGCATACGACCTCGGATTGACTTGAAATTTGAGGTGCGGACTTCTATGATCTCTCTTCTCATGTCCTATCAATTGTGGCCCGATCCGGACTCGGACAAAATTCATCGATATCCATGGTTATCCTGCAATGCATGGTCGACATTCAAGAATAATAATCATTGATTTTTAGTAAATTTTGGGTATCTCAACTTTGCCAAAAGTTGGGATAAAAGCAGACATGAGAGGTATGAGAGAGAAGTCAAAAAGTGTTTTTTTATAAATAAATGTTTTTACTTATAAGTATATATAAAATTATATTTAACTAATATTCAAAAAATTTAAAAATTACGCTTAATAATTTACAAATTCAAATTTTAGATAAGCTTAACTTTTCTAAATAAATTTCTAGCAAAAAATATTATTTTTGTTTAAAATGGCCATTGGAAAATATGTATAACTTTTTATTTATCTAAAAATCCATTCAGATTTTAGTGTATTTAAAATTTTCATATTTTGGGTTTTTAATCTTCTTTTGACCTTCTAAACAAAATATAAAAAAAATTATTTTTTATTTTTTGGAAATCAAAAGTTACAATATTTCTTTTATAAATTACAATACGGTTATATGTATACATATTAGCCGAGACCAACAAGTGAATAAAAATTATATCTTTATGAAAGCAAATTAGTTAAGTGTTTAAAATAAATATTTATTTTAAGATATAGATATATATCTTTGTGTGTGATCTAATTTTTTTTTATCATTTACCTTTTAAGCCTTGAGTAATTCTACAATTATATATATAATATTTACTTATTAATTAATAAAAGATACTATAACTAGTTTTGAAAATAATTTTTTTATTTAATACTTTTATACCATATTTTACTAATGTTACTTTTTACAAACTATACAAGGCCAAAGGGTCTTTAGATGAACCATTCCTAAATGTTCTTATATGTTACCGCAAGGAACGGTCTACCTATTAACCCTGAAACCTTATTTGGTATTTAACTAAGTTATAGAACTTAGACCCAAAGGCATGAAGCCCAAGTGGTTATATACCGAATTGATCAAAGTACTAGACTTTGTCACTTAATTTAATTCTTAAAGACCTAAATCAGGAAGCTTAAACTAGAAGGCCGCTATTAGTCATTTTGATATATATAAGTACAGGCTAGTAGCCAAATGCCCGAAAGATGAAGAGTGAGACATTCCAATAGACAAGATCAACCTAAAGTAGTATACAATAGTACTATAATAAAATGAAATCCCAACCTTCAAAGTGTATGCTCGAGATATAGCTTGAAAAGAAGGTGCCCGTAAAGTACACATCATCAATCCATGTGTTATATCTAAATCAAGTTAGATCACTGCTAAGTGTCAACAATCTAGCGTCTAAGCTTAATAGTGAAAGCCATGTTATCAATCCACATCTACTTCAAACGGCTATAACTAAGCATACTTCCCAATGTAGAAAGGATCTATTTTCCAGTAGCATAATTCAGATATTAAGAATAAATTGTACTTTCCGAAATTAGAGTTTTTGTATAAACTCAATAATGGAGGACTTAGTCGACTTAGCATTATAATAGCCTTTCAACCTCGTTATAAGATTCTAAAAGAACAAAGTGGACGTAGGGATTAATATGAACCACTACAAATCTTGGTGTCTTTTTACTACTTTCATTGTTATTTACTTTCGGCTTATTTTTAGTACTTTGCTTTTGGCATAAGGTAATGAGTTTAACTTTCGGTGTTTGATCTTAAAACTATACTTACTTCCCGCAACAACTTTACGCCATCGGTAACCAACCTATTGAAATCTTCCAGTATCATATCAATTGATCGAAGCTTTCCTTATGGTCTTTAAGGAGTTAGTGTTATGGAAGATACTACCAACATTTTTGATGCTAGTATGAGGGCCCAGCTCACTCTTTGTTTCCTTATCCAGAAATTCACCTTCATTAACCAGCTATGAATGGTTCAAGCAATGGAAGTAATGATGAAGTTTAACTTTTAGATTTGGCTTGTTGATGAATACAATAATGAATGTATAGCCATTGTTTCTTAGAAAAAATATATAAAAGGAGGAATATGACCCTATCTGTGAACTTTAGGTTCTTTAAATCAGATAGCTTTTGGGATATCTCAAGGAATCCCTTAAGGAATTTGCTTAATCTTAGAAAGATTGTTAAGGAAACGAATGAAGAAATGAGAAACTTAAGTGTGAAATTGATGACATGAAGATCAGGCTTGGTAATCTAGGAATGCTAAAAGGCTTCTTCCTACTGCTTCTAGTGATAAACTATGAAAGAAGCTGAAAAAGGAAAAAATCCTTACCATTTTATAGATACCATGTTCCATATCTTTTGAAAGATATAAATCAAGCTTCCTTACCCAAATCATCCTCCGTTAAAAAGAGCAATTTCGAAAAGTGAAAATTATTGCATCTATCATCGTCTAAGTGAACACAAGACGGATAATTGTTGAAAGCTTACTTAAGCCATTGAAAAAATGATTTGAAAGGGAGAACCCTTAAAATTTGTTAAAAATTAGTTGAATCGTTCACTCTACCCCCAGGTTATTTTGTTGTTGTCTTATGAAAAATCAATGTATTAGACCGACTTCTTTTGAAAATATACAATATAAACACTCTTTTTCGGCTAATACAATTATCACTTCCAAATTTCTATATTCTAGCAAAACACAAGAGTGAAAGATTATAAGATGTTTTGCTAAGCCTACACACTCATATTTTTAGATCATCGGGTATTGATATTCTTAAATTGCTTATAGTCTTCTTATTTGTTCTCTCATAAGCCTTCGGTGGTTATGGGTTTCTTATTTGATTTTCAAATGTCACTTTGGTATTCATGGATTTCTTATCTCGGTATTCTTGGATTATTCTTTAGGTCTTGGGAAAATGCCCCTTATGTCAGGTTTATACCTAAGGGAACTTATTAAATTTCTTATCCGACCTTCGAATATCATTTTGGCATTCTTAAATTTCTCATCTATACTTCAAAAGCCCTTTCGACCAGGTTTTTACCTAGGGGGACATATTATTAATTAATGAGCTTTGTCTCACCTAACCTTTATTATTTTCTACTTATGGTTAGTCATGGGCTTTGTATCATGTAATATTTTATGAAAAATTCTTGTAAGATGAAAGCTTAAGTCTTGATTATAAGTCGTACAATGAAATAGCCTAACCCTAAAAAAAATTCGAAAAGAAAAATGTTTAGAGAAAAATAAGATTAAGGGTGGGGTGGACTTCCCGAAGGATTTCCTTATAGAACATTTCAAAAGAAAACAAAAAACCGATATGTATTTTCTCCACTGAAGGTACATTTCTTGAAAAATAAAAGTTTTCCTGGCTCGACGCCATGTGGTAATAAAAGGACAAGAGTGCTCCTCCATACTGATTATACAATAACCTAGATAGTCAACGCGGACATACAAGCTGGACGTGTATGTGTGTATTGATGTAATTTACAGGTAGAAAGAGAAATGCTAAGAGAAATATTATAAAATTATGAAAAAGAGCTTTTATAGAAGTACATGTTTATCATCGAAAGAAAAATGGTACAAATACGAGCTTATTATTCTATGATAGCTTTCCTAGCCTAAAACCTCTTTAGATACTATTGGGGGAGAGCACCCCAAAACATGGACTTGTCATAAATATCGTATAATAGTTGTTTGGCTTACCCACCGAGGACCCGACATTATTGAATAGGAAGTAGGAATTATAGCACTACAAAGAGTTGTATCCCATACTATTCATATAACACGATCAAGCTCTCCCTCATTTGAAACAAACTGTAGGTCCAAAATGGACCCTATAAGAAATTAGGGAATTAGCACAAATTATTAATAACCTTCATTTCTTAGTAGACGATCGAGCATCTGATTTGATTAGCTCTTGGCTTTAGTGATGGCTTCATTAGCAAGCTCCTTAAATTGCTTTTCTATGCGATCACACATATTCCCAGGCAATGTTTTCATATATTGTTTAAAGGGAGTAATCGTTCCATCTTTGAGATCCACTGGATGATCAACCAAACCTTTGATTGGAGATGAAACTATACTCCCTTTTGTTTCTTTAGCTTTTGTAAAAAGCCATGGCATGGGATATAAATTTTGTTTTAAGAGAGGAGGAGAATCACCTTAAACCTATACATATTCCTCTTCCTCGAGATGGAATTGATGGCATCGGGCTATAGGCCCTCAGGTGATCTGTAGCAAACACGCAATGGTGTTGGCATTGACTATTAAGCAGCCAACGAAATTTACAAAACAAGTTTTGAAATCCTCTGTCAGAACAGATCTTTTGAGTCCCTTAATAAATTAAAGGACAAAATTAGAATAATAATTCCAAATTTTATAATAAAACCACATGGTTAGAAATAAAAATTGCTAGTTTCTGATAAATTATTTATGACTCGACGATTATTTGATCTTACATAAGACCATTTATCGATAGTAATCTTTGATTCTTTCAAATTTATAGATACTATGCAGGAACTAAAGAAGCGGATTTTAAGTCACTTATATCAAACAAAAATTTATCTCATCCATAGAAAGATCTTCGTAACCTTTTGAAGAATACCACACTTTAAATGCCGAAAGAGTGTTATATGAAACATGAGAAAATTGGAAGGGGTTCAGTAAAATTTAAAATATCAATGAAGAATGGGGCATTTGAGGGAGAAATTCCATTGGTTAAGTATTCTACTACCTAAGCTAAGCACCCCTCCAAAGAGGCCTCCCAGTATCAGTAGGCTTGGTTGCAATTGCATCAACTCCAATAATGTTATGGTAACTGTAACAACCCTTTATTTTCTGATTATTGTAATTGTATATTTTAATTATTTTAATTTAAATTCCTAGTTTAAAAACTTTATTTTATTTATTAAAATTAATATATTTTGTTAATTTAAATATAAATGTTGATTTTGATGTGGATTAGAATTTCAAACATGCATAAATTGAATATTTCCAGAAAATGTTGATTTTGGTCAAAATAGTCAAACTTTGACTTTTAACTTAAAAATTTAAAAGTTTGAAATTTTAAATTTTGATCTTTTATTATGAAAATAGATTTAATAACTTGAACATTGCTTTTTGTTTCGTGGAAAACGGAGTTAAACTGCAAAAGATATGTACATTTCAATTTTGAGTATAAATTGTTTATTTTGCAATTTTGTTATTTTAAATTGTATAAATTTTATTTTTCTTTGTAATATTTTATTTTCATATGTTTTAATATGTTATATTATGTATATTTTGAATTTTAAATATTTTTGAAATGATAATAGAATTTTTCTAAAATTTACTATGATGATTTTCTATTTTTAAAAGGCTGTTTTCCTTTTTCTGCTATTTTCTTCATCTAAACTATATTTAAATTAAAATTTATTTATTTATTTTTGTGATTTCCTTTTTATTTTGTGTTCTTATCTTTATTTATAAATATTTTTAAGTACATAAAAAATTTTCCAAGTTCATTGCACTTATTTTTCATATTTTCAAGACTAGTTGCAAATTTTGCTGTTTTATTTAATTAAACTATATATAATTAATAATTAATTTATTTATTTTTGTTTATTTACTATATTTTTGTATTTTAACTGAATTTATATATGTTTTTCAGTTATATAAAAATTTAAAAAGAAACATTGGATATATGAAGAGTTTGAAACCCTTTGTATGCTTAGTCTCTTTGTATTCTTGTCCTTTCATTTTCCAATTGCCTCTTCATTTTTGATTGGCCGACCACTTTCTTTTGTTATTGCCGTGACTTCCCTCTTCCATTCACGTGAATTTGTTTCTTCTCATCACAAACTCACGGCTCCATAGCTTCAAGAAAGAAAAAAAATAAAAACAATGGCTTTTCTTTTCACATTTTTCCCTCTTCTTCACTGATTTAGCCTTCCTCTTCTTCATGTTTGCTTGGCCTCATCTCTCTCCTTGCTGACCACCATCCTCTCCACCATCTACAGCAGCACCAACCCCCTCTCCTCTGACCACCACCTCTGGCCATGACCATTAGATGAAGCCACCACCTCAAATTTGCAAAGCACTTCACCAAAACAATGCTAGCCAAGCCTATACTCCACTATTGCCTTCATAGCTGCTTTTGGCCACCCCTTAGCCACCACCACCATCATCTACTTCACATTTGGCTGCCCCTTTCACTACTGTCCAGATCTGACCTGACATGAAGACCCCATGGCCGAGCCTATATGTGGTCATAGCCGAGTCAAAGTGCACCAAAAACTTCACATATTTGCCTTGAACACATGTATGCTTCATGTTGAAACTGTTCCACCACCTTCATCCACTTGTAACCTGACATTTATGGTTGCTATACCTGACCCAAACCAGAGCCTAGTGTGGTGAGATCAAGCCCATTTGATCATGTGACAAGCTTATGTTGTCGTGTGCAAGTCTTTTGCTTCTAAGGTTTGGTCATCTCTCTTGTTTTGCAACTGTTCTGCAAACTAAAGTTGTTGATTACATTTGTATGTCGATATCTATGTGTGTGCTTATGTATGTTATATTTTGTGTTGTTTACAAGGGTCTCCATCAATTCAAATCAAATCGTGCTTGTCGTGCCTTTGGAATTGCTCTTGTGTGTGTTGTTTGTCTCTAGCTTCGTAAAAGGTGAGTCTTTCTCACTCTGACATTTATACTTATGAAATAGTGAACTGATGACAAGTGTTTAGTAATATAAAATGTTATGCAAGTTAATGATGATCATATGATATGCTATGTCATGTTATTACCATATTAAAACTGTTAATTATCACCTGACATGTGATATATGACATTATATTGTGACACTGACATTGTTTATATTGTTTATGCATATATTCACACTGCAAGTTCCCTGTTAGAATAGAATCACTATGGGTTGAAATGATACATACCCAAACGGACTTTAGATTAGGGAAAAATCGTTATGGGCTGAAATGATAGGCCTGAGCGATTTTTATTGTATTTTATTTGACTTGGGATTGCGGGTTTGAAATGATAGAACCCGGGTTTTCTTTGTAAACTGCGGATTGAAATGATATATATCCGTATCACTTGACCTAGGTTAGAAAATTATATACAGACCCCGTGGTATATTTTTAAATGATATTTATTAAAATATGTATTTTTAAAAGTATGAAATTTTGATTTAAAAATATATATTTTATGGTTTTAAGAAAATTAAATATTAAGTCTTGAAATTGTGAATTTGAGTGCGTAAATGTGAAATAATTGAGATTTTAGACTTTAAATTTTATTTTAAAATGTAAATAAATAATGGAAATTAAATTTAAAGTTTTAAAATTATATTTGAAGTAAAATTTTAAGTTTTATTTAATTTATATGTTAATAAACAGTGAATTTTTGACTTAATAAATGAATGGAGTTTTTAAATTGAATATTTGATCTAAAAATTTTATTGTGTTAAATCATATGTTAAAATGATTTTAAATGTGAAATTTTGAAGTCTAGAAATATTATTTTTAAGTTATAATAAAATTTGGAGTTTTATTATTTTTTGTTTTGAAAAGCTAAAATGAAATCTGGAATTCATAGCATTTTCAAAATGTTGTAGTCTTTTGACAGCATTTTTAAATGCTATTGTTTTGAATCTAACAATGTTTGAAATAACTAAATATCTATTACGACATTTTGTAAATGCCGTTATTCTTGAACTAAACCATTTTTGGAAGCTATAAGCTACGATAGCTCTTTATAAATGCTGTCATTGCTATAATTTGACAATGTTTGAAATGTTATAGTTTTTAACACTGTTTGAGTTATATTTTAAAGTGTTAAATGATTTAAATTTTGGAAATTGATTAATTGTGAAATTTAAGAAGTTTTGAATATATTTTAATATTTAAATTTGAATTTTTAGGGAATTTAAATTTGAATTTGAATTTAAGTAAGGTTTACTTGGTTATGTGTTAAATGGAATGAAATGTAATGAGATAAATGAATGTTGAATGGAATTTTTAATGTATTTTGTAATGATACTTGAAATAACAAATGAATGACTTATTTGATTTAAAAATGATATTTAAATTTGAGTATTTGAATTTGAATTCAAATAATGATTTGATAATAAGGTTTGGAAATGATTTGATCTTTATTTTGATAAAGCATATGAATTAGAATGATATGTACTTTTGATAAATGAATATTTGAAGTTTATATTGGTATGAAAGGATATTTTGTTTAATTGTAAATTGAGTTTATTTAAATAATATTGGATTTATGAAATGAATATTTCAAAACTAAGTAATAATGAAACTAGATTTGAGATATATGAAATTATAAAATTTAGTTTTGAAATGCGGGATATTAAAGCTTTGAAATTTATTAAAAATTTAATAGTTTGATTTGTGGATCAAATCTATATTTGAAAATGATATGATTTGAAATGGTTATTGGGAAATTTAATTAAAACTGATGGTTTGAATTGAATTAAGTTGGAAATTGAAAATTTGGGATTAATTGAATGAATTGTAAAATGTAAAGAATTAAATGAATATCCGATGATTTCAAATGTATGATTTTGAAATGTTATGATTTTCAAAGTGTAATTGTTTCAAGTATTTTTGGTTTCGAAAGAGTTATACTTTGAAAATATTATGATTTTGAAATGAATATATGTTTGAAATGTTTTTGGTTTTGAAGTATAAACTATTTTGATTGAATAAATAGTTTTGAAATAAAAATGGTTTTGGTTTCGAAGTATAAACTATTTTGAAAGAAATATAGTTTGAAATGAAATGATTTGATCTTTTTAAAGTATAAACTATTTTGAAATGACCACGGCGTTATAATAACGTTTGGTTGTTAAAGAGACCGGGATCGGAAGTTGACATACTCTCTGCCAACTCCGAAAACCACTTTAACAACCGTGTACGCGGTGGAGATTCCAGAATGAAGTAGGATGGTGGCGACGTTCTTGAGGTATATTACGTGGACCCAACTCCCGTGAGTTGGCATAAGGTGGCTAAAACAGGAGCGATCTCGGGCCAAGTGAGGTCATTCCTCCTATCGGACACATTCCTTCGATACTATACTCTTACTGGTGATTGATTAGATGGCTATCCTCCGATTTTGATTGGGAGTGTGTTCCGAGGTGGGCATATGTGGCTGCTGCGTTACCACCAGCCCGTGTGCGTAATTGGTATATCTACCCTGGCATTGCCTTGTGTGCCGTGTCACCTACCATACCGAGCCTTTACTACGAGTTTGTTTTTCTCCCGTAGCCCGTGTGGTATCATCTGACAGTCACCCGGAGTGGAGATGGCATGATATTGGATGGACTACTGGGACTATTATGTGTGAAGGGTGATATGGGTAGCCCGGAACGCTATTTAAAAGTATGTTTATTTTACTGTAGACACTATTATAATAGCGCAATATTACTACATAGTAAATAGTTTAACGGATCCTTAAAGGATGGGCGATCCCAAGCATCCTTTAAGTTACTGATGCATTTTTGTTACTGTTCACTTGAGTTGATTTACAGTTCATAAGTATTTATGTCCTGACTCGTGTGTTTTGTGTTTTGCTTTACGCTCGAATCAGATTGAGTGAGTTAGCATTCAAGATTCACCTTTGGAGTTGGAGCTTTCCTTGAAGATCTAGCCATCTATTTTGCTTTTTGTATCCAGTGATTTCAGTGATGTATTCTGATTTATACCTGATGTATCTTGTTACTCTTCTGTTGTATCTTGTTTAACTCTGATGTATCTTATTTTTATATAGTAGCTTCATGAACTACTATCTCTTTTATTTCCGCTGCATTATTAAATACTCTGTGTCTGTGATCTGTGATTATGTATTTACTGTATATTCTGAGATTTGCCAAATTTTATTTACAACGCGGTATTTTGAGCAATTCAAGTCCGACATGTGCGGATACGAATGGTTGAAAATATCGGGACGTTACAGTTGGTATCAGAGCTTTGGTAGCTCTAGGCAAAACTCGGTATATAGGGTAAATGTATTTACAGAATCACTTTCATTCGAGTTCAAACCTCTTCCTTTTTGACTCGATTCCTTTGAATTTGGAACATTCCCTGTGGTTCCAAAATCCATTTCGTGTGCCTCACTATTCATCTTCATTTGATTCAGGAGCATCCCATAACTCCACGTTGAATGATCTTTATAATGAGTCGGCGGTCTCGCCAACCTCAAATTTATTTGTAAAGTGGGGGGAACTCCTTTACAACAACATCGATTCACCAGAGATTCTATATTCTCGGTTTAGATGCTAGTATCTCTTATAACTTCGAACTCTACATCTTGAGATCGAATGTCGATTTACCCAAGAAATCCACATCGATCTTATTCTTTAAGTCACGGTTGACCCGGTTAAGGTTGCCCGCGATTTATATAAATTCATCCATCTCCCTATTCTGTTATTTAATCATCTAATCTTTGTTTCCAACTTATCTTCAAATTATTCTTGAAGTGTATTTGTAAACTAATATTTAAAATGTTTTATATATTGTGTTGTTTGAGTTGTTGATGTTGATTTTGGGTTTCTAATCGATTCGTCTGATCAACGCTATCGATAAGATTTTCAAAACACTTGAACAGAGCAAACTGACACAATATGTTTTTAAAATTTAGTAAGGAAATAAATTTTGTGAAATAAATTTTGTAACTATATTATAAATCTTTATCTGGATTTTATTTGAATTGGTTGTTAAGAAATAATATTTGTTTTATATATCATTTTCTATTGTTTCATATATCTAATTGAACTATAAAACATGGTTATAAATTTATTTGGAAATTCAAAATGAATGTAAAACAAGAATTTGAGAATTTAATTTCCGATGGATTTCAAACTTTGTGTTTAAAGTTTTAAAGGATATATTATTTAAAATATTTTCGAATAGAAATTTGTTTCCAAAGAATTTTAAATTTAAATTTAGTGCTCTTCTCTTTGTCGCTGGAAAATAATTTCGGTGATGACTGCAGCATCATCGACGTTCATTTTCGAGTTTCGAAGTGAAGAGACCATTCTGTAGTCTTGCTACAGTTTTGTTTTGGGAAAATTTAATTGATTTTAATTTCTAAAATAAGAATGGATTTATAACATATGTTGATATATGATTTAAATTTGAGTGGATATATATATATATAGTATATGAGCATTTATTTATCTCTAAATAGTTTGGAATTTATCGAAAATTTAATTCCTAAATTTTTCTTCAAAGATAATTTCTAAGTATAATTTCAAGATTTGGATTAATATTCAAGCTTGAAATAATTTAATTAGAAAGTTTTATTTGTATAATACACAATTTCATTCCAATATAACTTACCTTAATTTTCAAAAGTTGAATATGTAATTAGATAATATACAATATAAAAAAAAAGATTTTATAAATAAAATTTGAGTGGTTATTATAAATGTTATATACTTAAATTTAAGTTATAAAAGGATTAACAGAGGTAAATAAAGAAAAAGGGTAATGGAATAATTTACAATATAAAATGATGATAAAGGAACTAAGAATAAATTTAAGGCAGTTGCAATGAGTGTGAGTATATTTAACATAGGTGATAAAATATATTGAGAGGAATAAATTTAATTTTAATTAGTAGTGAAGAAGAATTAAATTTTATTTGGCACATTTTGTATATAATAAAAGATTTTTCAAATACATGATTTTAGGGATTTGTTAATTTAAGATAATTGGATGATAAGATAATGAAATTAGAGACGCTTAAGATTTATTTGACTTATGTAAAATTAATTTTCAGTTTAAGTTGAAATTTTATGGTTTCAAATTTATTATCTTATTTTGTTTTTCAAACTATCTTTTGGTTGTCCTAATTTCCCTTGTCTTGCTACAGAATGAGAGGTTATTGCTTATACCAGTCTGTTTAGAAATCTTTCTATAATCTTTAATAATCTTTGGTACTCATCTTTAAATCTAAGCACTGCTTGCCATCCACAGACCGTCGGTTAAACGGGAAGGGTGAATCAGATTCTAAAAGATTTTTTTTTTCATGCTTGTGTTCTTGATTCTGGAGGATGTTGGAAAGATCATCTCACCTTGTTAAACTTACCTATAGCAACAGTTATCAGGTATAATTTTAATATTCTTGTCATCTTGTCTTAATACTATTTCATTCTACCTTTTTTTGTGCTTTCCAGTACCTCATTCCTTTTCGGGGACGAAAAGTTTTGAGTGGGGGAGAGTGTAACAACCCTTTATTTTCTGATTATTGTAATTGTATATTTTAATTATTTTAATTTAAATTCCTAGTTTAAAAACTTTATTTTATTTATTAAAATTAATATATTTTGTTAATTTAAATATAAATGTTGATTTTGATGTGGATTAGAATTTCAAACATGCATAAATTGAATATTTCCAGAAAATGTTGATTTTGGTCAAAATAGTCAAACTTTGACTTTTAACTTAAAAATTTAAAAGTTTGAAATTTTAAATTTTATCTTTTATTATGAAAATAGATTTAATAACTTGAACATTGCTTTTTGTTTCGTGGAAAACGGAGTTAAACTGCAAAAGATATGTACATTTCAATTTTGAGTATAAATTGTTTATTTTGCAATTTTGTTATTTTAAATTGTATAAATTTTATTTTTCTTTGTCATATTTTATTTTCATATGTTTTAATATGTTATATTATGTATATTTTGACTTTTAAATATTTTTGAAATGATAATAGAATTTTTCTAAAATTTACTATGATGATTTCCTATTTTTAAAAGGCTGTTTTCCTTTTTCTGCTATTTTCTTCATCTAAACTATATTTAAATTAAAATTTATTTATTTATTTTTGTCATTTCCTTTTTATTTTGTGTTCTTATCTTTATTTATAAATATTTTTAAGTACATAAAAATTTTCCCAAGTTCGTTGCACTTATTTTTCATATTTTCAAGACTAGTTGCAAATTTTGCTGTTTTATTTAATTAAAATATATATAATTAATAATTAATTTATTTATTTTTGTTTATTTACTATATTTTCGTATTTTAACTGAATTTATATATGTTTTTCAGTTATATAAAAATTTAAAAAGAAACATTGGATATATGAAGAGTTTGAAACCCTTTGTATGCTTAGTCTCTTTGTATTCTTGTCCTTTCATTTTCCAATTGCCTCTTCATTTTTGATTGGCCGACCACTTTCTTTTGTTATTGCCGTGACTTCCCTCTTCCATTCACGTGAATTTGTTTCTTCTCATCACAAACTCACGGCTCCATAGCTTCAAGAGAGAAAAAAAATAAAAACAATGGCTTTTCTTTTCACATTTTTCCCTCTTCTTCACTGATTTAGCCTTCCTCTTCTTCATGTTTGCTTGGCCTCATCTCTCTCCTTGCTGACCACCATCCTCTCCACCATCTACAGCAGCACCAACCCCCTCTCCTCTGACCACCACCTCTGGCCATGAACATTAGATGAAGCCACCACCTCAAATTTGCAAAGCACTTCACCAAAACAATGCTAGCCAAGCCTATACTCCACTATTGCCTTCATAGCTACTTTTGGCCACCCCTTAGCCACCACCACCATCATCTACTTCACATTTGGCTGCCCCTTTCACTACTGTCTAGATCTGACCTGACATGAAGACCCCATGGCCGAGCCTATATGTGGTCATAGCCGAGTCAAAATGCACCAAAAACTTCACATATTTGCCTTGAACCCATGTATGCTTCATGTTGAAACTGTTCCACCACCTTCATCCACTTGTAACCTGACATTTATGGTTGCTATACCTAACCCAAACCAGAGCCTAGTGTGGTGAGATCAAGCCCATTTGATCATGTGACAAGCTTATGTTGTCGTGTGCAAGTCTTTTGCTTCTAAGGTTTGGTCATCTCTCTTGTTTTGCAACTGTTCTGCAAACTAAAGTTGTTGATTACATTTGTATGTCGATATCTATGTTTGTGCTTATGTATGTTATATTTTGTGTTGTTTACAAGGGTCTCCATCAATTCAAATCAAATCGTGCTTGTCGTGCCTTTGGAATCGCTCTTGTGTGTGTTGTTTGTCTCTAGCTTCGTAAAAGGTGAGTCTTTCTCACTCTGACATTTATACTTATGAAATAGTGAATTGATGACAAGTGTTTAGTAATATAAAATGTTATGCAAGTTAATGATGATCATATGATATTGTGATATCCCGGAAATTTTAGCAATAAAAATTTAATAATCTGTGTTAAAGCTAAATATATTGTTAATAATAATTTGAATGGATTGATAATAAATTTTGAGTCTTCTTTAATAAATATTTAAATGGGTGATTTTATCTTCTAAAAGCTAATAAATTATTTTCTATTTATAATATATATATATCTGTATATATTGTAAATGGATAATCTTTGTTTTAAATTTAACAAATTGACTTGTTTTCTAATTTTAATATTTTGGTGATTATAACTTGATTTAATATATATCTTTTTAAAAGCTATTTAATAAATAACTCTATGGTTTAAGATACTTAGGATAAATATTAGTAGTTTTAAATTTTATTTTAGCTTAACAAATAGGTTTGTTTTATTTTCTTTTTAAAATTTAGCTTGATAAAACAAGTAGTTTATTAATATAGAGGTAATTTCTTTTGTAAAATATTTAAAATAAAATATATATTATCAATGCAAACATAAGTTTTAAATCAAACATATAGTTATTAACATAAGTATAATTACATAAACATAAGAGCTATGATATTAACATAGGTTAAAATTTATAACCAATAACCTAAAAAAAAGACTAAAAAGCAAAGAGAAAAGTAAAATAATAATAAAAACATCTTTGTACAAACAATATAAAGTAAAACATTGAGTACTTGAACATTTTATGCAAAGATGAACATAAGTAAAAAGCAAATCAGACTTTATATATTTGTATGTTGCATTTGTATGTTGCCTGGAAGAGGTTGAAATGCAAGCTTAAAACATAGTAAATAAATATCTATGAACATAAAAACAAAATAGATAAGTATGGAATAAAATAAGAAACCAGGCGAGTTAGAACATAAACTGTGCTAAGAAGAAAATATCTTTAGACAAAATAAGATAGGAGAAACATAAAGTACCTATTGCATTTAATGCTTTCATACTTAGCAGCCAGTCAGCCACCAAGTCAATTCGAATGTGTATGGTGGAAAATCACCTCAGCCTCCTTAATAAAAAGAAGATCTCTGAAACAAATATATTTGTGTACTAGTTAATACTTATCTCCAGCATTTGCAAGACTAGATAACACCTTCCCCTGTGTTCTTTTCCTCTTATATATATATACCTACTTCTTGTTTCGTTCGTTCATAAAAAAAAAATGCCTGTAATACTTTTTTTTAAGCTACTGCAAATCATTTTCAAAAAAGAAAGAAAAAAAGGTAGCATGTGTATTCTTCTTTAAATTTAAAGATCATCTACATGCATTCAAACTTCCAAGCTCTTCAGCATTCAAACATTTCAACATCTCAGCATTTATAAGGATGGCAAGTTTAAAAAGTAAAAGCAATTTCAGATTTCAAAAACTCAAAACAGTTTCAAACAAGGCTCTGTCTTTCAAAATCTGGTGAGTAACATCATATTTTAAAAGCTTTAAATGGATTTGGTTGCATGATGAGTTCTGAAGTATATGTGTTCTAGTATGAAATATAAATGTTGATGAATTTTCTGTATATATATATACACTTATATATATATATATATATATAGGTGTGTGAAATGTGTATATGTTTATCTCCTGTAACCTCTCTGTTACCAGTCTTTCTTTCCTTTTCTTTTTTTTTTAGCTCGAGACTCATTCAAAAATCATTATCACATTATCTGATCCAAGTTAGGATATAAGTTTCAAACAAAATCTGTTTGGTTTGTTAATAGTTAAAGTTAGAAAATTGTTTAAGTTAAAACAAAAAGGTATTGACTCTGTAAATAAAAAAAATACAGAGCAATCTCGAAATAGGTCAAATTTTAACTATCATGGTTCACGAATTCAGGAACGTGAATGAATTGCTTATACTAAAACTCGATTTTTGAAACAAAAATCGCGATTTTTAGAGAAGTATTAAAGGAGCATTTTGGGTTTGACCGGGAATGGCAAATTTGGGTTTTTCTGACGATCTGTGCAACTGGAGAGGTCGGGGCTTTTCTAGGTGATGGAGGAGCGATCGTAGATGCTAGGAAAAATATTGGAGTGTGGTGTTTTTCATCGGGGTAGTTGCATCAGTAGGATTCTTCTTAGAACCCTAGTTTTAACGAAGCTTGGAAATTTGATCACCGTGGTCGTTTGAGTTGATCGAGCGTCTCGAGCTTTTGGGAGTTGGTAGTTGGGTTGTAGTTGATGTCGAGACCGGAGTTGCCGCCTTTCAGATGGTCGGAGCTGGGAGCACGGTTCGTTGACAGGTTTGAGTGGCAGTGGGGTTCGTTTGTTTCCAGGTTTGCGTTTTGGGTGCAGTATCGAGCTCGAATGCTCGATTGAGACTGGACGCTTCTCTCGTCGATCTGATGATGAAGGTGGGATCGTGTATCGATCACCGATGTGGGGACGTGGTCGATGATGGTCGGAGGAGGCTTGAGCCTGGGTGCATGTGCACCGTGCACTGTGGATGGCTGATGGTATCTGGAGGATGCAAGTGTGGTTTTGAGTTTTCTCTGGCATTTGTTTCTTTGAGTTGCTTGAGATTGTGTAGTGTTTGCCCTGTAGTATTTTTATGCTATGCAGTGAAGTGTCTGTCTAGTTTAAATTTTAAAAATAGAATTTTAAATATAAATAAAACTGGATTTTTAAAACAAGATTAAAATCAGAAATTGAAGTTTAAACCAGATTTTTGAAATAAGTTTATAAAAATCAAAATGTTGATTTAGTCTAAATGTTTATGAGTTAAGGTATGTTTGGATTTAAATTGAATTTGGTTTTAAAACTCATATAAATTCCTTTATATACAAATGTTCTTTAGCTCTTGTTTATTTTTAAAAGATTTTAACTTGGTTTAAAATTGTAAAGTTAAATTTGTAGTTATTTCAAATATCTAATTTGAAATGGAATTTAAAAGTGGATTTGAAAACAAAATGTTCTCAAACATGTTTGAGTATGATAATTAAATCATTAATAAAATGATGTTTTATGTTAAAAATAATTAAGGTTTAATGATTGGTAATTCATTGAATTTTTAAGGTAATTAAATGGTTAAATTAACAAGTTAATTAATTTATTATTTGAATTAATTAAGATATTAAGAGTTTTTAATTAATAGATTAAGATTAAATTTAATTTGAAATAAGAATCATTAATTAGATAAGTTTGAAATATAATTAATGATTAGAAATTAATTAATCAAGTAATTAATGATTAATTAAGTTAAAATTTAGAAATTTATTATGTAATTAGAAATTAATTTATTTGAGATTAAGGATTAATTAATTTGTAATTAAAAATGATTAATTTAAATTAATTACTTAGAGAAGTAATTAAAGGATTGGTAGATGGATGCAGTTAATGAAGGGTCATTAATTAAGGATTGTCAAATGATTAATTAATGGAATTAACTTAATTTAATTAATTTTATTGATTAATTATAGATAATCAATTGTGAAATTTGGTAAGTGAGGTTACTTAATGTAAATTGAAAGGTGTAATTACTTCATGGAAGTAATTAAGAGATTAATTACTTATTGTAATTAATTATTATAATATGATTAGTTAAGTTAATTAATTTAGTTTAATTAATTTAAGAAACCATTTGATGATTTGATAAGTGTAATTACTTAAGTGTAATTAATGGAGATAATTACTTAGGGAAGTAATTTAATAATAATTACTGGAATGTAATTAGTGAAAGATGATTTATAATAAAGTAATTTGGGTAATTACTTTTGTAATTAATCAAGGGATTAATTAATGAAGATAATTAATTATGGAATAATTAATTTATTTGTATGAGTAATTGAGGGTTGTTAATTACTGGTTGATATTAATCGAGGGTGATTAATAATTGTGTTTAATTTCAGATAAATTACTAAATGTAATTAATTTGAATAAAGTAATTAATTTAATTATAATTTGTGATCATTAATTAATTTAATTAATGATGTAATTAAGAATTGTTTAATTAGGAAATAATTAATAATAAAGTAATTAATTAATGTAATTAATTAAGGATAAATGTAATTAAATATAGTTAATTAATAAATGAAGTAATTAAAGGTTAATTACTATAAATAATTGGAAATAATTAATTTGTGAAATTAAGAAAAAAACTAATTACTTATTGTAATTAGAGAATGATTAATCTAAGGTGTTTAATCAAGATAAATATTTAGAGAATGGTTAATTAATTGATTATAATAAATTAATGATTATATAAGCAGGATTTATGAGATGAAGTAATTAATTTAATTTACTTTAAATTAATTAGAAATAGAAGTAATTAATTTAATTCATTTTAAATTAATTATAGATAGTGAATAAATCAATTGCTTATGTATTGATTGTACTGAATGGTTGTGATCTCAGTAATGAGATGAGTAATATTTATGTGATATGGATGCTTGATTTAAAGTATGATAATATTTAATTATCTGTTTTGATGATAATATGAATTATCTGTTTATGATGATGTGATTATCTATTGTGATTGTGAATTATCCATATGTGTGTATATTGATGATATTGAATTAAACTGTTAAGACTAAATAGACAACTTGGCCTTAAAAGACACGTTTTGGATTTCGATGAGACCGGGATCGGGTTTTCCGCATTAGGAACATCCGAAAACCACATCGTTTCCAAATTAACGATAGGTCGTGAATCTGAAGTGAAGATGAAGTTCCAGAATGCAAGGGTTATCATCGTTAACTCTGAGGGTGATTCCAAAATGAGTGTAACGAGATGATGCCTTCGGTTTCGTTCGAACCCGGAACGAACTTGTATGGATTGAATGCTTTCAACACATCGTCAGGCGGGCGATGAGCATTCTAAGAAATGTATTCTATAAAGGTAATCGTAGCCTCAAGCCTCATCAACCGGGAATGGCTAAAACAGAGGAGATGCAGCAAGGTTAGGTGGGTCATGCCCAAGCAGGACAAGGATATTCCCCTGTCTAGATGTCCCTTTTATTTTCGGCTTAGTGGGCAGTAGCGACGGCTATCTGCGGGGTGTATCTTGTTCGGGACTGTTCAGTAAGGAACGGTTCCGGCCTTGTGTTGCAGGGGATGAAGGGAGTAATCCTCGGTACGGTGATCTAGGCCCCGTACTGTGACGGGCGGTACCCCAGTAGCCCTGCCATTGTATGGAATCCAAAATCCAATAAGTGCCGTACGAATTAGTTGTGCCCAACTATGTTGGAATGTGAGATGTAAGCATTTCAGCTATTTCTGTATTTTACTTGAAAACCCTAGACACTATTATAATATCACTGGATTTCCTATCAAATGTTTTGGTTAGCGTAAGGTAAAAACTTTTCCATGTTTATGTGTGGGAAGTCTTACGTGATACCTTTTGTTTTCAAAAGATTTTCAAAATTAAGCAACTTTAACCTGTTACTCATACCAGACCCATGTCTGACCCGGAGTTTATTTTTGTTTTTCATAAACTCTCGGGTACCCAAATTTTTACGGGTAGCCAAGGGATTCAAGTTAGCTTTGACGAATACTGGAGGAGCAATGGAGCAGGAGGCTTCAGCGTTGTAGATATACTTATAGTTCCGCTGTATTGGTATCTTTGAGTTATTTGCTTGTGTTATATTGAGTTGTATTAACTAGACAGGAGTTTATAACTGTTTAGTATATGATGTATTGTCTGTATAACTCTGATTGATGATGTATATCATGTAAATACTTATGTGATTATTATAATTTATTCGTTCCGCTGTGAGATTCTGATGTTGTTGTTCTTTCTTCTCTATCTTTTCTATTTTCTCATCCCTTTCTTTCTTTAAGACGAAGCGGTTTTCTGGGCATAGAAAGTCGGGACGTCACAGATATGCTATGCCATGTTATTACCATATTAAAACTGTTAATTATCACCTGACATGTGATATATGACATTATATTGTGACACTGACATTGTTTATATTGTTTATGCATATATTCACACTGCAAGTTCCCTGTTAGAATAGAATCACAATGGGTTGAAATGATACATACCCAAACGGACTTTAGATTAGGGAAAAATCGTTATGGGCTGAAATGATAGGCCTGAGCGATTTTTATTGTATTTTATTTGACTTGGGATTGCGGGTTTGAAATGATAGAACCCGGGTTTTCTTTGTAAACTGCGGATTGAAATGATATATATCCGTATCACTTGACCTAGGTTAGAAAATTATATACAGACCCCATGGTATATTTTTAAATGATATTTATTAAAATATGTATTTTTAAAAGTATGAAATTTTGATTTAAAAATATATATTTTATGGTTTTAAGAAAATTAAATATTAAGTCTTGAAATTGTGAATTTGAGTACGTAAATGTGAAATAATTGAGATTTTAGACTTTAAATTTTATTTTAAAATGTAAATAAATAATGGAAATTAAATTTAAAGTTTTAAAATTATATTTGAAGTAAAATTTTAAGTTTTATTTAATTTATATGTTAATAAACAGTGAATTTTTGACTTAATAAATGAATGGAGTTTTTAAATTGAATATTTGATCTAAAATTTTTATTGTGTTAAATCATATGTTAAAATGATTTTAAATGTGAAATTTGAAGTCTAGAAATATTATTTTTAAGTTATAATAAAAATTTGGAGTTTTATTATTTTTTGTTTTGAAAAGCTAAAATGAAATCTGGAATTCATAGCATTTTCAAAATGTTGTAGTCTTTTGACAGCATTTTTAAATGCTATTGTTTTGAATCTAACAATGTTTGAAATAACTAAATATCTATTACGACATTTTATAAATGCCGTTATTCTTGAACTAAACCATTTTTGGAAGCTATAAGCTACGATAGCTCTTTATAAATGCTGTCGTTGCTATAATTTGACAATGTTTGAAATGTTATAGTTTTTAACACTGTTTGAGTTATATTTTAAAGTGTTAAATGATTTAAATTTTGGAAATTGATTAATTGTGAAATTTAAGAAGTTTTGAATATATTTTAATATTTAAATTTGAATTTTTAGGGAATTTAAATTTGAATTTGAATTTAAGTAAGGTTTACTTGGTTATGTGTTAAATGGAATGAAATGTAATGAGATAAATGAATGTTGAATGGAATTTTTAATGTATTTTGTAATGATACTTGAAATAACAAATGAATGACTTATTTGATTTAAAAATGATATTTAAATTTGAGTATTTGAATTTGAATTCAAATAATGATTTGATAATAAGGTTTGGAAATGATTTGATCTTTATTTTGATAAAGAATATGAATTAGAATGATATGTACTTTTGATAAATGAATATTTGAAGTTTATATTGGTATGAAAGGATATTTTGTTTAATTGTAAATTGAGCTTATTTAAATAATATTGGATTTATGAAATGAATATTTCAAAACTAAGTAATAATGAAACTAGATTTGAGATATATGAAATTATAAAATTTAGTTTTGAAATGCGGGATATTAAAGCTTTGAAATTTATTAAAAATTTAATAGTTTAATTTGTGGATCAAATCTATATTTGAAAATGATATGATTTGAAATGGTTATTGGGAAATTTAATTGAAACTGATGGTTTGAATTGAATTAAGTTGGAAATTGAAAATTTGGGATTAATTGAATGAATTGTAAAATGTAAAGAATTAAATGAATATCCGATGATTTCAAATGTATGATTTTGAAATGTTATGATTTTCAAAGTGTAATTGTTTCAAGTATTTTTGGTTTCGAAAGAGTTATACTTTGAAAATATTATGATTTTGAAATGAATATATGTTTGAAATGTTTTTGGTTTTGAAGTATAAACTATTTTGATTGAATAAATAGTTTTGAAATAAAAATGGTTTTGGTTTCGAAGTATAAACTATTTTGAAAGAAATATAGTTTGAAATGAAATGATTTGATCTTTTTAAAGTATAAACTATTTTGAAATGACCACGGCGTTATAATAACGTTTGGTTGTTAAAGAGACCGGGATCGGAAGTTGTCATACTCTCTGCCAACTCCGAAAACCACTTTAACAACCGTGTACGCGGTGGAGATTCCAGAATGAAGTAGGATGGTGGCGACGTTCTTGAGGTATATTACGTGGACCCAACTCCCGTGAGTTGGCATAAGGTGGCTAAAACAGGAGCGATCTCGGGCCAAGTGAGGTCATTCCTCCTATCGGACACATTCCTTCGATACTATACTCTTACTGGTGATTGATTAGATGGTCATCCTCCGATTTTGATTGGGAGTGTGTTCCGAGGTGGGCGTATGTGGCTGCTGCGTTACCACCAGCCCGTGTGCGTAATTGGTATATCTACCCTGGCATTGCCTTGTGTGCCGTGTCCCCTACCATACCGAGCCTTTACTACGAGTTTGTTTTTCTCCCGTAGCCCGTGTGGTATCCTCTGACAGTCACCCGGAGTGGAGATGGCATGATATTGGATGGACTACTGGGACTATTATGTGTGAAGGGTGATATGGGTAGCCCGGAACGCTATTTAAAAGTATGTTTATTTTACTGTAGACACTATTATAATAGCGCAATATTACTACATAGTAAATAGTTTAACAGATCCTTAAAGGATGGGCGATCCCAAGCATCCTTTAAGTTACTGATGCATTTTTGTTACTGTTCACTTGAGTTGATTTACATTTCATAAGTATTTATGTCCTGACTCGAGTGTTTTGTGTTTTGCTTTACGCTCGAGTCAGATTGAGTGAGTTAGCATTCAAGATTCACCTTTGGAGCTGGAGCTTTCCTTTAAGATCTAGCCATCTATTTTGCTTTTTGTATCCAGTGATTTCAGTGATGTATTCTGATTTATACCTGATGTATCTTGTTACTCTTCTGTTGTATCTTGTTTAACTCTGATGTATCTTATTTTTATATAGTAGCTTCATGAACTACTATCTCTTTTATTTCCGCTGCATTATTAAATACTCTGTGTCTGTGATCTGTGATTATGTATTTACTGTATATTCTGAGATTTGCCAAATTTTATTTACAACGCGGTATTTTGAGCAATTCAAGTCCGACATGTGTGGATACGAATGGTTGAAAATATCGGGACGTTACAGTAACTCTACCTACATCGACTTGTGAAAGATCATCTTTAGTTTAGAAGATCAAAAGTGTAAAAGTTTAAAATTAGCTTATGAAAGTAAGTAAGGCCTTAATAATAAAAACTTCCTTTAACAAACAAGGCATGTTTGGAATGACAATATATTATTAACCAATTCAAACTTAGCAACTTTCGCATTAGCAATATATGCGGTAATTAGAGTAAGATATTTAAATTAACCAAAATTAGTTACTCCTGGATAGCAACAATATTTAAAGTTCAAATAATAGTCTTACAAGCAATTAATGTCAAGACAATAATTAATGAAATAATGCTCAAAATAGCTTATACTTAAAAGTGGAACTTGGAATAGCTATAAGTCATTATCAAAAAATAATAATTTGATGAATCCTAACCTTCAACATGTATGCTCCAAATATAGCTAGAAAGAAGATGTCCATAAAGTACACATCATCAAATCATGTGCTATATCCAACTCAACCTAGATCGTTGCCAAAGTGCCAACAATCTATTATCTAAGCTCAATAGTGAAAGTTACATCATCAATTCATGTCTACTCTAAAAATCCTTAAATAAGCATGTCCCAATGCAAAAAGGAACATTCTGGTGGTATCATTATTTGGATACTAAGAACAAATTGTACTTTACTAAATTAGATCTTTTTGTATAAACTCATTAATGGTGGACTTAGCTAACTGAGCATTATAATAGCCTTCAGCTTCGGTATAAGATTCACAATATGGAAAGAAAAAAGTGGACATATATAGATATTAAGCCCGAACCACTATGAATCTTAATGTCTTTTTACTACTTTCGTATTCTTTACTTTTAGCTTATCTTTAATATTTTGCTTTCGGTATAAGATTATGACTTTAACTTTTGGAATTTGATCCTAAAACGGTATTCTACTTCCAAAAACAACCTTAGGCCTTCAGTAACCAGCCTATTAAATGATTCCGATATCATATTAATTCATCAAAGCTTTCTCTTCGGTATCTGGAGTATTAGTGTTATGAAAATATTACTAACAAATGTCATGACTTTTTGCGTCAAAATTGGTCACAAACACCCAGTTGCCAGTGAAAGCACCAATATCCAATCACAGATAGAGTATATGCAGAGAGTATAATATGAAGAACAATCAAAATTAAAATTAAAGCAGTAAAAAGACAGGATTTATAGTGGTTCGGCTAACTCCATCTTACGTCCACTCCAGAAATTTCCTTTTACTGCTAAAGTTTGATTACAGTTACAATCCAGAATTTTTGAAACAATAATGGTAGAATAGCTTTTTTTATAGAAGAAGATCAAGAAGAGCAGAATGAGAATCGCTTTTCTAAATCCCCGCCTGCTGTATTTATAGGCAAAATCCTAGTTACTAGGCTTCCTTAGTGATATGGGCTCACCTAAACCACAGTCGAGCCCATATCCTTCATCATGACTGATCCCAAGTTGATAATATGCCGACCCCAAGTTGCCTTGACGATGACTCGAAGCAGACTCACAAGTGACCCGAAGCAAACTCATGCCTGACTCGAAGTAGAAAATAGCCGACCCCAAAACCCTATTGTCGATCCCTTGCCAATATGCCGAGCCAAAGCATTGTCACCATTGACCCGAAGCAGTGCCGACCCCCTCATGCGCCAACCCCTTCTATCCGTATGCCATTCCCTTGACCCAATACCGGCTCGATATCTTTTTGTTATCGATCCAAAGCCCAGCCAATGCCGGTCCCAAGTTTCATATGCCGACCCCTACCTTTTGTCGACCCCAAGCTATCCATTTTCGATCCCTCAAGTGGATGCCGACCCCATGTCTAAGAGACCTTCATCCAAGTTCTGACCCGAAGTCCACATAGTGCCGACCCAGAGCCAAATGAGTGCCGACCTATAGTCCTCTTCAATGCCAACCCGATCCATTCTCCTCGATGCAGACCTGGTGCATCCAGCATGCCGACCAGAAGATCCTTCAATGCCGACCCGAAGTGAATGCCGACCCCTCTTCCAATTATGCCAATCCCAAGCAATGAACTCTGACCTAATGCAATCATTCCTCTAACTCGAAGCATGCTTTCTGAAAACCAAAAGTAAACCCAAAGGTGACTCGAAGTAACTCCAAGCAACTTGCCTTTTCTCAAAATCCATATTCAAAGTATCCCGTGTCGTTCGCTCATCGACCATATTGTATCCTGGCCTCATAATCATGTTATCCGTGATTGATCGTCCATTCATACATTCGAATCAAGCCCTTAGTATTCCAGTCTCGATAATCATGCAGTCGACTGGGAGGAATCCGCCTGTATGTTGCCTTTCCAAAAGGTGGGTTAACACTTTGCCCCCAAAACATGCCTTGCGATAGGATGGTGTTTTCTGTAGTGTCATAAGTCAGATGTTCGGAACTTGTTGATGACAGGTGAAGGGATTGATGATCTTACTTGATCGTGAATAGCAATCGTTCAAGACCGTTTGTCATTCGAGGCGATATGTGATCGTCGAGGTCGGATGCCGTTCGAGGCAAGATGTGACCGTTCGAGGTCGAATGCCGTTTGAGGCGAATAGTGACCATTCGACGTCGGGATCATTGGAGGCGAATTGTGACCATTCGTGGTGAGTGCCATTCCGGGCGAGATGTGACCTTTCGAGGTCGGGTGTCGTTCGAGGCAAGATGTGATCGTTTGAGGTAGGGAGCCATTCGAGGCGAGATGTGACCGTTCGAAGTCGGGTGTCGTTCGAGGCGCGATGTGACCGTTTAAGGTCAGAACTTGGAACTATTAATGTTCAATTTCACGTTCGAGTGAGTATCGAGATCATTTGTTATGACGGTTCATCGCCATCCCAGAGCATGCCCAAGGACCGTTCGTGATCCCATATATGTGTAAGTAACTTAGTCGTTTTAGTATAGGATTATTATTAGTTATTTAGTTCAAGTCATCAAGAGATGACGACCTATGCTCTTAAGTCGGGCTAGCTTCGGTTTGTGGAGGATGATGGTTGCTCCTGTTCCATCACCGCTATCCATTTCCAAAACATAGCCATCCAAATCCATGCCCCCGGTTCCATGGGGAGATGTGCTGATCCATTCTCCTTGGTCGGGGTTTGCCCTCGGTTGATACAATCTATATCTAAGCCTGCTGATTTTTGCTACAGGTCTTGGATTCTAATTTCTAGCTATTCCAACATCCATAAGTGGTCTCTGATTGCCATTTCCATCCTGCCCCTAAGTCCACGAGGGAATTCGAGATTATCCTCTTCCAAATACGCATCCGAGTTTTGATTCGTGCCAAAATCCATAGCACCATCCAATATCTAGCCAAGAATGGTATTTTCCCTTGTTTTGATCTTGGATTTCCTCCTGTCTCTTTAGCATCCTTTCCTGCATAGCATCATTATTTCCATCTTGTCCCTTCTCTTTGTCTCCCCGTAGATTTCCTAGCCATTGCTCAACAAATACAAGTTCCTAAGCTTTCAAATCCAAGATCCAAACCCCTGAGTGCTAGCTCTTTCAGTGAAGCACCAAAATGTTTGCGCTAAAATTGGTCACAAACACCCAACTACCAGTGAATGCACCATTATCCAGTCACAGATCACAGATAGAGTATATGTAGAGAGTATAATATGAAGAACAATCAAAATTAAAATGAAAGCAATAAAAAAAATAAGATTTATAGTGGTTCGGCTAACTCTGGCCTACGTCCACTCCAGAAATTTCCTTTTTATTGCTAGAGAATTGATTATAGTTACAATCCAAAAATTTTGAAACAATAATGGTAGAGTAGCTTTTTGTAGAAGAAGATTAATAAGATAAGAATGAGAATCCCTTTTCTGAATCCCCGCCTGCTGTATTTATAGACAAAATCCCGGTTATTGGGTTTCCTGAGTGATATATGCCCACCAAAATCATAGTCGACCCTATATCCTTCATCACGGCCGATACTAAGTTGATAATATGCCAACCCCAAGTTGCCTTGATGACGACTCAAAGAAGACTCACAAATGACCCAAAGCAAACTCATACCTAACTCGAAGTAGAAAATAGCCGACCCTAAAACCCTATTGCCGATCCTTTGCCAATATATGCCAACCCGAAGCATTATTACCATTGAATCGACGGTGCCAACCCCTCCATATGTCGATCCCTTCTGTTTGTATGCCAATCCCTTGACCTATGCTGACCCGAAGCCCTTCCACTACCGACCCAAAGTCCAGTCAATGCCGATCCCAAGTTTCATATGCCGACCCATACCTTTTTCCGGCCCGAAGCTATCCATTGCCGATCCCTCAAGTGGATGCCAACCCCATGTCTAAGCGACCTTTATCCAAGTGTTGACCCAGAGCCAAATGAGTGCCAACCCGAAGTCCTATTCAATTCCGACCTAATCCATTCTCCTCAATGCCGACCCGGTTCTTCCAGCATGCCGACCCAAAGATCCTTCAATGCCAACCCGAAGTGAATGCTGACCCCTCATCCAATTATGCCAATCCCAAGCAATGAACTCTGACCGAAGCAACCATTTCTCTGACTCGAAGCACGCTTCCTGAAAACTCAAAGTAAACCCAAAGGCGACTCGAAGCAACTCATCTTTTCTTAAAATCCATATTCCAAGTATCCCATATCGTTCGCTCATCGACCAAGCCGTATCCTAGCCTCATAATCATTTTTACTATCCATGACTGATCATCCATTCAAACCGTCAAATCAATCCCCTGTTATTTCATTCTCGATAACCGTGCAGTCGACTATGTTGAATCCACATGTATGTTGCCTTGCAAAAAGGCGGGTTAACAATGATCGAGTTAACTTTAAAGGGGACAATCAAGTATGATCGTATATATGTATGTATGTAATATAATATACAATTAAACAAATATTTTACCTCCTCCTTGCAATCCTGTTGATATTCGAACACATTGGTTTTTTAAGCTCTTTTCTCCATCTCGTTGCCCATGGTTTGCAATATGGTCACATGAGATTCACTAGTGTCTAATGAAGAAAAGAGCCTAGTCGATTAATTTTGAAGAGAAAGAGAATGATGGCTATTTATTTATAGACCACTGGATATAAAAATATCTACTCTTTTCTCTCAGACCCTAGAAGACTAGGACTTCATAGCACCCCCCTTCATTTATGGTCAGCCTCCTACTGACTTTGCTCGGTCAAAATTCCCATTGACTCCTCTTTGAACCAATAATTTAATTATGTTATTTACTCTTTTTTCAATCGATCTAATGTACTACTTTTATACATCGTTCGAATCAATGTTAAGCTTTAAATAAATAAATAAAAATACCATAAAATTTTGATACAACATTTGCATTAACTTATTATTAGTATATAAAATTTATAAATGATTTTAATATTGGTTTAATAGATAAATAACTATCAACACGGTTGTCTTAATGTAAACTTGATCCTCAATCAATATTTAAACAATTTAAATACCGAAGCTTGTATGGACTTTGCTGACTATAATATCGAGCATAAGTGCATCTCTTACAGATCATTAAGCAAATCCAATTTCTAATCTATAACAATCCACCTAGAAATGACATTTTATGCATGTATTATTTTCATTATCAGAGTACTACATAGATATTTAGAGTTTGATCTATGATCAAAAACTCTACTAATATCTGTATTTAATAGCTAGACAGTTGAAAGTCCTTGGTTCGGTCCGATAACATTTATTGATTCGTCGTTTTACTCTTTCCATAGATTTTGATTTTTATATTGACTGCCAATTAAGGTGATACTAACTTTCTACAACGAAGGAGATGAATCCTCTGTTGGGTAGTGTTTCATTTCAAGTAGTTCAATATACACTCAACCATGGTTACAACAAAGTAACCATGCCAAATGTTTAACAATAGTCAAAGTATAGTCTACCAACATAAGATTGACAATATGCTTAAGTCGGAAGACTATCGTATGTATTACCATGTGATATTTTATTTGGACCTAGTTGTATTAACCTATAAAAGACTCTTGGTAAGTTCTTCTATGATTGTTCCAAACAACCACAAATACGCAACTCTTTTGTGCCAACAACGATCATGAGTAAACCACTGTCCATCATAAGGAGAGCGTTACGTATCTAAGTCCCAACCAATGTATCAATATCCCTTTCTCGGTATAACTTGACTATGAACATTTAAGGAGTTAGTGTTTATAAATACCGATTCAACATTCATAGTGGCAGACATATTCATGACTTCAATCGATAAAACACTTCTTCTAAGGATTTCTGCTTATATATATTTAATGCAATTAATTCATTATTTATATCACTATTTAACAACACGTATAGCAAAAAATAAATCCAAAAACACACTTTCTTTTGAATAGGACTATTTACTTAGTTAAGTCGTATAACTATTGGCATTACTATCCCTAGGGCACACCCTTAACTCTATCATAACATCATCGAATATGTGAGCGTGAAAAATTATCGATAAGATTTTCCCTCCAAAGTACACTTAAATAAATACAAAACAAACATTTTTCAAGACAAACACTTGAATCTTAAATCGCCGAGATATACCTATTAGCCAAACCGTTTCCATAAGAAGCTGTATTTTTAGAGAATAAGAGTCGCTTTGATTCCATACTGTCATTTGGTGACATTTAGTTAGGTAGCACATGTACCAGATGCTTAATCGAAAAATTAATTTTCTTTATAGAATTTGTTGCTCGGGCATGAATCCCATCCATTATCGGAGAACCCATAGTTCATAAGTTACCAAAATCCATTTATTGGTCCAATGAAGTGGACAAACTGGAAGAAAATTGCACATTGATCAAATATAGGATCAATCAGTATCGATCGAACCAACACTTAGCTGATTTTCCTCACTTCATCCTTCAGCGCACCCAATCCACTTCAACTTGAATCTTATTCAAATCATCTTTAAATCCGTTCAGGTTCTAAACAATCAATCAAGTATACATTCTACCATCAATTGCACATTGATTCATGTTCAAATTCATTAATTTTTTTGGATTTTTACCAAACTCAAGTCATTGTTGATCCATGCCAGTTCAACGAATTTGGAAAAATTGGGTCGATTTTTCAACTTTTATGCGTAACACATTTATCACACACCAAACCATCCTATCACGCGCCAGTTTGCATCGATCTGAGGAATTTTGGGTCAAGCTCTAAAGCCTTGCTTTTGATACCAATCAATGGAAATTCCATCTCGGTCTCGCTGTTTGGGTGCATGGATGATTTTATTCGAGGTATTGCATTATAGTACATTACCATCAAACATGAGGTTTTTGTCTCCTCTCAAAGGCATTCCCTTATCGCGCAAAAACAAACCAAGAACACAAGTTCTTGTTTGTGCACATTCGTATGTGGACTTAAATTAATTTTAACATAAATCTTTTGCTATTATTGACCATATTATACACATAGTTTCATCGTGTGTTGAGTTGATATGACCTATGTGTTCATCCACACTTTGATCTCTTATATACATGTATAAGTTAATATTCGCTATAAATTATACATCGTCGCATATCATACATAGGATGCATATATATATTTAGAATGCTATTGTCCCCAAAAGATATGCAATACCCGACAAGATCTGCCAGATATCATACATCAATTAGACCAGGACAACTAATTCATAACATTCACACACATGCAATGATTACTTCAACTTACTAGTCAATTATTACAAATATTTTAAAAAGACTAAAAAAAATAATTTAATTTTTGTAAATTTGAAGCAACAAACATTTTATTTTTTTATAAAAATCCTATTCGAATATTCAATAATCAAACACGATTTATACCTTGACGTTAGTAACAATCAAATAAATAGCTACACTAACCTTTCCCAAAAATAAGTTATTAATATACCTTTTTGGGTGAAAGAAAACTTATGACAATCTAGTTAATATAATTTTTTAAGACGGTTAATTACTAACAACTAGATTAATTCCCAAGTCCTCTAAATAAACAGTTTAGAAACATACTTTTATCCTAGAGGATATCATCTCGTTCAATATTGTTTAGAAGTGAATCTGACAAAGATAAATGCAAATTTAACACAATTCAACTTGTTTTAGAAAAGATATGGGTTTGTAAAAAATAGTATAATTGAACATGCACGTTTTTTAATATGAAACCTAAAACTAGAGGAGAAAAATGGATAGGTTTTTTTTTTGAAATGGTACTTTATATACAACAAATCATTGGGACAACATATCCCAGTCAATAAACGTTCGAAAGCAAGTTTCGAACTTGCGACCTCTTGCACTAAAGCCAAATCAATTAACCACTTGGACAATGGTGCTTGTCGAAAAATGGATAGGTTATTTTTGAATATGGTTAGTTAATAATTTTTGATTGATTGAATTGATAATATATTGATAATGTTCGATTTAATCAACATTTATAGGATAATTTTAAATAAGTTATTCGATTAGAAATCCATGAATCTATTTTAGAGAGAGGGGGCGCATCGACGTCATTTCATTTAGGTTATGCTTAGTCTTTTATGCAAATCCTCATCACATATAGAACTCATTTGGAAGCTCACTTACCTAAATTTTCTAATTTAACAAAAGTGTGGAAAAGATTATTAGAAATATCTTAGTGGATATATATTTTGAATCTCTCTTCAACTTTTTCATTCTTTACTTAAAATTTTGGATTGGCTAGTTTTATTTAAACCCATAGGGTTATTGAGTAGGCCCTAAAATTTAGAAAAAAATTAAGATGAAATTGTTCTTATGTCATTCACCGACCTTTTACCTCTCATTCTATTTTCCTTCTTCTATTTCTCTTATCCAGTAAACCATAATAATATAATTTTAAGTAATTCTCAAATGTTGTGCTTGAATCGATAGATTATGATGATGATTATACAAATCTAGTTGAATCAGAAGGGAAAAACTTGAATTTTAAGCTGTTTCAATTTTTTTAATTTGAAAATGAACAGTTTGTGGAAGATCAACCGAGTGATTGAATGGAAAATCATGTGGTAGAAATGCATGATATGTAGAATAACAATGCATGTAGGATGCATAGATTTTAAAAAAAAAATCACAGGTGGGGTGGTTATGGTGAATTTTTTTAGGGATCATTTTTTACCACATAAGGGTATAATGGGAAAATTTTAACAATAAGATGGGTATACTCAACAAAAACATGAACGTATGATTTTTTTCAGTTTTGTAGGGGATACTCGGTAACTTTATGCTTGAATTTGTCTTTTGGATTTAACATACTTCTTTCTTCATGATTTAGTTTGTTGTAAAACAAGACTCAAGTATTTATTTGTTCTTAAACAAGACTCAATTTGAATCTCATTAACATCATATTATATAGTTTTAAAATTAATCTATTAGCCTTGTTCACTCAATTCTCACATAAGTTTGAATCATTTTAGCATTGTTTTATCTAATATATTTTGAATCACATTGTTTTCCTTGCTTTAAGTATCTTCTTTATCTTCTTACTCTCTTTAATTTCTATCAAAACTTAATTTAAAAAAATTGAGTTCAAATCATCCGACTGTATTTCCTTTTATTGTTTCTTAGGAAAAGAACAAGTAGTTCGAAAGAAGTAGTCAAACATATATTATTGGGAAAGAAAAAAGATTAAGTACACAAATGAAGTTGAAGTACTCCAACTATATCAAACGTCCACGTTAGCTACAAAAACATATTATTAAAATAACATCAATAACCATTCTCATTGAAAATCTAATAAGAAACCCTATCAAGGTCAACTCTTTCATTCGTCAACTCAAATACGGGAAAAATAAGGATTCCTTAGAATAAATGAAAATTATATCTCATTTATCATTGGAAATAATCTTTAATATAAAAAAAACACCAATCCTCATTGACTCCCTCCAAACATAAATGTATACTTATGTACACAGATATAATAAGGCAAAAACACACAAAAGCAAACAATGAAACAAATGGTTGCTCGTATTTTGTACTTGAGTTGAGTCAACTTATCTATATCTGTGTACCTATATACCCACACATAGGAGAGAATAAGGAGTAAATCAAAACTGAAAGTTTAGATGAATTATTTGTATACAAATGTGAACTACATCAATACTAAATGCTATATGAATACCAGTCAAATAATTGACTTATAGCATTAGACTTGAAGATCAACATCTATGCAAAAAATGCATGGCATATAAAGTGTTTGTAGAGATCCGATCATTTAAATCGTCTTCAAATCCATCTAGTTCTAAACAATCAATCGAGCATACATTCTGCCATCAATTGCACATTGATTCATGTTCAAAATCATCAGTTTCATTGGATTTTGACAAAACCCTAGCTATTGTCGATCTATGCTAGTTCAAAATTTTTGGGAAAATCAAGTTGATTTTTCAACTTATATGCATAACACATTTATCACACACCAAACCACATCAGATCCCATGCCAATTTGCACCGATTTGAGGGAATTTATTGTCAACCCCTATAATAGAGTTAGGGTTATACTCTATGGGTAATTATGTAATTTATTACAAATATCTAACTCGATAACCAATATCGTTAAAAATAAAAGGTGTTTTCTTTCTATTATATACTTGATATAACGTGTTGTATTGATTAATTAATTTAACTAAAAGTATATCTAATAGGAAATCCATAAATGGTGTGTTTGTGATAGCAATTACAAATAGTTGTGATCATAAGTATTGTACATAATAGTATAAAACAAACCATTTTAAATGTTTCTAGTCAAGATGCATCAAGACAAGGTATCGATGTATCTGTTGAGACTAGAGTATGCAACGCTTTTCAAATATTGGGCAGTGTATTACTCATGACTGTTGGAGACACCAAGTGGTTACGTGTTGATAATTATCGGATAACTTTGGAATGACTCACTCAATAGTTTTTTGTTGGTTAATATAACTAAGGTCAAATAGAAAATATCCATGTGACCGATTTATACAGTTCTCTCGATTTATACGTCCATCGAGTGACTATAGATGGGTTGAGTGAAAATAGTGGAAGTAAAACACCATTCAAGAGATGATTCGTCTCCTCAATTATACAAGTTAGTATCATGGTTAACTGAAGTCAACTCAAAGCCAAAATCTCTGACCAAAGCATGTCAGCTATAATAATTGTTATTATTGAAGCAAAGACTTTATGTATGAATTTACAATTGAATGTGGATGATATTGAAATTTTGACTATTACCAAATTTCAAAAATTCCAAAGTGATATAGTTTTGACGAAGAGAATTAGTGTAAATAAAAGTCACAATCAGGTAAGGCTTACCAAAGTAAAATTGTATTTTGATGAAACCAAGTGATAACGTTAGCCAAAATGTCATGTCACCTGTTAAATGACGTGTGAACGTTAATATTCGAATAGTTCGATATTAATTGCTGATCGAATTTACACATGACGAGTCACACAACTGAAACGATGAATTCTCTTCTGACCAATTTTTTAATTAATTTGCAGCTTTCATAAATTAATTAAATTAATTAATATTTATGAAATTTTAATTATAAAATTTGATTTTTATTTGATGAATAAATATTATTAAATGTACTTATAATAGTTATAAATATATTAATTGATATACGATATCAATATACATTTAAATTGGATTTAAATGCAAAATATTTATTCGTGCTTTACATAGGTTCAAGTCCTATGATAAGCGATGATTATTTTGACTGATACATGGGGCTATGGGTAGCTAGAATATGGGTAGAGGGGCTTGATAACGGATGGCTAAGATTAAAGGAGATTTAGTAAAAGATGAGATCCCAAATCACTCATTCATTTCCTCTATTTAAGCATCTCTACCCTCATTTGCTATGGATCTTTTTTTGACCTCTATCCCTATACATTTGCTGGCTGAAATCCCCTTTATGATCTCTTTAATTTCTTAAATTCAAATCTAGTCAATTCAACTGTTATTCGATAGTTGGTGGTCAACGATTAAAGGACTAGTACTCTTTTGGAACGGAAATTGTTTCAAGGTGCACACATCATCGTTTTAACGTGTTCTTCAAGGCATTGGAAGTAAGGTATTTCTGATCAAAATATAACTATCCATGCTTAGATAGAATATTTTATTATGTATATGTGTGTGTATGTGTTTTATATTGTTAGTTAGGTAACGGTTTTGATATGTAAATTGTATTGTCACAAATTGTTTTGGTGGTATTTATGCATGTACTTAAAAAGTAAAATTAAAATTTTTTTATGTTCATACCTATAATGGCACGACTCAAAAATTTAAAAAAATATTATTTTTATTTTAATAATATATAAATATATATTGTAAATATATTCATATAAATGTAGTTTATTATTTAATTACTATAATATACTTGATATAAATATGTTTTGTAAGTTTGGAAGTAAAGTATTATACAGATATTATATTTGAAAGGGATAAAAATAATTATATATATTTATTATTATTTAAATATTATTTAAAACATTTAATTACATACATTAAATATATTAATATATATTATATAAATTTTTTGTTTTACATTTAATAAAATTGTATTATCTCAAAATACAAGTTCAAGAAAAAAACTATTTTTTATTATTTAAATATATTTTAAATATAAGCTGAAAATCAATAATTACTTTTAAAATTATTTTTAAGCAACAAAATTATGAAATAAATTTTCAAAATACAAAATATTATTCTGAAATTTACTGAAAATTTAAATTTTGAAATTATGTTTTGAAATTATTTTATTTTAATATTTTGAATAAAACTGTATTGATATTAACAAAATAATATTAAAAAACAATAAAATAATATATTTTTGAGTCATGCACAAGACCAGGTAAATATTTATTAAATAATAATAATAATTTGTGTATTTATAAATATTAAACTATATTTTATTATATATATATGCAAGTAATTGATAAAATATATATATAATTATTTTATTTACATGTGTATGTATTGTTCTATGTTTTTTTAGAATTATTATTTATTTTATTTAAAATATTTATAATTGATTTAAACATATTCACATAATTATATATATAATGCTAATATTTCATTATTATATTTACAAACATTTATATTTATATTTTTATCTACACTAATATTTATAAAAATCGGAATATATTTTAATTAAAGTTTATATATTTATTTATTTAAAGTATTTTATATATGTAAACAAAAGTATATACATACATACATTTGGACAATATATTTATATATTGAATGAGCTGACCCGTCCGTTGAGATGTAAATCTCATCATCTATATAAGGGCATGTTGTACCTTGCATGGACTGATATGTTACATATGCGCGCACACACACATATGTGTGTGTGTATGATACACATGTGTGTACGTACAAACATATCATAACATAAATTAAATAAAACTGCATCAATTTATAAATTTGAATGAAATAAAGATTTTATTTAAATAAAATTTAGAAAATTTCTAAATTAATTAGACTTTATAGGTCCAATAAATATCTGATAGGGTAAAAAAATTAAAATTCACTCATAACTTCTGCTACGGGCTGGCCCAATTCCAACACTCTAAAACCTTGCTTTTCATACTAATGGATGGGAATTCTATATCAGTGCCGTTATTTGGATGCATGGATGACTTTGTTCGATGCACTGCACTACATTGTCATTAAACTTGAAGTTCTTGTTTCTTATCAAACATAATCCCTTACCGGTCAACTGACTAAGAACACAAGTTCTTATCTATGCACATTTGTATGTGGGCTTAGATCAATTTAAACATGAATCGATGTTATTAACTATAAATTTTAATTTTCAAAAAATTCCTAATCGAATATTCAACAATCAAATAACATTTATACCTTAGCATTAGTAACATCAAATAACTGGCTGCTGCTAACCATTCCCAAAAATAAGTATTTAATGTATCTTTTGGGTTAATGAAAACTTGTAACAATACAGTTTAACACAATTTTTTAACATAGTTAATTGCTAGCAACCATATTCAATCCCAAGGACATCATCTCGTTCAATATTTGTTTAGACGTGAATCTATCAAAGTTAAATGCAAATTTGATAGAATCCAACTTGTTTAGAAAAGACATGGTTTCGAGAAAAAAAACAGTACAATTGAAAATGCATGGTTTTTTCAAATCTGAAACTTAAATCTAAAGGGGAAAGATCGATAGGTTGTTTCAGAATAAGGTCAATTGATAATTTTTGACCGACCGAACCGATAATGCGTTGGCAAAGTTTGATTTAATGAAAATTTATGCGATAATCTTATATATGTTATGTGATCAGAAATATATAAGTCTATCTAGGGGTTATGGTGGTTTTAAGGAGGAGAGGGTGGGGGTTTGTTCGATCTTGTTTCATTTAGACCATCCTTGGTCTTTTTTACAAATCCTTACAACATATGAAACTCAATGGGAAGGTCACTTGCCAAAATTTTCTATTTTACAAAAGTCCGGCTAAGTTCATCAAAAACATGTTAGTGGATATATTTTCTAAATTTTTTCATCCATTACTCGTGAATCTTTCTTATTGATTTAGTTTGTGCTCAAACAAGACTCAAGTTTTAATTTGTTCTTAGGCAAGACTCAAATTTGAATCTCATTAACATCATCTTATTTAATATATTGTCAAAGTTAATACATTATTCTTGATTTATTCCATTCTCTTGCATGTTTGTATCTTTTCACATTGTTTCCCCAGATATATTTTGGATAGCATTGTTTATCTTCCTCCTCTTAAGTATCCTCTTACTCTCTTCAGTTTTTATTGAAACTTGGGTTCAAATCATACGATCTTATTTCGTTTTATTGTTTTTAGGACAAGGATGAGTAGTTTGAAAGTAGTAGTCCAATGTATATTATCGAGGAAAGAAAAACGATAAAATACAAGAATGAAGTTGATGTACTCCAACTACGTTAAAAAGTCCACGCTAGCTACACAAACATATTACTACATGGATAAATAACATTAAGAATCATTCTCATCTAAAATCTAAGAAGAAACCCTATCAAGGTCAATTCTTTCACTCATCGACTTAACTAGCTTATGAGAAAAACGAGGATTCCTTAGAATAAATGTAAACTATATATCAATTATAATTGGACGTAATCAATACAAAACACCACATCCCTCCCTCACTCCCTCCTAACATAAAATGTACACTTGTGTACATAGATATAAGAAGGTGGAAATGCTAAAAGCAAATTGTGAGACAAATGATAACTAATATTTTACACTTGAGTTGACTCAACGTATCCATACTTGTGTACATGTACCCACACACAAGAGAGAGAAAAAAAGGAGTAAATCAAAACTGAAAGCCTAGATGAATTAGTTTGTATACAAAAATGAACTGCATCAATAATAAATGCTATATCGAGTGTTTGTAAAGAGGCTGTTCAAAAATGTATAAAATGGAGGTAATCTTTTCATTTTTGGTTTAAGCAGGTATTATAACTCTGCCCTTGAATTTCCAATCTGGCTGAATAAAATGGCCATATCCATTCCTTGAATCATAGTCGGAATAGCTGTACTGTATGGGCACTCTTTTGAGAATCCAACCTTTCCAGATTTCTTCACCTTTCTCATGCAGTTTTTGAATTTTTCATGGCACTTCACATTTGTCATTCCTGCCCAATTCAAACCAAAAGGGAAACAAATACATATCAGCATATATAAAAAGTAAAAATAAAATAAAAAAACTCAATAACCAAACAATTTTCTTTATTTTCACTTGAAACAAAAAAGGCCTTGCTTTGCACTTGTCAGCTTTGATTATTCGCAACAACCAAAATGCATTTGGTCAATAACTTTTCTGAAAACAATGGATCCGAAAAATGGTTTTTACATATAAAATCGAAAATGATACTTTTTTTTCCTTCCTCCACCTTCTATGAAATATTAAGGACATATGAATTATCATTTCCATTCATCTTCTCCTCTTTGTTGTAATTGATTCGGATTTCTCTACCCGCTTCTCCACTCCCTCGCTTATCGAATACGTATTGAAAACACAAAATTCATTTTAAAACCAAACTGATTCTAATCTTTTTACTCAAATTTCAAAATTCTCGTATGATAAATTAAATCTTAATTTAAAAAAATTTAAAATCTGAGTTCTCCTTTTAGTTTCTTTGATGGTGGTTGATCCTTGTCTCTATTACTTAATTAACCAAATTTGTTTTATATGTGAGTGTACACACACAAAACTTATTTTCCCAGGGTAATGTTTTATCAACTTCTGTTAACTGAGCTTGATTCTACCTGAGTCTGCTTGGTTTCTACATTTATAAGCTCTCTTTTCTCGATACTTACACCCTCATTCATCTCTATGTCGAATAGGGTGGCCTCACCATTAAAATTGTGTATCCCAATGTAAATTTCATCACTCCACCTTGATACGTGTACACTTCAATCTTTCTTTATGTACTGTTTTCTTATAATCATCAAAGTTCCATTTCATTTTAAAACTAATTACTTATTCACTGTCAACCAATTCAAAACAAACCCATTATGCATGTGCATCCATTGAAGAGAGCCAGATCTTCCACCATAGCTCCTTTGCATCTCTTTTGAGTTTTGTTGAGAAGCATAATGAAATTCTTCTTGTTAAATATTTCTTCACTATTAATGTTTGTTCTCCTCATTGAACAAAATACTTACAACCAAACTCATTGAGACAGCTCAATCCTAAAATGGCATTGTTTAATGATATCGCAAGCATCACTTATAATTTCGATAAGGAACTCACTGATATCAACACTTGTATCTCATCAACATATAATTTGACTGTAACAAAATTGGTTTAAGTAGCTTGAAATTCATTTAGAATATCTCCGACCGTTTCGTTGTGAGCGATTTCCATTTTGTCAAATGGAGTATTATATGAAATTTCATTTCCAACAATATAATCTCCATTAATATTTTGTATAGGACTTTTACAAACATTTCCATATAAGACAATGACAAACTTGTAAATAAAACAATGACAGATATGTGAAATGATGTATTTATGTGATTATTCATAAATAAAGATAATGTATTATATATTTATATGCAATGCATTTAAGTTGCCTTCCTTTATGAATGGCATACTTTTACAAATCATCAAATGTAGCAGTCACATCCATCTTATATCTGCTGGCATAAATGCAAATGCAAGGACATTAGATTAGTAAAAGCCAGTTAATTGCCTTCAAATTAATCATGCTGTAAAAAGAACAACTTATCTAATACAAGAGCTCTAATTATCTTGCTTATGTGTCTAATAGTGGAATGTAATTGTAGTGTATAGATTTGAGCTCATGGTTATTTTCATGCTCCGAGAGATGATTGATTAGATCAGAATTTCAGCATTAAGGCATCATATTTGTAAAACGGTATTTATACCCACAATTCAAAATTTCATTTATTTTATATGGGTAGGGAGGTGGTGAGGAATAAGGGAAAAAAAGGTTCATCATTTAGAGCTCAACCAACAATACCTTGTATAGTGGAAAATTAGGACCGAACAAGATACAATTCAACCAGATATGGTTTGTTCACTTCTCCATGACTGGATCAACTCTTCTCCGTGATTGGTGAATTGAGAAAGCGGGCAGGTGGATAAAACAACAACAAAAATCCGCTTTATTGTAAATGTGGATTAAAACGACAAAGTGTTTGTCGTCTTACTAGAACCGCGCTTTGTCTTTTTATTCAATTTGCAATAAAAATGCAAAATGTTAGTTGCTTTATTTCAAATTCAATAAATAGGCAAACACTTCACTGTTTTATTTGTTTGTGGTTTTTTCTTTCTTCAAAAACTCGTTTGGTTTTTCTTCTTCTGGGTGCAAAAATTGTTTGTTTAGTTAGAAATGGATGAAATTTTCTGAGTGAACAAAACGGTTGTTGATAACGGTCTTAGCGTGAAATCTTCGAACTTTCAAACTATTAAATGATTTTCATTATAACGTTGGTTAGAGTTTTTAAGAGTTAGTATGCACATGTGTCTACAATCCAAACATATAGAATGATGATTGTTAAAAGAACTTAAGAAATGGTTAAAAGCGCTATTACATTTAATTATTAGTTCCAATATTGTTACGAGTGGCCACTACATATTTGGTTCTCCCTTATAATTTTAAATATAATTCCTTTTCTACACTTAATTAATAAATGAGAAAAGCTATTATAACACAAAATAACGATACAATTGTTGACACAATGAATCTCAACCGTTAAACTGGCCCTGACATCATCCTCAAATGCGAATTCAATATGATCTAACAGTGAAGATCTATTGTATCACATATTATATTTAATTTTATGTCCAAATAGGCGTCCCTTTAATAAATTACTTAAAGCTTAAACCAAAATTTAAACCGGTTAAATAATTTTCTTGGACAATTTGTCAAACATCTTTCGTGCATGCAAAACCATACAAATGATCCAACAGTCAAGATCCATTATGTCACATTTTGTATTTAATTTTATGCCCAAATATCATTCCTCTTAATAAATTGCTTAAAGCTTAAACTAAAATTTAAATCAATCGAATAATTTCTTTGATAATACATCAACCACCTTTTGTGCATTCAAAATCTTACAAGTCTTGTTACATCAAGTGATCATCCCATTGCAAAATTAACATGTTATCCAATATAACCTAACAATCATTTATTTAATCATGGACAATAACTAGTGATATAAAAGTTTAATCTATTTACAAAAGGTGAAAACATAAATTTACAATAATTTTGCCTATATTTAGGTTAGATACTACGCATTTGAGTCTAAGCATTTTTTTATATTTAGAATGCAGTCTTTACTTTTAGTTTGAAGAAAAACGGGACAATGTATGATTATGGTGAGAGGAAAATATTGTAATTTAGTTAATATAGCTTTTAGAAGTAACGAACTCCTTGTGTATAATATAGTTTGATTAGAGTCCCCTAAAAATCTTCCCCTTTTTTATCATTTTTGGAGTACCTTTGACAATTCTTGTAAAACTACAAAATAAGTAATGTATTACTCTAATTCATTAACTTAAAAATACTGCCTGCTTTTATTTTTATCATTACCTTCATGTATTTCATCCTCTATTTTTGTTTCTCACTAATTCATTTTTAATCAAAAATGATTTAACTACAGGCTGGACTAGAAAACATGATACCACTTACAACGGTGCATGTCAAACCATTGTCGAATATTTGACTTGAATTTATTTGTTTATTTAAGTTCTTCCTTTTTTAGCAACTAGTATATCACCACAAACATACGTAAAAAATTTGTTCGAAGTCGCCACTAACATAGGTAAAAAAATTGTTTGAAGTGAACAATTTCGTTCACGAAATTTAAATGCGGCACTCTCCTTTCCACACTTTCACCTTCTCTGCTTTTTGATCTTACCATCTAGATGTACAGATGTTTAAAAAGTTAGTAGCTTAGTTTCTCTGTTTCTCTCGTCTTCTAATGAAAATATATTTGAATATTGGAAATAGGTTTATACGAACTGACAACAGCTAAAATAAAAGTTGACGCTTGCATTGACCTACTGGTATACTATGTTATGTAATGTAAACCTTGATCAATTTAAAAAAATAAAAAAACATTAATAAGCTCAAGATCTACAAAAAACCTAACAAACAGGAAAATCAAAGAATTGCAGAGCCCTAAGCAAACCATGACCATTCCAAATCAAATATCCAAACATGTCATAATAACAATCAAATGCAAGATAAACAATAGAAAATTACCTTTCTTCTCAACGCAATCATCATGAAGCCTACAGCAATCATCAAGATCATCACAAGGCTTCTCACCGGGACACCCCGACCATCCAACCCCACAGTACTTCCCATACCTTATGCCAATCGCTTTTCAAATTTTGAATAAACACAATAATCCAAATTAATAGTATGAATATTTTAAGATTAAAACACAAATACGACAAGATCTAACACTCACAGTTACAATTCTCAGCTACACATGTTCTGCTGCATTTAGCCTGCAGATTCAAAAATGAATAATCGAATGTGGTCGAATCGGGGATATGGGAAAAAGAAACTGAAATTAACAGGCGGAGAAACTAACCGGCGATGAAGGATCGGCATGTACGATGGAAATGAGTAACAAGGCGAAGAAGACGACCGATCGTGATAGCAACACGTGATAAGGTATCATTGGGTTATATTTTGTTCTCCGAGAAATTTGGGGGTTAATGTAAGTTGAGTGCGTATGCCGTTGTTATTTATCATTGGACATGCGATCCATTTTTAAGCTTTCCTTTTCAATGGGCTACTTCGATAACTAACAACACTGTTAGTATAACCGTACAACGGTGGAGAAATCGATCGTTCGATTGTATAACTTTGATAAAAAATATACATTTAAAAATTTTGTTAATATTACTTAAACATTGAGTGATAATACGTTGAAAAGGAATAAATTGAGATTTGAATCTGAAAATATGAATTTCAAATTTAAATATTAATCAAATCATTCAAAATTGTCGATTTGAAATTGAAATTTTAGAATTTGAAAATCATAAAAGGTTTGAATTTGGAATCTTTGATGCGCAAAGTAAAATGAGGAAGTTTAGGAAAACCGCGATGAGACAAGATCCACGTTTTTAGAGAAATCGCGATGAGACAAGATCCACGTTTTTTTGGCTTTAGAAAAATTGATTTTGGCCAGTGACAGCAAGCAAACCTCTCTAACGGTCGGTTTGATTAAGTGTCATTTTGTAAATGTATTACAAGCGTAAGTTAGTCCAAAGTGCTATTAGACCGGAATTTGGTATGAATTGGGGCGAATCTACCAGATCCGTTGAATTCAGATCTACGCGCTAATTACCACGATCCGCACATTTTCTACCCTGTATTTTCGGGCTAAGGTATCGTTCGCCAAAGCCACATGCACGCTACCATTCACAACGCGTCCGGTGCTATCGATGCGGCAATGGTCCATTTCTCTCAATGGCTCGTTGGACCGAACAGAGGGAAATAATGCATTTGCATCCGATGCGTCAAAAGTGTAATGCCATTTGACCCCCAATGGCTACTCTTTTTTCTTTCTCTCTTCTCATGTAATATTTCCTCCTTCATCGCCTCCAATTTCGCACCTTCAATTCGAGAAATCAACAATTTTTACTTGTCAATCCAATTATATTTTTAGGTATGCTTTTACATTTCTGCGTATATTTTGTTCCATTCTATAACATATATTTTTTGAGAATTTTTTGCTTACTTCTGTAATTTTTTATTTTGAGAATGTCGTGTAATGTTGGAAAAAATCCACACAAGTGGTGGTCTGTAGCTACTCAAATTTAGCTGAAATGTGCTATAGAAATATATGCTGCTTATGGAAGCAATAAAAAAGGAGTGCACAAAGTTATAACGGAAAACTTCAACCACACTGTAGAAAACATTTCGTACATTCGATCGGTAAACGAAAACTAAGTTTGATATAAATACGATAGTCTTAGAAGATTATGAATTAAATATAAAAGTTTGTGAAACAAAACTTTTTGATTGGGATATTCAAAGACAAACTGTTATAGACAACGAGAAATAACGGAGTGATCGTGGAAAGGTATTTTATACACGCGTTCTAGTTTTTTGTTATATTGCATATGTCAATGTTTATTAATTTTTTTATGGTTTATTTGGACATGATACTTTGAAATATAAAAGAGGACCGATCGACAATTTGGAGTTACTGCAATAATCGTTTCAAGCGACGAATGAAACTAAACAAACATCATATACATCCGCTGCTAACAAAGAACCACCGCAACAACAAAATCCTCCCCCTACACAAATCCAATTCGATAAAACATGGACTTCTAATGAGTTTTATAGTCAACTTGATGAAACAAATACTCAGTGCGGACAAATTCCAAATTTGAATTCACCAAATAATCCTCCATTGCAACAAACTCTACATGTCGAATCATCTTTTGGTGCAAAATAAATCACGTAAGACATTGTGGAGAAACCGATGAAAAGTTGTGTGAGATCAATGACCTAATGCACGAGAAACATATGACAAAATTTCACACGGATTTAAAAATTCCGAATACAAGCAACAACACAAACAGTGTAGATTCCAAATATCGTTGCTCGCCTTTAACGAATTGGAGAAGGAGGAGAATTTGATTTTGATGAAGCATTGACAGTTGTTATGCAACCCAATAATAAAGAGATATTCGATGTTCTTATCGATGAGTTAGCAAAAAGTTGATTGTTGTTATCGATTGTGGATAAACAGCACGTGAAAGAGCACCAAACATATTTTATAAACTAAGGTGGTGCCAACAAATATGATTTTCAAAAATTTGTAGTAATGTTGTATCTTCTATGCATCGCTTATCATTGTATTTTTAAGGTATTTTAATTTATTTTAATGTATTTTTATTTTTATTTTAACTTTTATTTCATTTTAATCACAATTATTGAACGCATATTACAGAATGAAAACAAATAATTAATTAAGGATAAATCAATTAAATTAAAATCACATTTCAAATACTCCACTCAAATATCACTTTCGCATCATCAAACATATTCCTTTTATAACCAACTACCACGTTGTACGTACAGACCCTAAATTAATCATGTTGACATAAAACCGAAATTATCGGATTTGAACACTCATCTATATCATACTACTAGGATGAACTCGTGCTTCGCATGTGGATTTCATTCAATTGGCTATAAGAATAAAAATGGAGGAATTTAGTTTTTTATTTTATTTTATAAATCTGTGAAAATGTTTATAGACTAAATGGTTTTCGAAGGTTTTTAAATAGTGCAATTTGTACATGTTCACAATATGAAGAGTATATTTACAGCTTAAACCATAAATTCAATACCGTTTGTGGTTTAAATGTTTTTAGGGAACTTATTTCTCTAAATGGTTTTCTAAAAACTATTTAATTCCCAACCAATTTTCAAATTCCTATTTTGGGAATCAAAGCTATAATAAATGGACAATATTTGACTTTCCCTCAGTTTCCACGCACATACTGCCACCATTGGGTCGTGAGGAGAGGAAAAAGGTGGGAATTCCTATTACTTTTTGTAACGGTCGGGAGTTTTTCGACCTCCAAAAATCGACACTAATACATTCACCGAATAGAGTGCCGAGCAATCGAGTGTCGGAAATACCAGGTTGCTAGGGTTAAGAAGAAAAGGATAGAAGGAGAAACAGAAATAACAGCGCAGAATCTCACAATCGCAGCGGAACAAAATATAATATACAATAACACTTTTATACAAAAGAATCTGTATCGGTTATTTTCCAAACAATTTATCAGAGTACAATGGTCAATATATAAATCTGGACAGTTATGTTAACTTGTCCTTAAATGCTGAATATACAACCAACAATACACAGCAGAAAATACTTGCAATACGTCTCTGCTATTCAGCTCGTCTCCTGAGTTCCAAAGCATCCTAACTTGAATTCTGTAATACTCAGTCTGACCCGAGCATTACAATAAAGTGACACCCGAGTCAGGCTGGAAACCAGCGTAAGTAAACACACTTAAATTGAAATACTTAAGTTATCAAAATCTTTTGAAATCCAAGGTAACTTGTACAACACGACTAGTTTTTATCTTATGATAACCAAAGCACTTTTACAGAAGTACATCGATATTATAATAGTATCTAAGTGCAATACTTATTTAAAACGGTCATATTTGTTAAATTAATCCAGTTCCAGCGTATTAAACTCTATAATCAAGACCGTAAAGGTTCGGAATGATTATTAAATCGAAGTGGTTTCAGATAACACTGATATCCGATTCTGGTCTCTTCGAACTGAAAACGGTAAATTTTAAAAGGCCAAATTGATTAAAATAAAAAAATTTATATTCACGTGTCTATATTCGCATATAGGAATTTACTACATATGTTTATTTCAAATAAACGTGTTAATGTTTTATTCTAACCATTTAATTTCGCTCGGCTGCTTATTGGGACGGATAAGAACAATAAAATAAATATCCAAGGGCAATAAAAGCCAAGCATAGATCATTAACTAAATTAACGACTAACAACACATATTATTCAAAATCAAAATTTAATCAACTTAAATTAAACCGAATCCGCTTATATTTTAATCTAGTTTACTTATAAATTTAGAAATTACCAAAACAATTTATTATTAGATAATTAGGATTAAATAACCAAATTAATAACTAATTTTATTAATTAAATTAAGATTAAGCCAATTAAGAATTTAACTTATAACCCACTTTCACTATTATAAACTAATTACGCTTTATATTTTAGAAAATTTAACAACATTAATTTTAGACTAAAATATTGGTTGATAGGACCCCAATACAAAATCTATCATATTGGTTTGATTTTTAAAATGAAAGAGAACAAATAAAGTTAAAAGATTTTAACATAACACTTGTGTCCTTTACTAAAAAAAGAATACAAAATGCCCGACCTAAATTGTTCGGCCCACAAAAAAAAAAAACTCCAACTCCTTACTTTCCTTTCTTTCTATTTCATTTAAATGTAACAAAGAAAAATAAAGTTTTAAAATTTATATGTTATTACTGTAAAACTAAATTTACTTTTTTTTTTCTTTTTTCAAAACCGAACCCAAACCACAACAACAAGGTCTGGCCCTCCAACAAACGTTTTGGCCCAAGCCTTTATTCCTTCTCCCTGTTCTTCTCCCCTCTCTCATTTTTTTATTTACCTAGAAGCATGAATGTGCACGCACATGTGCACGTATACATCATCTCCGACCAACCTCCCTGATCGCCGACCCTTCACACAACCCAACCATGACCATCGCAACTCGCCCACCACCTGAAACCCGACGAAATGCTTCATTCAAAATTTTCGACTTCGAACCCAAACCTAGAGTCGAAACTACCCATTCAATCACTTTGCCACATCAATTCCGACCATCTTCATCCACCCAACCTCGTCCAGAGCATCGCCACGACCTCCTATTCCTTTCCCCCCTGAACCGCACACCTATTTCGTCTCCTCCACGTTACCATCTCTGCCTGCAATCGAGACCACGCATAACCACCCTTTAAACCTTACTCCCTCGTCTCGTCTCCAATTCCACCAGAAATCACCGCACCATTTTTCTTGGATGCCCCATCACCCAACCCTCCTCCACGACGAACCCCATGCCACATAATAGCCTAGGTCGTCGGAATTCGACAATATGCCCAAATCTATTCAACTCAGCACTTCTTCATCCATGCTTCATTAAAAATTGCCAAACCAAGCCTAAAATTCGAGTTTTCCAATAACGAACAAGTCTGTATAATCCAATCATTTAGTTATGATATTCGAAATTCGACCATACCTAAGCTACTTATTATAAAATAGTTTTTCTTTCCTCTACGCTTAATGAAATTTAATGAAACCAATTTTAAGTTATTCTATACTCATAAACAATGAACTTTGGTTTTGGAATCAAGGCTTAAAGCTAATTAGATATGAAGATATTGATTTTTAAAGGTGAAAGTTCAACTGTTTTAACCCAAAATTTATGAACAGAGCCTTTGTAGAAGAGGTACATGGATTTTACCTGGAACTGCTCATGTCTAATACATACATAAAGATACATCTTTCCATAACAACTCGTAAGTACATGACATAGGTTACGATTCATACCAAATCACTAGATATATAAGTATATGCCGAGATCTATAAACAAAAATGTTTACTCATAATTTTTAACAGAGCCGAACTACTACTTTGTTTTGCTCTTCTTCAAGCCTTTACTGTCCTTAATCCTTTTTGTTTTGAATGTCAACATTTTTTTTATTTGTTTGTGAACTTAGAATGTATACGTAAAGGTAACAAGGTAGTGTATATATAAAAGAGAATGGGAAGGAACAGGGTTGAAGCTTGTTACAGACTTCACATCTTTTTATATATTTTTTATTCTTGATTTGATTTACTATGAAAGGTTTGATTTTATATGACTTGATTTTTATTTAGGTGTTACTTATTGTATGCATGACTTGATATATTTCATGATGACGTCGTCTTAAGCTCATACATACATTTATATGTATATATATGGATATGCACACATTTACTCTATTTTATCATAACATTTATATATATTTATTTTATACATTTAGATATACACATGCTTACGCATTTTCATGTTCACTTATTTTTTTATAATAATTTTTATATATACATACATATATATATGGTATATATATCTTCACATATATGCATTTATTTGTTATCATAAAGTTTGTACCTATGTATATATACTTATACTTATTTACACATACAATACACACACACACACACACACACACACACACACACACACACACACACACACACACACACACACACACACTTATTCACTATTTCACATATGCGTGCAATATATATCTATGTGCACTTATGTATATTTATGTCATATCTACGTATACATATGTATAGTTATATATATACGTAGATATTTACATATTTATCTATATTTGCATATGTATGCCTATTTACATTTCTACATACATATATATATACAGACCATTTTTTTATATAGAGATTATTTTATCTCGAGTTTGAAATGGTGAAGTTTTACTTGCATATACATATACTGATAAATTTCCCTTATTCAGAAATTTACATTTTATGTAGTTTAATCAATTTATAGATTCTGATTTAAATATCAGAAAAGTCATTTATTCGACTAATAAAAATTAATATTCCAATAATTAAAATCAGTTAATTATTCCAAAATCAGATGGCTAAAAATCTGGGTCGTTACATTCCTTCCCCCTTAGAACTTTTCGTCCTCGAAAAGGAACAAAGCGAGAATTTTTATCTTGATGTATATTATTTAATAAATCATTCGTCAAAGCATTAAACTCCTTACTCTTCCATTATACATTTTAAAACACTTTGAATCCCATAGTATCACCAAGCTAATTTTATATTAAAATATTTTTCATAACTCGATGTCTTAATAAGTCCATCATTGTTCTTACAGAAATTTAGTCATACGTTGATCAGGCGTTGGACTGAAAATCTATAAGTACTTAGTAGATCCGTTTCAACACCCAGTGAAAACACTTGAAAATCTTTTTCAAAAAATGATATGGAAAGTATCACTCCCTTTCCCACCATGGATCGCTGTTAACCCGATGATTGTGTCGCCATCCCGGCGATCATAAGAAAACCGTAGGAATCCACACCTCTCGATTTTAGCGATGGGAACACCATAGTCCGCAACTACACAAAGGTTGCATTGCTATCACAGCAAAACCGTACGTAGTCTATATGCAATCTTTGCACCTCGAATTACGCTGTCGAACGAAACTATACCACATAAATCGTGGGCTACACAAAGGTTGCTTACTATCCCAGTGAAACCTAACGTAGACTATAGGCAATCGCTGCCACCCGAATTACGCTATGGAACAAAACCAGATAGATCGCAATCTACCAATGTTACGTCGCTCTTCCAGCAAAATCAAAAGTAGATTGTAGGCAATCATTGCCTCTCGAATTACGCTATGGAACTGCGATATATCGTAGTTACACAAAGGTTAAGTTATTATCACAGCAAAACCCAATGTAACTGTAGGTATCAACATCCCTCGACTTACACTACTCAACAAATAATCACCAAGAACTCATGAGTTTTGTCGGAACATCCTCTAGGATTCCAATTCTCATTGAACGCACCTTGTGGATTCCTAGGCAGAAACACCCAGTGGATCTTCTACTTTAAGTTTCGACTTTCGTGGGGGTGCCTTTCCATACCTTTAGCCTTGAAACATATCATACTATATGTATAGTACCTTTCAAATCATACTCTTTATATGCATCACATATAAACTTTATCTGTATAAAATCGATATCTTCAAAATCGATAGTTTTCGGATTTGGTTTATAAAACTAACTATTTTCCAAAATCAAAAGTCTTTAAAAATCAATAGGTTCCAAAATTATTTTAGTTCCATATGCATATAAGATCATTCCTTTCAACTCGAATAATTTCCGGATCAATAATTTTTGAGTCTATCTCATACTTATATAAACTCCATTTAGTATTTCAAATATCTTTCAAAGATCATCTCTTTTTAGTTATAAATTCAATAAGGAGAGTTTGAATGTATAACTAATATATATAATCTCATTTATGCCAAATCAAATTTCCAAGTTCGATTACTTTTCAAAGTTATTGGTAACATTTCTTACTTCTTATAAGTAAATTTCAGTGGTAGTAACTATTCAATCTTTATTTTAAAATCATCATATTTATTCAGAATATACCATTTCACTTCAAAAATCATTTTTGCCTTAATATCCGATTTCGGTTCCAATTCAAAATTGCTTCGAATTCCTATTTGGGTTATAACTTCAATTTAACCCATTTGTATTTAAATTAATATAAACAATTTCCATTCTGGCCAGTTTGAATTTATAAAATAGCTTGAATAGTTATAAACTAGTTAAATAGTTAATATAAGATAGTTTGAATTTTTGAAAAAAATGGTTTGTACAGTAAAATAGCTTGAAAAATAAAATTAATTTGAGTATTTAAGAAGATAGATTTATACATTTATATTAAAATAATTTATTTGAAAATATTTCCAAAGTCAAACAAATTCAATTCCTAATCTTCCAATTCAAATCAATTTCAGTTTCCACATTAGTAATTACGTACTTATAAATTTTCGTTTAAATCAATATAAAAAGTGATTTTATATTAGATCGTATTTCTATAAAATATCTCACAACATCGATAGACTACAACACTAGTGAGTTCAAACATTACATCCATTTATCCATATAAAAAGTCTTATAAAAGGTCATAAATCTAGACGTCTTAATAACTACCTAGGGGTTTAGAAAAGAGCAGAGCCCTAGAATCCTTCATAAAAACTTCCTTAAGGACTTCCTATCAACTCGCCAAACCCGTCCGCACAATCCATAACAGGGTGTCCCCACTTAGTGCATTTGCCACAAAAGAATTTTATACTCTCATCTTCCTGGATAATTTTCATGCCTCTCGCAGGGCGTTCCACAACTTTCTCTTTCTTCAATCTCTTAGGACAATCCCTAGCGATGTGTCCCATCATTTTACAATTGTAGCAAATGGTTGATCCATCGACTGGTACTATGTGTTTACGTTTCATCTTCCCCACTTTAGGGCAATGGTTTAGAAACTGTCCTTTCTCATGACACATAAAGCATAAAATCTCAGAGCGAAACTGCTTGACTTCCTCATTCTTTTCCTTTCTTGGTTTACTGCACTTAGCTGTGTAATATTCTTTATTGTGACATCTATAACATATGACATTATCATAAGGACCTGGTCCAACCCTTTACCTAACTCATTTCTCATGTTCAATTATTGCTTCTTCCCGTGCCTTACATGCAGCTGCTCTTCACTCCCTCCGCCTTGCCTTCCATTCTTCTCCTTTTGCCATCTCATACAACTTGGACTAGATTCTAGTAGGACATCCTAACCTATAAGTGAAACCTTGATAAGTCAAATTTTCAGCTTTTATTCTTATTTCCAAATATTCTTTTATTTGTTCTCGCTCATTTTTATAATTTAGCCCATTAATTTGATAATCTAGTTCATTTTATTTCCAAAATTCAAAACCCCTTTTATTTCAAAAATCGTTTTGAAATCGTACACACATAGTTAACTTCTTCTTTTGCACCCCATATCAAATCTATACCTTTTCTTTCTGTGATATCCCGGAATTTTGACCCGATTATTACCATATGTTTTTAATCAAATTTAAATAAAAATAAGATTAGGAAGTGTTTCTAACAACAACTTTTATAATAAGCTTATAAATATTTGAGTATAAACATAAGTACAGACATAAGAAAACCATAATACATAAACATAAGAGTAAAACTTTGATATGAATATAAATAGAAATGTTAACTATGTAAATACAAACATGTGAATAAGACAAAACATCTTAGCAAACCAAAATCTACAAATAGCTTTATAAAATCCATGAGTCAGCAAACATTAATTATGTGTTAACATAAAGGTAAACATAAGCATTTAATTAGCTCTACACTTGTCATTTTAGGATTCATAACAATCATTTCGGCCGAAATACTCATATCACCTTAGATTTTCTTTAGTACATCAAGCAAAATATTATTATATTTAGGGAAGGCTTATCTGAGAAGCTAATATCCTATAAAAAGCTATAAATACCACATCATTCTATCTGTTCTTATCCTTTAGTTCATTTGTAACATCACAAGTAAAATCCGATAAAGCAAAAGAAATATAAATAACATCATATTTTCAAGCTTAATTAAAATTCAGGAAACTAGAAAAGTTTACAGAAATTCAAGCTGCAGGTTTCTTCATCAAACAACCATCCTCGGTTCAACTGCAAACTTGGGTGAGTAAACTAACTTTTTGAAATATAATTTGAGTAATTTACTTATGAATTGAATTACTATGTGATATAACAATGTTCTGTTTTGTTTGTAAACTCGGGATATCTGTTTAATAATAGCATGAATACTGTAAGTTGAATTTACAGTATAAACTATAATTATAGTAAAAATTCAAATAACTTAAATTGAAAATTTGAGTTTATATATTGATTTAACATACAGTAATAGGATTTTTAAGACAAGAATCAAAATTTTTGGCTAACTATTACAGAGCAGTTCATGAATGAACTGTAGAAGCTTTTTCATGAATATCAGGTGATTCACTCAATGATTAATGATGAAAATTTATATGAAGCTTGTGTATAGAGTATAGATCACTAGAAAAATGCTAATTTTTTTTTATTAATGCGAGATTTTTGAGCATTGATGGAAAGTAGGGTTTAAGGGGCCGGTGTTTTGTTCTCTGTTCATTCGTTGATCGTGTCGCCGTTGCTTAGCCGAGTGACTTGAGGTTTTGGAGGAAGTTAGGAGGTGATGTTGGCGAGGTTTGGCCGAAGGCACGTCGACTCAGGCGGTTGCGGCAGTGAGAACGAGGTGGTTTTTGACCACTGGGTTCGTGTTGAAGTGCGACATTGAGGGCATATTTTGATTTCGTGATAATTGGGTATATCTGTGTTTGGATTTCAGGTGAGGGAGTAGTTTGTGACTTGTGGGTAGTGACGAGGTGCTGTAGCGCGGCGGTGGACCGCCATGTACGTGCACGGTGGTGAGGAAGGGCCTGGGTATTTTAACTCGTGTGAAACGCGAGAGTGTTTGTGTATTTACTTCGAGTCTTGTTACTGGGTCGAGAGAGTGAAGCGCGCGTGTTTTTCTTTAAAGTTTCAACAGTTTTTAAACTTAAGTTTAAAAAAAAAGAAACAGGGAAGAAAAGAACAGGGGAAGAAGAAGAGAAGGGAACGCAGGAGAGTGACGCGAGAGGCATACTGGGTAATATCGATTTTGACCCGTGTTGATGCGAGACTTACTTCGGGTTGTTAATTCCTAAAACTTATTGACTTTGTTAAGTTAAAGTATTTAGTTAAGTAAGTTAAGTTTTGATCAAAGATATTGTTTATAAACCAGTTAATACATGATGAACTTTAGAGTTTTATAGAAAACAAAGTAGAGTAATTAAATTAATTTCGAAGTAAATTAAGAATGTAATCAGTTTTATAAATAATTTAATAAGTAGTTCAAATGTAATTGAATTTGTAATTAAAGATTTTAATGATAATCTTATGAAATCATTTGTAATTAAGAATCTAATTAATTATTTGAAGTTGATTAATTAACAGATCATGGTTAACGAATTAATTACGATTAAGTTAATTAATAATTAATGATTAATTAAATAATAATAATTAAATGTGTAATTTGGTTTTATAAATCAATAATTAAGATTATTGATTAATCATTAATTCATTAATTAGTGAATAATTAATAGGTAATTAATGAATTGGAATAAGTTAATTTATTAGTAATTAATTAAGCAAAGAATAAAATATAATTCATTCTTAAATATACAATTAAGTTTAAACAAACCAATCTTGTTGATATGAATCGATGATTATATTGATTGCCTCTAGTGTTTATTTATTTCTGTGATATTCTGGATATATCTGTGATGGTTGTGTATACTTTATTGTGTTTCGTTGCTATATGTTTATCTAATGTTATTTATCTGTATTAAATTGCTATATGAATTCAATTGTTAAATTTAAACTGTTAAGTTAATTAGACAACTTGGACTTTAAAATGGCGTTTGGATTTCGATGAGACCGGGATCGGATATCAATTGATATTCCGAAAACCACATCGATCCAATTTAAACGTTAGGTCGTGTAATCTCAAGTGAAGATCGAGATGGTGTTTTCAGAATGCAAGGGTTATCGTCGTTAACTCTGAGAGTGACTCCAAAATGAGTGTAACGAGATAATGCCTTCGGTTTCGTTCGAACCCGGAACGAACTTGTATGGATTGAATGCTTTCAGCACATCGTCAGGCGGACAATGAGCATTCTAAGAGATATGTTCTAAAAAGGTAAACGCAGCCTCAAGCCTCATCAACCGGGAATGGCTAAAATAGGGGATGTGCAGCAAGGTTAGGTGGGTCATGCCCAAGCAGGACGAGGTATACCCCTGTCTAGATGTCCCTTTTATTCGGCTGTGTGGGCGGTTGGTCTGCAGCCAACTGCGGGGTTATCTTGTTCGGGACTGTTCAGTAAGGAATGGTTCCGGCCTTGTGTTGCAGGGGAGTTAGGGTGGCTCCTCGGTACTGTGATCTAGACCACGTACTGTGACGGGCGGTACCCCAGTAGCCCTGCCATTGTATGAGATCCAATTTCCATAAGCGCCGTACGTTTTGATTGTGCCCAACTACGTTGAAATGTGAGATGTAAGCATTTCAGCTATTTCTATATTTTACTTGAAAACCCTAGACACTATTATAATATCACTGGATTTCCTATAAATGTTTTTGGTTAGCGTAAGGTAAAAACTTACCCGTATTTATGTGTGGGAAGTCTTACGTGATACCTTTATTTTAAATGATTTTCAAAGTTAAGCAACTTTAACCCGTTTACTCATACCAGACCCATGTTTGACCCGGAGTTTGTATTTTATTTTTCATAAACTCTCGGGTACCCAAATTTTTACGGGTAGCCAAGGGATTCAGGTTAGCTTTGACGAATTCTGGAGGAGTTGGAGCAGGAGACCAGACGTATGTAGCTAACTATATAGTTCCGCTGTGTTAGTTAGTTTATGATGTTTGAGATGTATGTTCTGATAGATATATATGATAGTCATGTTGTATGAAATTGTATAACTCTGATGTATATAACTATGTAATAGTTATGTTGATATATTATATTTTATTCCATTCCGCTGTGAGATTCTGATGTTGTTATTCTTTCTTTTCTTTTCTATTTCTACCCATTTCTTTCTCATTGATGACACGTCTTCCTGGGCGTAGGAAGCCGGGTCGTCACACTTTCACAATTTAATAAATTTTAACTACACCTCGAAATTTTCAATTTCAGGTTATTACTTCAATCCTTATTTAACCTGGCCTGAGCTAAATTCTCACTTATAAGTTCAAAAACTTACCTTTCTTTTAGGTTATACTTCTCATTTTAAGAGGGATTCCAGAATTCAACATCCATTATTTATTTCAAATTAACTTTGAAATCATACACACACACATACATAAATATCATATTTACATACCAAATCATACTATAAATTTTAAACCAGCATTGGTTTCTATCCAAAACAAATTTCTTCTGAATTTTCAAAACAACTCTTGTTTAAAATAAGAATTTCCTATATCAAAAATATTCTAATAATATTACTTATTATTCCTTAAACATTTTGAAACACATTTCAAAATTTTCGGGACTTAGATTCAAAACCTCACAATTTAGATCCATTTTAATTTATAAGTCATATTTATAAATTAAGTTTATATAATTCCACTTCCTTAAAACATTTCACAATGTTTTATCATTGTTTATTCTGTAATGAACATCCTTTATTAATACGCAACAACAAATTTATGATAATAATCAACATTATCATATCTAGAAACCAAACATACCATATACTCCATAATATTTTTCTGGAAAATTATTTCTATATATGAAATATAATCAGGGTAAACCTATTTTTATTTCAAAACACTTTGAAAAACACTTTCGAAATTTACAGGATTTTGAATTCTGGTTTAGATCTATTTTTAACTTAACTCATTTGTATAGTTCATCCTTATCAAATTTCTATTTGGTTATGTATATATATACAACCACTAAATCTTATAATCTTATTTAATTATAATAATAACAACCAATCACCTTAATATACTATAATAATTCAGAAAAATTATTTCTTTTCATATCAATATAAAATCTTATATAAAAGTTATGTTAAAATCGTTTTATAATCATTATATAAGAAAATAACAAGTACGCCCTCATATATAATACAATCAACTCATTCTAGGGTACTGCTGACCCTATCTCTAATGAGTAATCCCTACCAGAATCAAGGTTCTCGCTTAACCTTCAGCTCTGATACCACATGTAACGACCGAACGATTTCTGACCCTCTAAAATAGACACTAATACGTTCACTGTATAGAGTACCGAGAAATCGAGTGTCGGAAATACCTGGTTGTTAGGGTTAAGAAGAAAGTGATAGAAGGAGAAACAGAAATAACAGCATAGAATCTCACAATTGCAGCGGAACAAAATATAACATACAATAATAGCTTTTATACAAAAGAATCTGTATCAATTATTTTCCATACAATTTATGAGAGTACAATCATCAATATATAAATCTGGACAGTTATAATAACTTGTCTCTAAATGCTGAAATGCAGACTACAATACACAGTAGAAAATTTGTGCAATACGTCTCTGCCGTCCAGCTCGTCTTCTGAGCTCCAAAGCATCTTAACATGAATTCTATAATACCAGGTCTGACCCGTGCATTACAATAAAGTAACACTCGAGTCAGGCGGAAAATGGCATGAGTAAACACACTTAAATTGAAATACTTAAGTTGTCAAAATCTTTTGAAATCCAAGGTAACTCGTACAACACGATGAGTTTTTATCTTATTATAACCAAAACTCTTTTACTGAAGTACATCAATATTATAATAGTGTTTAAGTACAATCCTATTTAAAATAGTCGAATTTGTTAAATTAATCTAATTCTAGCATATTAAACTCTATAATCAAAACCATAAAGGTTTGTAATGATTACTAAATCAAAGTGGTTCCGGATAACACTGATATCCAATTCCGGTCTTTTCGAACTGAAAAGGTAAATTTTAAAAGGCCAAATTGTTTAAAATAAACAATTTATATTCAGAGTGTCAATATTCGCATATAAGAATTTACTACATATGTTTATTCCAAATAAACGCATTACTGTTTTGTTCTAACCATTAATTTCGCTTGGATAGTTACTGGCACGGATAAGAATAATTAAATAAATATGCAAGGGCAATAAAAGCCAAGCATAGATCATTAACTAAATTAATGACTAACACCTCATATTAAAACAATTCAAAATCATAATTTAATCAACTTAAATTAAACCGAATTCGCTTATATTTGAATGCAATTTACTTATAAATTTAGAAATTACCAAAACAATTTATTATTAGTTAATTAGGATTAAAAACTAAATTAATAACTAATTTTATTAATTAAATTAAAATTAAGACAATTAAGAATTTAGTTTACAACCCACTTTAATTATTATAAAATAATTACATTTTATATTCTATAAAATTTAACAACACTAATTTTAGACTAAAATATTGGATGATAGGACTCCAATACAAAATCTATCATGATTGTTTGATTTTTAAATGATATAGAACATATATTTATTTAAAGTTAAAAGATTTTAACATAATACTTATGCAATTCCTTTACTAATAAAAAAAATATAAAATGCCTAGCCTAAATTGTTCTGACCACAAAAAAACTCTAACTCCTTACTTTCCTTTCTTCCTTTTTCATTCAAATGTAACAAAGAAATATAAAGTTTTTAAATTTATATGTTATTATTGTAACACTTAATTTACAGCCTAAACCACAACTACAAGGTCCGACCCTCCAACAAATGTTCTAGCCCAAGTCTTTACTCCTTCTCCCTTTTCTTCTATCCTCTCTCATTTTTTATTTACCTGGAAGCATGAACGTGCACGCACATGTGCACGTATACATCATCTCCGACCAACCTCCTTAATCTTTGACCCTCCACACAACCCACCCACGACCACCACAACTTGACCACCACTTGAAACCACGACAAACCCTTCGTTTAAAATTTTCGACTTCGAACCCAAACCTAGAGTCGAACCTACCCATTCGATCACCTTGCTACATTAATTCCGACCATCATCATCCACCCTACCTCGTCCAGAGCATCTCCATGACCTGCTGCTCCTTTTCCCCTGGACCGCACCCTTACCTCGCCTCCTCCACGTCACCATCTGCCTGCAATCGAGACCACGCATAACCACCCTTTAAACCCTACTTCGACCTCGTCTTGCCTCTACACTCCACCAGAAATCTCCGTACCATTTTTCTTGAATGCCCCATCACCCAACCCTCCTTCATGACGAACCCCATGCCACATAATAGCCTTGGTCACCGGATTTCAATAATATGCCCAAATCCATTCAACTCGATACTTGTTCCTCCATGCTTCATTAAAAATCTCCAAACCAAGCCTAAAATTCGAGTTTTCCAATGACGAACAAGTTTGCATAATCCAATCATTTAATTATGATATTCGAAATTCGACCATATCTAAGCTACTTACTATAAAATAGGTTTTCTTACCTCTACGCTTAGTGAAATTTAATGAAACCAATTTAAAGTTATTCTATACTCATAAACAATGAACTTTGGTTTTGGATTTAAGACTTAAAGCTAATTAGATATGAAGATATTGATTTTAAAGGTGAAAGTTCAACTATTTTAACTCAATTTCATGAATGGAGCATTTGTAGAAGATGTACAGGGATTTTGCCTGGAACTGCACATGTCTAATATATACATGAAGATGCATCTTTCCACAACAATGCGTAAGTACATGACATAGGTTACGATTCATACCAAATCACTAGATATATAAGTATATGCTGATATCTGTAAACAAAGATGAACTGCTACTTGTTTTCCTCTTCTTCAAGCTTTTACTGTCCTTAATCCCTTTTGTTTTGAATGACAGCATTTCTTTTTATTTGGTTGTGAACTTAGAATGTATACATGAAGGTAACAAGGCAGTGTATATATAAAAGAGAATGGGAAGGAACATGGATGAAGCTTATTACAGGCTTCACATTTTTTTGTATTTTTTTATTCTTGATTTGATTTATTATGAAAGATTTGATTTTATATGACTTATTTTGATTTAGGTGTGACTTATTGTATGCATGACTTGATATATTTCATGATGATGTCCCATTAAGTTTATATATACATTTATATGTATATATATGGATATGAACACATTTACTCTATTTTATCATAACATTTATATATATTTATTTTATACATTTAGATATACACATGCTTATACATTTTCATGTTCGCTTATTTTTTTTATAATAATTTATATATATATATTATTTCCATATATATCTTCACATATATGCATTTAATTTTTATTATAAAGTTTGTACCTACATGTATATATACTTATTTACACATACAATATTTTTATAAATATATATATATATATTTACTTATTCACTATTTCCATATGTGTGTGTGTTTATCTATGTGTACCTATGTATATTTCTGTCATATCTACATATGCATACATGGTTATATATATACGTAGATATTTGCATATTTATCTATATTTGCATATGCATGCCTATTTACATTTCTACATATTTATAGATATATATATATACATACCATTTTTTATATAGAGATTATTTTATCCTAAATCTGAAATGGTGAAGTTTTACTTGCATGTACATATATTGATAAATTTCCCTTATTCAGAAATTTACATTTATATAGTTTAATCAATTTATATTTTTTGATTTTAAGTATCAAAAAATTCATTTATTCGACTAATAAAAATTAATATTCCAATAATTAAAATCAGTTAATTACCCAAAATCAGATGGTTAAAAATCCGGGTCGTTATACTTTTGAATCATTGGAAATTGGATAATCATAGCCACTTTAGAGTGAGATAACACGTGTATCTGCCATCTACTACATCTTGTCCAAGCAAAATTTAAACCGATGAGCACATTGGATGTTGAAGAAATAATAATAAAATATTGTAAACTAATAATATTTCAAACATATCTAGTTAAATATCTCAATTCCAATGTTTGTTAAAGTCAACGTACAACATTGTACTAAATTACCATTTTGAAGGATAATGAACTAACAGAATTTTGTGATAATCCCAGCCTATCATTTCACATAATATATGATTACATGAAATCTACCTACCTATTCCCCAATAAATCCACCACACAAAGTCAAAGTATGATATATTGCAAAAAATATCATCTAAGTTGAACCAAATCATCAAAGAAACATAAGGAAGATGTAAAATTTTCATGTATATCTATCATAAAAGTTGGCTAGTAAAAATTTCAAATTTAAAAGCTACTTGCAATTTTTCATGCAATGCAGGAAATATGCGTCAGCTATTTTGTCATCACCATCCACTAGCTTGAGACATGGTTGGGACATACTTTATATTGCTCTTATATATATTTCGATTGCTTCTGACATCTCTTTGTCCTTTTCTGATTAGGTTATGCTCACTTTATCTAATTTTATGTACTAAAGTGTGCTCTCATTTAGATTAGATATCAGTGTATTCATTTCTTTTATTACTTCAGTAGCTCTTTCATATGGTAAATTTCCATCTATTCATCATCATGCTTCTTACATTGTGCCTCTAACTGAAATAATAAAGGAACGCAATTAGAAGAAAGAATATGAAATATCATAGAACATAATCACATAATCTTCAACCAACAATAATTAACAATAAAGAAAAATATGTTCACAATTTCGAAGCCCAGAACCAGAATCACCCATACTCTATATATAATAGCATGTAAAACGTAACAACCTAGCAGCAATTCAAAAGATTTTATATAAACTACTCAATTGATAATTTACCTATGTAGCTTTTCTGCTTTTGATTATTTATTTAGAACTTCTTTCAAATTACGACTTTATATTTCACTCTGAGCAATTTAATGGTTCTTTTATTATGAATCGTTGTCCTTCCCACGTCATATTCATAAAAATACAAAAAATTACTCAGACTTGTAATAACAGAAATATTAAATTTCAAAATTTCGCACAAAATAATTTATATTATGTATTGAACTTAAATTGGATAAAGATCCATTGCATCAGCATACTGATAAACATATTAATTTTAATTTGGGAAAGTAACTTCCTGAATTCAACCCTAAATTACTGGATGCACAATAATTATTCTGCAAATTATAAGTAGAGCAAATAATTGCATTGCAGCCATGCAAAGAACCGCATGCTAAATGCAAGGTGTGGTCAAATAAGCAGCATAAAAGTATGAAAGCTCATAGTTTAACCCAATATGACATCAATAAGTTATTGATAAGTATTTTCAAGTTATATTACATTAATTTGTATTATTTCTCTGATGGTCTTCTTAAATACATTAAATATGTTAATATATTTTTGTATAAGATCCTATGGATATACCCATGGCATCAAAATGCTATAATTTTTAGATAATGTGTGAAAAACATGCTATGTGCCTTCTCGTGTTAGTATACTTAATTTGATGAATCGTTTTGAATCCATTATTACTTATAGTTCCTAAAATGATTGATGATCCTGGAAAAAAAATTTAAACGTTTATTATCGCTACATGCATTGGTTTTTATTTTCAAAGTTGCTTAAAACCCAACTGTTACAAAACTCTGCTAAATCATCAGAACTATGGCTATTGCTTGAAAAGGATGGAAGCATGCTCCTTTATATGACAATAAAGAAATAATAGAAAAATGGATATGCATGTCACTATTAACAAAAGGTGTTCACAATATGTATAGAATTTTATGTCAAGATCGTAAAGTATTATTGTATATACATATGCATGCATTGACATGTGATAGGCCTTGCCTATATATATTAATATAAGTATGATCTCCCATCACCATTTTCGTTAAAATTGAGAAAAAACATAGTAAATCAATATGCTCTGAGATTGCTGACAATTTGAAAATAATATAATAGCAAGGATTTGCCCTCATTAACATTAAATTATACAAATCTAAAATTGTTAAAGTACATAATCTAAGGTTGAACTTGTATAGTTAATGCACATTAAAGCCAATTTGTGACAGCCTGAAATTTTTAGATATTTAAAATTGGAATATTTAATTAATTTTAAATATTTAAAAGTTAACTTTTAACTTAAATTTCAAATATAACCAATTTTTGGATAATTAAATTATTTAATTTGAAAATAGTAAATTGGGTAAAATGTTGAATCTTGGTTTTTGAGCTTGTCAAAAATAGTTTACAGGCTTGTAAAATTTATATTGAGAACATCGAAGATAGTAAAAGTGTTAAAACTGAATTTAAAGGCGATTTGTTTAGTTCTAAAACATATCGTTTAAATTGGAGTTATTGTGTGGTTATACGGCTTGTAAATGCGCTAAAATCTAGATCGAAAATTCAATATAATAATTGAGTCCAAAAAGCTATCTTCTCCATACGATCGAATTAGGACTTGAAACCTTTTCCATTGCGTTCAGAATAGAGGTATGACGTTATAAACGCCTAGCAGCCGCCTTGATAGGTGGTTCGTGACTTTAAGCTATGTAAATCGAGACAATTTGAATTAAGTATATATATTCATTTATACAAGCAACCTTCATCAGCTACCATTCCTTCACATCAAAGTTTTTTCATCTCCCTTCACACCATTGTACACAAAAACCTCAGCCGACATACACAGGGATGCTTTTGCACAATAGCATCCCATCTTGTCCTCCATTCCCATCTTAAAACACGCAATCTTCCTTTGCATTCTTTTCAAATAGTAGAGCGTCTTAGTTCAAACAAAAAATGGTGGAACGAACAGATTTAAAAATCAAAATCAAATCAAAAACCGGAACTCTTTTCCCTTCAAAACTTTGGTTGAAAATCGATACTCGAGAAGATTGGGAAACAGAGGCAGACGCGACTCATCGTCAGAGAAGGGGAAGTCGCGTTCAGCTTCCTCGAGTCTAGGGCATGGGTTGAGAGGTCGAGTGAAAGGCAAGAGGAGGTGGATTTCGCCTACGTACGCATGGATGTTAACTCGAGCATGAAGGCCGGTGGAGGCTCGACGATGTCAGATGATCAGGTCGACGATGATGGAGGGGGAGGGTCGAGGCCGTGAGGCAGTTTGCTCATGTCGAGCTGGGGTTCCTGGGAAGTCGCGCTCATTCGGCCTGTCGTGGCACAGTGTAGTCGAGATGGTCATGGTGCTGAGGTGAAGGTATCACAACTTCGTTCGAAGGTGATGGCCGATGGTCGATCTGTCGAGTTTATCGCAAGCGAGTGTTGGCCGAGGTGGCGAACGAGGGGAAAGGCTTGGTTCAGGCAGTAAGGTATAGCTTCTTTTTTATAAGATATATATAGATTAGGAAATATATATAACACGTCAACTTACTGTTAAGATTTAAAATATATAAAGAGAGAATATATATATATATATATATATATATATATGTTACAGAAGATATATAAAAACCATTCTGTTTTTAACTTTATATATATATATATAAGATTTTGAAAAATATATATAAGAATTTTAAAATGTTGTAAATCTTATATAGAGATTTGATTTTAAATCTATTCAGGTTATTTTTAGTACTTGTAGTTTTAAAGAAAATAAAAATAAAATAAACATACATATACACATTTTAAATTTACTACTTATTTTAGAATAGTGTATTTAGGGTGATTAACTTATTAAATAAAATTATTTAATTATTTTAATCACTAAAAATAATTTATTAAAGGAAAATTAGTTTAAGTTAAATTATTAGTAAATTAAATTATTAAACAGTAATTAATTGTCCAAATATTCAAAATGTTAATAAACCGTATAATGTTTATACAAGGTCTAAAATCGTGAAGAAAAACAAGCCGGTTTGGGTCAGATTGCAAATCAAAGTTCAAAGGTGAGTTATCTCACTCAGATTGGATTACTATTGAATTTAAATGGTTAAAATTTAAATTATTAGTTGATTGATCGAATTGATAATTTATTATCTGGATGTGATATTATCTATAGTAATATATATATATATATATACATATATATTGGAGTGATTGATATTCCTGCATTATATAGCGGATAAGACCCTATGCGCCCCGCATAATAGCGGATGACCCTATGTACCGCGATATTCCATCTCGAAGTGGGATTGGTATTTTTATATTGTTCTAACATCTGTGGATGCAGGGAAACAGGTTGGAGGGATCCAACTGGATTCCTCAAAAATGTTGAATTTATTTTCATATTCAGTTATATGAAATGTTGGATAATCTGTGATACATTATGTTCGAAAATTAATTTATTTGATGTTGATATTTTGCTGGATATATTGTGACATTTTAAAAATATGAATATTGAATCTTTAAAAGGGAAATGAAAAGGGAAATTTAAAGCAAGAATTTATAGTAAAGATGGATAAGTTGAAAAGGGTGAATTTGGGAAAAAGTAAATAGTTTGTTTTAAAAATCCTATTTAATGAATTCCAGAACATAGGAAAAGAATAGAGTCTTGAATAAATGTGAATTAAAGGATTTTAAAAGTGAGGACTTAAGCACTACTGATTTCAACTATAAAGGAATTGTTTTAAAATTTAAGTTTTAAATGAGTTGGGAAAATTAAAAGGAGAATTTTGAAATAGAGTATGAAATTGATATTTCAGATTTAATAAGGTTTTAAATCATAATAAAGGAGTAAAAATGGTGGATTCTGGAATAAATTTGGGTATCAAGAAATGAATTTTTAATGGAATTAATTCATAAAAGCGGTTTAAAATCGATTTAAGTGTTTTGAAGTAGTGACAAAAGGAATGAGACTATGGGATTTATAAACTGGGTTTATAAATAAAGGGAGGTAAATATCATTGGATATTTAAGATTCTAAATTCACGGTGGAAATTTATAAAGGGATGAGTAAATCATTTTAAAAATAAAGGAGAGACTTATTTTTAAACAAAAGTATGGAAAAGAAATTTACGGGATTGGGACGTAAATTAAAGTGGAAATAAATCGAGAAGGATTTATAAATGATTAGATGGGCTATATTGGAATGAAAAGTGTATTTTCCTGAAAAGCCAAGTATAATTTCAAAAGGAGATTTTTAAGTATAAATTAGAAGTTTTAAAAGTGGTTTTGGAAGAATGTTTTAGAAAAATTATTATTTAGTTGTTTTAAAATTGTTAAAATAAATATTTATTTAAGTTAATTATAGTAGTAATTATTTTTAAAGGTTAAATTAGTATTTTGATGTAAAGGATAACTATTAAATATTTATACCTTGTATAATAGTTTTATTTTAAAAGTAGTCTTTGGCTAAAGTTTTGCTTAGGAAATTATTATAGAATTTCATAACTATTATTTTAATAAAGTGATTTAAGTAGTTTTATTTAAATGTTTTAAGTGTATATTTTTGAATAAAGTGATTTAATTTATTTAAAATTTAAATTTAACAAGACTTGATATTTTCACTGGAAATAAAAGATTTGGCTTGTGAATGTTATTTGATAGTTAAATAATCGAATATCAGTATTGGCCAATGCGCTGATCGTTTTGAAGAGACCGGGATCGGATTTAATTATCTGAAAACCACTTAGATCCGGTTTAAACATAGCGAATGAAGACAGTGATTCGGTTTGTCCATACCCAGGGCAACTTGTATGGATGAATGCTATCAGACCATCGTCATTGGAGGGCGATGAGCATTCTAAGTAAATGTGTTCTAAAAAAGGTAACGCATAGCCTCATGCCTCATCAACCGGGAATGGCTAAAACAGGGGAGGTGCAGCAAGGCTAAGTGAGTAGCACCCAATTAGGGTAATGTCATCTCTGTTTAGAGTCCTTTTTGATCTCGGCTTTGTGGGCGGTTGCTGATCCCAACCACGGGGTGATCTTATTCGGACTATCCAGTAAGGAGTAGCTCCGGTCTTGTGTTGCAGGGGATCAAGAGTGGTCCTCGATACGTTGATCTAGACCAGGTACTAAGACGGACGGTACCCAGTAGCCCTGCCAATGTATGGAATCCAATCTCGAATAAGCCCGTGTGGTTTTGATTATGCCCAACTATTGCTGGAACGTGAGATGCAAGCATTTCAGCTGATTCTATTTTACTTTCTATAAACACTATTATAATATCAGATGGATTTGATAAAAATGTTTGGTTATCTTAAGGTAAAAATCCGGCATGCTTATTTGTGGTGTGGTCTTACGAGATACCATTGATGTCAAAGGATTTTCAAAACTTTAATAACTCAATTGAGTGTGTTTTCTCCCGCTGGTTTTCCAGACTGACTCGGGTGTTATTTTATGATAATGCTCGGGTCAGACCGAGTATTACAGATACATGATAGGATGCTATGGAGCTCAGGAGACGAGTTGGATGATAGAGACGTATATCACGTATCTGACATATATTCCACTGTGTATGGTAAGCTGTATAGTCAGCTTTTGTGAGGACAAGTTATTATAACTGTCTAGTATTGTGTTATTGTTTGGTGTTATACTCTGATGATGTAATGTATAAAACAATAATTTTTTTTTATATAAAGATCAGTTGTTATCTTATATATATTGTTACATTGCGATTGTGAGATTCTGATGTTGTTTTCTATTTCTTCTTCTACCTCTTTCTTCTTTAACCCTAATGGTTCGTATTTCCGTCCAGTTTGAGTTAAACTGATGGAGAATATTGTCCACCCACATGGGTATGGATTTATGGGTCATTACACTTGGTATCAGAGCTGATGGTTAAGTGTGAACCTTAGCTCTGGTGGGGATTACTCATTAGAGATAGGGTCAGTAGCACTCTAGAATGAGTTGGAGCATTAATAGATATGAGCGTGTATTTGTTAGTGAATATAAAATTGTTTTATATTGTGTTGATTGGTTTGTTGACTGGTTTATGGATTCTGGTCAATACGAGTAATTAACGTTGTTGATAGGGATCTCTAAACACTTGTACAGAACATTTCGAACCAGTATTATTTTAAATAGGGTGAATGAAATAATTTTGTCCAAATTATTTTTATATATAGAAGGAATAATTTTCATACATTATTATGGTATATATGGTTGCTTGGCCGTTAGGAAGTGATAATATTAAATTATTATCATTCTGTTATGGAAATAGAATAAGGAATTAGAAATTAAAACAAAGTTAAGGAAAAGAATTCATATAACAGAATGGAATTTGTAAATGTGAATTATAAATGTGATTTATAATTTGAAATAAAATTTCAGAACAATATTTTAATATAGGTTGAAAGGATTTGAAAATCAAAAATTTAATTCCCTTTGAGTTTGAAAATGATTTTCCAAGGGCTTTGGAGGAATAATAGTGATATTATTCGGAAATATTTTTGAATTGGATATGAAATCTGGTGAGATTTTTAAAAATATTTGAAAGGTTTTTAAAAGAGTTAAAGCATTAAACTCACTTCGGTCGTTGGAAAATAATTTCAGTGGTGACTGCAATGCCATCGATGTTCATTTTCAAGTTTTCAAGGGAGGAATTGCTACCTAAATGTGGTGAATGTTGAAGTTTTGGTTTGGTAAAACTATTTTGATTTTGAAATACAAAGGAATAATTAGGTATACCAAAGGATTTTAGGATACAAATGATTTCAAAAATGATTTTTGAAATACTTAAGTGATTGTTTAAAGACTCTGGAGCTGGTTTAAAAAAATGTTTATGGAATAATAAATAGGTTTGAAAACTTATAAAAATTTGAAATTTGCTTAGAATAAAATTTAACTTAAGAAGAGTTAAATTAAAATAAGTGTGAAAACGAAATAAGTTAGAAAAGTAAGCCAATTAGATGAAGTAAATTGGAAGAGAGTAGTGAACGAAATTTAAATAAGTCGGAAAACATATGGAAGTTAAAATTTAAATGGAAATGGAATTTAACTGAATTAAGTTAAATAAAAGTGAATTTTGAGAAGAATAAATCTAAGTAAGCTAAATGGAATGGTCATTGGAATAAAATTTATTAGGCTGAAATGAATTTGTAAATGAACAAATGAAATTCAGATTGTGGGTAAATGGAATTTAAATTGAATATTGGAATGGAATATTTAACTTGAATTATGTTAAGTAAGGTGAAATCAGAAAATTAGTTCGAATGGGCTAAATAAATTGGAAGGTTTGGAAATAAAAATTGAGATATGAATAAACTAGTGAGTGGAACTAATTTAAAGGAATGGTTAATTAAGAATGGGACTGAGATAAGGTGAATAGAATTCAATATTAAATTTGATTTGGAAATAAATTAAGAATTGAAGGTAAATTGAATTGAAATGAAATTGGAAGTTTATGTTAGATAAAGATAGATACGAGCCTAAATAGTGAAGTGAAAATAAATATTAAAGTGTAGAATATTTGTAATAAACGTAAGAAAGTAAAGGGTGAAAATTCTTAAGTAAAATTTGGAATGGAGAAATACAAAGTTAATATTTAAATTAAGTTTAAGTGAAATTGTGAAATGGGATAAGTGTGAATAAGTGAATAGAAATCAAAATAAATGTGAACAAAAAGAAAATTGAAATAGCAAATGATCAATAGAGATAAATACGCAGGATGTACATATATTATTTTATTAGCAAAACGATTTGATCTTCGAGCACAGAATTTGGAGATAGTTATATCGATCCGAGTTGGGATTTTTCACTCGATTTTCGCGGCGAACCCTGGATATGGATTTTTGATTGATCTTGAAATTCTCTATCATAGTATATGGCTATGCAAGGAGAATGAAGTTTTCTGATCAAGGAAACAGATCTGAGTCTGCACTAGGGAGTCGGGTGGACGATACTAGTTCGGAAGTGAAATTGTGTGATCGAGTGAGCGATCGGATTGGACATTGCATACGGATGATATATGTGCATCGTACGAGCTTAAGTAAAGCAAATGTTGAAAATTTTATAAAGAAATGAATAAAATGATTTTGGACTCTGTGATTGGATATTATTGCTAAGTAAGATATAGGTATTTAAAAGCAAAGGAAAATTGGTTTTTTTATTTTTTATTTCAGACGATAAATTTGAATTGCCTGAAAAAAGGTATGTATTTGAAATTATCATATGAAATTTGATGATTTTTTGATCTAGCCACTTGGCTTTTGTTTTTATTTGAAAATTTGGGGCCCGTAGAGGCATTTTGCAGTTGTTCCGATCTAGCCGTGCGAATGAGACGTTGACGAAATTTTTTGAAAATTTAAGGAGTTAGAAAACTTTTGAAGAAATTTTGACAGTTTAAATTTTGTTTTAAATTAAAATTTGAAGGTTGAGTAGATAATATTGTGTGTGTGATCTATGGATGAGTCTGGGGAGTTAGTAAGAGGGATAATGTGACTTTAATAAAAAGATTGTTTTGGGAAGTTGTTTGAAACTATTGGGTTTTGGAAATAGTTAACGGGTTGTAGACCGTTCTTCTTAACTAGCAATTTCGAGGACGAAATTCTTTTAGGGGGGGAGGAAGGCTACAACCCGAAATTTTTGGATATTTGAAATTGAAATATTTAATTGATTTTTAAAAAATTAAAAATTTAACTTAAGTTTCAAATATAACCAATTTTTGGATAATTAAATTATTTAATTTAATAATTTTAAATTGGGTAAAATGTTGAATCTTGGTTTTTAATCTTGTTAAAAATAGTTTAAAGGCTTATAAAATTTATATTGATAATACCAAAGACAGTAAAAGTGTTAAAATTGAATTTAAAGGTGATTTGTTCGGTTCTAAAATATTTGTTTAAAATTGACATTTAAAAATAGCCTTCCGAGGCACAGTCTTGAAATTCGACGAAACCAGTTCCATTGAATCCATAATAATGTATAATTATTGGCTTTCAATTTTCGTAGAAATTGGAGTTATCGTGTAGTCATACAGCTTGTAAACGCGCTAAAATCTATATTGAAAATTCAATATAATAATTGGGGCCAAAAAGCTATATTCTCCATACATTCGAATTAGGACTCGAAATCTTTTTCATTGCGTTGGAATAGAGGTATAACATTATAAATGCCTAGTGGCATTCTCGATAGGGGTTCGAGATTTTAAGCTACGTAAATCGAGACAATTTGAATTAAGTATATATATTCATTTATACAAGCAACCTTCATCAGCTGCCATTCCTTCACATCAGATCTTTTTCCTCTCCCTTCACACCACTATTCACAAAAACCTTAGCCGACACACACAGGGATGCTTTTGCACGCTAGCATCCCATCTTGTCCCCTACTACCATCTTAAAATACGCAATCTGCCTCTGCATTCTTTTCAAACAATCGAGCATCTCAGTTCAAATAAAAAAAGGGTGGAACGAAGAGATTTAAAAATCGAAATCAAATCCAAAATCGAAACTCTTTTCCCTTCAAAACTTCGGTTTAAAATTGATACTCGAGAAGACTGGAAATAGGGGTAAACGCGACTCGTCATCAGAGAAGAGGAAGTTGCGTTCGGCTTCGTCGAGGCTAGGGATTTGGTTGAGAGGTCGGGTGGAAGGCGAGACGAGGTGGAGCTCGCCTACGTACACATGGATGTTAACTCAAGTGCGAGGGCGGTGGAATCTCAGCGATGTCAGATGACCGGGTCGACGATGATGGAGGGATAGGGTCAAGACCATAAGGCAGTTTGATTGTGTCGAGCAAGGGTTCCTGAGAATTCACGCTCGTTCAGCCTACCGTCATGCAGTGGAGTCGCGACGGTCACAGTGGTGAGGTGAAGGTGTCGTGACTTGGTTCGAAGGTGATGGCCGATGTCGATCCGTAGAGTTCGTCGCGAGCGAGTGTTGATCGAGGTAGCAAACGAGGGTAAGGCTTGGTTCAGGCAGTAAGGTATAGCTTCTTTTTTTATAAGATATGTATAGATTAGGAAATATATATAACACATCAACTTACTGTTAATATTTAAAATATATAAAGAGAGAAAAAATATATATGTTACAGTAAGATATATAAAAACCATTCTGTTTTTAATTATATATATATATATATATATATAGAAGATTTTGAAAAATATATATAGGAATTTTAAAATGTTGTAGAGTTTATATAAAGATTTGATTTTTAAATCTATATAGGTTATTTTTAGAACTTGTAGTTTCAAAGAAAATAAAAATAAAATAAACATACATATGCACATTTTAAATTTACTATTTACTTTAGAATAGTGTATTTAGGGTGACTAACTTATTAAATAAACTTATTTAATTATTTTAGTCACTAAAAATAATTTATATTAAACGGTAATTAATTGTCCGATTATTCAAAATGTTAATAAACCGTATAATGTTCATACAGGGTCTGAAACCATGAAGAAAAACAAGTTAGTTTGGGTCGGATTGCAAATTAAAGGTCAAAGGTGAGTTAATCTCACTCAAATTGGATTACCGGTTAATTTGAATGGTTAAAATATAAATTAGTGGTTGATTGATTGAATTGCTAATTTATTATCTGGATATGACATTACATACATACATACATACATACATACATACATACATACATACATACATACATACATACATACATACATATATATATATATATATATATATATATATATTAGCGTGATTGATATTCCCGCATTATATAGCGGATGAGACCCTATGCGCCCCGCATAATAGCGGATGACCCTATATACCGCGATATTCCACCTCGAAGTGGGATTGGTATTTCTATACTGTGCTAACACCTATGGATGCACGAAAACAGGCTGGAGGGATCTAACTGGATTCCTCGAAAATGTCGAATTTATTTTCATATTCAGTTATATAAAATGTTGGATAAGCCATGATATTTATGTTCGAAAAATTAATTTATTTGATGTTGATATTTTGTTGGATATATTGTGATATTTTAAAAGTATAAATATTGAATCTTTAAAAGGGAAATAAAAAGGGAAAATTTAAAGTAAGAAAATTTGTAGTAAAGATGGATAAGTTTAAAAGGATGAATTGGGAAAAAGTAAATAGTTGATTTTAAAAATCCTGTTTAATAAATTCTGGAACATAGGAAAAGAATAGAGTCTTGAATGTAACATCCCGGGATTTTACCTAAAAGTAATTTGATAATTAATCTAATTTTTGGGATTACATTTTGAAATAAATTGGAAATTGATATAGAATTTTGGATTCAATTGTGAATTAATTGAGAATTTATTTGGATTTGGAAATAATAAATTGAATTAAATTTTAAGCTGGAAGTTCTAAGAATGAAATATATTGTGAATAGAATTTTTGGGTATATTTAAATTTTCCAAAATGAATAAGGTGTATGTTTATTTATATAAATAGATTATCACTTGAAATTTGATTTTGAGATTGAAATTCAATAATTAATGTTTTTATAAAAATTTATTGGATTTAAAAGTTTTATTTTGGAAAACAATATATATATATATATATATATATATATATATATATATATATCTAATTAGAATTGTAGGTATATAATCTAATTTGATTTCAAAATCATTTTTTTATAAATTTATATAAGTACAAATTAAAATGTATGAATATAAAGTCTTAATATGTATTTATCTTTTTAAATTAATAAAGCCTAATACCATTTGAAAATAATATAACACATAGATTGTATGTAACATTAAAACACATGGTAATGTAAAAAGGAAAGTATTCATTTGCAGTTGAAATTATAAATAAAGTAAGGTTTAAAAACAAAGTTATAAATTTATTTATAAACAATGTCTAAAGCATATGTAAATATAAAGATTAAGTAATTTATAAAAGAAAGGGGTTTAAAATATAAATTAAAAATGAAGAAAGGTTTGAAACATAATTTTTAATAAAACTAAACATAGGGTTTAAAACGTAAATTGGTTGTATCTGTACACTTGTAAGCCATGCACGTAAGAAATTTACAAGTGTACAAACATGAAGTGTGAAATCAAACAAGTGGCACATTTTTTTCTTTAAGTTTAATATAAATATTAGCAAAGAAGAAAGCATGCTGTTCATTTTCCCTGTACAAAATTTCTTTCTCAAATCTGAAAATCAGTTCTTCCTCAAAAAACCAGAAAATTTATCAAACATCAAAACTTGAATATCATTCCTCATTCCGAAAACAAGATCAATTTAAAGCTGAATAAAAATGCTAGAAGCAACTCAATAAAACTCATCAACCTGGAAAAGCAAGATAAAAAACAAAATACAAACCTGAAACAACTACTCAGCTCAACACAATCAAGTTGAAATCAAAAGCATGCAACAAATCGGTTCAACATCAAGTCCAAGTTCTCTGTTTTTTGGAAATCAAAGTCTTCAGTCTGGAAACAAGGATTTCAATCAAAGCCGGAATCTAGCAATAAATTCGACACTAAAGTAAAACAAACTTCAGATCATCATCAACAAAACTTCTTCGTTCTTTGTCTCTGCCTCAAACCTCTCAGGTGAGCAAATCTACCTGTTAAAACTTGAATCTGTGCTACGCTTTGTTTTTGTGAAGTGAATTTATTTTGTATGAAAATAAATGGGATTGTATGCATGAGTATTCAATGATATGTGGGCATGCATGTATAAGTACAGGCATTTCACCCTATTAAGTAGATATACAGACTTAAGTTAGAAAAAAAATTAAATTCCTCTTATTCCGATATTGTTTTTAGGATTTGAGATTTAAACAAAAAGGTGATTAGATTAACCAGATCTTAGTTTTGAAAATACTGTTAATTATAATTAATAAGTAATATTTACCTGGAAGCATGAATTACAGTAACAACTCAAAACTATGACAAATTTGACTTTAATGATTTATTGTTTCACTTATATAATCTGTTTTGAAATTAAAAGTTATGATTTTTAAGATCAACTTCATGATTTTTAAATCATTAATCGCGGAGGAATCTTATGTTGACCGGAGATGGGAATATGGTCAAATTCTGGTAATCTACGGCGAACTGTAGGCCGTGATTCTGGATGAAGCTAGCTGGAGGCTTGGGGTTTCCAGGTAAAATAATGGAGGATTTTTCTAATGATGGTGGTGGCCAGAAATTGACGAGTTAGGGTTTTTGACCTAGTTTTGGTCGATCAGGTTTGGGTGGTTCTAGCGGCATCGTCGAGGCATCAGACTCGACTAAAGGAAGGGGAAATGAAGCGTTGGGTAGCGGCGAAGGCTTTTGTAGGACGGAAAGTTTTCAAGTGGCCCGAGGTCGTAGCACGAGGTGGATTTCCGATAAAGTTTGGCTATAGATTTTCGAACGAGAGGCTTGATTTTGATTCAACGTTGAAATCGTGGAACTGGGTTGTCAAGTTGAATGATGAGGTCATCGTCGACCTACGGGGACTATCGACGATGGCCAAAGCGGCGCCATGCGACTGTGTACGTGGACGTATATTGTTTCGTGTCAGTAGCTGGGTTTGGGAAGATGAAGTTTAGCTCGGGTAGAAGCACGTGTAGGTGATGAGTTAACTCGAGCCTTGAATCGGGTACACGTGTGAAGAATCTCAGTTTTAAAAGTTTAAACTAAAACAAAGTTTAAAGGAAAGAGAGAAGAAGTTTTGCCTCGGGGAAGACACAGGTTTAACTCAATGATAGCTCGGTTTTTTTCATTTTGGCTCGGGTAATAATTTTCCCAGTTTTAAACTTTAACAATCTAAACCATATTGATTTCTAAAATTGTTCTTTATAAAATGATAATTGTTTGTTAAGTGGAATGTGAAGTTAAAGGTTTTGAAATAAATTGTTTTTAAATAAATTAAGTTAAAGATGTTTTAAACTTTTATTTTGAATAGAGTTATTTTAAGTAAAACTTAACAAAATAAGTTAGAGGTTAACCAAATGTTTAAATGGTTAATTTAAAAGTAAATTGATTTATATTGTTAATGATGATTAAATAATCAATGATTTATAATTTCTTAATAATTAAAAAATAATTACTTTATGTAATTAATTGAATGATGATTTTTTTATGTAAGTAATTAAAAGAAATTAGTTACTTAAAAATAACTAATTAATTGAAAGTAGTTAAGGATGTATAATTAATGATTTAAACTTGATTAATCAAGTGTATGAAAAAGGTTAATTAATTTGAAAGGATAATTAATTAATGTGATTAATCAATAAAGGTAATTAATTTGAGAAAAATTAATTAATTAAAGAGAAATTAATTAATGAAGGTGATTAAGGAATGATTGTTAATTAAGGATTAATTAATTAATCATTGTAATTAATTAAAGATAATTAATTATTAATATAAGGTTAATTAAATTATAATTAAGGATTAATTAATTAATTTAAATAATTAATGAAAACTAATTAATGAAATTAATTAATTGCTTAAAGATAATTACTTAATTATAAGTAATTAATTAATAATTAAAGGTGGATTAATCAAGTGATTAACATTGATTTTAGATTAGGGACAATCACTTATCGTAATTAACTAAGGATAATTAATTTAATGGTAATTAATTAATTATGGGTTAATTAATTAATTAAAGATAATTAATGAAATGGTGAATTAAATAATTAAAGGTTAATTATTTAATAATTAAAGGTAGATGAATTATAATTAAAGGTTAATTAATTTATTACTAATGGTTAATTAATAAATGATTAAAGAATAATTAATTAAAATGATTTGAAATTTATTAATGTTAATTAACCAGGATTAGCAATTCATAAGTAATTAATCTGATTTAAATTAATCAGACAATTAACTGATCTTACTTATGAATGTTTGGATTGAATTGGATGCTTTGAATTGTGTGATATCCCTGATATATGATGTTCTGTGATATGATTAAGCTGTGAAATGTAACTTGTTATCTATGATGTATGTAATTTGTTTATCTACGATGTACCTATGTTATTTATCCGTGATCTATGAATAAAGATAAGCGTTATAGTTTATACTGCTTATCAAATATATTGTTGTATTTGAATATGTACTGATTGATGATGTTGCACTTCTATCGTGTAAAACCCCTGGACCACACTTATACACACACAAATATGGATTACACGTGGAAATTGGTTAAGTCACAATTCTTGAAATAGTTTTAAAATTGAATTTTTGAATCCAAATGGTTTTGGAAATGGATTGGGTTGAATATTAAAAAGCTTTTGAAAAGGAATTTCAAAGATAAAAGTTATTTTTGAATAACTTGATTTAGTTTGAAATTTGAATTCAAAATTTGAAATTGAATTCTATGTTGGGAATTTATGATTTAAAAAGGTTATACAAGTTTATATGGGTTTTAAACCATTTTTAAGTGTTGTTTTGGGAATTTGAATTAAAACTAAGTTTGAAAAACTTTAACTTGTATAAATGAAATCGGATTTTCCGAAATGAAAACTATTTGTTTTTAAATAATAAAAGCTTTCATATAAGAAATGAATTTCCAATTTGTGTTAAAGGGATTTCAAGTTGAAATAAAAAAGGTTTTCCAAGTTATGAAAAAATCTTTGGAAACGGGTTTGAAAGCTATAATCTAAATCCTTGTTTTAAAGATTGGATGAGTTAATCCTAATTAAAATATAAATTTTTTGAAAATCTGTGAATGGATCTTTGTGAAACTGGGTGAACTTTGTGAAACAATTTTTTTTTTAAAGATTTGAAATAGTAATTTGTTTAAACCATTTGAAGAAAGATTTTGGGTTGTGGATTAACTGAAATCCCATATCCATATGTTTTTAAATATTGCGTTCGCTATTCGGTTTAGCCGGGAGAGGACCTTGTTTCATATAACCCATTCCGAACAGTGATACGACGATAGCATTTGAAGACCAGTGGTGATGACCGGGTGTCTTCGAGAACGATAGGATAACCTGTCGATTGACTCTACACTGAGTTGCTTCGGTATAGAGTACTCCATATGTGATGGGGAGTCCGATCGGAATTGTGGATGCCCGGATTGCAAGGGCTTCTTCGGAAGTGCCTTCGGTTCTGTTCGAATCCGTAACAGACTTGTATGGTTGTATGTCTAACACTACACTTTGAGATATAAAACTGATCTCTATCAAATACATTTCTGTTTGGTGGCGGAGAATTTATTCTCTTAGCTTAACACCCTTCTCTGAGACGTACGAGCTCAGAGGTTATGTAGTTGATAGTTATCAGTGATATACTCCTAATTTGGTAGTGCGGCATGCTGAATGCTGGTGTGTATCATTTGTTGATCAAAGCATTGCTTTTGTATAAAGCGTAGCTTTGTGGACGAGGCTGCATCAGGAACTCACACCCCGGAACTGGTCGAAACAGGAAAGATGCGGCAAGGTTATAAGGGTCGCTCCCTTTGGGTTGTGTCATTCCCTTCTGGAAAAGGGTGGTATCATGGTATGGAGTCTAGATACTTAACTCATGTGGTCACTTCAAATCTATTACTTTATGATTGCTTTGTGGTTGAGAGGCACCTCGGATAAAGGTCGCAAACGACCGGGGGATGGCATGCTCGAGTAGTAGTTACCTAGTTACAGAGGTAACCCGGCCTTGTGTTAGCAGAGAGCCGGGTAGGTTCTCAAGACGTCCCTCCAGAGGCGTACCCATATGGCAGTAGGAAGTTCCTTAGCCTGACCATTTGTTGGAAATCCAATCTTCAATACGCGCTTTGTACGGTTTTAGTTGTAGAACCTGCCATTTAATTATGGTGGTCACCACTGTTTATATGGTAGCTATAGTAGGCATAGTGCGAAATATCTATGCTGGCTAAGATTAATATTATACTTTCGAAAGGTGTTCTGCACTATGAACTAATAATAATATCGAAAGATTTTTGCGTAGTAAGCATATTTGGCTATCATAAGGAGAAATCTCCTTCAATTCTACGTTTGCATTGTGTGTGTTTCGGAAGGCCTTATGGTAGTTTCATTTTCTAAAAAGTATTGCGGATTTATTTTAAATTCTTTTGTTGTTTTGTTTTAAAAGATAAATTGTTTTGTTTGCTCATACCAGTCCCACGACTGACCTGGAGTTTATTGTTCCCTTCCTAAACTCTGGGTTCCCACAATTTTCCACACGGGCAGTCTAGAGTTGGGTTTTTCAGATAATCAAGTAGCAGGTGTAGATTCGATAGCCTTCGAAGTCTTTGGTTTGGTAGCTTTCAGTCTTTGGAATCTCCTTCAGTCTTTGGACGACTAACGTGCTTAGCTTAGCGCAACCTGATGTGGGTTCGAGCTACTTCTGGATTGGTGCTTTGGAGATGGAGTTACAGTTCTGGATTCTATTTCTCTTTCTCTCTTGAAGACCATATTAGAGATATTGTTCCGCTGCTGGTGTTATATTTTCTTTCCGCTGCTATTGTCTTGTATCATATCTCTGATATATATTGATATTCATTGTATCATTCAGTTGTATCAGATATTGTATCAATGTTGTATATCGATATATTATTTTTCTTCCGCTGTGTTGTTATACTTATGTGTTATAAGCTCCAGCGAACCGGATTCGACGTTTGGATCTGCGGCATTTGAATACGAGTGTCGTATTCGGTGCCAATTTTCGAAGGTCGAGTCAGGGTCATTACATTGAATAAATGTGAATTAAAGGATTTTAAAAGTAAGGACTTAAGAAATATTGATTTTAACTACAAAGGATTTATTTTAAAATTTAAGTTTTAAATTAGTTGGGAAAATTAAAAGGAGAATTTTGAAAAAAAGCATGAAATTGATATTTCAGATTTAATAAGGTATTAAATCATAATAAAGGAGTAAAACTGAAATAAATGGATTTTGGAATAAATTTGGTAAATCAAGAAATGAATTTTTAAATGGAGTTAATTTAGAAAATCGATTTATGTGTTTTGAAGCAGTGATAAAAGGAATGAGATTATGGGATTTATAAACTGGGTTTATAAATAAAGGGAAGTAAATATCGGTGGATATTTTAGATTTTAAATTCCCGGTGGAAATTTATAAAGGGACGAGTAAATCATTTTAAAAATAAAAGAGAGTTCTATTTTTTTTAAAGTATGGAAAAGAAATTTATGGGATTGGAACATAAATTAAAGTGGAAATAAATCAAGAAGGATTTATAAATGATTAGATGGGCTATATTGGAATGAAATGTGTATTTTCCTAAAAACCAAGTATAATTTCAAAAGGAGATTTTTTTAGTATAAATTAGAAGTTTTAAAAGTGGTTTTGGAAGAATGTTTTAGAAAAATTATTATTTAGTTGTTTTAAAATTGTTAAAGTAAATATTTATTTAAGTTATTATAGTAGTAATTATTTTTAAAGGTTAAATTAGTATTTTGATGTAAAGGATAACTATTAAATATTTATGCCTTGTATAATAGTTCTAGTTTAAAAGTAGTCACTGGCTAAAGTTTTACTTGGGAAATTATTATAGAATTTCATAACTATTGTTTGAATAAAGTGAGTTAAGTAGTTTTATTTTAAATGTTTTAAGTATACATTTTGGATAAAGTGATTTAATTTATTTAAAGTCTAAATTTAATAAGACTTGGTGTTTTGACTGGAAATAAAATATTTGGCTTGTGAACGTTATTTGATAGTTAATTAACCGACTACCAATATTGGCCAATGCGCTGATCGTTCCAAAGAGACCGGGATCAGATTTAATTATCCGAAAACCACTTCGATCCGGTTTGAACGTAGGAACGAAGACGGTGATTCAGTTTGTCCAGACCCATGGCAACTTGTATGGATCAATGCTATCAGACCATCGTCATTGGAGGACGATGAGCATTCTAAGTAAATGTGTGCTAAAAAAGGTAACGCACATCCTCAAGCCTCACCAACCGGGAATGGCTAAAACAGGGGAGGTGCAGCAAGGCTAAGTGGGTAGCACCCAATTAGGGTTAGGTCATCTCTGTCTAGAGCCCATTTTGATCTCGGCTTTGTGGGCAGTTGCTGATCCCAACCACGGGGTGATCTTATTCGAACTATCTAGTAAGGGGTAGCTCCGGTCTTGTGTTGCAAGGGATTGGGAATGGTCCTCGGTACGCTGATCTAGGCCAGGTGCTATGACGGGCGGTACCCTAGTAGCCCTGCCATTGCATGGAATCCAATCTCCAATATGCGTCCGTACGGTTTTGATTGTGTCCAACTATTGCTGGATCGTCATATGCAAGAATTTCAGCTAGATTCTATTTTACTTTCTATAGACACTATTTTAATATATGACAGATTTGATATAAATATTTTGGTTATCGCTAAGGTAAAAACTCAGCATGTTTATTTGTGGCGTGGTCTTACGAGATACCTTTGGTGTCAAAGGATTTTGAAAACTTTAATAATTCAATTGAGTGTGTTTTCTCATGCTGATTTTCCAGACTGACTCGGATGTTATTTTATTATAATGCTCGGGTCAGACTGAGTATTACAGATACATGATAGGATGCTATGGAGCTCAGGAGACAAGCTGGATGACGAAGACGTATATCACGTATCTGACTTATATTCCGTTGTGTATGGTAAGTTGTATAGTCAGCTTTTGTGAGGACACGTTATTATAACTGTCTAGTATTGTGTTATTGTTTGGTGTTATACTCTGATGATGTAATGTATAAAACAATAATAGTTCTTTTTTTATAAAGATCAGTTGTTATCTTATATATATTATTCCATTGCAATTGTGAGATTATGATGTTGTTTTCTATTTCTTCTTCTACCTCTTTCTTCTTTAACCCCAATGGTTCGTATTTCCGTCCAATTTGAGTTAAACTGATGGAGAATATTGTCGACTCAAAGGGGTATGGATTTGCAGGTCATTACACAATCATCTTCATAAAATATTTAATATGAATTCATCTAATTTCATATTGGATGATGACAAACAACCTTCACGAAAACACTAATCAACAATCCAAATTTATGCTTAAGAAAGCATGGTATCACCAATAGTAAATCCTGTAACTCATTGAAAACCATGGTCAAGTGAGAGGACATCAAACATGTGAGATGATATTAATTGCTAAAGAAAGCCAAATTGCAAGCTGTGATCGAATAAGTAGCATAAAAGTATAAAAGCTCATAATTAGTAGTATAACCCAATAACAACATCAATAAGTTAAGTTTAACTACTTATGAGGATCTTTAAGTTACATTGTTTAACTTATATTATTTCTCTGATGATCTACTTATGTACATTAAGCCCATTAATATGTTCTTGTATAAGACCTTAAGGATCTGCCAATAATATCCAAATGCTACAATTTTTGGATAGTATATGAAAATATGTTGTGTACCTTCTCGTGCCAGCACACTTAATCTGCACAGACAATTCATTCTAAACCCATTGTTCAATACTATACCCAAAAAGATTGATGAACCTGAAAATACTACACATTTCTAAATCGTTTATTATCTCTATTATGCATTAATTTTGTTTGTTAAAGTTTTTTAAATCCAAATTGCTACATAACTCTACTGAACTATCAAAACTCTGATCATTGCTTGACAGAAAGGAAGCACGCTCCTTTATATGACAAAATAAAAACCATAGAAGATTAGATATGCATGTCATTATTAACTTAAGATGACCATAATATGTGTAGAATTTAGTGTCATTATTTTTTAGTATTATTGTATATACACATATGCATGCATTGACATATGATATGTGTTGCCTATCTGTGTACATATATGGTCTCCCACCACTGATTTCATTAAAATAAAAATAAAATAGTTAATTAATATGCTTTGAGATTGCAAACTATTACAAAAATGATATACTATCATGGGGTCATCCTAATTAGCATTAAAGTATATAGAAACTAAAATTATTGAAGTACATAGTTCAAGGTTAAACCTGTATAGTTAATGCACCAAAACTATTCAACTTAACAAAATAGTTCATATGATTTTATTTAATAAGTATTTCATATTTGTTGATGCCAAAAAATGTTCACAAAAATACTACTCACCAATCCAATTTTGTGCTTGCGAAGGCACATTATCACTGATAGTAAAGCTGGAAACTCACATTGAATAGGAGCCATGGTCAGGTGAGAGGAAAAAATACATGTGAGATTATATTGATTATTAATGAAAGCCAAATTGCAAGATGTGATCGAATAAGTAGCATAAACGTATAAAAGTGTGTAGCTTAACCCAATAACGACATTAATAAGTTGTGTTTAATCATTGATAAGGATCTTCAAGTTACACTGTTTAACATATATTGTTCCTATGTTGACCTACTTATGTACACCACTCCGTTAATATATTTTGTTATAATACCCTAAGACCCACTCACAGTATCTAAATGCTACAATTTTTGGATAACATGCGAAAAATATGCTATGTAACTTCTTGTGCCAGTACAGTTAATCTGCATTGACAATGCATTTTGAATCCATTGTTCCATACTGTCCCTAAAATGGAGCCTGAAAATATTAACAAATATTAAATTGTTTATTATCTTTACTATGCACAGATCTTAACTTTCAAATTCGCTTAGAACCAAATTGCTACAAAACTCCAGTAAATCATCAGAACTCTGGTTATTGCTTGAAAAGAAAGGAAGCATATTCTGTTATATGACAAAAGAAAAACTATAGGAAAATGGACAGGCGTGTTAGTATTATCTTAAGATGACCATAATATGTGCATAATTTTAGGTCAACATGGTTAAATATTATTGTACATACATATGTCATAGATTAGCATAGGATACGCCTTACCTATCTATATATAATAATGGTCTCCCATCACCATTTTCATTAAAATTGAATTAAAATAGTTAGTGAATATGCTCCAAGATTGCCGGCTATTATGAAAATAATATATATAATAGGAAGGATTTATGCCCATTAGCATTAAATTATATAGTAACTAAAATTGTTGAAGTACATAATTCAAGGTTGAACTTGTATAGTTAATGCATATCAAACCAATTCACTTAGGAAAATAGATAATATGATTTTATCTAATTAGCGTTTCATATTTGCTGCTACTTAACAACCTTCACAAAAATATTAATCCAAATTTATGCTTGAGAAAGTAACATGTGAGATGATTTAATTGCACATCATGCAGATAAAAGTTGAATTAATTTACAATTTACATGTTTCCGTTCGAAAATACTGTTGGGAAATGCAGGATCAGGAAACATACACATTTTTAGGAAATGAAAATTCAGTTGAATCCATAAAGATATTCTCAAACTTAAATACCAAAGTCATATGAAATACCAACAATCAAAACTTAGGTCATATCAAACAAAAAAACTACAGTTGTAAACAAAATTTTGGTGAATCAATAAAGTGGGAGGTTGGGTAGAATATTTTGTGTTATTGCGTTTTGATTTCAATTCCATCTTGTTTTCAATCCAAGTTATCTCTTTGTGATTTGGGTGATAAAGATCCATTGATAAAAGCTTCCGCAAAGCGCTACTATTTTCATAACAGAAAAGTATGGCTATCATTTGATCTATTGAAGTTTTAGCTTTGAATCTACCAACCATTCATGAAATATAAATAGTTGATATGGGAATCATCAGTCAAAAGGAATTTAAACATTTGACTAATCACATAAGCTCAAAAGTTGACTGAAATCCAACGATAGTGGTGTTGATATTACTTTAGTAGTCAATGTAGATGCAAAATGTGTTGGTTGAGCAGACTATAGCAAATTATATTCTAGTTTTCTATGTTGATATTCATAAAGTTATTTTTCTTAAAGATGATTAGTGCCCATCTCTTTGATTAAATTAGCAAACTAACATGCTTCAACCTCCAACTACAATTTATTTATCATGATTTAAACCTTTTGAACCCTCTCGGTACAACTTCATCCTAAAGCTAAGTTTTATTTGATCCAAAAATAAGAATTAATTACAAAACTAAGAAGACAAAATTATTATTAACAAAAGTTGATAAAAATCTTACCTGGTCTATGATATAACAATGATTGGTGAAGTAAAGAAAACTAAGAACAATTGTTCATATGGTCAGATAAACAATCTTCATAAAGGAGGCAAAAACTACAACTTACAGGTTTAGCAAAAAGAAAATATTAAAACAGTCTTAATCTAGGTAAGTAGTGTTATTCATTAAAAATAGATTTAACATATAGTCGCTTATGTAATTGATAGTGCATAGTCTGAAAGCTACACTTTTGTTTTATGCTTTTTCCCTGCTAAAATCTCACTATCAGGTGTAAAATCTTGACTAAATCCTGAACCTACCGAGTGTTCCTAGCATTGGTTTGATGTCTGTTAGCATTATCGGTTGGAATTTGAAAATTTTGTCTATTCCTTAAATGGAGCAACAGAATAGCATTTAGCATTATTGTACAATTGGTAGAACTAATGAAAGCAAAATTGAATTGTGATAAATCAAATCTTTGGATAGCTAATAATTAGATAATTAACTGGATTCAAAATACTGATGTATGAGTTGAACAATTAAATTCTAAAATTATATATATATATATATATATATATATATCTGGATATAAATATTTAATGATAGCCTTCTAATATAATTATTTAAATTTTCAAAACTTCTCATTTTCAAAACAAATAAATTATGCTAGCTATTTTACTATTATATATCTATGGTTTGTGAATAAACTATGGTTTGAAATTATAAATAAATATCTTGAAAATTAATTAAATTCAAACTCTACATATTTTTTACACTAGCATATATAATTATAGTACAAACAGCTTATGCTAAAATAAGAATAAATAAATAGGTTTGTAATTATTTCTTTTTAAATTATATCAAATAAGTAAAAAGAAAATGTATAAATTAAAATATAAACATAATATTGAAACATAAATAAATAGGAATGCATGCATTAAGACAATTGTAAGCTAAGTAGGACATGTAAATAACAAGTGTCATAATTTAATTATTTTTTTCTTTTTTTAAATAATAAAAGCGCTATACATTCTTATAAATACATCTCTACTTCTCCTACCTTTATTTCTTTCTTCATTTTCTTTTTCAAAGGACTGTAAATCAGAAGAAAAACAGAAAAAGAATCAACATCAAAATTAATACCTGGAAGTTTGAAACCAGAGAAACCAAAACTGGAAATAAACAAAAGGGTAAAGATAAACTCAATCAAAACAAACTTTTCAAAATCTCAAACATGGAAGCGAAGGCAAACATTAGGACTCAAATTCAAACTGAAGCAATCAAAGCATGCAAGTTCAATTCAATTTTATCAAGCGAGCTAACAATTCAAAGATTTCAGACCATCCCATATAAATTCAGATAAAAGTTTAAGTTCAAAACAAAATTTCCAGTTTTCAAAATTTATTTCCAGTCTCTGTTTCTTCAACCAGGTGAGTAAACCTCTATTTTAATCTGTATATTTACTGATGCATGTGAAGATTCTTGAGGAAATTTTGTAAATAATGTTGCATGGATGTAATTCATTGAAGTATAGCTTATCACCGTGTATATGTTTATATGTGCATGTCTGTGCATAAATGAATTGGCCTCTGTTCGATTTTAATAAACTATAAACAATTTTAGGTTGAGATTTTTAAAGGGAATTTGTTTGTTATAACTAACCTTGATTTCTAAAAATATTTTTAAGTTAAATTAACAAAAAGGATTACTGGATGGAAGAAGAACAATGTAAAAATCAAATTGTGTTAGAAATTAGTTGTCTAAATCCTGGTTCATGTTTACATCTTCTGATTTATAGTATAAAAATAGGATTTTTAAAGATAAGATCAATATTTTTAAGTTTATAAATCAAGAGAATTTTTGAGTTGACCAAAATCGAGTGTTTGCTCAATTTCTGGCGATCGGCGATGGAAGGAGGGTTGATTTTTGACTAAAGGATAGCTGAAGTGGTGGCGAGCTTTGGAAAAATGGGTTTGTATTTTTTTAATGACGGGGTTGACCGGTCAAGGTTGATCTAGGTTTGGATGTCCAGTTTAGGGTGGTTTCTGTATTGCGGTGATGGCGACGACTAGGTGGCGGTGGGGCCATATGGTATAGGGGGAATAGGAAGCTGGATGTCTGACGATGCTGGTGGTGATAAGGCTGGGGTTTCGACGGCCTGCATCGGTTGTATGAGGAGGATGTTGGAGGGGAGTTCCATTTCGAGTTGTGGTGAAATGTTCGAAAAGGAATTCGAGCATCTTCGAGTGGAACTGGGCAGCCAGGGTTGTAACGACCCGTTAAATTAATAATATTAAATGAATTGAATTAATATAATTTCTAATCTAATTTAGAATAAATGTAGAAATTTGGTATAGTAGTTGTAATTTAGTGTAACAATAAAATTTTATGACAATAGATTTGGATAATGTAGATTGTCACAATTTGATTTAAAGTTAAATATAAGAAACTGATATAAGGGTTGAATTAGTGAATATCAATAAAAAGATTAAGTAGAATGGAATTCATTTAATATAAAATAAATAGTGGAAGACTTACATTGGATTGTAAAATGGATAGTAACTAAATAAAAGGAGACCGCTGAATAAATCAATGCAATAAGTGTTGATAAGGAAATTTAATGAATGTTGTCAATAATAAATGGACTTAAGATAGTAATAAAATTTGTTTTGCCTATGTAAATTTTATATATTGATAAACTATAACCAAGTGAGAAATTTGGTAGTAAATAGGGAATAAGTTGACTAAGGCAATTAGTAATTTAATAAATGAATGCATAGTAAGTAAGTGGAAATGTATGCGTAAAAATATTTTCATATATGGGATAGTTACAAAAGTTTACCCATTTATCTAATGTATATAATTGAATCTAAATTTAGGGCAATATTTTGTTATTGATGGTATAAGTGAATTTGAATAAAAGGGTAAAAATTATGTAGATTTAACATGTATTGAGTATATAGCTAAGAAGGGCATTCGATGTAAATGAATCTAAATTAATGTGTCTAGTCAATAAAGGAGAACTTTAAGGGAATAAATATAAATGAATGTATTTGGGGAATGGAGTCCTTTTATATGTTGAATAGTATAACGTTGTTATTAAGAATGAACGTTACTTTAGTAATTATTAATATGGTAACGGAAGAGTGTATAAATTTTATAGTAACGTAAAAACGTATTGTAAGATAATAATTAAGTGTAGACTTATAAAATATATTTATGACAACAAATTTTGTAAGTTATTTATTCTATTAGTTGTTAAGTTTTATTTATGTGTAAGTTAACAATATTACAATTCAATTGAATACAGTAATTTATGCAAACAAAAGATGAACATTTGGAAGTATTACTGTAGTGATATATATATAAGAAACGGTAACTTTGTAGTTGGGGAATAATTGATTTATTTGTGAGTTGTAATCAAATAGAGTCAAATTTATTAGAATTTATTGCAATTTAGGGGATTAATTGCAGTAACCTTTGAAGATTTATTCACTAAAATAATTGACGATGGAAATTATATGTAAATTTGCTTTTAGTTAATATAAAATATCCAGAGGGCTAGAAATGACACAAATCTACTAGTTTAGAAATTTACAATAAAAAGTGGTAAGTAATTTTTCTAAATATTTAGATAGTAGGAAGATGTAGATTTAGATGGAATTTATTATTTAACTATTTCATAAGTTGAGATCTAAGTTTAGAATTGAGATTTTTAATGTATAGATATTGAGCCAATGTTAGTTTCATTAAATTGACATCAATAACCTTGAATAATAGAAAGAAAGTGAATTTAATAAATTTAATCAAACTTATAATGTTGAATTTATTAAAATTGGAATTAATATTGAAGTTAAGAATTTACATTTGAATTGATGAATAGAACAACTATTGACACTTAAATTGTTTAGAATTGGAGTAAATAGTTAAGAAAATTTAAAGGGAGGAAATTTGGTCAATTTTTGAATTTAGATGTAAAAATTGGATTTTTATAATTTATTTAGTTTATTTAATGAATATTAAAAATAGCCATTTTGGCCACGGACTCGGATTTCGACGGAACCAGTTTCATCGGATCCGTATCGGTGAATTATTATAGGGTTTCAAGTTTCGTATCGATCGGACTTGTCGTTTGATCGTACGGACGTGAAACGCCTTGAAATCAATTTTAATAAAATCAATTTGAAATCAATTTGGAAATTTTGTTTTCAGCATAACTTCTTCATACGATCAAATTTGGACGTGAAACTTTTTCCATCACGTTCAGAATATCTTAAAATACCTATTTGGATATATAGATTTAATAAATTCGGTTCCGGAGGCATAGCGGGCTTTTTGGGCCATAGTTTGTTTCGTACGTTCACTTATCCGGTCCATCTACTCTATCTCTAGTCTACCTATATAAGCACGGTTATAAAACCTAGCCCCATTTATTTTCTCTTTTGCTGTACGTTCATTTCTTCATCTCCTTCTCCTCCTCAAATGAATGCAACCTAGATCTACCCCAATCCAAATTTCAGTGAAAATGCAAACACTTCAGAAAAATTCCACAAAAATATATGTTAATGTTCTCGAGGCACGTAATCTACTGGTGCAATTCGTTTTCTGTTTTGAACATTCGTTTGACCAGAATTAATTCAAACAGTCCGTGACCATTCATCATCGTCGTCGCAAACTTCGTCGGATCGTCAAACTTTTTCTGGGTATTGGAGAGGGGACTGAGGGGAGTGCATCTATATAATTTTTGAGGCAGTTTGATGGTTAGATCGTCGCGTAATTTTGGTTTTAGGATTCGAAACCCTAGGTTTCTCGTGGCGACTGGTAGGAGTCTGGGCAACCGAAGGCTATGTCGTGGCCATGGAGAGGTGGGGCTCGTCTTGGGCTCGAAGATGGCAGTGGTTGGAGGTGGCCTGGTGGACGGAGTCGATCGAATTTGCTGGTCAAAGTTTGGATGAGGATGGGTTTCATTCGGTCAAGCACGTACTGGTTGCGTAGGGGAAGAGAGAGCAACGCGTTTGTCTCTGGAAACAAGTTAGTGCTGACGTGGCTTAGAATGTAAATGTGTTCTCCCTTTTCATTTTATTTTTATTTGAATTTCAATCACAAATATTGCTATAACTTTCGCATACGAACTCCGTTTCACGCGCGATTTTTTTTGTTAGGTTCGTATTTAAATTCCGGATCTGTTGACGCTGGTTTGAACAAATTCTGAGACCGTCAAAATTTTGGGTTTAAATTGGATTTGAATTCAATTTAAATTCAAAAGGTGAGTGTTTAAACCCACTCACAACTACTAGAAGCTTTTATGTTTGTTAAATTAATTTTAGAAATGAATAGAAATTTATTTATGAGTATTTGGCATGTTTATTTTATTCATATCTGTTGAATTGCATTTATTAAATGTAACTGTTAATTTAATTAATTTATTGCGTATAAATTTACAGTTAAAATTTATTTGTTTGTGTATGAACTGCTAGTTAACAGTTATATAATTTATTACTGAATATAGACTGTAAATTAATAGCTGTTAAATTTAATTTGAATAAAATTGCCAGTATTACCTGTTATGTAGTACCAAAAATAATATCGTTATTGATTGATACTGATTTATGATTGCGATTTGGATGATGGATGATGTTGATGAATGGATGTTTATTGTATATCATTAAATTGCAAATTATCATGCATATTTCCTTTCATTCGGGATTGTGGTTTGAAATGATATACAACCGCAAAATTTTATATCTTTTAAATTGCGGATTGAAATGATAAATATCCGTATCACTTGACCATAGGATAGATAATTATATACAGGCACCGCGGTCTATATATAACTATTTTAATGTGATTTCTATGGTTTGGATGGAATACGGTTTATAATAATCTTAAATTTTATATTGTATAAATATTATTCTTCCATGTTTATATATACATATGAAGTTAAATTTGGAATTTAAGCTGTGTAGAAATCCGTAAATAAAAATGGAATAAAAATTTAGAAATGAGATTGATAAATTATAATATATGTTAAGTTTAGAAATTTTAAAGATATGGTATTTATAACTGAAATTTCCTAAGTAACTTAAAAATGGATATTCTAGTATAAAGAAAAATTGAGAAATTATTTAATTACTAGAAATGGCGAGTTTTATTTATGAAGTTTATATGAATTTTTCAAAACTAAATATTAGGACATTAAATTTGTTGAAAGAATAAATTCCCACTCTAGTTTTGAAAATATTAGTACTCAAAATGGATATATATATATATATATATATATATGTATATAAATTGAAATGGTTTTGAGTGATGATTATGGTTTAGACTTTAAATAAAGAACTATATTTGTAATGTCGTAGAAATTATTTTTCCTTACGAGGTAACTTTAAAGTTAAACCATTTATTCTATATACCGTTGAATATCCAAACCATTAGAGTTTTAAAAGTTATGGTTTTAAATTATGAATTTCAAAATATTATGCTTTGAAAAATATTTGATTTTCAGACGTTATGAAGTTTAAAGCATTATGATTTTGGAAAAGAATTATATTTGGGATAAATGATATAATATGGTTTTGGGTTTTAAAATGATATCGTATTCATAATTTTAAAATGGAAATGTTTATTCTGGTTTTAAAGTATAAACTATTTTTAAATGACCGCGGTGTTATAATAACGATGGGTTCGTAAAGAGACCGGGATCGGATATGGACATACTCTCTGTCGATACCGAAAACCACTTTGACTAACCGTGTACGCGGTGGAGATTCCAGAATGAAGTAGGTGGTGGTGACGTTTCCTGTAAGGTAAATACGTGGACCCGACTCCCGTGAGTTGGCATAAGGTGGCTAAAACAGGAGCGATTCTCAGGCCAATGAGGTCATTCCTCTGATCGGACCCTCCTCTTCGATATTATACTTTGACTTGGATTGATTCAGTGGCCACTTCTATATTTTTATTTTGGGGAGTTAGTCCGAGGTGGGCGGTAACTGCGGCTACGCGTTTCCACCAGCCTGGATAGCAATTGGTATATCTACCCTGGCATTGCCTAGTTGTGCCGTATCACCTACCATACCGAGCCTTTACTACGAGTTTCTATTTGTGTCGTACCTATGGAGTATCCTCTGGTAGCTTCCCGATCAGGAGGTATTACGGTACTGTATAGACTATTGGCATTTTACGTGTTAAGGTGGAAAATGTAAAGCCTTAACGCTATTTAAAAGTAAGTTTATTTTACAATTAGACACTATTATAATAGAGCAATATACTACATAGTAAATAGTTTAACGGATCCTTAGGAGATGTAAATCCCGAGCATCTCTTGAGTTACTGTACTCATATTTATTTCTGTTAATTTAACTCACATAAGATCTTTTAGTCTGACTCGAGTGTTTTTGTCTTTTCAAATTCGCTCGGGTCAGTCCGAGCGTTTCAGGATCGAATATTTTAGCTTTGAAGGACGAAGACGAAGGAGTCATATTATTATTATCTATAGTATTGCACCACACTCATACTGTTCCGCTGCATTGATTGTATTGGTATGTGTAACTCTGATATTTATTGTATAAAGCAAATCAAGTGTTTGTAAACTGTTTTGAACTGTATATTTATTATTATATTTTATCCTTCCGCTGTGAGATTCTGTTTTGTTTTTATTTCTTCTCTGTTTTTCTTATTTACCCCATAACAATCCGCCCTTCCGTATGGTTTGAACTGGCACGTGTGTCTGCCATTGCACTTGGAGTGTTGGTTTAAAGTGTGCGAAAAGGCGGGATGTTACAAGGGTAGTCGAGGAGGGTGTCAGAGACTTGCGGGTGATCTGGGCGAAGGTCGGAGATGAAAGGAACGACGGTGCATGTGCACGAGTATCGGTGTGTATGTCTGGATTTTGAGGTGGTTGATGTGTTGAGAAGAAGAGACGAGAGAGGACTCGGGTTTATGCGTGAGGAATGGAGGTTTTGGCTCGAGTATTATTTGGGGAAGTTTGGGTAGGCACGAGCTTGTTTGTTTGATTCCAAGTTTTATGTTACGAGGCTTTAAAAATTTGAAAGTAAATTTTTGTATCAAGTTTTAAAATTTTAAAAGGAACATATACCAGGTTTTAAACTAAAGGGACGTTGATCAGGTTTTAAAGTGGACGTAATTAGTGAATAAGTTTCCAAAGTGAGTATTGACAAAGTTCCAAGCAAAAGTAAAAATTGTGACAAGTTTAAAAATAAAATAAAAAAAAAATTTCAAAGTAAATGAGAATGTTAGCAAGGTTCCAAAGTTAAATATTAAACAAGTTTCAAGTATAAATTATAAAACAAATGTTTTTGAATTTAAACTATTTGGTTTAATATAATTATATAATAAGTTAATTATTTAATTATTCCTATGTGATTTCAAATGAATTTAATAATGATTTAATTAAGTAATTAATTAAGAGAATGGTTTATCTTAGATTAATTAAGGATAATTACTTAATGGAAGTAATTAAGGATTAGTTAATTAATGCAAGTTATTAAAGGAAAATTAATTAAAGTGATTGATTAAATGATAATTACTTAATATGATTAATTTAAAGATCATTAATTAATGTGATTATTTAAAGGGTAATTAATTAACATGATTAATTAGAGGATAATTAATAAATGTGAATAATTAAGGATGACTAATTAAGTAATAATAAATGGTTAAGGATAATTAAGCAATATTTAATAGTAATTAAAGTAATTAATTCAATGAGGAATTGCATGACTAATTTATCTTGCTTATGAATGATAAACCAAAATTGAATGCCTTGAATTATTTGATATCTCTGATACGTCATTTGTGATGTTCTGTGATATGAAATTCTTTGGTTGAACCGAGAAAATTATGGGTTGTCTATCTAAGATGAATTGTTGTATTCTAAATATAATCGAATTGTTTTACTTAAACAATTTCTCTTAAGGGATGACATTGGATTCGAAGAAATCGGAGTCGGATATCAGAGATACCTGAAACCACTTTGTTTTAATAACTACTATAACCCTTTATTAATTTGATTTTAGAATCAAATGGGCTGGAGTGGAATAAACTAAGTAACACGACTATTAAACTAAGTAATGAAAATTAGATACATTTGGTGAAATAAGTGGTTGTCTACAACATGTTAAGAACTCGTAGTGGAGTACGAGTTACCCTGGTATTCAAATATGTTTTAAACTTAGTATTTCAAATTTTATGGGTTTACTCACGCTAGTTTCCAGCCTGACCCGGGTGTTACTTTGATGTAATGGCCGGGCTAAACCGAGTATTACAGATATTCAGGTTAGGGCGTTCTGGAGATTAGGTGGCGAGCTGGATGGCGGGAACATATGGAGTATATTCCGCTGTATATTGAAGTTGTTTTCTGGTCAAGTTAGATATAACCATCCAATTTGTGTATGAACGGTTATACTCTGATGTATTGAATGTAAATTGATAGATTACAATTTTCTTTGTAAATGCTATTATTTGATAATATATTTTGATCCGCTGCGAATGTGAGATTCTGTATTTTGTTTTCTCTTCTTCTTCTACCTCTTTTCTCTTAACCCTAACAATCTGGGATTTTTGGCGTTCGATTGCTTGGCACTTCTACGGTAAACGTGTTAGTGTCGAATTATCGAGGTCGAAAATTTCGGGTCGTTACATTTTGGTATCAGAGCTGAAGGTTAAGCGAGAACCTTGGCTCTGGTGGGTTTACTCATTAAGGATAAGGTCAGTAGTACCCTAGAATGAGTTGAGTGTATTATATATATGAGGATGTATTTGTTATTTTCTTATATAAAGATTAAAACGGTTTTAAAAATAATTTTTATATAAGGTTATATTTTGATATATATATATATATAGAGCAATAATCTTTCTAATTATTGTATATATTAAAGTAATTGGGAGTTGAATTATTGGAATTAAATATAATAATAAGAATTAAGTGGTAATAGAAATACAGCCAAATAAGAATTGGATAATATGAACTATACAGATAAGAAAAGCTAGAAATGGATTCAAACTAGAAAATAAAATTTTAAAATTATAGAAGTGTTTCAAAATGCTGAATTAAGTTACCCTAATTTTATTTTCCCATAAATTATGAGATAACATAATAGTGAATTGGTTTCCAGATATGATAATCTTGGATATTATCATAAAATGTTTGTTGTGTCTAAATAATGGGATGTTTGTTTTCTAATAAGCATTGATAAAGCAAAATGAATTGTTTTAAGGAAGTGAACTTTTGGATAAGAATGACTTATAAATTGAAAAGAATTTAAATTGTGAAGTTTTTCTGAGTCTAGAAAATTAGAAATTGTTTCAGAAGGTTAAAAGATATAATAAATAATATTATTCAGAATATTTTTAAATGTTGGAATCATACTTCAAAACAAAAGTTGTTTTAAATTTTTAAAGGAATTTGTTTAAACTAAAAACCAAGAATGGTTTAAAATCTAAAGTATGACTTGAAGTGTAAATAAATATGAATATGTATATATGAGGGATATACATAATAACAAGTCAACTGGAAGTAAACACTAAGTAATGAGTTTTGAATTTCCCGGAAATGTGATAAGTTTTGAACTTATAAGTGAGAAAGAATATTGATAGGAAGTTTAAAAAAATTTGAAATGGAGAATTCAAATTGAATAAGGTTGATTGGATTAAATAAATTGAATTTAACTTAAGGGAAGTTAAATAAGTTTAGAGGAAACAACTTGAATTGGAAATTTCAAAATGAAATTGAGATTTAACTTAGGAAGTCAAATGGTTTGATTTGAAATGGGAGTATGTGTGATCTAAAACAGGTTTGAGTTCTGGGATGGGTGATGGATGCTATTGATAGATGTTTAAATAGTCTGGATGTTTATTTATTTTGACTTATCCTGATATCATCCTGTCGTTATTAATAATCTATGAAACTAAGAATTGGATTATTTTAAATGAATGAAGAAATGGATAGAGGTAATATACATCCATTACCGAAATAAAATGGAAATAAAACCGTATTTTAGAACTATTTTGATTTTTGAAGTGAAATTGTAATTATGAAAAGGGAATCACTTTGAACTTAAGTTTAAAAGTTCAAAAAGGAACTTGTAAACTGAAATTGTTAAGAATTGGTTTCAAAGTTAAAATTGGGTAATAAATTGGATACTTAAGATTAAATTGTTTAAAAAGTTTTTGAACTCTTACTTGAACCTAGAAAAAATTTAAGTGAAGGTAATTTAAAATGAATATTTGAAATTTGGGCTCAGAATTAAATTGTTTAAAAACCTTGGTTGTTAAACGGTAAAGGTTAATTTGATTTAACTAATTAAACCAACATTTTGAAAATTTAACACGAATTTATATAATTCGAGATGGTTTAAAAATTGAGATTGAAATTAGCTCAAATTGAATTTGATTTAAATTAATTGAAATTGTGATTAAAGTTGAATAAGTATAATTTCAAATGGGAATTGATTTGAATTTGGGATAGAAATTGAAGTTAATTCAAGTTAAAATTGCAATTGAATCAATTTAAATGGAAGTGGAAATAGGAAACTGATTGGAAATGGAGATTGGGAAGTTGAACAATTTGGCTCTGAACTATTTTTATCAAATAAATTATTTTAATATAAACTGTTTAAATCTATTTTTTCTAGCTATTTACCGTACAACCTTTCCTTTAAACCTAAACTATCTTACTTATTTTACAACTATTTTGAAACTAATTGCTAGTTTACATCTGTTTTACAAACTAATTATAGTTTTACAACTATTTTTGCAACTATACAACTATTCTACAACGATTTAACCACTTTACAACTATTTTATAATTACTTAACTATTTTACTGCTATTTTACAACTAATTGCTATTTTACAACTACTTATCTATTTTAAACTTTTCAAGCTATTTTCTAAATGCAAACTGGCCAGAGTGCAAACTATTTTTAATTGAACTGATAACCCAAATGGAAATGGAGGCAATCGTGAATAAAAAGAATATTGATTTAGCTAATAATCAAAGAAGATAAATACGTAGGATGTACGTATATTGTTATATTCACATAATGATTTGATCCAAATTTCGAGCACATAATTTGAGACAGTATATCGATCCGAGTTGGAATTTTTCACTCAATTTCGATGGTGAACTCTGGATATGGATTTTTGATTGATTCTAGAAATTCTCTATCATAGTAATGGCTATGCAAGGAGAATGATGGTTTCTAATCAAGAAACCAGATCTGAGTCCGCACTAGGAAGTCGAGTGGACGATACTAGTTCGAAGGTGAAATTGTGTGATGGAGTGAGTGATCAGATTTGAAATTGCATATGGATGGTATATGTACATCGTTCGTGCTTGAATGAAATAGGTATTTTGAAAAGAATGTAAAAATGATTTTTTAAAGGAAATGTATATTTTGAATAATATATATGAATAAAAGTGGAAATTGGATATTCCTATGATTCAAATTCACTTTTTGAAAGTAAGAGATATGTTAAATAACTTTATAAAGGAAATCAAACTTGAACATTTAATTTGGCATAAGTAAAGTTAGATATATATATTTGTTTTATATGGTAACTACCCTTGTTGAATCTATAGCCAGAAGAAATGATTTTTGAAAATATTTGAAGTATAAAAAGAGAATTTATATAAGTATGAAATGATCCAAGATTTTTCAAGATTATATATATCTTTATATATATATATATATATATATAAATGATTTATGAGAATAATTATGGAAAAGGTTTTGAAACCTATGGATTTTGGAAAGGCTTTTGATTTTTGAGAAAAATCAAGTTTGAGGATTTAGAAAGCCAAGTTTGGAACTATCAATTTGAGATATCGATTTTGTGTAAAGGAGATTTTTATGTGAGTCATAAAGAGTATGATTTGAAAGATACTATATGTGTATAGTATAAAATGTTTTGAGATTGGCTCCGGGGAAAAAGGCGCTCCCATGAAATGAACTTCATAGGAGATCCACGGGGTGGTTCTGCCTTGAGCCCTAAGGGGATTCTAAATTGGATCCTGAGAGGAAGTCCGGAAAAACTAAAGTTCCTGAGGATTGTGTGTGTGGGTAACGAAAGTCGAGAGCGCTGATGCCTACAAAGACATTTGGGTTATGCTGTGATGATAGTGTAACTCGATGTCACTGCGGTCTACTACGGATTATAGCGAAAGTGGTGTGGCGGTGAGAGTCAACGGTCTACATTTGATTTTGTCGTGATAGCAATGTAACATCGGTAGACTGCAATCTATGAAGACATAGCTAAAGTCGTGTGGCAGTGAGTGCCAACAGGCTACATTGGGACTCGACTGATGTAGTCAGCGATCTATGTAAGAGTGGTGAAGTTTCATTTGGCAGGAAAATTCGAGGGCGTGAATGCCTACAGTTACATGGATTTTTGCCGTGATGGCGACGTAATCCTAGGTGTAGCTGCGATCTGTGGCGGGTTCCATGGTGTAAGTAAGGGGTGCAGAGTGCCTATAATTATATATGGTTTTGCCAGGATGGCGACGTAATCATCGGGTTAACTATGATCATGGAGGAGGTGATGATTTTCAGAGCATTCTCACCAAAAATGTTTCTATATTTTTGAACATGTTTTCTATATTTTCAGAAATGATTTCTAAAAATTTCACTGGGTATTGAAAACGGGTTTACCAAGTACTTATAGATCATCAGTCCTACGCCTGATCAACGTATGATCGAATTTCTATGAGAACAAGGATGAACTTATTGAGACATCGAGTTACAAAAAGTATTTTTATAAAGCTATTTTGGCAATAGTATGTAGATTTTAAAATGTTTTATAAAAAATAAAAAAAATAAAAAAAGTTTTTAGTTAAAATGTTCAAAGAGTAATTTATCTGATGATAAGTATTGAATAAATTCTGGTTTCGTTCCTTTTCGAGGACGAAAAGATTTAAAGGGTGAGGAATGTGATAACCTGGATCTTTCGACAGCTGATAATTAGATAATTAACTGGATTTACAATACTGATGTATGAGTTGAGCAAATAAATTCTGAAATTATATATATCTGGATATAAATATTTAATGATAGCCTTCTAATATAATTATTTAAATTTTCAAAATTTATCATTTTCAAAACAAATAAATTATGCTAGCTATTTTACTATTATATATCTATGGTTTGTGAATAAACTATGGTTTGAAATTCTAAATAAATATCTTGAAAATAAATTAAATTCAAACTCTACATTTTTTTACACTAGCATATATATATATATATATATATATATATGTACGTATATGTATATATATAATTATAGTATAAATAGCTTATGCTAAAATAAGAATAAATAAATAGGTTTATAATTATTTCTTTTGAAATTATATCAAATAAGTAAAAAGAAAATGTATAAATTAAAATATAAACATAATATTAAAACATAAATAAATATGAATACATGCATTAAGACAATTGTAAGCTAAGTAGGACACGTAAATAACAAGTGTAATAATTTAATTATTTTCTTCTTTTTTAAGTAATAAAAGGGCTATACATTCTTATAAATACATCTCTATTTCTCCTACCTTCATTTCTTTCTTCATCTTTCTTTTTCAAAGGACTGCAAATCAGAAAAAAAAGAATCAACATCAAAATTAAAACCTGGAAGTTCGAAATCAGAGAAACCAAAACCTGAAAAGAAACAAAAGGGTAAAGATAAACTCAATCAAAACAGACTTTTCAAAATCTCAAACCTGGAAGCAAAGGCAAACACAAGGATTCAAATTCAGACTGAAGCAATCAAAGCATGCAAGTTCAATTCAACTTTATCAAGCAAGCTAACAATTCAAAGATTTTATATCATCCCAAATAAGTTTAGATCAAAGTTTAAGTTCAAAACAAAATTTCCAGTTTTCAAAATTTATTTCCAGTCTCTATTTCTTCAACCAAGTGAGAAAACATCTATTTTAATCTGTATATTTACTGATGCATGTGAAGATTCTTGAGGAAATTTTGTGAATAATGTTGCATGGATGTAATTTGTTGAAGTACAGCTAATCACCGTGTATATATTTATATATGTGCATGTCTGTGCATAAATGAATTGGCCTCTGTTCGATTTTAATAAACTAAATCGAGTTCACAAATTCATATCTCTTCATATAAACAATATTAGGTTGAGATTTTTAAAGGGAATTTGTTTGTTATAACTAACCTTGATTTCTAAAAATATTTTTAAGTGAAATTAACAAAAAGGATTACTGGATGGAAGAAGAACAGTGTAAAAATCAAATTGTCAGAAATTAGTTGTCTAAATCTTGTTTCATGTTTATATCATCTGTTTCATAGTAGAAAACTAGGATTTTTAACGATAAGATCAATATTTTTAAGTTTATAAATCAAGAGAATTTTTTAGTTGACCATAATCGAGTGTTTGCTCGATTTCTGGCGATCATCGATGGAAGGGGGGTTGATTTTTGGCTGAAGGATAGCTGAAGTGGCGGCGAGCTTTGGAAAAATAGGTTTGTATTTTTCTAATGAAGGGGTTGACCGATCGAGGTTGATCTAGGGTTGGATGTCCAGTTTAGGGTGGTTTATGTTTTGCGGTGATGGCGACGACTAGGTGGTGGTAGGGCCGTGCGGTATAAGGGGAATAGGAAGCTGGATGTCTAACGCTGTTGGTGGTGATAAGGCCGGGGTTACGACAGCCTGTATCGGTGGTACGTGGAGGATGTTGGAGGGGAGTTCTATTTTTGGTTGTGCTGAAATGTTCGAAAAGGAATTCGAGCATCTTCGAGTGGAACTGGGCAGCCGGGGTAGTCGAGGAGGGTGTCAGAGACTTACGGGTGATCTGGGTGAAAGTCAGAGATAAACGAAACGGTGGTGCATATACACGGGTATCGGTGTGTATGTCTGGATTTTGAGATGGTTGCTGTGTTGAGAAGAAGTGATGGGTGAGGACTCGGGTTTGTGCGTGAGGAATGGAGGTTTTGGCTCGAGTATTGATTCGGGGAAGTTTGGGTAAGCACGAGTTTGTTTGTTTGATTCCAAGTTTTATGTTACGAGCCTTTAAAAATTTGAAAGTAAATTTTTGTATCAAGTTTTAAAATTTTAAAAGGAACATGTACCAGGTTTTAAACTAAAGGGAAGTTGATCGGGTTTTAAAGTGGAAGTAATTAGTGAATAAGTTTCCAAAGTGAGTATTAACAAAGTTCCAAGCAAAAGTAAAAATTGTGACAAGTTTAAAAATAAAAGAATAAAAAGTTTTCAAAGTAAATGAGAATGTTAGCAAGGTTTCAAAGTTAAATATTAAACAAGTTTCAAGTATAAATTATAAATCAAATGTTTTTGAATTTAAACTATTTGGTTTAATATAATTATATAATAAGCTAATTATTTAATTATTCCTATGTGATTTCAAATGAATTTAATAATGATTTAATTAAGTAATTAAGTAAGAGAATGGTTTATCTTAGATTAATTAAGGACAATTACTTAATGGAAGTAATTAAGGATTAGTTAATTAATGCAAGTAATTAAAGGAAAATTAATCAAAGTAATTGATTAAATGATAATTACTTAATATGATTAATTTAAAGATCATTAATTAATGTGATTATTTAAAGGGTAATTAATGAAGATGATTAATTAGAGGATAATTAATAAATATGAATAATTAAGGATGACTAATTAAGTAATAATAAATGGTTAAGGATAATTAAGCAGGTTTTAATAGTAATTAAAGTAACTAATTCAATGAGTAATTACACGACTAATTTATCTTGCTTATGAATGATAAACCAAAATTGAATGTCTTTAATTGTTTGATATCTCTCATATGTCATTTATGATGTTCTGTGATATGAAATGCTTTGGGTTGAACCGTGATAATTATGGGTTGTTTATCTATGATGAATTGCTGTATCCTAAATATAATCGAATTGTAGTACTTAAACAATTTGTCTTAAGGGATGACATTGGATTCGAAGAAATCGGGGTCGGATATCAGAGATATCCGAAACCATTTCGTTTTAATACCTATTATAATTGTTTATAAATTTGATTTTAGAATCAAATGTGCTGGAATGGAATAAATTAAGTAACACGACCATTAAACTAAGTAACGGAACTTAGATCATTTGGTGAAATAAGTGGTTGTCTATAACATGTTAAGAACTCATAGTGGAGTACGAGTTCCCTAGTATTCAAATATGTCTTAAACTTAGTATTTCAAATTTTATAGGTTTACTCACGCTGGTTTCCAGCCTGACCCGGGTGTTACTTTAATGTAATGGTCGGGTCAGACCAAGTATTACAGATTTTCGTGTTAGGACGTTCTAGATCTCAGGTGGCGAGCTGGATGGCGGGAACGTATGGAGTATATTCCACTGTTTATTGGAGTTGTTTTCTGGTCAAGTTAGATATAACTGTCCAATTTGTGTATGAACGGTTGTACTCTGATGTATTGAATGTAAATTGACAGATTACAACTTTCTTTGTAAATGCTATTATTTGATATTATATTTTGATCCGCTGTGAATGTGAGATTCTGTTTTTTGTTTTCTGTTCTTCTTCTACCTCTTTTCTTCTTAATCCTTACAGTCTGGGATTTTCGGCGTTCGATTGCTCGGCACTTCTACAGCGAATGTATTAGCGTCGAATTATCGAGGTCGAAAATTTCGGGTCGTTACATAAATATGTAAATCCTTGATCGTATTTTGAACAATAAATTTTAAGAAAATAAAAGGTGAACATTAATCTTCTTTGAAAAGTAGAAAAAACCTAATAAATTTATTCTCCGACTATCTAGAGAATATTGAGTTGGAACTTCAAACTATCTTTATTAGAACGAAACACCTAAACAACCTCATCTAAAACAGTCAAGAAAAAATGTAATCATTTTTAAGGATGAAAAATGGATCATAAAATTATTGAGAAAGTGGAAACCGAACAATATAAAATACTTAAAAAGAGAGCTAGAATTATTTTAGGAGCGATTAAATCATCTAAAAATTCAAATTCAAGCATGAAGATAACCTGAACGTATCATATAATGGTGTTATGCAGTCTCCAATCAGTACAAAATATAAAAGCCCACGCTGAATTGAAAAAAGTAATAGACTATCATATATTAATTAATGTAACTATGTTCATTTAGCAGCAAAGCTTCAACATTCAATTGATGCCATTTAAAAACATATAAAAAACCAAATTGAATGGTAAAAAGTTATCTAGCTACAACTAGTGGAGACTGAGCATTGAATTACTTGTCATGTCCTGCTCCTTTTGATATTGTCAACAATTGCATCTTCATTGCACCAAATCTGAAATGCAAATTTAAAACCGAACAGTGATTCTTCGTGGTAGCTATCAAGTGAATGAGTGGAAGTTCACTACTTCGAAAAAATATCATCAAATCAGAGTGCAGATTATATGGAAAACATAATGCCAAAAAAGGGGAAAAACAAAACAGAACAACGAAAAGGACATACTTCATAAAAAAAATTCATCTGAAAACCGTATCTTAAGACACTTATCATGTTTTTATCATGTTTTTATCATGTATATTTTCTAAAAACTAATAAAATACAGTCATTGCTTTTGTAGCAGGAACTTCGTAAATTTTATTACCATCTAAAAAAAATATAGTTTGACATGGCTTTTGAAACAATCCTCCAATGTCAATGCAAAAATAGCGCAGCAATAACTGCATATGTCCATATTTGAGAAATATACCTTGTAATAGCATATCAAAATGAGATGTAGACAAATATAAACCATAACCACAACAATTGGTTGATATCCCACACATATAGAATGAAATTTGATAGACAAACATACATTAAAATCAACATAGTTTATCCCAAAATGCAACAGTCATATGCATCCTTTTTAATCAAAATTTAGAAGCCAAATTATGAAATTTCATGTGGAACCATGTCGAATTTGACATTGCTTGAATACACTAATACATTGTTTTGTTGCAAAGACTTTAAACACAAAACTGTAGTATACAGGTTGTGATGTGGTAAATGTGAATTGCCTTACTAATAGTATGATGAATGTGACAATACATTTAGTATTGTCCCCAATTAAAGCATATCTATATTAATATGATCAACAAACATAAACATTAAATTGTTAGTTAATTATTTTTCCATGTCCTTCAATCCTTTCAAAAGGTGAAACCGTGAAACTAATGTAACAACATCAAGAAGAGATGTCAAAACAGGAAAAAAAAAGACCAAACAGGTTATCGCCATAAATTATAAACATATCATTGACTTGTTGATTTACAAATACTTACAAATCGCAGAAAATAATTGGATTGTACATTTTATAAACTTTTATTCACAGAAAAGTATAAAATGAACGTATTTTACCTAATAAGAACGAAATCCATGAATTCAAATTCACTGCTGATATGTTTAAAGCGTAACAATACCATTTGAACAGACCATACTTTAAAGGATAAAACTCCACATACCACATCAATGCCATCCAAAGTAGGGAGTGTTGGAATTCCTAGTGTAAATGAAATACACTTGTCCCACATCGCCAAATTTGCAAAGCCATTCCAATATATATATGGCTTTGCAATGAAGGTGTTGGGGCCTAGGGGCACCCAAATGTATGCTTCGTTGTGAGGAGGGAGATCATGCATCTCTACCACACACGCGCCGCCGCCGCCGTCCGTACGACCGAACCGGGTCGGGTTTGGGTTTGGGTCAAATATGATACTCGTATTTTTACTGCAAACTGGACCGGGTTTTTTAACAGTTGCAGGCTATACGAATGGACACGACTGTTCATAAGCGGACGCGGGTTGAATAGGCGCGAACAGTAGCGGGTGCGACCCGTTAGAAGCAAACAGGTGCGAGCCGATTGAAACGGACGCGGGCGAACGGATGAGGCGCAAGCGGGTGCGACCCGACTGAAGAGGCGCGGGCGAAACAGTACCAGGCGGTACGAGCAGGTGCGAAACAGTACCGTTGGACGCAGTAGCGGGCGGGTGCGACCCGTTAACGAACAGCAGCGACCAAAAGGCAACGGACACGACTGTTAGAAGGGATGCAGACAAAACTATAAATATGACAGAATACTGATCACATTCTCGATCCAATTCAGTTTTGTTTTTCCTCTGTTTCTTTTCTCTACCACTCTATATATATCACAGAGTTGACATGCTCATTACAATCTCGTGCAGATTTCGTCTGTTGTATCTTGGGAGAATTTTGAAATAAAATTCTTAAGGAAATCTTTACGACGAGCCTCAGGCATAATCCAGTTAGAATTCTAGTCTGATTGTATATTTACATACATTATTCTATATTCTGTCCGTTATTCTGATTATACTATTTATTCAAAATAGTATAACGTTGTTGTTGTAATTTACTTACAATGTTCATATTGTTATAATATTTACTACATAATTCCAATATAGTGGAAATCTGAGTTATAAACTTGTGCGACGAGTTTATAATTGATTATTCTCTGTTTTGGTATACTAGAAATATAATATCTTAAGAATTTTATTATTTTCTTACTAAAACAGAGATGGCAACAGTAGAATTTTCAAAGAATACTACTCACAACAGACCTGAACCGTTCAAGAGAGACGGTGATGATTTCTTGACATGGCAGAATCAGATGTTGTTTTATCTCACCACACTCGGTCTGCAAAAGTACCTCGAGGAGGAGGAACCAATTCCTGCACGAGGCAAGGAAGTAGAGGTGAATATGTGGAAGCATTCCGATTTTTTATGCAGAAACTATATTCTGAATTGTCTCGACAAGGTCCTATACATAGTATATCAGCCTTTAAAGACATCAAAAGAACTCTGGAATGCACTTATCATGAAGTATAAGTCACATAATATCAGTCTTAAGAAATTCATTGTAGACAAATTCATGGACTACAAGATGGTTGACTCCAAACCGGTGACCGCTCAACTGCATGAATTGCAAATCATCATTCATGAACTCGAAGCGGAAGGTCATAAGGTTGGAGAATCGTTTTTGGTTGAAGCCATCACGGGAAAACTGCCGCCGTCATGGAGAGATTACCGCAATTATCTAAAGCATAAAAAGAAGGAAATCTCTTTACAGGATCTCATAGTCCGATTGAAAATTGAGGCAGATAACCATGGAATAACAAAACAAAGCGATGAGGCATTTTTGGCTGAAGGGTCAAAGACCAAAAACAAAAAGAGGAATTTCCAGAAGAAAGGAAAGCTCCTGAAAACAAATCCAAAGACAACAAACAAACCAAGAAGTTTAATGGTGAATGTTGGGTTTGTGGCAAAATGGGACACGCCGCTAGAGATTACAGACACAAGAAGGAACGCAACTCAGAGGCGAATATAGTTGACAACATGGAAATGGACGAGTCCGATTTCTCAACATGATGGCCTATTTAAGGAAAATGTAGCCGTTGTTGGCAATAAAACTATGTATTCTGATTGTGCTGTTAATAAAGTTGAAGTTTCTTATGTGCTTGAACATGATATTTTACTATGGCATGATAGATTAGGATACATAAATTTCCCAAAAATTGAAGAATACAAAACTGAGGCAGAAAATCGGTTAAATAGAAAGATCAAGATATTGAGCTCTGATCGAGGTGGAGAATATGAATCACCGTTTGAACAGTTCTGTGCATAAAATAGAATAATTCATCAAACAACATCACCATATTCGCCACAATTAAAATGGTTACAATTCCATATGAGTTATGGAAAGGACACAAACCAAGCTTTAAATACCTCAAAGTGTGGGGGTGCTTGGCAAAAGTTCCAGTTCCACCTCCCAAGAGAGTCAAACTTGGACCAAAAACAGTAGATTGTGATTATCTTGGGTCAACCCAAAATAGTAGTGCCTACAGATTTTTGGTATTCAAGTCTGATATACCTGATATTCATGTAAATACAATCATGGAATCAAGTGATGCCTCGTTCTTTGAAGATGTGTTCCCACATAAAAGAAACAATGGAATCTTGTCCCAAAAAGGATAAGAGATAACAGAGATGAGACATGTGAAGATGAAACTCATCATGAAATTGAGAATGCTGAACCAAGAAGAAGCGTAAGGGCTAGAACTTCCAAAACATTTGGTTCGGACTTTTTTTACATATGTATTAGAGCACGAACCTCAAACGTATAAGGAAGCAATGTCATCTTCTGAGTCCTCATGTTGGAAAGAAGCAATCCAAAGTGAGATTGATTCTATTCTAAGTAATAAAACTTGGGAAATTGTTGATATTCCATCAGGAATAAAACCAATTGGCTGCAAATGGATTTTCAAGAAGAAAATGAAAGCAGATGGCTCTATCGACAAGTATAAAGCCAGATTAGTAGCCAAAGGATATCGTCAAAAAGAAGAAGTAGACTTTTTTCACCGGGAACACGAATAACCTCTATAAGAATGCTAATAGCAATTGCATCCATCTATAATCTAGAGATTCATCAGATGGATGTAAAAACAGCATTCTTAAATGGAAATCTCGATGAGGAGATTTACATGGAGCAACCTGAGGGATTTATTTCCAAAGGAAATGAAAACAAAGTCTGTAGATTAGTCAAATCATTATACGGACTAAAACAAGCTCCAAAGCAATGACAGGCAAAATTTGATAGTGTCATGATGAGAAATGGTTTTCGTATAAATGAATGTGACAAATGTGTTTATTATAAACAACTTGGACAATCATATGTGATGATCTGTCTATATGTGGACGATATGCTAATATTCGGTCCAAATACTCAGGTAATTGAGACCATAAAGAAAATGTTGATCAACAATTTCGACATGAAAGACTTGGGTGTTGCAGATGTTATTTTGGGAATAAAAATAATAAGAACACCTAATGGAATTGAGTTATCTCAATCACATTATGTAGAAAAAGTGATTGAAAGATTTCAAATTTTTTGAATTAAAGGAGTAAATACACCTTTTAATCCATCAAAAGTACCGCATAAAAACACTAATGAGAGTGCAATGCAACTGGAATATTCTCGTGTAATAGGATGTCTCATGTATCTCATGAATTGCATAGACCAGATATAACTTATGCAGTAAGTCGATTGAGAAGGTATACAAGCAATCCAGGGAAGGAATACTGGAAAGTACTAATAAGAGTGCTTGGATATTTAAAAAATACCACTAACTATTCCTTACACTATGGAAAATGTCCTGCCGTCTTAGAAGGATATAGTGATGCAAACTGGATTGCAGATTCAGAGGAATCAAAATCAACGAGTGGTTATGTCTTTACCCTAGCAGGGGCAGCAGTGTCATGGAAATCTACTAAACAAACATGCATAGCCCGATCCACTATGGAATCAGAGTTCATTGCATTAGATAAAGCAGGCGAAGAAGCAGAATGGCTTCATCACTTTTTAGAAGATATTTCATTTTGGCCTAAACCTGTACCGGCCCTATGTATACACTGTGGTAACCAAGCTGTGCTAAGTAGAGCGCAAAACTTTGTGTATAATAGAAAGTCACGACATATTCGTCGACGCCATAACACAGTTAGGCAGTTACTCTCAAATGGAACAATTTCCATAGACTATGTGAGAACAAATGATAACCTAGCGGATCCATTTACTAAAGGTTTATCAAGAGAGAAAATTGACTGCGCATCGAGGGGAATGGGTTTAAAAGCCTAAACCACAAAGAGTTATCTTATACGGAAACCTATCCTAGCGACTGGAGATCCCACGGACTAGGATCAATAGGCAAACCAGTTCTGAATAACTCAAGACGTAATGCATTTGCATGGACATAGTCCAACTCCATTCCTATGGTGCACAACATAAATGCATGCCTACAGAAGTATTTAAAGGTTAAAACTATGTTTTTTAATGATGACCATATCTTGGAAATAACAAGTGGGGTATATGTAGGACACTCTTAATGGTTGCGATCACCTATGTTAGTGTGAGCTGGGTCGGCTCTATGAGAATATTAAAAGGCTTTTATTCTCTAAAACACTCGCAGAACCAAAATTTGTTCAGGACCAAAATGAACACAACCAAGAGATTGGATGAGAAGGGAATCAATGCTTCGTAAAGCTTATTGTCTGGATATACAATAAAGGCCGGCGGTTCAAGATGAAATAATTCACCGATTTGCCAAGTAGATCCGATAAGTTTTAACTAGGGAAAGTTCAAAGTGAAATATCTACTTATCCACGATAAAGCATTATTCCATATGTACTCTGTGATATTTCGCTTTGTGTGGGGGAAAAGTATATTATCATTTATGTGGGGGATTGTTGGAATTCATAGTGTAAATGAAATACACTTGTCCCACATCGCCAAATTTGCAAAGCCATTCCAATATATATATGGCTTTGCAATGAAGGTGTTGGGGCCTAGGGGCACCCAAATGTATGCTTCGCTGTGAGGAGGGAGATCATGCATCTCCACCACACACGCGCGCGCCGCCGCCGCTGTCCGTCCGAACGAACCAAACCGGGCCGGGTCGGGCGGGTCGGGTTTGGGTTTGGGTCTAATATGATACTCGTATTTTTATTACAAACTGGACTGGGTTTTTTAACAGTTGCAGGCTATACGAATGGACACGACTGTTCATAAGCGGACGCGGGTTGAATAGGCGCGAACAGTAGCGGGTGGACCCGTTAGAAGCAAACAGGTGCGAGCCGATTGAAACGGACGCGGGCGAACGGATGCGGCGCAAGCGGGTGCGACCCGACTGAAGAGGCGTGGGCGAAACAGTACCAGGCGGTACGAGCAGGTGCGAAACAGTACCGTTGGATGCAGTAGCGGGCGGGTGCGACCCGCTAACGAACAACAGCGACCAAAAGGCAACGGACGCGACTGTTTGAAGGGATGCGGACAAAACTATAAATAGGACAGAATACTGATCACATTCTCGATCTAATTCAGTTTTGTTTTTCCTCTGCTTCTTTTCTCTACCGCTCTATATATATCACAGAGTTGACATGCTCATTACAATCTCGTGCAGATTTCGTCTGTTGTATCTTGGGAGAATTTTGAAATAAAATTCTTAAGGAAATCGTTACGACGTGCCTCAGGCATAATCTAGTTAGAATTCTAGTCTGATTGTATATTTATATACATTATTCTATATTCTGTCCGTTATTCTGGTTATACTATTTATTCAAAATAGTATAATGCTGTTGTTGTAATTTACTTACAACGTTCATATTGTTATAATATTTACTACAGAATTCCAGTGTTGTGGAAATCTGAGTTATAAACTTGTGCGACGAGTTTATAATTGATTATTCTCTGTTTTGGTATACTAGAAATATAACATCTTAAGAATTTTATTATTTTCTTACTAAAACAGAGATGGCAACAGTAGAATTTTCAAAGAATACTACTCACAAAAGACCTGAACCGTTCAAGAGAGATGGTGATGATTTCTTGACATGGCAGAATCAGATGTTGTTTTATCTCACCACACTCGGTCTGCAAAAGTACCTCGAGGAGGAGGAACCAATTCCTGCACTAGGCAAGGAAGCAGAGGTGAATATGTGGAAGCATTCCATTTTTTGTGCAGAAACTATATTCTGAATTGTCTCGACAAGGTCCTATACAAAGTATATCAGCCTTTAAAGACATCAAAAGAACTCTGGAATGCACTTACCACGAAGTATAAGACGCAGAATATCAGTCTTAAGAAATTCATTGTAGACAAATTCATGGACTACAAGATGGTTGACTCCAAACCGGTGACTGCTCAACTGCATGAATTGAAAATCATCATTCATGAACTCGAAGCGGAAGGTCATAAGGTTGGAGAATCGTTTTTGTTTGAAGCCATCACAGAAAAACTGCCGCCGTCATGGAGAGATTACCGCAATTATTTAAAGCATAAAAAGAAGGAAATCTCTTTACAGGATCTCATAGTCCGATTGAAAATTGAGGCAGATAACCGTGGAATAACAAAACAAAGCGATGAGGCATTTGTGGCTGAAGGGTCAAAGACCAAAAACAAAAAGAGGAATTTCCAAAAGAAAAGGAAAGCTCCTGAAAACAAATCCAAAGACAACAAACAAATCAAGAAGTTTAATGGTGAATGTTGGGTTTGGGGCAAAATGAGACACGCCGCTAGAGATTGCAGACACAAGAAGGAACACAACTCAGAGGCGAATATAGTTGACAACATGGAAATGGACGAGTCCGATTTCTCAGCATGATGGCCTATTTAAGGCAAATGTAGCCGTTGTTGGCAATAAAACTATGTATTCTGATTGTGCTGTTAATAAAATTGAATTTTCTTATGTGCTTGAACACGATATTTTACTATGGCATGATAGATTAGGATACATAAATTTCCCAAAATTTGAAGAATACAAAACTGAGGTAGAAAATCGGTTAAATAGAAAGATCAAGATATTGAGCTCTGATCGAGGTGGAGAATATGAATCACCGTTTGAACAGTTCTGTGCATAAAATAAAATAATTCATCAAACAACATCACCATATTCGCCACAATTAAAATAGTTACAATTCCATATGAGTTATGGAAAGGACTCAAACCAAGCTTTAAATACCTCAAAGTGTGGGGGTGCTTGGCAAAAGTTCCAGTTCCAATTCCCAAGAGAGTCAAACTTGGACCAAAAACAGTAGATTGTTATTATCTTGGGTCAGCCCAAAATAGTAGTGCCTACAGATTTTTGGTATTCAAGTCTGATATACCTGACATTCATGTAAATACAATCATGAAATCAAGAGATGCCTCGTTCTTTGAAGATGTGTTCCCACATAAAAGAAACGATGGAAATCCTGTCCCAAAAAGGACAAGAGATAACAGAGATGAGACATGTGAAGATGAAACTCATCATGAAATTGAGGATGCTGAACCAAGAAGAAGCGTAAGGGATAGAACTTCCAAAACATTTGGTTCGGACTTTTTTACATATGTATTAGAGCACGAACCTCAAACATACAAGGACGTAATGTCATCTTCTGAGTCCTCATGTTGGAAAGAAGCAATCCAAAGTGAGATTGATTCTATTCTAAGTAATAAAACTTGAGAAATTGTTGATATTCCACCAGGAATAAAACCAATTGGCTGCAAATGGATTTTCAAGAAGAAAATGAAAGCAGATGGCTCTATCGACAAGTATAAAGCCAGATTAGTAGCCAAAGGATATCGTCAAAAAGAAGGAGTAGACTTTTTTCACCGGGAACACGAATAACCTCTATAATAATGCTAATAGCAATTGCATCCATCTATAATCTAGAGATTCATCAGATGGATGTAAAAACAGTATTCTTAAATGGAAATCTCGATGAGGAGATTTACATGGAGCAACCTGAGGGATTTATTTCCAAAGGAAATGAAAACAAAGTCTGTAGATTAGTCAAATCATTATACGGACTAAAACAAGCTCCAAAGAAATGGCACGCAAAATTTGATAGTGTCATGATGAGAAATGGTTTTCGTATAAATGAATGTGACAAATGTGTTTATTATAAACAACTTGGACAATCATATGTGATGATCTGTCTATATGTGGACGATATGCTAATATTCGGTCCAAATACTCAGGTAATTGAGACCATAAAGAAAATGTTGATCAACAATTTCGACATAAAAGACTTAGGTGTTGCAGATGTTATTTTGGGAATAAAAATAATAAGAACACCGAATGGAATTGAGTTATCTCAATCACATTATGTAGAAAAAGTGATTGAAAGATTTCAAAATTTTGGAATTAAAGGAGTAAATACACCTTTTAATCCATCAGAAGTACTGCATAAAAACACTAATGAGAGTGTAATGCAACTGGAATATTCTCGTGTAATAGGATGTCTCATGTATCTCATGAATTGCACAAGACCAGATATAGCTTATGTAGTAAGTCGATTGAGCAGGTATACAAGCAATCCAGGGAAGGAATACTGGAAAGCACTAATAAGAGTGCTGGGATATTTAAAAAATACCACTAACTATTCCTTACACTATGGAAAATATCCTGCCGTCTTAGAAGGATATAGTGATGCAAACTGGATTGCAGATTCAGAGGAATCAAAATCAACGAGTGATTATGTCTTTACCCTTGCAGGGGCAGCAGTGTCATGGAAATATACTAAACAAACATGCATAGCTCGATCCACTATGGAATCAGAGTTCATTGCATTAGATAAAGCAGGCGAAGAAGCAGAATGGCTTCGTCACTTTTTAGAAGATATTCCATTTTGGCCTAAACCTGTACCATCCATATGTATACACTGTGATAACCAAGCTGCGCTAAGTAGAGCGCACAACTTTGTGTATAATGGAAAGTCATGACATATTCGTCGATGCCATAACACAGTTAGGCAGTTACTCTCAAATGGAATAATTTCCACAGACTATGTGAGAACAAATGATAACCTAGCGGATCCATTTACTAAAGGTTTATCAAGAGAGAAAATTGACTGCGCATCAAGGGGAATGGGTTTAAAAGCCTAAACCACAAAGAGTTATCTTATACGGAAACCTATCCTAGCGACTGGAGATCCCACGGACTAGGATCAATAGACAAACCAATTCTGAATAACTCAAGACGTAATGCATTTGCATGGACATAGTCCAACTTCATTCCTATGGTGCACAACATAAATGCATGCCTACAGAAGTATTTAAAGGTTAAAACTATGTTTTTTAATGATGACCATATCTTGGAAATAACAAGTGGGGGTATATGTAGGATACTCTTAATGGTTGCGATCACCTATGTTAGTGTGAGCTGGGTCGGCTCTATGAGAATATTAAAAGGCTTTTATTCTCTAAAACACTCGCAGAACCAAAATTTGTTCAGGACCAAAATGAACACAACCAAGAGATTGGATGAGAAGGGAATCAATGCTTCGTAAAGCTTATTGTCTGGATATACAATAAAGGCCGATGGTTCAAGATGAAATAATTCACCGATTAGCCAAGTAGATCCGATAAGTTTTAACTAGGGAAAGTTCAAAGTGAAATATCTACTTATCCACGATAAAGCATTATTCCATATGTACTCTGTGATATTTCGCTTTGTGTGGGGGAAAAGTATATTATCATTTATGTGGGGGATTGTTGGAATTCCTAGTGTAAATGAAATACACTTGTCCCACATCGCCAAATTTGCAATGCCATTCCAATATATATGGCTTTGCAATGAAGGTGTTGGGGCCTAGGGGCACCCAAATGTATGCTTCGTTGTGAGGAGGGAGATCATGCATCTCCACCACACACGCGCGCGCGCCGCCGCCGCCATCCGTTCGACCGAACCGAACCAGGCCGGGCCTGGTCGGGTCGGGTTTGGGTTTGGGTCTAATATGATACTCATATTTTTACTACAAACTGGACCGGGTTTTTTAACAGTTGCAGGCTATACGAATGGACACGACTGTTCATAAGCGGACGCAGGTTGAATAGGCGCGAACAGTGGCGAGTGCGACCCGTTAGAAGCAAACAGGTGCGAGCCTATTGAAATGGACGCGGGCGAACGGATGCGGCGCAAGCGGGTGTGACCCGACTGAAGAGGCATGGGCGAAACAGTATCAGGCAGTACGAGCAGGTGCGAAATAGTACCGTTGGACGCAGTAGCGTGCGGGTGCGACCCTTTAACGAACAGTAGTGACCAAAAGGCAACAGACGCGACTGTTTGAAGGGATGCGGACAAAACTATAAATAGGACAGAATACCGATCACATTCTCGATCCAATTCAGTTTTGTTTTTCCTCTGCTTCTTTTCTCTACCACTCTATATATATCACAGAGTTGACATGCTCATTACAATCTCGTGCAGATTTCGTCTGTTGTATCTTGGGAGAATTTTGAAATAAAATTCTTAAGGAAATCGTTACGACGAGCCTCAGACATAATCCGGTTAGAATTCTAGTCTGATTGTATATTTATATACATTATTCTATATTCTGTCCGTTATTCTGGTTATACTATTTATTCAAAATAGTATAACGCTGTTGTTGTAATTTACTTACAACGTTCATACTGTTATAATATTTACTACAGAATTCCAGTGTAGTGGAAATCTGAGTTATAAACTTGTGCGACGAGTTTATAATTGATTATTCTCTGTTTTGGTATACTAGAAATATATCAGGGAGAACCCAATTAAATGAAACCCTAATTGAAGCACAACCTTGGTCGACAAAATTAAATAAGACCCAAAACTACCATGAGTATTCTGTCTGGTTGGATCTAACTGTGACCATCAGGCTCTGGTTGTTCTTGAAAATGTAAATTTTATAATAGAATTGAGATGCCGAAAATAGAATCAATAAAGTACGGGCTAAAATAAATCGATGGAAGCAGAAGGGAAGATTGTTATGGCCAGACATTTCACCAAACATCTGGTAGGCAATTAACTTAAGGGACATTTCATCGAACAGTTTTGACAATAGAGAAGAATGCTCTACCCAAATCACTGACAGCTAATCCTATGGGTTTTATGGACTTAGAAGTGTTGCAGACAAAGGAGAAGACAAGTGAAGGCACCCATTTTTGATCAAGGAGGAAGATATGGGACTATGCACCTGTGCACATGCACACCAGGCTGAGTATATTATGTAGAAATGGTCAAATTATGATGAGTTGGCAAATGTAATGAATTAATCTGGCATGGAACGACTAGTTGAAGATAGCTGTGTGTGGGTGTAGCTGGGTATATGCATGTAAAAAATAATCGGATTTTGCAAATAAAACTTACCAGTTCATTCTTCTATTCTCTTTATATTTCTTCCCTACTATTTCTTGTGTTTATCTTCTGGTTATTCTTCTCTAAGATCTGTCATCACCCTATTCTTATATCTACAACTAACTGCACATGTGTTACTTTATTTCCCTCTCTTATTTTCAGCTCTCATCACCACCTTCTTCTAACTATATAATGTCACTCACCCCTGCCTTCACCTTCATACCATAACCCATACCAGATCACAGGCTGCCAAGAAACAAGAGCGTCACAATTTGGTATCAGAGCCTCATGGTGAGTCGGAAGCTGATCCTCATCCCAAAAATCTATCATTATCAGACAGCAGTGATGACCCTGGGGATGGTCTTCCACCCATTGATGCTGTCAACCTCAAAGAATTGTCGCAGTTAGAGAAATGCCAGAAGCAAGACCTTATTAACAACAGAAACACTCTGTCTCTCAAGAAATTGGAAAGAACAACTCAAGATATGGCCATCAGCATAGCAAGAAATACTCAAAGCCTTCAAGAAATTTAAACACTTGATAAATCATTGGCAAATTTTTTTTTTGAACTCAGAGATTTGAAAGCTCAAAAACAAATTGAAGGAGGTTCCAGAGTTGATATTACCAGATCTAGAACAATGCCATAATCTTCATCATAGTATTTCAAATCCAATATTTATGTGCCACCCAATCAAAGGCCCTCTCTATTACCAAGGCCTGAGACAGTCAACCTTATCATTCTCCATCCAAACCATTTGATCATCAATCCACTCACCTAAAAGACACAACAAAGATCAAGATCAAGATGGATTTTCCATAATTAACATGAGAAGACAGAGTCATAGACTGGCTGCGATAAGTAGAGCAATTCTTTTCTTACAACAACACCAACATCCAATAATGGGTTCACATATGTTCATACCACCTCAAGAAAGAAGCACTTCAATGGTTTTATAGCTATTCACACAATGTTCCAGATTATGATCGGTGGTCAGTTTTTCAAAAGGTCATACAGATTCGATTTAATACTGATGATTTACATAGACCTCATGATACTTTTTCTTCTTTAAAACAAACAACTACTGTCATGAATTATGTTAATCAGTTTGAGCAATTAGAAGGTCTAATAGAACACATTACACCCACTCATCTTTTACAAAAAAAAAAATTAGAGGCTTAAAATATGTGATTAAATATAAGGTTATAGCTGCTACCCCCACAGATTTTGACTCAGCGGTTTCCTTAGCCAAAACATTTGAAACAAGCTGGCTGTTAAAATAAAGAAATAAAAAGAAATTTAATTCTTATTCTTCTAAAAATATTTTTGACGGTACCCAGCCCTCTTCACAAAAAACTCTTATTAAACCTTCTAAAAATTTGGCCAAAATCAAAAATTTCTTACCCCAAGAATTTTTAGAAAAGAAAAATAATAATATATGTTATGAGTGTAATGAAAAGTACCACTATGGTCGTAAATGTAAAGTAAAACAGATCCATATAATGGAAGGAATTATTGATTTAGACAACGCTTCTGATATTGAGGATAATTCATCAGAGGATAATCTAAAAATAAATGACTCAGAAATTAAGCAAGAGCAAGACAAAGCCTTATTTTCCATTTCTATCAATGCTTTATTGGGAATCCCTACACTACACACTATCAAAATAAAGGGTAGCATCAACAATAAGTCAGTGATATTACTTATTGACTCAGGCTCTACTCACAGTTTTATTGATAGCAAATTAGCCCAGAAATTAAAACTGCCAATACATCAAACCAAATTTTATGAAGTGCAGGTTGCAAATGGGCAGAAGCTACAAGGTAATGAAATATGTTCTCAAATTTTACTTACTTGCCAAGGGTGCAAAATGCCTATAGATTTACTATTATTGCCTATGAAAGGTTGTGATGTTGTCTTAGGAATTCAATGGATGAGAGAATTTCATGAAATTTGTTTCAACTTTCGAAAATTGCAGGTAAGATTTAAATATAATGGCAAGGAATTTATGTGGCAAGGGCAAACAGATTCTGAAATTCAACATTTGAATGATAAAAATATATCAAAGGAATTAAATTCTTCTTCTCTGAAATTTATGTTGCTTTCTACTGCTACACTTACACGTTCTATTGAAAATATTCATCCTGACATTGCACACATACTCACTGATTTTCAATCTGTAACAACACCATAGAATTCTCTTCCACCCAAAAGAAAATGTGATCATAAAATCACACTGTTGCATGGTTTGAAACCAGTTTCTCTAAAACCTTATAGACATTCTTATCATATAAAAAATGAGCTTGAGAAATTGATCACTGAAATGTTAGATATTGGCATTATTAGAAATAGTAATAGTGCATTTTCAACACCTGTTGTCATGGTTAAAAAAAAAGATGGCTGCTGGAGATTATGTATTGATTATAGGGGATTAAATAAATTAACAATTAAAGATAAATTCCCTATTCCCCTTATTGATAATTTACTAGATGAGCTATATGGTTCCAAATACTTCACAAAACTTGATTTAAAATCAGGTTATCATCAAATTAGGATGCATGAAGATGACATTCATAAGACAACATTTAGAACACATAATGGACATTATGAATTTCTAGTCATGCCATTTGGATTATCTAATTCACCATCAACATTTCAAGCTCTAATGTATTTGATATTTTAAAAAAAATTAAGGCATTTTATTTTATTATTTTTTGTTCATATTTAATTTACAGCAGGTCATGGGATGATCATTTGGATCATTTAAAAATCACATTGCAGATTTTACAGGACAATAAATTAGTCATTATGCTCTCCAAATGCTCATTTGCTGAAGATAAATTGAAATATCTTGGTCATATCATTTCAGAACATGGTATTTCTATTGATAAAGATAAAAGTAAAGTAGTACTTGAATGGCCACAACCACACAATATAAAGACATTAAGGGGATTCTTGGGTTTGTCTGGATATTACATGAAATTTATAAGAGGATATGGAATAATAGCAAAACCTCTCACCTCAATGCTCAAGAAAGACTCTTTCTGCTGGACTCCAGAAGCAACTGAAGCATTCTATAAATTCAAGTTTTACCTTATCAGTCCACCTATATTAGCCATGCCAAACTTTAACAAGGATTTTTTAGTTGAATGTGATGCATGCAGCTCGGGTATTGGTGCAATTTTACTCCAGGACAATAAACCAATAGCTTATATAAGCCAAGCTTTATAAGGAAGAAATCTTCACCTCTCAACATATGAGAAAGAACTGTTAGCATTAATACATGCAACAAAAAAATGGTCACAATAGTTATTGGGCAGAAGGCTCATAATATGGATAGATCATCAGAGTTTACAACATCTTCTCTCTCAAAAGCTAACCACATGCATTTAAGGGAAATGGCTTGCAAAACTACATGGCTATGACTATAAAGAACAATATAAAAAAGGAAAAGAAAACATAATTGCTGATAGCCTATCAAGGGCCCATGAGCAGCCTAGTATACATGCAATTTCAGTGTTACAAGCAGATTGGATGTTAGAACTAAGAAAAGAACTAAAGCAAAACCAATTTTATGAAATCAAGAAAGATCAGATTCTTAATGGTTCTCTGCCATCTAAAAAATACAAAATCATTGATGATCTTATTTTTTATAAAGGAAGAATATTATTGGATCCAGAGCTGACATCTCTCATTCAGGCAATTCTATTTGAATTCCATTCTTCACCATTAGGAGGTCATATTGGTGTAAGAAAAACAACGAAAATAATAATAAAAAGAGTCTACTTTTGGAAGAACATGAAGAAAAAAATTGAAGCCTATATTCAACAATCTGACAATTGCCAAAGGGCTAAATCTGGAAATATTGCTTCTCCTAATTTGCTACAGCCTCTCCCTATAGCTGACCGTGTTTGGACTGATAATACAATGGATTTCATCACTCATCTGCCCAAAAGCAACAATTCAACTGTCATCTATGTTGTAGTGGATAGACTATCAAAATACTCTCACTTCTTTCCACTTCAACATCCTTATACTGTTAAATAAGTTGCAAAAATATTTTTTGATGGGATTTTTAAGCTTTATAGCATGCTGCAGTCAATAATCAGTGATAGAGATTTTATCTTCCTGAGTCACTTCTGGCAGAAGTTATTTGATTTACAAGGGTTTTCATTGAATTTTAGCTCGGCCTACCATCCTCAAACAGATGGTCAAGCTGAAATCACAAATAAGATATTGGAAAATTATTTAAGATGTTTTGTGTGCCATCATCCTTCTGAATGGGGTAACTGGTTGACACTAGTAGAATTCTGGTTTAATACATCTTAGAAGGAATCAACAAATCTTACATCATATGAAATATTATATGACAAGCAACCTCCTACACTTTTATCTTATGTTCCCTATATAGCCAAAGTACAAGAAGTTGAACAACATTTATATTCTAGGATATTACACTTCAATTTCTCTAGGACAACTTACAACTGGCTCGGGAAAGAAAGAAAAAATTCGCAAATAAAAGGAGAACAGATGATGACTGGGTTTACTTGAAACTACAGCCAAATAGACAAATATCAGTCAGTTCAACCAAAACTACAAAGCTTTCATCAAAATTCTACGGGCAATTCAAAATAATTCAGAAGATTGGCGAGGTAGCTTATAAATTAGAACTACCAGTCTTGGCACAAATACATTCAGTCTTTCATGTCAGCCGATTAAAAAACAAAATAGGTTCACATATCACTATACAGCATGAGCTACCATCAGCAAAGGAGCAATGGTTGAAGAACCGGAAAGAATTTTGGATAGAAGACTTATTCCTAGAAATAACAAGGCAGTGGTACAAGCTTTGGTAAAATAGAAGAACAAACCAATTATTAATGGAACTTGGGAGGATTACTAACCTATGGTGAAGAAGTTTCCCACACCAGACCTTAAGACAAGGTCTCTTTTTAAAGGGGGAGAGAATTGTTACGGCCAGACATTTCACCAAACATCTGGCAGGCAATTAACTTAAGGGACATTTAATCGAACAGTTTGGACAAGGACAATTTTTGCTAGTCGGCTTCAGGAAATATCATATTATGCTTTTAGGCTGCAGAAAAAACTAATTAGCAAACTAGCCCTCGTTTCGGTTTATACTTGCACAAATATGGAGTGCGCAAGTGTAAATTTTTTTAACTATAACTTGCGCATTCCATAAATGCGCAAGCTTTATTTTAAATCTTGCGCACTTATGGAATGCGCAAACTCATTTTTTAGCACTAAAAGACAGAGAGCAGATCTGAGATTCATTTATCAACATTTCTACTTTCTTCCCCAAACCCTTCCCATTTCTCAATCCGAACCCATCTTTCTTCCATATCTAAATCCACAATCACTTATTAACCAAATAATTGCTAAGCTATATATGGAATCATCCTCTTCATCGTTACAAAACAAAGGTAATAATTAATGTTTTTGAAAATTAAGATATAATTTTGCTATTGTTGATGTTGTTGAAAATGGAGAGTTATTGATGGTAGTTGTGTTAATTATTAGAGAATGGTATTGTTGTTGAAGTAGTTGTTAGTGTTTAACGAACTAGAAAACCCAATTTAAGTATTAGTAAACCAAAATCCCTAATCTACACCTTAATTGTTTATTATGACGGTAGACATTAATGATTGGGAGATAGACGATGAAACATTGATGAAACATTTTGATGAGGTTAAAGGGAAAATCGGAGTTGCAAGTTCAAGCCACATTGACTTTGATGTCGATCATATTTTGGAAACACAGTTCGAACCAGTAACGCGTAAATTCCATTCAAGATCATCAACCTTACACGCTCGTTTACGTGAAGTTGTTTCTGCGGAAATGCCCGATCATCAACATACAGTTGACGGAAATTTGCTGACGCGTATACATCATGTTAGTCCATCCGTGCCAAGGGGACAATGACCATTTCCAAACTGTTATTGCGGAGATACGTGTGTAGTGGTTGTTTGCAGAAAAGAAAAGAATGCCGGACGAAGATTTTTTGGGTGTAGTTCGTACAACGAACATAGATTGAATCCTCGTGAATATGATTGTTCCAATTATTTTAAATGGATTGATCAACCCCTGTGCAAAAGGGGACTTGAGTATGCCCACGAACGGAAAGCTGAAATAAGTCGTTTGAAAAGTGTGAATGAAGAACTAAGGACAAATAGCGGAAGGCCAAGAATGTGGTAGATGTTTCGGAGTTGGTTAAGTTGTCATATTTGGATTTTATGTTGAACCGTTGTATTTGTAATATGTTGTTGCGAAAATGTTTCTATTTGTTGTAACCCGTAACATGTGCAAGGTAGACAGTTTATTATGTTGTTGAAATGCATTTGATATTGTTGACTTTATTGATGAAATATATTGGTTACGTTATTATATTGATTTGCTTGTTTGGCTTTTTTTAAGATTGAATTGACTACTTTTGGTTGAAGATTGCCTGCGGAAGCAAAATCTACCTAGAAAAATAGGTTATAATTCATCAAATTGATGTTTATAATTATGTCAGTGAACAAAAACTATGACTGTGGTATTGGAACTTATTTTTGCAGATAATGTCAAAGGTTCCGACTATATTTTACTTTAATGGCGAATTGCTGGTTGACGATGAAAGTAAACCTAGATATGTGGATGGAAAGCGAAAAGGATCGACAATAAAAAAATCATTGTAGTTTCAAAGAGCTTAAACAAAGGGCATATGAAGTGACAAAAGAAAATCCTGTGATATATGATTTAAAATTAGCGGTCAAATGAGTTCGGGAAGATGGTGCATCCGCTATTGATTTGGAGGACGACGATGATTTGAACTCCACCTTTTCAGTTGGGATGAGAGTTATAGGAATCTACGATGTGAGAGTGGAACATGAAAATGTGGTTGAAATACAAGCGCCAGTAATCTCTGGGGGTGAGTATATGCATACCACACAGTTACAAGAAACAAAATGGTCGGCGTATCCATCGTATCTTTCAAACCATCAAGGTGGAGAGTTTACAAACTTACTTTACAGGTACAGCGGAATGGCTAGAGTCTCTTCTAGTCAGGAACAAAATATGATGCAGAATGCTATAAATCCAAATCAGTCGCAAGCATTTGAAAAGTGAGTACTGTTATACGTTGTCACTTGTATTTTGACTTACGTTAATGCAAAATATATTACGTTTGTTTTTTGTATTCCTAGTGGCGTAGATGCATTTACTGGTTATGACGACGATGGTGCCGATTATCATGTTGATACTCCATAAGAGATTTATAGGCAATTGGATAGAATGGAAGTTGCTTGCGCGGATGATGAGGATAGAACTTGGATACATCAAATGGAAGTTAATAATGATGCAATCATATATGCAAACATTGAGGAGGCTGATGATGTAAATGAGAAGAAGAACGAATCACATATGAAGAGGCTCTAGGCGATGATTTATGCATGGCATCTATGATGGCGAAATCAATAATGGAAAATTGTCAACTAGACGTGGAAGTTTTTGGAAGAGAATGTATGGAGAAAGGTCCATGAGTTGGGTTGACTTTTGAAAGTAAGCAGAATCTTGTTGAACAGTTATGTGAATGGGTGATTAAATGTTCAGTTTCGTTTCAAGTTCTGAAATCGCATGCAAATCAATACACGGTCCGCTGTGATATAGAAGAAACATGCCCTTGGCGTGTTCATGCAAGCCTTTCGATAAGAAAAAATTCAAATTGGTGGAAGATAACTACATATGGCGGCGATCATACTTGTTTAAATGCAACCATCAACTCAAACCATCGACAGAAAACTGCTAAGTTTATATGCAGCAAAATACTTCCATTGATTAAAGCTGAAACAAACATGACTGCAAGAACTGTTCAAGAGACAATGTCCAACATGTTTCATATTAAAGTGAGTTATTTTCAAGCCTGGCACGAACTGCAGAAAGCTGTTGCAATGATTTATGGCGATTGGGAATCGTCGTACGCGGAATTGCCGAAATATCTTAGAGCCCTACAACATACCAACCCCGGAACCGTATATGATGTTATTCATAGTCGTGGTGTTTTTGATGGTGCTTTTTGGGCTTTCGGACCTTCTATTCAAGGCTTCCTCCACTGTCGACCCATATTGTCTATTAATGGCACTCATTTATACGGAAAGTATCTGGGTACATTACTAGTAGCAACTGGGGTGGATGCAAATCAAGGGCTATTTCCTTTAGCTTTTGATATTGTACATACAGAGCGTGGAAAACGTGGAGTTGGTTTATTCGTTGCATATGGAATTATATTCCATCCATACGTACTAGATGTATCACCTTTATCTCTGATTGTATGAAAGGAATTCCACGTGCGCTTAGAGAAGCTTGGCCAATTGAACATCATCATCGCTTTTGTATCCGTCACATTAAAGCAAATTTCAAGAAAGCGGGATTTGGTACGGATGAGCTAGAAAATTTATTACACGCATGTGCCACGGCATCAGAGGTCGTAAAATATAATGATCTTCGAAAACAGTTGATGGATGTAAAACAAGATGCCGATGCATGGATTGAAAGAAGTTTGAAAGACCAGGAATCAAGCTAGGCTCTTTGTCATGACGGTGGAGTAAGATTCAATATGATGATGACCAACGTTTCCGAAATCTTTAATGGTGTGCTCAAAGGAACTAGGAATTTACCCGTTAGATCATTGGTTGCACGAACGTTTCATCGATTGAATCATTACTTCGTCGAACGACGAACTCAAGGGGAAGAGTGGAGTCGCAACTCGCACCTAGGTGGGAAGCACTAGCACAGAGAAGAATGAAAGAATGGAGGCTCATGTCTATAGAGAGATATAGCTTCGTTGAATGGCAGGTGAAAGATGTGCATATGTTTGACTATACGGTGAATATCGAAGATAATGTTGCCAAATATTCGTGCAACATGCCGACATTAGATCATTTTCCTTGCTCCCATGTATTAGCGGCTTGTTCACGTGGTTCGAGTGGTGCTAATAGAGCGTATTTTGACTTGATCTCCACGTGGTACACGAAGGCTATGTATTCCGCAACTTATGCTCCTTTATTCCACCCTGTACTAGATAGTCGACATTGGAACGTCTACGATGGTCCAATTATACAATCACCGCCTGTACGCAGAAATTCAGGTCGTCATCGATCTACTCGATTAAAAGGTTTCATGGATCCGCCACCTTCATCCGGCCATAACAGATGTAGCAAATGTTATTCTATTGGCCACAAGAAGAAAACCTATCCACGATGAATTATAATAGAAGTAGAACGTCTATGTTACTGTATGAGTTGTTGACTTTGTTATGTAATGATGTTGTCATCCGAATGGTGTTTGCGTGGTATGTAGAATGTTAGTAAGATTTTTTGTGTGCAAGTTTGTAGTTTACTGTATTGAAAGAGTTCTCTGTCTTGGACAGGGTCAAAAACACGCTTGCGCATATATGGATTGCGCATGCTATGTTGTCAATATAGCTTGCGCAATCCATATATGCGCCAACGTGTTTTTAAAATAACCTGAAAACAGCTTGCGCTAATGTGGAATGTGCAAGCTGTATTGACAATAAAGCTTGTGCATTCCACATTTGTGCAAGCTATTTTTTGGGTCAGTTCAAAATAGTGAGCTGCTCTGCCACACTCCTAAACCAAAATTTGCAAAATCTCAAATTCCCAAAGCATGTACACAACATTCCATTAACAATACCATCTCCAAACAAAACAAATAGCATGATTCAACTGACAAAATAAACAATATGAATAAGTCGTACAATAACATAGAAACGTACAAGCATTAAAAGAAATAGATTGAACAAGCCATACAATAACCCCTTAACCAACCAAAAAAAACAATAATAAGACCAACACCATCAACCACGAATCCATCTAAGCTCAAGTGATGGTGTCCCTCTTCTTCTTCTTCCGTTTTTATATGATTGGAGCCGATCCTTGGCCTTCTTCGAATGTAGGAGCAGGTGTCAGCAATGGAATTTCTTGTTGTTGGCTTAGCCCAAAAATGATTTCTTCTTGTTGAATTTCCCATTGCGACGGCTCTTGCGCATGCTCGTATGTCGACTGTCCAATATATCCGAATTGTTGTTCTTCTTCATGCCAAATGGGCCAGTCAGCATGAGTTTCCCCACCGCTGTATTGCTGCTCTACCTCGGGCCAAGCGGGCCATCCAGCTATAGTTTCGTCACTGGGATGTTGTGAAGTCTCTCCCTCCACGTGTGCCTCCTCCCATTGGGCTTGTCCACCCGCTACTATGGTATGTGTCTCCTCTGTACAACGTGGTGGCTCTTCTACAATGCGCAACGGCTTGACCGACCTTCTTAGCTTGTTCTGACCTAAAATCGTGTCAAGTATTCGTCGTAGGTCAATGCACTTGCTTTTGACCTTGTCCGGCTCCATATGACTTTCTTCTATTTCGTCTACGACATCCAAAGCGCTGTATATTCCGCTTACCTAAACCATAAGTCATAACAATGCATCAATATGATATAAAAATTGAACTATAATTTTTTTGAAATGACAATACTTACCACATCACGTTCTCGAGGAGCATGGGGAGTGTACGCAACCAACTTCCTTGCCATTTTTTAAGAATATAACGACGAGTAATTCGCCAATACCAATACTCGTACTCACTTAAAGGTGTCGGAGGCTCGCGTGCTAGTTCGGCATGATCAATTCTTGATTGCCAAATAGCAATACTTTCCTCCCAAAATGCCATCCATCTAGTGGGTTCTGGATCAAGGGGGACGACAGGATCGGGAATGTGCTGATAATCAAAGGAAAACTGTCTCATAACCCGATCGGGTGCATACAACTCAAAGTCGAAAAATAGAATCAGTCGGCTCTCAGCAATCCAACCGGCGAACACATACTCAATTTCCGGATGTCGAAACTTATACACTAATGAATATGATTCCCATGTAACCGCATCATACACCAACAAATCCAACTCATTATGATAAAACTGTACATTTCTTGGCGTCTCACGCCAACTCCTAGCTCAATTCCACCTAGCTCCGAATGGAAGATACAGATCTAAGTCGGTAGGAATTCCAATAGACGGTCGTCCAATAGCAATATGCGACCACGACCATAGTTGCAACAACGTTGCAGAACCCCCTAAAACTTTTCGACATTGCAAGGCAACCTGTGACAACTCACTATACAAATAGCATAGAACATCACTACCTAAAGAATGATATCCACAGTTAGCCAAATTGTCCAAAAAAGGTAAAAATTTCAAACTTAATCTCCCTTTCGAATGATCGAGAAATAATCGGCAGCTCAAAAAATACAATATCACGGCACGAGTGCGGCGAAGTATATCTAAATCGGTCGCCCCTTCGTGTAGTGGTTCGGAAAATTCACTTTTAAACAAAGTCATTGATAACTCACTTTTAGACTTAACCGCCTCTCTTGGTGGAAAAATACCAAGCAAGTCATGAGCCAATTCGATGTAATCGACATCTAAATTTTACAAACATACAGGACGACCGTCTGCTTTAAGACCAAAAAGAAAATGCACATCCGCTAGAGTCACTGTCATCTCCCCGACTCTCATATGAAACGTATTTTTTTTGGCCTCCATCTGTCGCATAAAGCGGTAATAAGGTGAAGATCGAGACGAATGTAGTCGATTTGCATAGCTTGCCAAAATCTGGAGATTCATAGATTCGCCTCCAATCTTGGATCTTTATAATCGATCTCCTTGAGCTTGCTTGAATGATCGCATATCTTCACAGTTTCAACATCCTGAAATGTATAAAAAAAATTAAAATTGGTGCTTCATATTTGCATTTCCCCGGTTTACCAATATCAAACATTTACCTCCATTATGTGTCGTTTTGGCTTCTATGGTGTTCTTGAAGATAGAGAACACTTCTATCTTCAGGCCTGGGAGACAATTCTACGAAAAACAACAACCGTTTATCACTACAAAAACTTTATACAAAGTTAGGGTTTTGGCTATATGAAGACATCATATCCTTTTGCATTTTCAACAAAGAAACCAACAATTAGAGCACGTTGACATCGACATCATCATGACTACCAATTCCATTAACAACAACAATCATTTTTAAAGTAGTAATCAATTTACAATCAAAATATAATTACCTCTAATCAGAGAAGAAGAAGAGCTTGCTTCCATTTTATGCTTAATCTAGTGGTTGATTGAAGGAATAGATCAAAAGCAATGTTTTAGAGTTGATAGATTTAGATTTGGAATGGGTTGGAGGTTGTGAATGGGGGGGGGGGGGGGTTGTAAAAGATTAAGATAGGGGATGAAATGAATCTCAAATCTGCTCTCTGTCCTTTTGGTGTCCAAAAATGAGCTTGCACATTTCATAAGTGCGCAAGTTATAGTTAAAAAAATTTGCACTTGCGTACTCCACATTTGCGCAAGTATAAACCGAAACGAGGCATAGTTTGCTAATCAGTTTTTTCTGAAGCCTAAAAGCATAATATGATATTTCCTGAAGCCTACTAGAAAAAATTGTCCTTTTGACAACAGAGAAGAATGCTCTACCCCAATCACTAGCAGCTAATCCTATGGGTTTTATGGACTCAGAAGTGTTGCAGATAAAGGAGAAGACAAGTGAAGGCGCCTAGTTTTGATCAAGGAGGAAGATATGGGACTGTGCACCTGTGCACTTGCACATGTGTGCATATAGATATAGGTTGAGTATATTATATAGAAATGGTCAAATTATGATGAGTTGGCAAATGCAATGAAATGAGCTGGCATGGAACGGCTAGTTGAAGACGTGTAGCTGGGTATATGCATGTAAACAATAATCTTATTTTGCAAATAAAATTTACCAGTTCATTCTTCCATTCTCTATATATTTCTTCCCTGCTATTTCTTGTGTTTATCTTCTGGTTATTCTTCTCTAAGATCTTATATTTACCATTAATTGCACCTGTGTTACTTCATTTCCCTCTCTTATTTTCAGCTCTCATCACCACCTTCTTCAAACTATATAATGTCACTTACCCCTGCCTTCACCTTCATACCATGACCCACACCAGATCACAGGCTAGCAAGGAACAAGAGCATCACAAAAGATGTGGGTAGTAGAATGAAATCGATGTGCACTTCACCTTTGGGAAGAAACTTTGGTTCGCCGAGATTTAGGTATGGCTGTGATTAGAAAATTAGGGAATAGTGGTGAATTAGGTTAAAGGAAAAAGGATTTAAGTGATTGGGTGAAAACCGTGAAAGGAAGAGGGAATGCAAGTGGGAAAGGAGATAAGATAATGTTTGGGCTTCAGAACAAAGGTGGCAATACCTCAATGGAGAAATGGGAGGAGGGGTTTGAGAGCCAAGGAACAGTAATCAGTATTAATTAATTAATATTATAGTATAGATGGATTAAAAATGAGTCTAGCATACTTTCTTCTTCCTCTCATTCGTCCACGTGTTAAATCTTTTATACAAATTAATGTCAATCTTCTATATCCTCAAATTTTCATTTCAACTTTGTTATCTCTCATCCATTTCATCTTCACACAATTCACTCTATCCATCTCCACTAATTTATATGTAAATTCAAATAAATTTCCTAATTTTCGATTGAAATCAAATTAGGGATTATTTCACCAACTAAATATTCACATGTCCTTATTTCAGTCACCATCACTTGCAAAGTAGTGACATCAATATTGTTACACCTTGTAGCGCTACCGGGATTGATAATAAAGAAGATAAACATAGGAGAACTTTGTGTGTTCTGGTATGAATTATGACTTCAATTATATTTTGGCATGATATTTGATATACTTTGCATAGGATAAGTGATATTTTGGGATTAATGATTAAAATTAGCTTGTCAAGGACCACGAGATCAAGTGTTAAGATTTCTATGTTGTGATTTTAGAGGTCATGAGTCGACACTGAGACACCAATATGAGTACTCTGCTTAAATTTGTATCACTCATGTTATAAAAAATGATTAGAAATAGCTTGATTCTAGGGTGGACCAAACATTAGCTGAAATAATTAGAAAGGCTAAAAAAGAGGTAATTTATTTCACGAATTTATGTAATATTTATAACATGATGTGCATGAAACAAACATTTAAAACATGACATGCAACAATATGCAAGGATTTAGCTGATCGTTAATGGATTCATTGCTTAGTATATGATTAATTGTAATATGGTAAATTCATGAAGTACCAGAAGTTCAATCGCTAATAGCTCATGTTTCAAGTTGTATGGCTATCACTTGAAGTAGCAATATTTTATTTCTTGTTTAATGTGTTTTTCATTTAATTTTAACAACTTGGATTGTAGAGTACTTTCATCCATCAAATTAAATGTTCTTTTTTTTATATTTTATTTTTTAAGTATTTCGTTATATTTTTTGATTTTTAAATTTTTTTTGACATTGGCAAAGAAATGCTATTTATTATGGTGTGAAGAATTATTTATCTATTTGATAAGTGCAACAGTTGAAACTACTAGCTTTAGATTTAGAAATCTTTTGTCAAAGAAATATATATTACATGTGTTGCATCCATGAATATAATTAAAGACTTTGTTTGCTCAAAAGATGGACAAATACCTCTAAACCTGACTTTTTAGTTAAGTTTCATTTGATTTGATTAATTTGGGGTTTTTAAATGTTTCGACGCATAATGGAATGAATTTCAGCAAGCGTAGAAATAGATCACAAGTTCAAAGTTTGGAAAGCGGATAAAGAAAGTAAATAACATAGAGTTTTTATAGTGATTCAGCCTGAATGTGCCTACATCCATTTTCCATCTTATTATTCTCTCTTTGATTTGATTACAAGTACAAGATATATTCGAGAAGAGTAAAAAAACTTTAATTAGCTGAATGATGGATTTTTAGCAGAGTTTTCTCTTTTTTTTTTCCAAAAAGCCATCCCCATTTTTGTTGAAAAGCTCTGATATTTATAGAATGGAGTTGTGAAGGCAGAGGAGAAGTTATTGCTTCCCGAGTTTGGTTCGGCATTTGAGTCAAGAGTAGTTGGATCAGCATTTGGGTTAGGATTTTGCCTGGACTGGTGGTCCTTTGCTTTGCTTCGGCGATCCTGCCCCAAAGTATCTCACTTGGTGACCAAACATTTGATTTGGCATGTTTGTCATACCAGACCAAATGTTTGGTACGATAACAGATGTGTCATGCCGGACCAAATACTTGGTCCGGCATATCAGAGAATGCCAGACCAAATTGGTCTGACATAACAGAAGATGTCGGACCAAATATTTGGTATGATATCTTTGACGATGTTGGACCAGATACTTGGTCCCGTATACCATAGGATGTTGGACTAAATATCTGGTCCAACATGTCGGCCCAAATGTTTGGTTCGACATTTTTGCAAATGTCGAACCAAGCATCTGGTCTGGTAATTTCGTTCCCTATACCCCTGCTTGACTTTGCTTGCTTCTTCCTTTGCTTGCCAGAATACTGAGCCAACACTTGCTCCCTAAAGCATGTTGTGTAATTACACAACATGCTTTGTTTTGGTCCGATTCTGAGCTCCTACCATCGAATGACAACTTGTGACCATTCGTCTTCCTCCTTCCTTCTTCTTTAAAAACCGCCTTCCCCTCTTCTATTCTTCTTTCTATTTCCTTAAAAAAATCCTTCTAATCTATCGATCGCCTGCAAACTAATTTGGGCTTGTCTTCTCCGTTCAAATTTGGTGTTCTCGCATCTTCGTAACTTGAGGTAAGCTTCCCTAAATTTGATTGTTGGCTTTATGGCTCCAGGGTTTTGATGTTTAGTAGAGTTTACTACAAGGATGAGCGATTTTGATTTCGCATTGAGGGGAAGGAAATGGCGGTGGGGATTGGTGAATGAGAATTAGGATTGGAGTTATTCGCGTGTTTCTGTTCAAGTATGAGAGGCGCAAGAGAAAATATGAATCGAGGGTTTAGATTTATGTATGCTTGGGCATCTCCAATAGCACGCCTTCTGATCAATGAGCAGAAATGGCATGGATTGCTCCTATGCATTTGGTTGTTACTATGAAGTCGCAGTAGTTTCACTATTCTGTGCCTTAGCTATTAGGCTATTACTAGCTAAAATAGAAGACAACCAACAGGCACTGTTAAACAACTCAGTCTTGCTGCATTTGTTTCACTGGCAAGTAATGTGACTCGGTGTTTTTGGTTCGGCGTTGGGAGTATTGAAAATGCCAAACCAAATATCCCGAGCGTGGTGGTTATTAGTATGCCGATCCAGAAGGGGAAGTAATTTGAGATGCTTAGGCTTAGGAATATGGATTTAATTGGGCTAGGTTATGAATGCTTCTATTTCCATTCGTAATGGTATCACTTTTGGACTTACGCTTGACTTTTACTTTCTTGTACAGGAATATGTCTTCTGGTCGCGAGCTCCGTCCTAAGTATGCAGCTTCATAGCCTGTTGGGGCTGGTCCCTCTTCTTTTGATGCTCCAGTCAATTCTCCTAGGCAACCCAGTTCCGCGTACTCTTTAGTCGAAGGCTACGCTCCTAATCAACCACTGGTTAGGCCTTCGGAGTGTTATCCCAGCGTGCTGATGATAGAGAAGTTGAACTATATAACTACTTCATTTATGATAGATCATGGAGACATGATATTACCTGGTCCAGATGATAGAGCCACTACAAGAAATTTGATTTTTAGTGGCGCTCAAAAAACGCTACAAAAAGTTTTGGTGGCATTTTGATAAACGCCGCTAGAAAACATGCGACTAAAAATCCATGATTTTTTGTTGTATTTATTTGCAACGCCACTATAAATTTATTTTTGGCAGCGTTTTTTAAACGTTACTAAAGATCTTTTTACAGCGTTTTAGAAACGCCACCGAAAAGGTGCCGTTTACTATCTTTTTTTTGTTGCACTTATTATTATTTTTTGTAGCGTTTTTTGAACGCCACGGAGATTTTATGAGTTACTATAATTGCTAATTCTGTAGCGCTTTTAAAACGCTACAAAAAAATATCGTTGGTGGCGTTTTTTCTCCACCATCGTATGTTTCGATTTTATTGTCTGCTGTTCCACGACTACATCTGATTTCGCCTCCAATTCAAGTACTTCAAAACTTATACAATAACGTAATATATAAATACATACACATTCAAAAATAACACATTAATGAACCACAATAACACAAACAAAACCAATTACATAATCACCACTATATCATAACACTAGTGTCAAGACAAAAGGTTAACCATACATTTACACAACCAAACTACCATAAACAGTTTCATAATAGTACATGCAGCTAAAGTAGTGCTGCTACCATACATACTAGTTTCATAACAGTTTTAATCAACCCAATAGTTTCATAATAGTTTTAATCAACCCAACAGTTTCAAAATAGTTTCATAACAGTTTCAACCTAACTATATACATTTGCTGCTACGATACCAAAAACCAATGCTGCCGCTTGAATTCTTCACAGACGTTTATTTACCTGTAAACAATAATAATCATGTTACAAATATTTGTGAGGTGAAGGTATCAAAGATCAAAAATGGACAAATATAGAAGTCCTTAGACTATAATACTTCGAACATAACGGCTAACATCCCCGACAGTTCCCCGACTTCTGGATCATCACTGCCAACACTTCCTCCTCCCTATACCCTCACCCAAACCTGATAACAACCATCATCACAACTTCCTCAAACTGCCACTCCAACACCAAATCAAAATCATTCCTTCCTCAATCACAAACAATACAACCCTCCCTATCCCTTAAACAACCTACCACCAATATCACCCTTACTTCTAGAAACTTCACCTTCACTTGAACTGTTCCACCTTCAAACTGCTTCAGTTGAAACAACCTCGGTCATTATAGTTCTGTCTACTACAAGCATCACTTCCCTACTTCAACACAGTTTCCATCAACTGTCAGGGTATTAGAATCAAAGTTTGAAAACATTTATGATGAACAAGTTATATACCTTTCAGTTTGTTTTCAGAATGACTTTTTCCATTGGCCAAGCTATGGGAACGCCAAGTGCATCTTCCATGCACATCAATGCCGATGTTGATCTCCATAGCTCTGCGTTTGCATTTCTCACAATATCAACCCAAACTTTTACAGCATTAAGTCCCAATCGACGACAGTGGACCAGCGTTATCGGATCAGTTGATGCAACAGTTCCTTCAGCCACTACGTTTGTTCCACCCAAATCGATCAACTGGCATTTGCTATCTTTTGTCCACTTTGCAATTGGCTGGAAAAAAGAGATTATTATGCAGAATATATACATACACATAATAAATAAACTTTCATACACAGGTAATTTCTTCAATTTTGAAAATTAATACTTACATGCTCTGATTTCTTCATCACCACGGGTGTAGATTTCATGGGAGAAGTCGCATAATTTACACTGTCATTTACATTTTCTTTATCAACTTCAACTTTTGATTTTGGCCATGCTACTTTCCTACTAATTGCATCTCCAATGCACGACATATCATATGTGGGTCGCCACAAATAAGCATCTTTATTTATTACTTTGTCGACCGAAATCACAACGGCAGACGGACCGAGCGGAATTCCACTAACAACATATTGTGGCACTCCGGAGTAGACTCTTCCTTCGGCAACTACCCCTTCACCCTCATTCCAACCATAAACCTTGCATTTGTCGTCTTGGACAGTGTTGTTACTCTAAAAATGAGAAGTGTAATTTTGACAAACAAATAAATATAAAGATAGTTTATTTTAATAAACAATAAATTTCTACTTAGCAAAATACTTAGCAATTCATTCACAGGTTATAATGAGAAGTGTAATTCCAACCATAATATTGTGGACAGTGCTGTTAATATAAAAAAATTATTCAAATTTTTATTAAGATTTTAACAAATAAATAAATATACAAATGGATTAATTTGGGGTACTAATATCTAAACAATAAAACTAAAACTTTAGTATGTTTCAATGAGAAGTGTAATTCAACAGTTTAGTATGAGAAATGTAAAATTTATCGTACTGACATCGTTCAAATTTACTCGCAGTGCCATCTTAATGCAATTTGATGGCCAAGCTACTACCTTATTCACAACGTCTGCTAATACTGTCATTTTTGGTGTAGGCCTCCATAAATAAGTATTTGGTTTGTCCACGATATCTACAATAACACTCACAGCATTTGGTCCAAGATTAATGCCATTGACAACCGCAGTTGGGTCCCTGGACAACACCCTCCCATTAGCAATAACTTCACAGTTTCCATCCCAATTAAACAACGAACATACATCGTCATTGCTCTGCAATTATTCAACCAAAAATTATAGCAATCACTGGATCAAAATTTAAAATCTAAATGTAATTTCTTGAGTAATATAATTATTACTTTTACCAATTCAGATGTGCTCATTTTCAGACTTTCTACACCCTGCAGCAAAGCTCTAATATCAGGATATTTTAATCTTAAAAGCACTTAATTAAATGTAATATAGGCGTTTAATTGACTATCGAAAACTACTAAATGGACTTTGATCAGTTAGTGTATTTTACATCTATGAATGATGGGATGAAATTAATATGGCTACCGAAACTAGCAAGTGAAAAAAATAAAATTGAGTTGCTAAAATTAAAATGACCATACTTAAAATGGCAGAGAACATATAATAAGTTTGTGAGAGAGAATAAATTTGTTATTTTTAGTATTTTAAATTATATGGCGCTTTGAATTTTTTATTTTACATATATAAATTATTTTTAATAGTTTACCTTCTGGTTCATCAGAACCTGCAGCATACTCTTCATTTATGCTATTTCCTCTCGACACTGCGATACTTGTTTATCTTTGGACTGGGCCATGACTAGCTTGGTTAAAGTGCAACCCCTTCCCAATGCCCTTAATCGTCCTGGTTTATCTTGTCCGAGTACATGTACAAGAGCATCTCCATTGACATTCTGTGACGAACCGGAATGTGATAGGCTACCAAATTTTTTAATCTCCTCCTACATAAATAAATACAAATAGATAATGTACAATGGTAAAATTATCGTACTTACGGACAATTTTTTGTATACAGATAAAATAAAAAAAAACTTACAATAGCATTTCCAGCTTCCGCGGTCACCGGTTCACAATTTTTTATGTGAGATTTAATCCGAACATCAGCACTAGTTATGGACGATGGACTTGGACTTTCTTTTTTCTAAATTTAGGATAACATTAAATAAAAACCGGGCAGGTATAAAATAATATTAAATAAAGCTATACTTAATTAACTAACCATGTCTTCGGTCAATCTAGCCATTCCCTTATGACCAGTTGTGTGTGGAACTTGTTTATCCCTAAGGGCCGAATATTTCTCACTTCGTTTCTGTAAAATAGAAAGATATATTGTTGATATATTGTTATAGGATAATGGCAGCTTCGTTGTTTGAGAAAGTGAAGAGTGACAGAGAGAAGTTGATATATTGTTATAGGATAATGGCAGCTTGGTTGAGGAAGTGAAGAGTGACAGAGAGAAGTTGTTTGAGAAGTGTTTGATAAAGGCAATGTAAAGAAGAAACATGGATATTTTGTTTTGTAAATAGAGAACAAAAACTTGAAAACAGTTGCTTGTAGTAGAGGAAAATTCAATGTATCAGAAACTAAAAGACAAATGAAATAAAACAGTGAACATAATATCAAGTGAAAACAGTGATTACAAGAAACAGATTTGTAAAAATGAAAACTAAAATCTAAGATGCAATGCAATGTTTTTTGTTTTATTTTTGTTTTTGGGTATACGCAATGCAAGCTTGTTGAAGTATTAAATGCAATAGCAATGTAAAACAGAAAACGAAACGCAAAAGCTAGAAAATGAAATGTAATAGCAAACTAGTTGAAAGTTCCAATGCAAGATGAAAACAAATCCAACAATTTTTTTAATGCAAGATAACACAATAAAAAACCAAACACACATCACTAAACTGAACTAAATTCAAGTGAACAAGAAATGTGTGCAGAATGAACAAAGTTAAAATGGAAAGTGTTGAGTTGACATGCACACAAGAACAAAGAACAAAAATGCACAGTGAACATAAATGCAAAACAAATGAAACGCAAAGTGTTTTTGTTTTTTTGAGACTAAAACAAAACCATATGTGTTATTGGATAATAAAATTGTTCTTTTGAAAATGATAATCAACTCTGCTGTGCAAATAACCATATGTGTTATTGGATCCCAATCATTATCTTTTAAAGTGTTCTAGCAAATAAAATAGTGAATAGTGTTACCTTAAACTCCAGACTTGTTTTCGCCTTCACAAACCTTCTCCATTCGTTCATGCTTTTGATGTTGGTAGGTTTCAGTTTTAGTCTTTCCTCTTCATTCTCCGCTTTATTTAATTTTCGAACCAATTTACTTTTTGACGATCTCCAAATAACTCCCATTTGTTGAAATACAGCTTTTCTTTGCCAATCCTCTTCCAGTTTAAATCTAATCTGCAACAATACATGAAAACATGATATTAAAATCAAACAACAGCCATATGTATGCATCAAACAATTTTTTAGCTATAACTATAATACGTGATGTAACAATGTAGCAATGTAGCAACTTGCAAACAGATGTATAAATAACAAAAACAATTTTTAACTCATACCTGAATCGATTGCCACAAAAAAACTTTTAACTCATCACTTTGATACCTCCAATCATCAAGTGCGTATGGAACCAGCTCCCGCACAAGCGGTCCAAGAAAAGAGGATAAATGTACTGACCCTTTCCCTATTGGTATACCTATATCATTGAACTCAACTTCAATTCGATCCTGACTGCTTAACGGGAGTCTTTTTGCTTTTGCTGGACCTCTACCGCCTCTTTTCCGAGATGTAATTCTTGATCAGCTTCACTCGCTCTCCCAATTTCTCCCTCAGCATCATCAGTTTGTTCAGGAAGGATTTCATTTTCTGAGCGAAGTCGTTCTTCATTTGGGTCGGAGTGGGTAACAGGTGGCTCTTGTTCTTTGTCTTCATTGCAAACAATGGCTTGCTTCTTAGCGTTGACTGTTGGTTCTTCACTGTCGGTGCAAGCACCAGCTAGAATCTTAACCTTTTTCTTTGGATTATACTTCCGCTTTGACTTACCTTCTGAGATTCCTCATCAGCCTTTCTCTGGTTGCGAGTACGTACAAAGCTTGAATGCATCTTTTTCTACAAATGAAACAAAAAACAGTAACTTATTTAGAAAATACTTCATATAAAGGACAGTTAACAGTATCTATTACTTAACCTTGAATACAATAGTTATTAATACATGTATATGAACTCTGTAATGTAAACTCTGTAAATAATCACATTAATACTTAAATAATAGAATAATCAAAACATATAATTCCTGTAAATGTATATTAATATGTTTTCTATGCTTGCATTTACAAATGAAGGCACCTAACATCTAATAAAAAAAGCACAACACACTCGACAAAATTTGCAACCTCTCACAAACACAAAACATAGCAATGCTAACTCACACAAGCACACAGTACACAACATATTCACAAACCCAACTCACCCTACAGACAGTCAGACAACCCTCATAAACACAGTACACACAAACACATATGTAGACTAACTACCCACTTACCTTATCAGTCACTATCCTTTGGTTATCACTCATTGTCTTCTGAGTTCCGATTCTTTAATATTATTTATCTGTTAATATGGAGCAAATACTTGGTACTTTAAGCAATACCATGCTCAAGTATTTGTTTTATATAGTAGATAAATGTTGTGTAAAAAAAAAGATAGTATTAATATGCACCTTATGTAAATGAAAATATTCCAAAGTTGAAAAATTGTATAACATGAACAGTTTTACAGTACCTTATGATCTGAGTCTGGGAGAGGACATGCCCATATCATAATTTGATATCATATAACTCATAAAGCAATATGAATACACTGTTGTAGTTACATACTAAATCTATCAAAAAACATCAAAATATGCCCAACTTCCAATTATGGACCACATATGTCAAGGGAAGATTATCAAACAAACATTAGCTGAATGGAATTAAATTCAACATAAACATAATATTAAATTTGATTTGACATATCAAATCCAAATAGAGTCAGAAAAAAAGAAATATATTACAAAATTAAAATAGAAAAAAATGAGTTATATGTAGAAATGATTCATGCTAGAGTAGAAATGAAGATTCTCAATCAGAAGCTGACCATACATCTTCAAATGACATATATGTAAGGTTAATGCTAGGTTTTGATTCTTGAGTAGTAGACAGAGCAAAGGTGGTAAATGTCAAAGCTGTCATGAAACAAGGAAAAGAAACTACTTGATTGTAATACATTTTTCAAATGATAGTATAACAAATTTTATAATCTACTCAAGTAGAACATATAATCTACTCAAGTATGCCTTCTCAATCCTCTCTAACATAACTAACATCTTCATCATCCATTTTGGTTATTTCGCTACCTTCCATGACTTGGATATCTTCCTCGATGCAATCGTGATCCTCTAAATTATTAAAACTTCTTGATGGTTCTTTCATTACAACACACCAATTAGAAACATCATTCTCTCTTGAATAAAATACTTGTCTTGCTTGAGATGCAAGTATGTATGGATCTCGTGAAAACGATGCTTGCTGTAAATTAACAAGAGTGAACCCATCATCATCAACTTTTACTCCATTTCCTTTATACGCCCAACAACACTAAAAATTGAAATATAAAATGAATGATAATCTAATAAAATTATATCTGTCAATATTCCATAGTAAGTGACCACATCAACCACTTAGGACATATCTTTTGCACTTGCTCTACACATAGTAGTCGCATCAAAAGTCACCCCGCAATTCTGAGTTTCTCTCCCTACATCTTATATATGAAAACGTTGCTCATTGATGATATATCCGTTGTAAGACATGGCACCATCCTTCGGACCAAAAGCAATCCATCTTAACATGTCATCATGATCCTTGGAGATAATAGGTATCTACAACAAATTTTATTTAGCATGTATATTTTATAGTAAGATTAATAGTCAAAAGAGAATATATTTGAAATCTAACGAACCTTTCTTTTAATCCAATCGGCAAAATTTTTTGTATGTGCTTCCCAAAGTAAGGTCGCATTTTTTGTCATGCATGGGTTTGACTTTTCTAATTCCTCCAAATGCAAACTAGTATTAAATAATTGATTATAAGTTATATATAGCATTACGAACACATCAAAATAATTAAAACAATATAACATACACTTACTCTATAAATGGTTCCACCACAGCCATATTCATTAACACGGCTAAATGAGCACTTTCTTTGTCATTAACCGACAGTTTAACTGTCTTGGATATTGAAATCGGACGTCCCTTGAGTATTACACTGCTTTCATAATCTTCATTTTGAGCTTCTTTCTCCTCTATATGTCCTGATTTTTTCAAAAATTCATCCAAAAACATCATGGATTCTTTTGCAAGATATGATTCTGCAATACATCCCTCTGGTCGTGCATAGTTTCTGACATAGTCTTTAAGTGTCTTCATGTATCTTTCGAATGGGTACATCCAACGAAAATGAACCGGTCCACACATTATTGCTTCTTTTCCAAGATGAATGGATAAATGTACCATTATATCAAAAAAAGATGGTGGGAAATATTTTTCAAGCTCACATAAAACTTCAATAATCTCAACATTGATTTGTTATACCTTCTCTCTATCAAGAACACGTTGACATAATTTGTTGAAAAAAGAACATAATCAAATTATTGTTTTTCTTGCCTTCTTTGCCATTAATCCTCTCGATGCTACTAGCAATAACTGTTGCATTAATACATGGTAATCATGTGACTTCAATCCGCTAATTTTGCAATCCTGCAACGAAATCCGATTTTTCAAATTTGAACAGTAGCCATCTGGTCCTTTGAAATCGTACAATCTTTTGCAAAATATTTTTCTCTCAGATTTTGACAACATGTATGGAGCCGGTGGAAGATATGTTTTATTCCCACGAGGTTGTGCATGAAGTTCACTTCGAATTCCCCAATCCTCTAAATCCTTTCTACAGTTGGTTCCATCTTTTGATTTATTACCATGCAACATCGTGCCCAATAGGCTTTCACCAATGTTTTTCTCCACATGCATCACATCTATATTGTGACGTAATGGAAGCTCCTGCAAAAACCAAAACTATAACGCATTATTGGGTTTTTCTTCTATTAAAACAATGAAAAATAAATAAACTAACCACTAACCTTCCAGTAAGGCAAATCAAAGAAAATTGATCTTTTTTCCACCTCGATAGCTCCATTTTTGTAGAATAGTTAGTATTATCATCTTCATCTTCCGTATCATAAACACACTTTCTCTTCTTACTTTTATCTTCCTTTTCTTTTCCAAAATCATTTGGATAATCCTTCAACAATGCATGAATGTTTCTCCCAGTTAGTAGTCTAGGAGCACTACCTTTCTCTATGGTGTTATCAAACAATGCCTTTTGTTTCCTTCGTGAATCTGAAGCAGGTAGAAATCTTCTATGACCCATGTAGACGCTCTTTCGACTATGATTCAACCAACGAGAATGGGTATTGACATCACATAATGGGAAAGCTTTTCCCCCCTTCACACGACATTCAGCAAGATTTCCATAAGCCGGAAAATCGTTAATCGTCCATAGCAAAATTAATTTTGATTTAATTTAATATTTTAATTGCACTATGTAATTAAATAAAACAATTTACCAAACACAATTATTTAAAAGTTAATTAAGTAAAATGCATACATATATTGTTATGTATCACTACACCATATAGCGCAAAGTCGTTGCTAATGTAAATGTAAATTAGCAACGATTAGAAGTCTTTGCTAAATGTAAACTTGCAACGACTTTGGGCTATTATGCAATTTTAGTCACTCCATATTTCACAACAGCTTTGAACCATCACAATTTTTTAGCAACTACTCAAAGTCATTACGAAATTGCTTTTCTGGTGTAGTGTAAGTTAATAGACTATAAATGTTACAGTTGATTATAAATCTTAAATAATTTAAGGTGAATAATATAAAATTTCAATTTTTTAGATAAAATAAAAAATAAATTAAATATGATTTAAATAGTAGGATTTATACATGCACATACTATATAAATTAATTAAATTATAAAAGTTATAAATAAATTAAAACTTATATAACTATATATGTACAAATATAAGTGGAACCGTAAGAAATCCAACTTAGGCTTAAGGAATGAGTACATAGGTATTGTATGTACAGTATGATTTCAGATGTGTTTGACACTTGAATCATGAGGGTATTTTATAAGATATACATTGTACCCGAAATCAATATCACTCAATGTGTGTGTGTCTATATGTGTATTTATCTATTAAAGATTATGAATCCTTAACATATAAGTTGTCCTCTACCATTTATACACTAACAGCTTACTTGCTTACATTTTAGTTGTTGATATTCCTTAAGCTAGAGATATTATGCATAACACTATTAATATGTTGACCGAACGAGGTAAGGTACATGCATGCATTTGTTGATATTCCTCAAGGTATGTGCATCATACTTAGGCTGTTGTGAAATGGTTAGTACGTGTGAATAATCTCTTTTGATATGTTGACATTCCTTAAATTCGAGATGAGATTAGGATAAGGACCATGAGTTAGGAGTTGTATATGATACAACTGACAAAGTGTTATCGATCACTTACGGACCAATGATTTGTTAATAATCCTCAAGGAAGAGTCCAAAGGCAAATAAGTCCTAAAACCACTAGAGAAATCATAGGATTTCTATGTTTTTTCTTAGGGTTTTGAGAAACATAAAAACCTAATAGGAGCCTTATTGGAAAAATGAAATGAATACATTTAACCTTTTTAATATTGTAAGAATATACATTATACTAGTTAAAATAATCACGATTATTTTTTGCTACCAATATAATTAATAAAATGTTTATTAATTAAAATATACAAATGAATAGAATTAAGATAGACATAGAATTATAAAATATAATTACAGCAAATCGTTTGGAATGCTATCACTTCATGGCCCGGGTAAGAGCCAATTTACACAACCACTAAAACATTCATGTCTCGGTCACTTAAGTGTTTATTCGTCCGAGACTGTGCATTGCCTTTTATGAGTTTTGAACTCTTAGGAAATACAAGAATATAAATTTTTAATCCATATTTGATCATTTCTAAATGTTATATCGTTAAGGTCGTGATTCGTCATGTATAAAACTTCGATGAAATTAGTTCATCGAAATAAGCAAGTAAACCATAATATGAGATTTTGTATTTAATACAGTTGATTACATTAAGGATGTCATTGTGTTTGATGTAGCATTAGACCAAGAACTACAAGATATACCTAGGAATTCAATCATTGAAATGTTTGTTTGATCAGTTTATGTAAGTGCAACTTATTTGATATCCTTAAATGTTAAAGATGATCGAATGCATTTTTTATAAAGAGTTCGTTATGGTACCATAGTAAGGGTTTCTTTTTAGTGGTTCGACCATTTAAAAGGAAAGTGAATCTATGAGAGTAGATGTAACTTTGGCATAGTTGGGATGAAAAAAGTGAATGGTCACCTTTGCTTTATGAAGAAACGTTGAAAACAAGAATTGTACAAAATACCAAAAGATACTTGATTTTGAATGAGAAATGTGATTCCTGTTCAAAATGTATTTTCGTAAAGAAAATTGTTTTCTATGAAAGTTATTCTTCAAGTCCAAGATTTGATCTAAAACTCTTAAACGTAAACTAGTTACAATGTAAGAAATAAATTTCTGTAATAAGTAGTTGAATGGAGCTTCATATTTCGTATGCTATTATAATATTGGTGGAAAGAGTAAGAGTATACCATATAGCACTTCTTAATAGACGCATCAAGTTAAAAATAATAATTTTCGCAAACATACCAAATATTGTTTATGAAATAATAATTATTTTTAAGCATTGATTGAAAATAGAATTTTTTTAATTTCAATGTCAATATTATGAATATTCGTTGTAAGATAAAATTGTAAAAATGGCATTTGTTTTTATAACAAAAATTGATGCATTAGAAAATATAGAAGTATATGAAAATTTTCAATTATTTTGGAATTAAGGACTAGGCCACGATTTTGAAGAATAATTCTTCAATCATATGACTATGAATCATATGGTAATGATGAATTATTCCTCAAACTATAAAGGGCAAAGCCCATCTAATGGGAGTAACATAAGGATTGGCAAACTCTTCAGATTGATATATTTGGATGTATGCAATTGTTAGTCTAATGTTATCAAAATGATTCCACGTACTCCATTAAATTCACAAATGAATTATCATAGTATTAAAACATGTGTATTTAATACACAAGTAGTATATTTATAATAAGTTATTTGAATATAAAATGGAAGTAGAAAAAATAACATGAAAAGGGAATAAAAAAATTCAATTTTATCGAGTAAGGGTGTATTGGGAAAGAGTTTCATATGTACCTAAAAACGAATATGATTCGATCTCAAAAGTCACTCATCTTTGTGATACATAATGATGTATTGATAGAAAGTAATTAGACCTTTTTAAAAAAAGTACGGTCGATGATGAGTGAAGTTATGTTAATTTTGTTTTGTAAGGACACACTTAAGAGTAAGTATATAGGTTAAATTTAATTTCATCTAGCTCACAAGATCATACAAGGTAAGAGTTTAAAACAAATCCCTGCATATTTTGGGTCAAGGAGTTGACAAGTTGTGTGAGTTGAGAAGCTACATATAATACTTACTTATGAGAGCTCTTATGTGGATCACTCCAAAAGAATTTGGGTTCAACCAACATTGGTTGACTATTTTATGTTATGATATCATAAACTCAAAACTATATTAATTTTATACATACATAAATGCAGTTCATAAAATGTTTATGAATAACTGTTCCATTGTATTGAGAAACAACTGTTATTTCAAGAATTGCCAACTTTGTCATGAATGGATTTCTTTTAGAAATTATTATAGTAAAATATATTAGGATTCGATCCAAATAAAAAACTGATTATGTAAGATGAAATGAAATTAACCAAATCAGAATAGACACAACACCATATAATGTCTTATAAGCCATTAATAATGTTGACTTTGCCATATGGCACAATGTGCAAATCTAGAATGGATTCCAGTACATATCGAAATACGATTTTGATAGTGTTACCCAGAGGGATATAATCCATCGGCCATAAAACTGTCTTTTAAAAGAAAATCAATGTAGTTGGAATATAGTGAGCTATGTTGACAGAATAACATTGTAAATTTCAATTGTTGAAATTAACATAATAGATTCACCATTCAACATGCTTAAGTTAATTTGGATTTTACTCGCAAAATTATTGCTCAATATAATTTTGTGGTTTGGTCCATGTATATTGAAAGTTGAAATAGTAATTCTAAATAATGAATTAGAATATGTTGTTTGCAGTAACAACCAAAGTGTCTCAAAGTCATTAGGAGCGGTGTTGAGTTTGCAATTTCAGATAGGATCCAAGAAGTGATACGAAAGTATCGTTCAATAAGCATCATAGCTAAGCAAATATTTTGATAGAAAAATAAAATAGTTTGAATTTTAATCAAATTGCCGAGGAATATGTGTTTGTAAGAAAGAACTATAAAGGCAATAAAATATTCCTAAGTTTATAAGTAAGCAACAAACTTATGATTGTTAACAATGTAACTGTGTTAAAGTCATTTTAGTTTGGTGGTTTAATTCTCAATATTGGATTTGAAAAAACATCTCGTATAATCAATATAAAATGATGTTAGGAATGTTCGAATGATATAAATGGACACTATATTAAAATATTTAGTGTGCAGAATATGAGATGGATTCCTTATGCATTGGCAATTGGAGTTACAACATATGTTATGTAATCTAATATATCACACTTCTATTATGTACTTGATACATTGAACGAATATCAAATCCAAATAAAGATCAATGAGAGGTAGGTTAGAGTGTTCTTGAATATTTGCGAAATACTAGAGAATTGTTATAGAAACAATGAAATCCTTATGAAGGAATATTCATACTCGAACTTCATAAGTGATATCAAAGTACTGTATGTCAATATTAAATTCATGTACAAACTTAAAGATCTTTAAGTTGGAATTGTTCCAAACGAAAGGCTATGGTTGATTCAACAAAAAGGCTAAGTACATCCCCTTGCATAACACCATAAAAGAAGCTATATATGTATACTTCACAATTTATAACTAATCTAGGGGTGAATCCTAATACTGAGAATCATATAACATTATTATGCGACAACAATGTCGTAATACAGTTCGCGAAACAACCTAGGGCTCACTAGAAGTCAAGAAACATACTCCGAAAAGTTTCACATGAAAAAGGTAGTTTATTAGCATTGAAAAGATTTGATTAACAAAGTAGACCATTAAGACAATATAACATATCCGTTCACTATGGAACTAGCTCAATTAATTCTGAGAAAACTTATCGAAGGGATTAGAATAAGATTTCATAATTGACCCTAAGTGTAAATGGGAGGTTGATAGAGTTAAGAGTATGCCCTTAGGTAAGTTATGTAATTTGTTATATGTGACTCTATGATTAATCTTCTTCATAATAGAGGTATTTGATTTTATTGTATACTTTATTATATAGTGATATGATTAATTAAGTAAGTAATTTAATATATATATATATATATATATAATCCTTAAATGAAATGTTATGTGATTATAGTTGCAAATAGTTGCAATAGTGAGTAATTAATCACAATATAAAATTGGTCGAGTTAAGGGTATGTCATAGGGAAAATTCTATAATTTATTGTAAATTACAAACTCTATAATAAAATCTCATTCAGAATAAAAAGTGTTTTTTCTTTCAATTTTACACTTGTCATATTATGATATGTTAATTAATTATTTAATTTAAGTATATTTAATAGAAAATCGTTAAATAATATATTATGTCGTAATAATTACACAATTTTATAATCATGAGAAACTCATCACATTAAAAATAATATATTATTTAAAATATTCATAGTCAAGGTGTTTCGAGACATGGTATTAATACATCCGTTGAGACTAGAGTGCATTACGTCCACCAAATATCGGGTAGTGTATTACTCAAGACTATTGGGGACACCAAAGGGTTGCATATTAATAAGTAATGGATGACTAGGAATGAATCACTTGAGAGTATTATGTTGGCCAATATAATTAAGATCAAATAAGGAATCTCGAAGTGATGATATTACATAGTCCTCTCGACTTGAGAATACCATTGAGCTTCAATGTGACTACTTCACCTTGATTATAGTTAAATCATGGCATGACATACATCGAATGACTATAGTTGGGTCTGAGTTAATGTGGGAGTGAAACACTATTTAGTAGAGAATTCGTCTCCTTTGTTGTATCACGGTCAACTGTATTCAACTCAAAGTCAAAGTCTTTGGCTAGAGCAATAAGGTAAATGATAACTCTTATTATTGAACCAAGGATTTTAAATTTGGACTAATTAAGTTAAATGTGGAAGATGTTGGAAATATGACCAAAAACAAGTTCTATGAATCCTAAAGTGATATGGTTATAACAAATAGAATGGTATAAATAATTGTTACTAGCGGGTATCACTTAAAACAGTAAAATTAAATTTTGTCAAATAATGTGTAGTGCTAAATTAGGCCCAACTGTCATATTAATAGCTAAGGTGACATGTGAACGTTAGTTTTATAATTATTTGATATTAATCGCTATTTGAGTTTACACATTTGAGTTACATAACTGTAATATTGAATACTCTTTAAAATATCACATGATTTAATTAATTTATGATTACTGTAAATTAATTAATATTTATGAAATATTAATTGTTAAATTTTATTTGATTTATTTTGATTCCATTAGTATTTAATAAAGTACGTATATAAAGTTATACATGTACGCATCGGTATAAAATATCGATAAATATTTAAATTTGATTTACTTGTATTAATTACTAAATGGGTTTGGTAATTGTTGAAGGCCGATATAGCCTCAATCATGGTTGCACGAAGGTGCAAGGATAAGAGTTTTAAGTGTTCAAATGGGATTTGCAATGACAAAACGAAAGAATTAGTAAAGAATGGAGAAAATATCTCTGCATTTTCCTTTCCCAAGATGCCCACTTAAACACATCAATTATCTTTGTTTTGGCTCCTCCTTCTTCTCTTTGCCAGCTGCAAGTATTAAGGCTTGATAGCCGGTAATTCCTTAAAAAATAAAAACTAAAATTAAAAGAAAGGTGGTGTTCATCTTTATATCATAGCAACATTCGAAGGTTTATTCGATTAGATCTCAGAGTTATTTAACTATTCAAGTTGTGAATCTTTGGCCACATATTCAGGTAATTATCTAATCCAATTTTGATTACATATTATATCATATCAGCATAGATTAGATCTCATATATACTTTTAATAATTATATACACTTATGTTTTCTAACATAAATTTATTTATCCAAACCCTTTTAATAAAAAAACATGAAAACGTCATTATATTATATAAGTATATTTTGGCTGCATTATTAAATAAATGCTTTTATTTTCAATTTTCAACTTAATCTTAATCAGCTATTATTATCTTATGATAAATATATTATAATATATATATATATATACATATTAAATATATTAAATTATTCAAAACAATTTTATAAATATATATTTTTAGTTTCCTATTAAAAAAAGAAATTTCATCGTATAGCAATAATTAACATATATTTGAAAATCATTTTAAAAAAATTAATTTATATATTATGTTTAGTAAAAGTAAAAACAAGCGATCCATACGGATTTGATAAAAAGATATTTTTGTAAAAAAATTCGACCGAGTAAAAATCAATATATATATATATATTATTTTAGTAACTTATAGAAATAAATATAATTTTTGAATTAAATATAAGTTTATCCATACGTATACTTTGAATTTTTGAATTTTTGTTTAAGATTATCTATATTATATGTAATTTAATTTAAAATTTAAAATAGATATTTTATTTAAAATCTAGATCTGATTTTGAATTTTAAATCAATACAAATTTTAAGATATGATTCAAAATATTTTGAATTGGTCAGAATAATTTTCATTTAAAAATATACATTTATATATATATATATATATAGATGTGTGTGTGTATATATAACTATAGACAACAAATGCATATATACAAGGACAAACATGTCTATTGTAATGTAAATCCCATCATCTATAAACATACACATTAATCATATGCAGTATTTATGTGTTGCACGTGCGCTATATATATGAGTTTATTTGGATATACTTGAATTAAAATCTAAATTGAAATTAAAATTAAATTTATTATATGAATAAATTTAAAAATTAAATAAAATAAGGTTTAGTTAAATAATATTTTAGATTGGTTTCGTCGGCCTAACAAAAATCCAAAATGGTGAAAAAAATTGAGATTCACCCATTTAACCTGTTTCAGTCTAGCCCAGTTTCTTTAAAGATGACATTTTATTTTGAATACTCCTAGTCAAGGTATTTCAAGAATGGATATCGATACATCCATTATGGCTAGAGTATAAAACTCTTCGAACGTTGTATCACTCATGGTACTTAGGGACCAGGGGGTTATATACTAATAGTTATTAGATGACCATGGAACTACTCACTCGAGAGTTTCCTTTTGGTTAGTAATAACTAGGGTCAAACAGGAAATCTTGAAGTGATGACATTACACAGTTCTCTTGATGTAAGAATACTATTGAACTTCAATGTAGATCCTCCATTTTGATTATAGTTCAACCATTGCATGTCATTCTTCAAAAAACATTGGGTTTCAGTTGAATGATTGAAGGCGAAACATTATTCAATAAAGAATTTGTCTCCTCGGTTATATGTTGTTATTATCATAGTCAACTGTAGTCAAGTCATAGTCAAAATCTTTGGCCAGAGCAGTACGGTTAATAATTTTGATAATAGGGGTGATACTTTTTATTCAAGCTAAACAATCATGTTTGGTGTTTTGGAGGATCAAACCTAAGACCTCTAGAACTAGTGGCTAGAGATCTTACCGCTCGAGCTAGTGGTCCTTGATGAGTAGTACGTTTAATAATAAATATTACGATTGAACTAAGGACTTTGTTTATGGACTAACCAAATTGAAAGTGATGATATATTTATAACACCTCTAATTTTTGTGTAACATTATTTAGGAGATTTAATTAGATAAATTATATAGAATAATGTGATGTATAGAGAGAGAGTGTGATTTGATAATTAATTGGGTCGAGCCTTAATTGATCAATTAAGATTGATTTAAACAGAGAATAGTTCCTTACTTCATTCCTAAAACCTTTCCTCCCTCATTCTTTTTCATTTCATTTTACAAACTCCAAAATCAACATAAGAGGCTAGCCATTACCAAAAAGAGGTAATTTAAAGCATTTAAGGGAAAACGCTAAGGGGAATTAATCAACAAAAAATCTCAACCTCTCTTATCCAATCTAAGTTAAATAATATCCATCTTGCTTGTTTATGTTTGAATTCGGATCCAAGATGACTTTCGAATTTCTTTGTAATAATATGTCATGCTATAATTGATTATATCATTATTCGGTTGAATAATGATTTATTAAAATTATTATGGAATTTGTCTTGTAGGTTTTAGAAGATAAAAACCAATTTTTTTATCCCTAATCGACTTAAAATTTTGATATGATATATAAAACATTATTTTGGAAATGAGTTTTTAGTTTCATAATTTCCTAACTTCATATGAATATTTTATGAATTTTCTAAGATGAAAAATGAGTTTATTTCGGGTTTTAAATATTATAAATAATTAAAATAAATCTTTTGGGCTAGAAATTTTTATATGTAAAAGAATACGCTAATTCTGATTTTTGGGGATTTTTCCTTAATGGTTATGATTTTCTGTGATTTTATTATTCTAGAAAGGCTATTAATTAATAATATTATTTACATGGGTTTGCAAATTGTTTTGGGAAGGTAAAACTGACCATCCAGTAAATTTCTAAAAAAATATGAATAGTAATTTATTATCTAATGGAAAATTGATAAGAAATAATAGTTGGTGGAAAGATTTGTCTTTAAAAAGAAAATAAATTTGTTTTATATTTAGTTACAGAAATGTTAATGTGTTAAACTTAGAGATTCGATATCCCTGCACTTTCGACATCTATTAAGCCAATACCTGGTATAACTATTTAATAGTTATATAAGGTATCGACTCTATAGGTTCGACACTTATATGTAGTGATATATATGGGATCTACCTTGTACGTATGATATGTTTCCATTTATATAGAAGTTCGACACCAAGTTCTGTACGAATTCGGTACCTCAAGTTGTAGAGATTCGAAACCCTATGGTATCTAAACTCTATATTATTCTTTTAAAAGCTCAACAACATTTTATGAGATAGACGCCCCTTAGGTTTTAGAGTCCAATACCTCAAGCCTTTTTAAAGATTCGACATCCCAAGTTTTTAAGGGCCCGACACTCTCTAGTGTTTAGAGAATCGGTATCCCCAACTATTTTAAACCCAACACCCCTTCTCACCTATTTATTCTACCTTTATGTTTTTACGGCATTGGTGTCGTATGATTATAAATTCGACAACTATTTTTTATAGGCGCGATGACCTTATGTTTTGCAAACCGAAAGCTTTGTTTTAAAGGCACGATAGTCTATGTGTTTTAGAAATTTGATAACCATATATTTTTGGCTTTATAGCCATACGTTTCGCAAATAGAATGATTGTTTTAGAGACTCGATGTAGAGGCTTGATATCCTATTCTAGCGGCATAGATGTTGTATGTTCATAAATTGAGTGGTTTTATTTAGTGGCTCGATAAGCCATATGCTTTAGAGGTTGGACAACCTTGTTTTTGATAGCGAATTACTTAAAAGCTATTTGAAGATGGTTGTATTTTGGCATAAGATTTTGGCTAAGTTGTAACGATCCCACCATTGTACTTAGTTCAGCAAATAACATTACAAGTAATGTTGTCCGCAAATCCAAAGAATACGGCCTGTTAAGGGCAATAGAATGTGAATCTATGTTTATACTAACACTGACACGTCATTTATACCTTTTTCATAATGTTCGAACTGAAATTTGACGTGTACAGTATTAATACAAAGTAATAAACACATTGATTTATAAGTATTCAGAATAGTATAAAATACGAAGACGTGTCGGAGTTACACAGATAATAGCAGAAGAGTAAATCTCATAACTTATACAATTGTGAGTTTACAAAATGGAACACTAGATTCAAACAATATATATGACAATTCTATGATCTCAAATATACATCAAAAATATACAAAGTCCAAATGGCTAAAATGAGATAAGCTAAAAGTCCAAAGGTATATCTCCTAACTATCCTAATCATCCAAAGGTCAACCTATAATCTGAACGTCTCGGTCTGACCTGAACATCAAATAACACTCGGGTCAGGCTATCCCTAAATATCAAAAGGTAAGATAATGATAATAAAAATATATGACTTAACAGTATAAAATTAAGTCATATCAATTTCATAGACATACGACTTAACCATATCATAATAAGTCATATCAATTTCATAAATGTATAACTTAACCATATCAAAATAATTCATATCAATTTCATAAATATATTATTTAACCATATCAAAATAAACCATATCCATTTCATAAACATATGACTTAACCATATCAAAATAAGTCATATCAAGAAAATATACTCAATAGCAAACATGCCAAATTCAACTAAGCAATAATAAGGCATAACAATAGATTTTGGCTTAATAAATTAATTATGGTAGTACACTTTAGTCCGATATAGTACGACATAAAATCCTACCTAGAACAATGTAGGCTTGCATATTTATATAGGAGCTACCCAAAACAATGTACAAATACCCGTCCAGAACAATATGATTCTCTTATATAAACTCTATCCAGAATAATATAGACTAAGCGAATTTATCTATCCAGAACAATATAGATAATGTCAAAACTGCCTAATAACTAAAGAGTGGTAGTCTATCTAGAAAATATAGACAAGTAATTTCACTTTAAGCTCTATTCAAAAAATAATAGAAATAAATGAAAGAACTGTACGAAAAGTCTCATACCAATCTGACAATTCAATTGTTTATTTAAATTCTTTGTTTCATAGAAAAGCACGAAATTCAATAGAATATAAATCAATTAAATTATATTTAGTTGAAAATTTAAAAGAAAAAGAACTAAACAATCTAATTTTTAAATTATAAATTTTCTTTATTTAATAGAGGAATAAATACAATATTTTCAAATTGATAATTTACTTTACTTTAACACCTATATTGATATATCTAAAATATTGCTTTGTAATTACTTTAAAACATGAATATTTATAACTCTATTTCCCATAATCACCTTTTTTTTAAAATATGTATATACTAATAAATATGTAGAAAACAAGCTAATTCTTTAAGATGGATGCTACACAAATTCTCAGGTTTTTAAAACCATTTGTTCTTTGAAAATAGATAATAACATTTCTAAAACAAATTCTAGGATTCACAAAGAAAAACAATGCCTACATAGTAATTTGCATTGAATTTTTTTATGGTATATAGAACCATGCATATACAAACAAAATACATAAAGGGAATCAACTATAATTGCACGATTGAAATGAGCAGAGCATTAATCTAAAAACAAGCTTCAAAGTGATTCAATTAACCAAGTGTTTGAAATTCTAATTATAAAACCAAGTTTATTGCATATAACCATCTCAATTATAACTTATCCAAACTAAAACCATATGAGTTTATAACTAAGTAATAATATATAACAAATCATATATTAGAGTTTTAAAAATATTCTGTTTCATTCCTTTAAGTCTCAAAATCCTGAAAAAATTATAACATAAAAGTTGTAGATAAAAGTTTAAGATTTCAAACAAGAAAAAGATAATCCAATTCGGTTTTATGATTCAAAAGTTATGACCGAAATAAGTTTAAGATTTAAATTTATTAACACTTTCTTTCATTGATAGGCCAACGACAAAGGAACGAGTTTTGACCATTTAAACTTCAAAATTATGCAAACCTCAAAACATGAAAGTTGTAAAATAGTGTCTTTGATCTCCAAAACATTAAGAATTATCAAATTTTGAAAAGTAATGAAAAAAACTTATGGCTAACACAATTTATGTATTTCAAAGCTAAGATTAAAACACAAGATAGAGAGGTTCCCTCTTCTTTAAACCCATATTACTTTTAGTAAACTGAAGATTTACAAAAAGTGATGAACAAAATAGTTGTTCCTTATAAAAATACCTTTCAAATGAATATAACCTTGCTCAGTTTTGATCTACTAATCAAAAATTATAGTGATTTTAATATCAGGTTTCAACTAAGAAAATAGAACAGAGCAGAGCTACACCATCAGTTTCAAACTCAATTTCGACCCCCTAGACAGCAGAATATCAAAATGTAATTAATAGAGAATTATAGGTTACTAAAATTAGTTTCTACTATAAAATATTGAGCCATTTTGGATTATTTACATCATGATATCACTATTTTATTGCAGTGATTCTTACATCAAATTTCCAGCACAACAATTAAACAATCACCTAAGTTCACAACCATATTGCAAGCAATTCAATCAACAAATTATTCAAACAATTATGTGCAAAAAACAAAGACTTAGAAATAAATATGTGAGTGATTAACTCACTTTAAATCCATAAATTGATTAGCTAAGAGGTTCCATTTCTATTTTGCTTAAGCTTCCAAACCCTAAACCTTTCACTTATTTGCTTCTCCATTGCATTCTTGTTAATTTACAGAAGAGGATTTTGATTAATTGAAAAGAGGAATTAGCTCTAGCTTCTTTTGGTTTTAGAGAGGACAAAAGTAATGTATAGGATTTAGAAAAGTAAGAAAAATGAAAAGGGTATTCTTATTAACTTATAAATGGATATGGGTAGACTAATGGGCTTGTACTTCACTAAGACACAAAAGAAAATAAAATGAATTCCATCTTTTAGCCCAATCAATAGTTTTAATTAGACTAACCAATTAAATTACCTCAGCTAAGATAGATTATCTTTCTATAAATTAATTCAAATTTTCACAAACAAATCAATTTCAAAATTTAAAAATCCAATAATCGATTTAAATAATATTTCGATTAAATCGAATTCCATAAATTAAATCAATTATTTATACCATATTAAATCCTATAATAAAATCATAAAATTAGTTAAGATAATCCAAATCAACTATGTGCAAAAAATGGATTTAATTTCATAATTAAATCTCGTAAATTACAAATAAGAATCGATTAACCATAATTAAACTTAATTAATTAGGTAATTAATAACGGGGCTGTTACATAAGTATTGGACTATGTTTTCCTTGTTTTAAAGAAATATTTTAATTGTTTAATCATTTATAATGATAATTTTTTTCAAGGAAATAAAGTGGTATTTTAGCCCAAAGTTTTATATGAATCTGCTAAAGGAAATTATTACTTGAATTAAGTAATTTTGGGATACCAATGACTGTTGATTGAACCAATATGAATAAATAGTGTTATATTTTCTTGTTACAATATGATCAATTATATCTATATGATTTGCATTGTCATACTTACATCATCGTGGTCCAACATTATATATTATGGTGTAAGGACAAAATTACCAAATAGGTTGTCCTAGTAGTGAGTATAGTCAGACTTGACTCCTAAATGAGTAGAATTACATCTAGGAGATCAGATAAATCAATTGTGTTAGGATGACTTGAACCGATCAAAAAAGATATGATTCTTAATGGGATCATAGTAATCCCAGGAAAATTATGATATATGCGATGGATAGTCCATATGATAATGAGACAGATAGTCTATATGATTCTTAACAGGTTCATAGTAACCCTAGGAAAACTATGATGTGTGTGATGGATTGTTCACATGAGACGAGACAGATTCCATATGAGATGTTGATGGGTAGTCCACATGATTTAAGACAGATGCTCCATTTTATTTGAGATATATAGTCAACAGCAGCGCTAGATAGTCCATTTTATAAGATTGGGAAGATTATGGGAGTGCATGACCCTATGAAGACAAATTAGTCAGACTTACCCACATTGCATTCCTATATATGATTATATTATGATGTTCTAACCAATGTGGTTATAGGTTCATAATTTATGATTGGCATATTTGGACAAGATACTAGCGAGGGGAAAACCCATTCGACTTAGCAGCACGGTCTCACTAGATATCTCTTTTGATTCATGATGACATCTTACTATTCACACCAAAAATTTTGTTTGACCTGAAGTTGTTTTTTCCCTAAACTCTTGGGTACTCATTTAAGTTGGTCGGGAGTAAGGAATTTTTGGTTAGACAAATAAGCTTTTAGAGATGTGTAGGAAGCAATCTCGCAAATATTAGAAGTTTATTTTCGTTGTGTTGTTTATCGTCTTTACTTTGTTAAATGGATGTAATGATAGAATTTATAACTGTCAAGTAGTTAGACTCTGATCACCCAATGGGGCAACTTCATAAGTCGCTTTTGGAGTATAATTGTATTTATTATATTTTCTTTGAACGTGGAATCGGTGAGTTAATGTAAAAGGAATATGTAATGAATATGAAAGTTATTAAAGAAATGATCTTAAAAAAAATTCTTTCTCTTGTCTCCTGATGTTATAGATACAATTAACAGATCTCATTTTGTCATCCAAAATTAATGCTATATATGACAGCAATATCCATAGTGCTTAGTTTCATGCCTCAAAATGGGGGATGTTACAACTTACTATTAGAGCATATGTTTACGTAAAACTTAAAAAGGTTTTGAAAGCATAACCCAAATGAATTAGAGAATAAGAATAGGGTATGGAATAACACTATAGTATCATAGCATTTGCTATATATATGTAAGCATGTATTCCCCCCCTCTCTTAGATCATTCTTCTATATCTTGTTAAGACTCTATGCATATTACGTGAAAGCAAGATATGGAAACGAGAAACGAAAAAGCGAATCTAGGTGGTGGAAACACCACAACAAATGTAAACGTTCGACCTAATACGAGAAGGAATCCAGGTCGATAAGAAAACGCTAACATGGGTGCTGGAACCCCACTAGTACATATGGAGACGATGTATGAGTTCTTCATGAATATGACGCAAGATGGAGTTGTTGCTGGTTTGGTTGGAGGAAATGTTGCTAGTGTGGGTAGAGCTAATCCTGAAGTACTAGCTAACGATAATTATGCTAAGATGAGCCAGGATTATGCCAGTCTTGAAGGAAAGCCTTTTCTAGGAATGGAGAATGCTATCGAAATTGAGAATTGGATGCTCATTGTGAAAGGATCTTTGCTGACTTGGGTATGAATTATGAGCAGAAGAGGAGGTTGACATCTAAACAGTTGCAAGGAGCTGCTTTGTATTGGTGGAAAGTCATGATGGTAGGAACACTAGTGGAGAACTTGACTTAGGCGGAGTTTAGATGGAGGTTTAAAGAAAGGTTTCTATCTGAGATAGCCAAGTCAACTTTGCTCAGGAAGTTCATGGAATTGGAGCACAGAGAGATGCTAGTACGGGAGTATGTAACTAAGTTTGATGAGTTGATTAGATATAGATATGTTACTATTGACACTGTAATAAAAAGGAATGAGAAGTTCATCCGAGGTTTGAAGTGGGATATTGCCAAAGCAACAATGCTGCATCTCAGAGGTCCATGTGACGTAGTAGTAGAGATGACAATAAGGAACAAGGAAATGCTCTCGACAATTGGTTTAACGACCCAAAATTTGACCATTTTAAAATATATTATTAAAAATGATTTTAAATATAAAATAGGTAAGGTTATATGATTCAAATAATATTAGATAGGATTTGGAAAGAGAAGTATACACATAAATAGTAACATTTGCCAATATCGACAAAAGTGATAAAATACTGATTTCAGAAAAGTAAGTTTCAATGCTTAAATGAATTATTTTAATTAATTTATAAGTTTTTATATTTTTAAATAAAATTACTTTTAAATTTGGTTTACATGAATAAATAGTTTAACTAAAACGTCAAAATGTGACCGTAAAATATTTTGTCGAAAATCAATGTTTTGTCGATTAAAAGTAGTTGCAATGTCGTCGCACATTTATTTTCTTACGTAGAAACATATATTCAAATAGTATAGGTAATAGTTAATTCACTAATCAAGTTTAATTTTACCAAATATACTTAGAAAATTTTAGAAAGTAATTAAGAAAAGGTAAGCACAGAAAGACAAACATGTCATTTCAAAGCAAAAGATAAACATCAAATCAAGCCAAACATAATTATTATTTTCTTTACTTAATACTTAAGTGAAAATGACATAAATTAATGATTTGAAATGTGATGTTAAGTGTTGAAAAAATAAGGTTGTTTGAAAAGTAAGTAAAAGGTATTTTGTCTTTTAACAAAATATTATTTTAATCCAAAACTTTTTCTATAAATAAGCATCCACTTTCTCACTTTTTTTCACTTCCTTTTACACTTCTTCTTCCTCCATTTGCAAGATTTTCTTTCACTCTCTAATAGCTTCTTCACTTCTCTTTTTTTACTAACTTTTTTTAAATCATATCAAATCAATTTCAAACACCACCAAACTTTGCCAAAGACCTTAGAATACCAATAAAACATGGTTTAACATCTAAGAAGTGAAGAAATGATGGTGGAAGTGGTGGAATAGAAGGAGGATGAACATATGGAGGAGGGAGGAGTAAGTTAGAAAGGTCTGGTGCTAGTAAAAGAGAAAGAAGTGCCTCCCGTTTCATTCCAAGAAGTAGGAAAAAGTTTGAAGTTCTGTGGAAGCTCTGCCGAATTCTTCAAAGTTGGTTAAAGTTGAAGAAATAATGAAGTGTTGAATGATATAAATGTTGGTAGAAAGTGAAAAATTGGGTTAAAGGTGAGTACTCATATTTTAAGTTACTAATTCCTAAAAGTATTTTAAGTTAATTATATGAAAAGTTTGGTATATATTGGATGATTATATGTTTGATAACTTAGATGCAAAATTGGCTGATTATATGATTGTTTATATGGTAGACAACTCGTTTGATAAATGATAAGAGGATTGGTTAGTAAGCATAGTGATTTAAATGAGAATTAATGTGACGATACGGGTTTTGCCCGCTCGAAAATCGACATCCATACTTCAAATCGTATTCGAATGCCGTAGATTCGACCGTTCAAATCCGATTCGCCGGAGCTTATAACAACATTAAGTAAATAACACAGCGGAAAAAAGAATAATACATTGATATACAACACTGATATAACAGGACGATACAATGAATATCAATATACATCAGAGATATGATACAACAAATAGCAGCGGGAAAGAAATATAGATAGAACCAGCAGCGGAACAAATAACTCTAAGATAGTCTTCAACGAAGAACTCCAAATCTGTAACTCCATCTCCAAGAACCAATCAACCAATAGCTCGAACTCCCCATAACGATGCACAAAGATAAGCAAGACAGGTGCGAACCAAAGACTGAACTAGCTCCAGATAAAATCTACTGAACCTAAGTATCTGAAAAACCCAACTCTAGACTGCTCGTGTGGGAAATAATGAGCACCCAGAGTTTAGAAAAGGAACAATAAACTCCGGGTCAGTCATGGGACTGGTGTGAGCAACGAAAACAGTTTATCTTTTAAAAACAATCAACAAGAGAATTTTAAAGTAAATTCGCAATGCTTTTTGAAAATGAAACTAGCATAAGACCTCCCGCCACACACACAATGCAAACGCAGAATTGGAGGAGATTTCTTCATATGATAATCAAATATGCTTAATACGCAGAAAATTTCTTTGATATTATTATTAGTGCATAGTGTAGAAAACAATTCGAAAGTAGAATATAAATCTTAGCCAGCATAGGTACCATTATATTATGCCTGCTATAGCTACCATATTAAATGGCAGGTTCTACAACTAATACCGTACAAGGCTCGTATTGTTTCTTTGGATTTCCAACAAATGGTCAGGCCAAGGAACTTCCCATTGCCACATGGAAACGCCTCTCGATGGACGTCCCGAGAACCTAACCGGATCTTTGCCAACACAAGGCCGGGTTACCCCTAACTGGGTAACTACTGACACGAGTATGCCACCTCCCGGTTGTAACAACCTTTAACCGGGGCCCCAACATCAAATCACAAAACAAGATATATATAAGTTTGTGATGTCCACATAAGTAAGTATCTGGGCTCTATACCATGATACCACTTCTATCCAGAAGGAGATGTACATACCCTAAAGGGGCGCTACCCCCTAATAACCTTGCTGCATCTTTCCTGTTTTGACCATTCCGGGGTGTGAGGTTCGACGAGGTCACGTCCACAAAGCCACGCTTTGGTACAAAGCTATGCTTTGGGTCAACAAATGATCAAAGTAATGATCACAAAGATAAATGATCAAACAAATGATCATATCACAAATGATCAAACAATGATCATTACACAGCAACACTTAACATGTCACATTACCAAATTGGGAATATATCGCTGATAACCTTCAACTACAAAACCTCTGAACTCGTACGTCTCAGAGAAGGGTGTTAAGCTAAAAGAATAAATTCTCCGCCACCAACAGAAATGTATTTGAAAGAAATCTGCTTTATATCTCAATTTGTAATGTCAGACACACAATCCATACAAGTCTGTTCTGGGTACGAACAGAACCGAAGGCAATTCCAAAGAAGTCCTTGCAATCCAGATAATCCCTAATCACGTTCGGATTTCCCATCACATATGGAGATCTCTATACCGGGGATCAGCCAGTGCAGAGACAATCAACAAGAAACCCTTTCGTTTTCAAAAATATCCGGTCTTCACCACCGGTCTTCAAATGCTATCCATAACGACGTATCACATATTCGTAATGGGATATATGACACAAAGGTCCTCTCCCGGCTAAACCAAATAGTGAGCGCAATATTTCAAAAACATATGGATATTGGGATTTCAATTAAGTCACAACTTAATAATTCAAAACTTTCTTTCAAATGGTTTAAACAATTTACCATTTTTAAATCTTTTAAACAAAAAGATTTATTTCACAAAATTCACCCAGTTTCACAAATATTCATTTCCAGATTTCAAAACAATTCTATTTCAATTTGATTAATTCACTAAATCTTTAAATTAAAGATTTATCTTATAGATTTCAAACTATTTCCAAATATTCACTTTTAAAAATTTGTTTTCAAATATTCATCAATAACTGGGAAAACTTTTTCAGTTTAAACTTGAAATCTGTTTGATACAATTTGAAATTCATTTCTTCTACGAAAGTTTTTTTTATCATTTAGAAACAACTTATTTCGGAAAACCCTGATTTCATTTATACAGGTTACAACCTTTGGGTAAATTCAAATTCCCAAAAATAATACTTTAAAAATGGTTTTATTCATATACAACTAGTATAATATCGTTAATCCCTAGTTTCAAATCATAGAATTCAATTTCAAGTATTGAATTCAAATTTAAATCAAAATATTTAAATTTCAAAACTTAATCAAGTTACTCAAAACAAATTTCATCTTTGAAATTCCATTTCAAAAGCTTTTCACTTTAAACCCAATCTTATTTTCAAACCAATTGAATTTAAATTTTCTATTTAAAATTGTTTCAAAATCTGTGACTTAAATCGATGTCCTCGTGAAATCCATAATTGTGTGTGTGTAAGTGTGGTCCAGGGGTTTAACACAATAGTGCAACAACATTCAATCATCATAGATTCAAAACACAGAAATATAGTTGATAAGCGATATAAAACTATAACGCTCATCGTCCATTCACAGATTCACAGATAATATACAAATGTAAATAAATATACACAGCTCAATCTACAGAACAAAATATCACAAATCAGATAGGATAATCAATTCAAGGCATCACATATAATACGATCATTCATAAGTAATTCAAGCATCCAATAATCATTTATAAACAGGATTTATTAATTGTTAAATCCTATGTAATTCAATTTATCTCCAATTAAATTAATTACTTATGAATTTATTATCCAATTCTGATTAAATTATTTTCATTAGGTAATTTAAATCATTTATAATTGATCATCTAATTTATTTAATCCAATAAATCATTAACATTAATCACTTTAAATCAATTACTTAATAATCCTTAGTTAATTATGCTTATTAACTAATAATATTTCTTAATCACTTTCTTAAGAAATTATCTTAGATTAATTCATTATTAATCATTTCTAATTATAAATTAATCTAAATTATTTATTTATAAATTAAATAAATCATTCTTTAATTACCATATTAATTTAGTCATTTTATTACCTTAATTATCTCTAAGATAACAAATTTCTTTATTAATGACTTCATTAATATTTAAGTGTATTTCTATCGATATACTTTAAATCTTAAATTCAAATTAATTTAAAAATACACTTAATCATTCATGTTATTTAGAACAATTTAAATTTCAAAAAAACTTCTTTTATTACAAAACTAAAATTCAAATTTAGATTGAATTCCAGATTTAAACTTGGATTAAATCTTTGTTAGAATTCATTTCTTTATAATTTTCAAATTCCATTTTAAATTCAAATTCTTTAAAACATACTTTAATTGCTTAAACTCTTTTATTTAAAACAATTTAAAATTTAAATTTTTAAACTAAGTTTCAAACCTTAACTTGAATTTATTCTTTAAACTTTGCTTTAAATCTTGTTTCAAGTTTTAAATTAAACTTAAATCTGAAACAAATCAGGTTTCTAAAACCTGGTACCCCTCAAGTAAAATAACCCGAGCTCCCACTATACTGCTTCGAGCCAACTCCACGTTACTTCGAGTAACGCGCGATGCAAAACGAGAGAAAACCCGAGCTCCTTCTTCCCCCTACCTTTCTTCTTTTTTTTTTGTACCAGTTCCCTTCACCCCCTGAACATGATGTGCACGCTGTGCACGTTCACAAGCGCCGCCACCCTCCGTTTACCATCGCGACCATCAACAACAGGCGCTCGCAACCCCATGACCCCAAACCACGACCTAGTTCGACGCTTCCTGGTTCGAATCAAAATTTGAACCCATCGACCCAAAATTTGAAAACACGTGAAACCAAAACCTGGAACAACTCGCGCACATCACCTCGAACCTGTCAACACGTCGCGTCCCCTCCTCCGACCACCGGCGCACCAGCACCACCGGCCACCACTTCGTCATCGACCCCTCTTCCAGTTCCCACAAGCACGTCAAGCTCGATCGCCCATTGAAAACAAACGAGACCAAAATCTGAACCATAGTAAAACTAGGGTTTCAAACTTCAAGGACCTCCCATCGCCATCACCAACCTCTAAGTGACCCTCTCCTATTTTTCTACGACGCCCCGTAGGCTCCTCCACCACCTCGAACGACCGCGACACCCCCAGATCAATACGTCGTCGGAAATTGGTCGAAGTATACTTTTTGTTTATTTTTGAATTACCCCTAAACCCCACCTCTAAAAATTATAAATTTTGCATTAAAAATCATATTAAAGTGTGATGATTCCACTCATATACCTGAATTGTAAAATTAAAAGGTTTGAATTTTTACAGGGACTTGAGTTTCCTGCTTTAATTTTATTTCCAGAGTCATACACAAATGGTTTTAACTTAAATAAATTTTTAAATCCTAGTTCATGATCAAACAAACATCTTTCGTTTATACTCCATGATCTAACAGCGAGTAGATAAGGAGATAGAGATTTATTTTATAAATATGGGTTTTAGAAAAAAATAAAGATAAAGCAGAGGCAATACAACAATCATAGGCACACATACATCAACATATATACAGGAGATTTGCAACAACACACTTTCTAGATAAACTCTTGCAACCATCTCAAATGTTTTTAAAAATGAAGTTACTCACCTTAGCAAAATGCAGAGAGATTATATTTTGAGAACAGGAAGGCTTGAATAAAAACTGGGATTTGAAAACTTGCATCCATATTTGATTTCTGAAAGTTTGCCTTGTTTGAAACTTTAGAAACTGGAATGCTAAGACAGGAACATGATGATTCAACTTGATTCCAGGCTTGCAGTTTGAAGATGGAATCTGGTTACAGCTTATAGAAAATTGTTTACAGGGTTTTGGTTTTGAGGGAAGATGATTACAGAGATTAAGATTTGAACTTGAAAGTGGAAATGCTTTTGCAAGCTAGAGTCTGATGATCTGAGGTGCTTCAGATCTGAATCATTGAAAATTTTGCTTCAAGTTATTGCTCATTTCAATTTTTACTCAGCTTTTTCTTTAGCCAAGAATGAATTAAAATGAGGAGTGGATGTATATGTGAAGTTTGCAAGCTGGTGTTAGTACAACAGGGTGATATTATAATGCTTTGTACCATATATATTTTTTGTTTTGTACAGATGATAGTATTTTAATGTGCTGCATTTATTACTTACCTTACACATTTTATTCTTGCTTGTCTCGGCTGCATATTTTTTCTTTGCTTGTATGGTGGCTGATGGGTGTGCTATGGTGTACTAGAGTGGCTGATGTATCTAGCTTGGTAGCAAATGAATACATATTGTGTACTAAAGAGGATCTTGCATTAAATTGTTAGTACTCTATGCTTATACTTTATTTGTATTTTATTTTACTTGTTTTATTTGTTTGTACTTAGTTTATTTATATTCTTGTTCAGGCTGAAATGATGCTGCCTTATGTTTTATATTAGAGATGTTTTGTTTATTCACTTAGGTATATTTAATTTCAATAGTTTATACTTTGATGTATTTTGTTTTCCAAGTTCATACCATTTCAATTGTATATGCATTTATTTATGTCGTTATTTTTCTGTTCTTACTTTATGTATGTATACTTATATATTTGTTTTGTTTGCTTTTGAATAGAATGAAGTTCCATTTTTATTTGCTGTTTGGTTTCATATTTTATTTTTATTTTAAAAGTTTTAACTACCCACCATTTTATTTCTTATTTATTATTTACTATAAATCTCAATTCAAATACAATTTAAATATTCAAATTTTAAATTTATCCCAAAATTTATTTAAAATTTACATTAACTATTAATTAAAATAAATTCCAAAATTTTGGGGTCGTTACAGACTTCCCCCCTTTAAAAGAATTTCGTCCTCGAAATTCGCCAGAGAGAGAGAACGAAGATAGACAAAAGATAGAGAAACGATTTCAAAATTTTTAGTTTAAAACTAAGGTACACCTATTAACCAAAGCAACCAAAACAACCAATCTATCCAAACAAACAATTCTGACCAAATTGGAGTTTATGTCCCATATTAGTATATCGAATTTCCTTTCTAGATCTACCAGGAACTACCAAAGAATTGAAAAGAGACTCTGAACAAAAAAGATTGATAGAAAAAAATTGTTTCCACTGTTGTTACAGGGTATTGACCATTTATAGTCGTATTCCCCCGTCCCCTATCGCGTTCTCTTCTTGCACTCATACTCACTATCGGTGGATAGCAAGAGAATTTACTGAGGCATTCAAACGGATATCTTAGGGATATACTCATTCTAGGGATACTTCACCCTATCTCTAATGAGCTACTTAATGTGTTATACTCCTGAGCTAAAGTTCAACCTTAGCTCTGATACCAAATGTGACGATACGGGTTTTGCCCGCTCGAAAATCGACATCCATACTTCAAATCGTATTCGAATGCCGTAGATTCGACCGTTCAAATCCGATTCGCCGGAGCTTATAACAACATTAAGTAAATAACACAGCGGAAAAAAGAATAATACATTGATATACAACACTGATACAACAGGACGATACAATGAATATCAATATACATCAGAGATATGATACAACAAATAGCAGCGGGAAAGAAATATAGATAGAATTTCAGCAGCGGAACAAATAACTCTAAGATAGTCTTCAATGAAGAACTCCAAATCTGTAACTCCATCTCCAAGAACCAATCAACCAATAGCTCGAACTCCCCATAACGATGCACAAAGATAAGCAAGACAGGTGCGAACCAAAGACTGAACTAGCTCCAGATAAAATCTACTGAACCTAAGTATCTGAAAAACCCAACTCTATACTGCTCGTGTGGGAAATAGTGAGCACCCAGAGTTTAGAAAAGGAACAATAAACTCCGGGTCAGTCATGGGACTGGTGTGAGCAACGAAAATAGTTTATCTTTTAAAAACAATCAACAAGAGAATTTTAAAGTAAATTCGTAATGCTTTTTGAAAATGAAACTAGCATAAGACCTCCCGCCACACACACAATGCAAACGCAGAATTGGAGGAGATTTCTTCTTATGATAATCAAATATGCTTAACACGCAAGAAAATTTCTTTGATATTATTATTAGTGCATAGTGTAGAAAACAATTCGAAAGTAGAATATAAATCTTAGCCAGCATAGGTACCATTATATTATGCCTGCTATAGCTACCATATTAAATGGCAGGTTCTACAACTAATACCGTACAAGGCTCGTATTGTTTCTTTGGATTTCCAACAAATGGTCAGGCCAAGGAACTTCCCATTGCCACATGGAAACGCCTCTGGATGGACGTCCCGAGAACCTAACCGGATCTCTGCCAACACAAGGCCGGGTTACCCCTAACTGGGTAACTACTGACACGAGTATGCCACCTCCCGGTTGTAACAACCTTTAACCGGGGCCCCAACATCAAATCACAAAACAAGATATATATAAGTTTGTGATGTCCATATAAGTAAGTATCTGGGCTCCATAACATGATACCACTTCTATCCAGAAGGAGATGTACATACCCTAAAGGGGCGCTACCCCCTAATAACCTTGCTGCATCTTTCCTGTTTTGACCATTCCGGGGTGTGAGGTTCGACGAGGTCACGTCCACAAAGCCATGCTTTGGGTCAACAAATGATCAAAGTAATGATCGCAAAGATAAATGATCAACCAAATGATCATATCACAAATGATCAAACAATGATCATTACACAGCAACACTTAGCATGTCACATTACCAAATTGGGAATATATCGCTGATAACCTTCAACTACATAACCTCTGAGCTCGTACGTCTCAGAGAAGGGTGTTAAGCTAAAAGAATAAATTCTCCGCCACCAACAGAAATGTATTTGAAAGAAATCTGCTTTATATCTCAATTTGTAATATCAGACACACAATCCATATAAGTCTGTTCTGGGTTCGAACAGAACCGAAGGCACTTCCAAAGAAGTCCTTGCAATCCGGATAATCCCTAATCACGTCCGGATTTCCCATCACATACGGAGATCTCTGTACCGGGGATCAGCCAGTGCAGAGACAATCAACAAGAAACCCTTTCGTTTTCAAAAATATCTGGTCTTCACCACCGGTCTTCAAATGCTATCCATAACGACGTATCACATATTCGGAATGGGATATATGACACAAAGGTCCTCTCCCGGCTAAACCGAATAGTGAGCGCAGTATTTCAAAAACATATGGATATTGGGATTTCAATTAAGTCATAACTTAATAATTCAAAACTTTCTTTCAAATGGTTTAAACAATTTACCATTTTTAAATCTTTTAAACAAAAAGATTTATTTCACAAAATTCACCCAGTTTCACAAATATTCATTTCCAGATTCCAAAACAATTTTATTTCAATTTGATTAATTCACTAAATCTTTAAATTAAAGATTTATCTTATAGATTTCAAACTATTTCCAAATATTCACTTTTAAAAATTTGTTTTCAAATATTCATCAATAACTGGGAAAACTTTTTCAGTTTAAACTTGAAATCTGTTTGATACAATTTGAAATTCATTTCTTCTACGAAAGTTTTTTTTTATCATTTAGAAACAACTTATTTCGGAAAACCCTGATTTCATTTATACAGGTTACAACCTTTGGGTAAATTCAAATTCCCAAAAATAATACTTTAAAAATGGTTTTATTCGTATACAACTAGTATAATATCGTTAATCCCTAGTTTCAAATCATAGAATTCAATTTCAAGTATTGAATTCAAATTTAAATCAAAATATTTAAATTTCAAAACTTAATCAAGTTACTCAAAACAAATTTCATCTTTGAAATTCCATTTCAAAAGCTTTTCACTTTAAACCCAATCTTATTTTCAAACCAATTGAATTTAAATTTTCTATTTAAAATTGTTTCAAAATCTGCGACTTAAATCGATTTCCTCGTGAAATCCATAATTGTGTGTGTGTGTAAGTGTGGTCCAGGGGTTTAACACAATAGTGCAACAACATTCAATCATCATAGATTCAAAACACAGAAATATAGTTGATAAGCGATATAAAACTATAACGCTCATCGTCCATTCACAGATTCACAGATAATATACAAATGTAAATAAATATACACAGCTCAATCTACAGAACAAAATATCACAAATCAGATAGGATAATCAATTCAAGGCATCACATATAATACGATCATTCATAAGTAATTCAAGCATCCAATAATCATTTATAAACAGGATTTATTAATTGTTAAATCCTATGTAATTCAATTTATCTCCAGTTAAATTAATTACTTATAAATTTATTATCCAATTCTGATTAAATTATTTTCATTAGGTAATTTAAATCATTTATAATTGATCATCTAATTTATTTAATCCAATAAATCATTAACATTAATCACTTTAAATTAATTACTTAATAATCCTTAGTTAATTATGCTTATTAACTAATAATATTTCTTAATCACTTTCTTAAGAAATTATCTTAGATTAATTCATTATTAATCATTTCTAATTATAAATTAATCTAAATTATTTATTTATAAATTAAATAAATCATTCTTTAATTACCATATTAATTTAGTCATTTTATTACCTTAATTATCTCTAAGATAACAAATTTCTTTATTAATGACTTCATTAATATTTAAGTGTATTTCTATCGTTACACTTTAAATCTTAAATTCAAATTAATTTAAAAATACACTTAATCATTCATGTTATTTAGAACAATTTAAATTTCAAAAAAACTTCTTTTATTACAAAACTAAGATTCAAATTTAGATTGAATTCCAGATTTAAACTTGGATTAAATCTTTGTTAGAATTCATTTCTTTATAATTTTCAAATTCCATTTTAAATTCAAATTCTTTAAAACATACTTTAATTGCTTAAACTCTTTTATTTAAAACAATTTAAAATTTAAATTTTTAAACTAAGTTTCAAACCTTAACTTGAATTTATTCTTTAAACTTTGCTTTAAATCTTGTTTCAAGTTTTAAATTAAACTTAAATCTGAAACAAATCAGGTTTCTAAAACCTGGTACCCCTCAAGTAAAATAACCCGAGCTCCCACTATACTGCTTCGAGCCAACTCCACGTTACTTCGAGTAACGCGCGATGCAAAACGAGAGAAAACCCGAGCTCCTTCTTCCCCCTACCTTTCTTCTTTTTTCTTTTTTTTGTACCAGTTCCCTTCACCCCCTGAACATGATGTGCACGCTGTGCACGTTCACAAGCGCCGCCACCCTCCGTTTACCATCGCGACCATCAGCAACAGGCGCTCGCAACCCCACGACCCCAAACCACGACCTAGTTCGACGCTTCCTGGTTCGAATCAAGATTTGAACCCATCGACCCAAAATTTGAAAACACGTGAAACCAAAACCTGGAACAACTCGCGCACATCACCACGAACCTGTCAACACGTCGCGTCCCCTCCTCCGACCACCGGCGCACCAGCACCACCGGCCACCACTTCGTCATCGACCCCTCTTCCAATTCCCACAAGCACGTCAAGCTCGATCGCCCATTGAAAACAAACGGGACCAAAATATGAACCATAGTAAAACTAGGGTTTCAAACTTCAACGACCTCCCATCGCCATCACCAACCTCTAGGCGACCCTCTCCTATTTTCCTTCGACGCCCCGTAGGCTCCTCCACCACCTCGAACGATCGCGACACCCCAAGATCAATACGTCGCCGGAAATTGGTCGAAGTATACTTTTTTTTATTTTTGAATTACCCCTAAACCCCACCTCTAAAAATTATAAATTTTGCATTAAAAATCATATTAAAGTGTGATGATTCCACTCATATACCTGAATTGTAAAATTAACAGGTTTGGATTTTTACAGGGACTTGAGTTTCCTGCTTTAATTTTATTTCCAGAGTCATACACAAATGGTTTTAACTTAAATAAATTTTTAAATCCTAGTTCATGATCAAACAAACATCTTTCGTTTATATTCCATGGTCTAACAGCGAGTAGATAAGGAGATAGAGATTTATTTTATAAATCTGGGTTTTAGAAAAAAATAAAGATAAAGCAGAGGCAATACAACAATCACAGGCACACATACATCAACATATATACAGGAGATTTGCAACAACACACTTTCCAGATAAACTCTTGCAACCATCTCAAATGTTTTTAAAAAAGAAGTTACTCACCTTAGAAAAATGCAGAGAGATTATATTTTGAGAACAGGAAGGCTTGAATAAAAACTGGGATTTGAAAACTTGCATCCATATTTGATTTCTGAAAGTTTGCCTTGTTTGAAACTTTAGAAACTGGAATGCTAAGACAGGAACATGATGATTCAACTTGATTCCAGGCTTGCAGTTTGAAGATGGAATCTGGTTACAGCTTATAGAAAATTGTTTACAGGGTTTTGGTTTTGAGGGAAGATGATCACAGAGATTAAGATTTGAAATTGAAAGTGGAAATGCTTTTGCAAGCTAGAGTCTGATGATCCGGGGTGCTTCAGATCTGAATCATTGAAAATTTTGCTTCAAGTTATTGCTCATTTCAATTTTTACTCAGCTTTTTCTTTAGCCAAGAATGAATTAAAATGAGGAGTGGATGTATATGTGAAGTTTGCAAGCTGGTGTTAGTACAACAGGGTGATATTATAATGCTTTGTACCATATATATTTTTTGTTTTGTACAGATGATAGTATTTTAATGTGCTGCATTTATTACTTACCTTACACATTTTATTCTTGCTTGTCTCGGCTGCATATTTTTTCTTTGCTTGTATGGTGGCTGATGGGTATGCTATGGTGTTCTAGAGTGGCTGATGTATCTAGCTTGGTAGCAAATGAATACATATTGTGTACTAAAGAGGATCTTGCATTAAATTGTTAGTACTCTATGCTTATACTTTATTTGTATTTTATTTTACTTGTTTTATTTGTTTGTACTTAGTTTATTTATATTTTTGTTCAGGCTGAAATGATGCTGCCTTATGTTTTATATTAGAGATGTTTTGTTTATTCACTTAGGTATATTTAATTTCAATAGTTTATACTTTGATGTATTTTGTTTTCCAAGTTCATACCATTTCAATTGTATATGCATTTATTTATGTCGTTATTTTTCTGTTCTTACTTTATGTATGTATACTTATATATTTGTTTTGTTTGCTTTTGAATAGAATGAAGTTCCATTTTTATTTTATTTTTATTTTAAAAGTTTTAACTACCCACCATTTTATTTCTTATTTATTATTTACTATAAATCTCAATTCAAATACAATTTAAATATTCAAATTTTAAATTTATCCCAAAATTTATTTAAAATTTATATTAACCATTAATTAAAATAAATTCCAAAATTTGGGGTCGTTACAATTAAATCCATACAAATGTGTGTATGGAAATTATTTGCCTCTTAATGATTTCAAAATATCTAAAAAGTTTGAAAATGATATTATAATAATATGACATTATAGTATGAAATGAAATGAAAAATGAGGTTGAAATGATGAAAATATTGTTTTAAATAAGTTAAAATAATTTAAATATGGTTTAAAACAAATTTGAAGTCTTACGGACCAGTTTCGAAGCATTCACAAAATTGGTCAAAATAGAGCTCGTCGAGTAGCGACAGTTCATAAATTTCGACTCGTAACTTCAAATTAACATAGAGAATGATTTATTAGTCGATTTCTTCAAAATGAAAATGCATTATTCCACAATGGTAATATTTTTTTAACGAAGAAAGAAAATCAAGATTTCATTAAGTCGATTTTAAAATATATCCAAAATAATTTTCTAAAAATATCACGGTTTTGCAGTTCGAAACCCAAAAGGGGATTTCTTTAAAAATGATTATAAATATGAATAAATTTGATAAATCTATTAAAATGGTTTAAAAGAGATTTGGAATGGAAAATATGAATATTCAAATATTAAAAAGTTGTTTAAATCAAATAAGCTTATATAGCACTTTTATGCTGCGAATTCTATAACCTTTTGAATATGAGTTTAAACTTAAAAATTCTTTCCTAAACCTTTTGTGAATGATTTTAAAAGGATAATTAAGTAATTTAAATATGATTCGTAAGTTTTAATAAGAATTTGAATAAATGATTATGATGAATTGTTTATACCACTTAAGTAAAAAGTGAAGAATATTGGATATAATAACAAACTGAGTATGCTGAAATGACTAGTACATTTGTCCAGCCTGTGAGATCTGGGAAGATAAAACAAGGTTTTAACTAAAGATAGGGATGGAGCAACCAGTGCCCTGAACTTACTTGGTGTATGTTTTCTCTTTTTAGGCCAGGGGTGGAATAGATTGAAAGGAAAGCCTGGATGCTCTAAAATAATCATATTTAAGTTTTTCTAAGATAAAAGAAAAGAAAAAAAATTCTTTGAATGTTAATTAACCACTTAACACCTTTTATTCGATGATTGGTACGAAGAAATCGGGATCGAATTTCGATGATTCCTATCCGAAAAACTAGGAATGGATTTGGACAATTCCTATCCGAAAATCCCTTCGAACATATTTTCGAAATAAAACATAAGACAAAGATCTTCATACTGTAGGATTACTTGCCACAAGTCCCTGGAGGTGAAATTTACCATATTTAAAGAGGCAGTAGTACTCTGTTATGAAAATCTTCGATTTGCAAGAATACGATTGAAGTTAAGAAAGAAATCTTTGATTAAGATTTAATAAATGATTTGGAATATTTTCCCTAAGTTAAAAGTTATAGCTTGAATAAAAGAAATCTTTGACTAAGATTTAAAGAATGATTTGAAAAGGTTTTCTAAGTAAAAGAGAAAATGATTTGGAACTATCCCAGGATTTAAGAGAGTTTAATAAACAAAATGATTTAATAAATGAGGCTTAATGATTCTATATACTCTTGAAAAGAAAATGGAATAAATTGAAAAGAATAAATCTAAAAAAGATATTTGATTTAAATAAAAGATGAAGTAATTGATTGATGATTGATATCCACATATGAACTTAATGTCTTTTAAAGCAATGATTGGCTTCTAATGAACTGGAGTCGGATTTGGTAATTCCTATCTGAAAACCAATTCGAACCGATATATACGTTCAAAAGTGAAGACAAGTTGAAGATGATGATTATTGAAGATCGTGCATCTTTATAGCGTGAGGACTGCTAGTTGACATGCTCTTGGTCGCTCCCATTATAGAGTTATTTATAGAAGTGGTCTCCTCATTGTGGAGATTTTTTGGATTGCAAGGACTACTCGCTACTAGTGGTAGTAGGAGAGTTCCTTTGGTTTCGTTTAGTCCCAAAACGAACTTGTATGGATGAATGTCTGACATTGCATTCCTAAGACACAACGTTTTACTTTTACAAATGTACATCTGATTAGTGGTAGCGAAGGCAACTTCTCTTAGCATAACACCCTGAGACGCACGAGCTCGGAGGTTGTTTGCTTGTGGGAGTCAAATAGTGATCATAGGAATGGTAGTGTGGCATTCAAAGGGGAGCCTGTTATAATCAAAGCGTGGTTTTGTATGAAAAGCGTCGCATTGAAGAAATTGAGCGTAGTCTCCCTAGCCCCACATCTCGGAAGATGATATGGGATACTACGCGGTCTGACAAACACAAATTCAGAATAAGTGAGTATGTATGGTGGTATCCAATACGTTGGGCCCTTTGGGGGATATGTCCCTCAAGGCATTTGTTGCCCCATTTGGATAAAGTGGTTAGCTTGAGAAAAGCAAGGAACTACTGGTTATAAGTGGTAGTATAAAAAGAACAGTTTCAAGTTTTGAGAAAAGAGATTAAGGCACCTTAGGAACTATGTTTGTTATGCATAGATCGGAGAAAAGGCCACTATCATGTTGGAAATCCAATCCCAATACGAGATTTACGGTTTTGAATATAGTCCCAAAATAACTATAATGACTTGCAAACATTTCAGCTACTCCTTTTGGTATCATATATTCCGTTTGGTATATTCCGTTGACCTAGTCTGGATATATTACCTTAGACTTAGTCCATATATTGATACCTTATTTGAATAAGTTTATTTGAAAAGTGTTTTTAAAAGAATGTCAATAAAAATAATATCAAGTGTATTTTGGTATAAGTGTTTTGGTTATCATAAGGTAAAAACCCTTCCGTGTTTATGTATAGGCGTGCTCTTATGAGATACCCTTCTTTTCATAGGTTTTGATAACATCGTCATGATCTATGCATTTGAAATCTCGAGTATCTCACGCTGGTTTATCAAGCCTGATACGGGTACTTTTAATACTCGGGTCTGATCCGAGTAGTTTCAGGTTGAGTTGACGACGGTTGGAGTTTCTAGAGGAGAGCTGGAAAAGTTCATCATCGTATGGACATATTCTATTATCCGCTACATCTATTTCATTTGTTTTGTTACTGTCAACATTTGTAAAGGCAGGTGTTATAACTGTCCAGGCTGAATATAGGTTAGACTTTGATATTGTATTTTAAAATTTTCTGCTGTAAAGATTACTATTGAAATAATATATGTTATTCCATTCATGTGAGATTCTGTTCTGCCTTTATTTTGTTCTACCCTTAATGATGCATCTTTTCATGAATTTGAGTTGATGTGTGATTTATTGTTGATTCAAAGGGTATGGAAGCGTAGATCGTTACATTTGGTATCAGAGCATAAGGTTAAGCGAGAACATTGGCTTTGGTAGGGTAAAAACTCATCAGTAGGGTTAGTAACACCCTAGAATGAGTTTAAGTGTATTATATATGAGTGCGTATTTGATAGCGATGAATAAAATGTTTTGTGTTGATTTATTTGTTGAGTGATTTATGGATTTTGATCGATGCACCTGATCACCGTTATCGATGAGGGTTCCTAAACACTTGAACATGGTGAACCAACACTCTGATTTTGAAAAAAATTGTAAATGAAATAACTTTACCTAGGATTACATTATGAATATAAAGTATATATTTTGAAAAGTTGTATAGTTAGAAATCAGGATTAGTGAAATTTAAATATGAACATCATATGATTAAACTTTCATAGTTTGACTATAAGATGTTTCATAAAGATAATCGATAAGTAAGAAATCCGATTAAGATCTTTAACACTTACCCTAAAGTAATAAATTAAGAAATGATAACGTTAAGTTACTATCACAAATTGATCAATTGTTCGATTTAAAAGTTTAAGTACAAATACCAAGTGAAATAAGTTTCACGATTTGACTATAAGGTGTTTGATAATAAGATTTGTTTAAGGAATGAACACATAAGATAAAGATGCATTTAAATGGTTGTTTAAAAAGATAAATATAAAAGGAATGAGTATTTAAATTCGAGTAAAAGAATTGTGGTAATTTAAATGAAGTTAATTAATATAAGATAAAATGAATTTATAAAGTAGGTTTTATAAAGTAATCTCTAAAGGATTTTGAAAATGGTATTATTTCAAATATAAAGAGGTATGTTATGACAACTAATTCGATTGGCTCAAAAATAAACTAAAAATGGGTAAGAGATGTGTTCGGATGGTAAGCACTTCTCGAAGTAATACTCTTTTCGTTAAGAGGAGATATGATACTATTGGTAGTACCCAGTTCTTGGATTGTTTTGGAGTTCCTCGATCTATATAATTTTCTTAAGTTAAAGAAATAATGTGAATCATTGATTGGAAATCTTTATAAAACTGTTTAAACTAATGATAAATTAGGATCGCCAATTGCTAAAATAAAGCAGAATTTATGACGATTTTGAATAGTCAAAAATTTCCGAATCATACCTGACTCAGAGATAAAAAATTTATGAAATTTTTTGGTAAAGGATTGTGAAATACTTTGAGTAAATGAAATTAAGATAAGGATAATTTATAAATCTGACTTATAAAGGAAAAAAATATATTTAAGAGTTAAGAATATGATTGATTTGCATAAGTTATAAGATGAAATAAACTTAAGTAATAGTTTTATGAAATGATTCAAAAATAATATTAGTATTAAAGAAAATATACTAAAAAAATATAAATGTGAAAAATAAAGGATGTGAATAAAGAGAATTTGGTATAATAGAGAAAAAACCAATATGAATAAATACGTAATTTATACATAGATCATCTCATCGCACAAATGTTGATCTAAGATTAGGTCGGAATTTTGAGGTGTTTACACTGGTCCAAAAAAGGATTTACCACTTGTCGAACATTGATGAGAGTTTTTGGTTAGATACTTGAGCTTTCTATCATAGCCGAGAGCTATGCAAGGAAAGCAAAGGTTTCTGAGCAAAGAGCCTGATTAAAGTCCGCACTAGAGGATCGGGGGATCGATACTAGTTTGGAAATAAAGTTGTGTATTCGAATAAAAGATCGAATAAGATATTTTGTACGGATGGTCTGTGTATATTATATGGAATTAAATTTGAAGATAAATGTTTTGGAAAACCTTTTGCTTTGTGTAATTTCAAGGACGAAATTCTGTTATGTAGGGGACAATGTAACGACCCATAATTTGACCACTTTAAATATATTATTTAAAGTGATTTTAAATAGAAATTAGGCAATGTTATATGATTCAAATAATAGTAGATAGAATTTGGAAATAGAAGTATTCAGTAACGTTTGTCTATATCGACAAAAGTGACAAAATGCTGATTTCAGAAAAGTAAGTTACAACGGTTAAATAAATTATTTTAATTAATTTATAAGTGTTTATATTTTTAAATAACATCATATAAATTTATTTTTAAATTTTGTTTACATAAATAAATAGTTTAACTAAAAATTCAAAATGTGACCGTAAAACATTTTGTCGAAAATCAACGTTTTGTCGACTAAAAATTGTCACAACATCATCGCACATTTATTTTCTTATATAGAAACTGTAGGATCGATTTCACCCTAGAGGGGGGTGAATAGGGTGATACTATCAATTATAAAAATTTATTGCGGAAGCTTATAAAATATTCAATTCAGATTTCAACACAGTTCACAGCAGAATAATAGCAGCACAGATATCGTAGAATATAAATAGCAGAAACAGAACAACACAGAATTTACCCAGCTTCGGCAAAAACCTGCCTACGTGCTACCCCCAAGGTTTCTACTAGAAATTAGTTAGTCAGACGCTTACACACGTAAACTCACGACACCCGCTATCGAACCTAACTCTACGCTCAAAACCCTGCCACAACTCTGCCACTGAGTTGCAAATTCTCAAACTACGCCACGTAGTTTGTCCCCTAGTCACACGACTAGAAATTTCAACGGTTTAAAAAGAAATTACAAATTAAAAACAATTTAAAAACACAATTAAAATAAAAAAACCCTATTTTTAAACTATTAAGCCTTAATGTAAACAAGGTCGGCCCTATCCCCTTTTTCTTTTATTATATCGGCCGTTCCTTTATCTTGAGAATGACGGTTTTGTTAATTCTCGTTCATTCCTCTTTGCAAATTTAGGGCTTTCTTGATTTCAAAGTGGCCGACTTTAGTGCTCGATCGAGTGAATGATTTATCACGTCTTTTGGTTTGTCGATCACTGGTTTCTCTGAATTTCTCACGGCTCTTTGAAATTGATCGAGTTCGAGGTTGATGTTGGTATGTTATTTATCCCTTTGCTTCTTCTGATTTGCTTTCTTTAACTCGATCGATCTTTCGTTGCCGATGATGAATTGGTTTATATAGGAGTTCGATCTCCTTCAATTGCGTTCGTCTGATTTGTTCAATATCATGCTTTCGGCCATTCGATTTTTGTTGAACGTTGATGATTTATTTCTGACTTTTTCAATTTACTTGGATAACACGGTTTAGAACTCTGACTTGGTCATAATCGATTTTGATTTGTTCATCTTATACTTTGATCGCTTGATTATCACGGTGTTGACTTGGTTTGTCTATCACGGTTTTGAACAGTTCGATTCCTTCTTGTTGACTTGTGGTATTTAAACCTAGCTAATTCGAATGATTACCACATCTTGATTTTTAGTTCAACCTGCATGCTATGTTCTTTTCTCTGTTACACTTGAACTCGAATCCTTTGTAGAAAACTTGACGTCGGTCAGTTGTTCACGGTGTCGATTTTGAGTTGTATTATTCCACAACCCTGACTTTATTTTGATAAATTGTTGCTTGGATTTTTTTTGACCATGGCTTCTTCTGTCTTGTACATGTTGTATGAACTGCTGTGCCATTTTGGTTTTGCTGTGTCATCATATTTACTACATGTATGTATACATGTGTATATACATATGTATGTATATATATATATATATATATATATATATATTTGTGATATTCGAGTCAGTTAGCATTTTTGACATGCTGTATTGAGTTTGCTGTCACTTGAGACTGTATTGTTCATGTCATTCTGCTTTGTATTGCTCTTCGAGTTCAGAGTTGCGTACTCTCTGGTGCATTCCTGTATATGCTTTGCTTTTCTTTGAAGTCTCTGTGCGCTGTGCATATCACTGCACTGCTTCGAGTCAGGTTGCATATTTGTTTCATGACACTCTGCTTGGTGTTGCTTGATGCTTTGTACTTGTAGTCTTGTTCACTGTGTCACTTACTTGGTGCATTTGTTTGCACTGTGCATTGAGCATTGCCACTTGTATCACTTAAGTTGTTTGGATTTGCTCTACTAGTTGCTGTTAGCTTTGGCTTGTGGTCTTTTCTTGTTAAGGCTGCTGCTCGTATGCTCTAACCTGATGCATATTGCATTATGTCATTTGTTTCTATGACTTGAATGCGACTATGCACTGTATATACATGTGCATTTCATTTTCTTCTCTGGTCTGTTGGCATTGTTGTATTATGATTTGTACATTGAGTTGAATCCAGCTTAAACGCTCGGGTTTGACCTTGTGCTTATGTCGAGATTTTATTTATATTGCACCTGAGTTGAACCCTTCCTTTTATTTTGGGTTTGACCTATGCTCACCTGTCCCTGTAAATCAATCAAGTGTATATCGGTGTGCACGGCTTTGTGGCATGTACAGTGATACACTGTGCATGTCACATTGTTCTTGTATGATGAATTCAAATGTAAATGATGATGAACAACCCAAATAACTGAGGCAAATAATATTTTCAAAATCACATATTATTTTATACTGCAAAAATATTTCCTTTTCAATTTTACTACATCAATATTTATTTTTACAGATTGCTCAGATGCTGGATTCAATTTGAAGTGCAGTTGAAGATAAAATACGAGTGTGAGTGATATGTAGTGAGGTCAACTGTAAATGTAAAATTGTGATGTAATTGAATTTGTATCAAAGTTGTATAGTGTATAGCGAGAGCTTGAATTTGTACTATTCAAAATTGTAATAAATATTTGTTTGAATAAAATTTCTGTTTGAATTCAAATTCCGTGTTATTTAATTTTATTCAGCAAATATTTATTTAACCTGTGAAAAATAAAATAGTACATTAACAAATACATTTAAACGAATATATATATATATATATATATATATATGTTTATTATCATCAAACAAAAATCATATAAGCGCATATTCAACAGAAACGTATAATCAAATAGTATAAGTAATAATTAATTCACTAATCAAGTTTACTTTTACTAAACATACTTAGAAAATTTTAGAATATAATTAAGAAAAAATAAGCATAAAAAGACAAACATGTCATTTCAAAGCAAAAGGTAATAATCAAACCAAACATAATTATTACTTTCTTTACTTAATACTTAAGTGAAATTGACATAAAGTAATGATTTGAAATATGCTGTTAAGTGTTGAAAAATAAGGTTTCTTAAAAATTAAGTAAAAGGTATTTTGTTCTTTTTACAAAATATTATTTTAATCCAAAACTTTTCTATAAACAAGCATCAACTTTCTCACTTTTTTTCACTTCTTTTTACACTTCTTGCTTCTCATTTATCAAGCTTTTATTCTACTCTCTAATGGCTTCTTCTCTTCTCTTTCCTTGCTAACTTTTCTTAAAATCATATCAAATCAACTTCAAACACCACCAAAATTTGCCATAGACCTTAGAATACAATTAAAACATGATTTCTCATCTAAAAGTGAAAAAATGACGGAGGAAGAGGTGGAATAGAAGAAGGCCAAATCTATGGAGGAGGGAGAAGCAAGTTAGAAAGGTCCAGTGCAAGTAAAAGAGAAAGAAGTGATGCTCGTTTTATTCAAAGGAAGTAGGAGAAAGTTTAAAGTACTGCGGAAGTTCTATCGAATTTTTCATAGTTGGTTGAAGTTGAAAAAATAGTGAAGTGTTGGATGATACGAATGTTGGTAGGAAGTGAACAATTTGATTAACGGTGAGTACTTTAAGTCACTAATTTATAAAAATATTGCAAGGTAATTACGTGAAAAGTTTGGTATATATTGGATGATTAAATGTTTGATAACTTGGATGCAAAATTGGTTGATTATATGTTTGTTTATGTGGTTGACAACTAGTTTTATAAATGATAAGAGGAATGTTTAGTAAGCATAGTAAGTTAAATGAGAATTATATCCATACAAATCTGTGTATGGAAATTATTTAGCCTCTTATTGATTTCAAAATATCTAAAAAGACAGAAAATGATATTATAATAATATGATATATAGTTTGAAATGAAAAATGAGTTTGAAATGATGAAAACATTGTTCTACATAACTTAAAATAGTTTAAATATGGACAAATTTTAAGTGTTTTCGACAAGTTCTGAAGCAATTCACAAAATTGGTCAAAATAGAGCTTTAGTGGCAGTTCGTAAATTTCGACCTGCAACTTCAAATTAACATACAGAATTGTTTGCGCAAAAATTGGTCACAAACACCCAATTACCGATGAAAGCACCTGTTTACAATCACATATAGCAAATATGTAGAAAAATAAATGTGGAGAACACTCAAAATTTAAAAGGAATGTAGTAAAGACACAAGGTTTATAGTGATTCGGCTATCTTCGGCCTACGTCCGTTTTGAAGAATTGATCTTTGTTGATAATTACTCGTTGGCTACAAGAATATAGTTGGTAATAATCAAGTTACAATGGAGTTGGGCAGAGTAGCGGAGTAGAAGAACCAGATGATCTCCTTTTTCGAAGCTCTTGGACTGCTACGTATAGGTGCAGGCTGCAAATATCCCGCCCGGATCTCGAAAGACTCCTTCTCTCACATGGATGGGCCCACGTGATCGATCCCGAGTGATTTCGACTCGATCCATGATCGATACGAACGAGATCGTATCGATCATAATCTTACCCAATCGAGTTGGGCTCGATCTAAACATTCTTGTGGTTCTGCATAAGCTCTTGCGAAAATTTGGTAGCATTTGGACTTGTAGATTTTGAGTTATGATCGATGCAAGTTTGTACTTTTCGAAAGCTGTTGAGTTAGAATCGTTCATATCGTTCCATTCGTATCGATCCGGGCATGTGCCTGTTAGTTGACGTGGCGCTCAATTTCTAAATCGATCCACTGTTTGTGCCCAGTTGACTGCTTCCTCCTTCATATCCATTGAGTGCTATGTTCTTCGTATCGTTGCATGTCTATCGGTTTCGTATCGATCTAATGTAAACTTATTCGTATCCATGTATCGTATGCTATTTCGTATCGTTCTGGGATGATGTGTTGATATATTCTTAGGTGATGGATATGAAATGGGTTAGATGAGATGGTTAATGGGGTCGATGAGATGGTTTCCACATGGATACGAACCAAGGTTCACTTGATCGATACAAAGTGGTGCTCAGCCGACGAATACGAAGTAAGGAGTATTCGGTGGATACGAACGAGACTTCCTTTCATGGATTTGATCCGCCACTTACCTGATGGATACAAACTAAAGCGATGCGAATGCGTTGATCTCTTTGGTTTGCATCGATCATATCTTGAGCATATGAACTCCGATCGACTTGAAATTTGAAACGTAGCTTCACCTAGTCCTGTTCATCATTCCCAATCGAACTCGTCTTGATTAGGGCTCGATCAAATTTTGACGATACCAATCATAGCCTTGTTTCCAATCCATCTCTATTACCGGTTTCCATCCTTTTTAGCCTATTTGTTGATATCCCTGCCTTGATCAAAATGCAGGGTAACATCTGCCCCCAAAACATGCCTTGTGGTAAGAAGACATGTTTTGAATAGCTCTGATTCCATCATCCAAAGTCCATATTCCATTCATAGCCATACCATCTGATCTATAATCCAATCTATTACCAGGCCATCCTATCCAAGTGCCATAACCATATCCAAGTCCGTGACTGTTCCGAGTCGATTCCCAATTTGAAGTTCTATGGCCACAACCTTAGCCAATTTTGTAGCTATCTGAGTCCATCAACCGGGCTTTAATCTATCTAGATCCAATAGCCAATAACCAAATCCATAAACTTTCTGGGTTGATATCCAAATCCGAGAACGCACCGGGCCCTTTGCCAAATAGGCCGCTCTAAGTCCATTTATCCCAAGTCAAAATCCGAATCCATGACCTCTTCGGGTTTAACTTCAAATCCACAGACCCGCCGGGTCACCTTATTCTGTTCCGACCTTGACTCTCCAGTCAAGAGCATTTATATTCTCCGGCCTCGGCTCACCAGCCAAGGACTTTTTATATTTTTCGGCCCCGGCTCTCCGGCCAAGGACTTTTTATATTCTCCGGCGTCGGCTCGCCAGCCAAGGACTTTTATATTCTCTGGCCTTGATTCTCCGGCCAAAGACTTTTTATATTCTCCAGCCTCGGCTCTCTGGCCAAGGACTTTTTATATTATGTTCGAGTCCATTCCATCGCTCTCCAGCGAAGGGACTCATAACTTGAGACCACTGCCCCGTCTCTTTGGTCAGGACCGTGATCACGAGACTTGTATCATTTATTACATCGATCCAAATCCAATCATTCATAATAAGAGTTTTTATAGCCAGGGAAAACCAAATAAATGTCTGTACATCCATGTAAAAAACCAAAGTTTTCAGAAAAAATGAAAAGAAGAACAAGATTTCATAGACTTGGAGCAACACAGTTTATCATCGTCTCATAGCATGCCTGGGGACCGTCCTTGATCCCGTATATGTGTAAGTGACTTAGCCGTATTACTTCGGGTTCTATTACTTATTCAAAGTCATAAATCCATCTCCTTGATGACAAGCCGGCGATTCCTAGATCCAGTTCCATCCTTATTCGAGGTGGGCGGTGGTCGCTCCTGTTCCATCGCCATAACTCGATTCCTTACATATTGTTGTAGATGACCATTCCTTACATGCTCCTCAGCGATATCCTTCAAACGTCCGCAGCCGTTCGTGCTATGCCCATTCAGCTCATAGGATATGCAATTCTTTCCCAATGCCCACTCATATTCAGAAGGTTCCCATCTTGCCGGCTTTCGATACTGGAGGCGCCCTCGAGTATTCTAGTAAATCCTTTCTAGAGTTTCAGTTAGATCCGTGTAAGAAGAAAACTTTGACTCCCTCCGTGGCCTTTTTGAAGTGCTACCATTGTCATTCATTTTCCTTTTTCCTTTATCATCTTTGATCGGGTCCTCCCTAGGTGGACTTCTACCCCTTACCGCATAAGCTTCAGCCTCTCTCCCTTCTCTCTCAGCCTACGCATCTTCTTGCCTCAGAAATCTTTCCTCCTCACGGTAGAACTCCCCGAGATCCCTAGATGAGTCTCATTCCAACGATATCTTGAAATCTGAATTATCTAAAATTCCCAAAACTGCGGCCATCAAAGCCATCGATTGATCAGGTCAATCCACCGAAGCCACTGCCGCATTGAATCTGGTCAAGAATCTCTAAGAAATTCTCCCTTCCACTGTTTCAACGATGTCAGGTCATCGCACTCTTAGTGCTGACTATGTGGACACGAAACTACCTCATAAACCTTTCAATCAGCTCCATCTGTGTGCCAATAAAGCCATTTTCCAACTGTTTGAACCATAATGCTACTATATTTGCCAAATATAAAGGGAAGCATCACGCCATGACCCCCTCTGATGCCTCCAGTACTTCTATATGCTTCATGTATCTCGTCAAGTGAATCGTGGTATCCGTTCTCCCTTCATACATCTCCAGTGTTGGTAGCTTGAAATCATATGGGTTCCTAGCTTGCCTGATTGTAGGAGCAAAGGGACTCCTATTCACATCGTCCAAGTCTCTATTCACCAATTCGCTTCTCATGGCTCGTCTAACCATCTCTGCCAATCTCTCGCTGTCACCAAGTTGTAGCCCTCATCCGTTGCCTCCGATCTGCCCCCTGAGTTCATGAGGGAATCCTGGAATCTGCTCTCCTGGACGAGCATTCATTCCTCTATCAGCGCCATGTTGCTCGGCTCCACTTGGTACTCTGCCCGAGATTAAATCATGTTGTGGGTGAGTGCCCCTAGTTTTGGTACTGTGCCGGATGGTCCTGCTCCATTCTGAACTTTGATTGCTCCGTGCTCCCGATCCCTATCTCCAGCATCTCCTGTAGTTGTGTTAACTTGATTCTGCACTCTAACTTGTCCAACTTGTCGAAGTAGGTTATGCATCATATCCTCTTGTCTTTTAAGCATTGTTTCCATCTCGCCTCTGTGATGAAGATCGACGCTTGATTCGATCCCGAGGAAGCCTCCTTACTCCCTTCATGCTGACTCCCTTTAGTCCTTTGTCTTCTTAACGATTGCCTTCCCATAGCTTTCCAAATCCAAGCATTCACGCTTTCAAATCTGAAATCCAAGCTTTGGAATCCCTGAGTGCTAGCGTTCTCAGTGAAAGCACCAAAATGTTTGCACCAAAATTGGTCACAAACACCAAATTGTCGATGAAAGCACCCGTTTACAATCATAGATCACATATAGCAAATATGTAGAGAAAATAAATGTGGAGAGCACTCAAAATTTTAAAGGAATGTAGTAAATATACAAGTTTTATAGTGGTTCGGCTATCTTCGGCCTACGTCCACCTTGAAGAATTGATCTTTTATTGATAATCACTCATTGGTTACAAGAATATAGTTGATCATAATTGCGTTACAATGGAGTTCGACAAAGTAGTGGCATAGAAGAACCAGATGATCCCCCTTTCTGAAGCTCTTGGACTGCTATTTATAGGTGTAGGCTGAAAATATCCCGCCTAGATCTCGGAAGACTCCTTCACTCATGTGGATGGGCTCACATGATCGATCCCAAGTGATTTTGACTAGATCCATGATCGATATGAACGAGATTCGTATCGATCAAAGTCTTGCCCAATCGAGTCGAGATCGATCATGAACATTCTTGTGGTTGTGCATAAGCTCCTGTGAAAATTTGGTAGCATTTGGACTTGTAGATTTGGAGTTATGATCGATGCAAGTTTGTACTTTTCGAAAGCTGTTGAGTTCTAATCGATATTGTTCGTATCGATCCGGGCATGTTCCTATTAGTTGACATGGCGCTAAATATATGGACCGATCCACTTTTCATGCCGAGTTGACTACTTCCTCCTTCGTATCCATCGAGTGTTATGTTTTTCGTATCGATGCCGGCGTGTATCCTTCGTATCAATGGATGGCTTTCGGCTTCGTATCGATCATGTGTTGTTGCTATCGTATCGATCGAATCTAAACTTATTCATATCCATGTGTCGTATGTTATTTCGTATTGGTCTAGGATGATGTGTTGATATGTTCTTAGGTGATGGATACGAAATGGGGGTAGATGAGATGGTTTCCCCATGGATACGAACCAATGTTCACTTGACCGATACGAAGTGGTGCTCAACCAATGGATACGAAGTAAGGAGTATTCGATGGATACGCATGAGACTTCCTTTCAAGGATTCAATCCGCCACTTACCTGATGCATATGAACTAAAGCGATGCAAATGCATTGATCTCCTTGGTTTGCATCGATCATACCTTGAGCATATGAACTCCGATTGACTTGAAATTTGAAATATAGCCTCACCTAGTCATGTTCATCATTCTCAATTGATCCTGTCTTGATTGGAGCATGGTCAAATTTTGACGATATCGATCACAACCTTGTTTCCAGTCGATCTCTAATAATAATTTCCATCCTTTTTAGCATATTTTTTGATATCCCTGTCTTGACAAAAAGGTGGGGTAACAAGAATGATTTATAAATCAGATTTCTTCGAAATAAAAATTCTATGGTCCAAAATGATAATATTTTTCCAATGAAGAAAGAAAATCAAGATTTCATTAAGTAGATTTTGAAATATGTCCAAAACAATTTTCTAAAAGCATCGCGGTTTTGCCTATGGAACCCAAAAGGTGATTTCTTTAAAAATGATATTTTAAATGATTAAAAATATGAAATAAATTTGATAAATCTATTAAAATTGTTTAAAAGAGATTTAGAATGGAAAATAGAATTTTCAAATATTAAAAAGTTGTTTAAATCAAATAAGCTTATATAACACTCTTATGCTGTGAATTCTATAACCTTTTGAATATGAGTTTAAACTCAACAATTCTTTTCTAAATTTTTTGTGAATTATTTTAAAAGGATAATTAAGTAATTTAAAGATGGTTTGTTAGTTTTAACAAGAATTTGAATAAATGATTACGATGAATTTTTATACCACTTAAGTAAAAAGTGAAGAATATTGGATATAATAACAAACTGAGTATGCAAAAATGACTAGTACATTTGTCCTACCTGTGGGAATAGATCGAAAGAACTATGTTTTCTCTTTTAGGGAGGGGTGGAATAGATCGAAAGGAAAGCCCAGATAGTCTAAAATGACCATAGTTAAGTTTTTCTAAGATAAAAAAGAAACAAATTCTTTTAATGTTAATTAAACACTAAATACCTTTTATTCGATGATTGGTATGAAGGAATCAGGATCGGATTTGGGTGATTACCATCTGAAAAACCGGGATAGGATTTGGGCGATTCCTATCCAAAAATCCCTTCAAACAAATTTTTGAAATAAAACATATTGAAGACAAAGATCTTCATACTGTAGGATTACTTGCCACTAGTCCCTGGAGGTGAAATTTACCATATTTAAAGAGGAAATAGTACTCTGCTATGAAAATCTTCGATTTGCAAGAATATGATTTGAAGTAAAGAAAGAGATCGTTGATTAAGATTTAATAAATGGTTTGGGAATATTTTCCCTCAGTTAAAAGTTATAGCTTGGATATAAGAAATCTTTGACTAAGATTAAATTCATGATCTGGAAAGGTTTTTCTAAGTAAAAGATAAAAAGATTTGGAATTATTCCAGGATTTAAGAGAGGTTTAATAAATCAAATGGTTTAATAAATGAGGCTTAATGATTCCATATACTCTTAAAAAGAAAATGGAATAAATTGAAAAGAATATATCTAAGAAAGATATTTGATTTAAATAAAAAGATGAAGTAATTGATTAATGATTGATATCCACATATGAACTTGACATCTTTTAAAGCGATGATTAGCTTCGAATGAACCAGGGTCGGATTTGGGTAATTCCTATCTAAAAATGACTTCGAACCAATGTATACGTTCGAAAGTGAAGACATGTTGAAGATGATGATTATTGAAGACCGTAGATCTTCATAGCGCGAGGACTGCCTATTGACATGCTCTGGGTCGCTCCCATTATAGAGTTATTTATAGTAGTGTTCTCCTTGTCGTGGAGATTTTTTGGATTACAAGAACCACTCGCTACTAATGGTAGTTGGAGAGTGCCTTCGGTTTCGTTCAGTCCCAGAATGAACTTGTATGGACGAATGTCTGATATTGAATTACTGAGACACAATGTTTGACTTTAACAAATGTACATCAACTTGGTGGTGAGGAAGGCAACTTCTCTTAGCTTGACACCCTTCTCTGAGACATACGAGATCAGAGGCTATATCCTTGTGGGAGTCAAATAGTGATCATAGGAATGGTAGTGTGGCATTCAAAGAGGAATCTATTATGATCAAAGCGTGGCTTTGAAGAAATTGAGCGCAGTCTCACTAGCCTCACATCTCAGAAGATAATATGGGATACTATGTGGTCTGACAGACATAAATTCGGAATAAGTGAGTATATATAGTGGTGTCCAATACGTTTGTAACGACCCGAAATTTTCGCACCCGAAAACTCCAAATAGTTATGAAAAAGAAGAAAGAGATAGAAGAAGAAGAACAAAAACACCAAACATCTCACATTCGCAGCGGATAAAATATAATAATAAATAATAATAGCTTACAAAAGAATACTATATTTGTTGATTACGTTTTAATACATCAGAGTTTCACATATATTCAAATGCCGGTCATATACAATCAATTTATCGCAGAATTACAATAATATAATTACAGCGGAAATATTCTACGCGTTCTTGCCATCCAGCTCGCCTCCTGAGCTCCAGAACGTCCTACCTGAAAATCTGCGATACTCGGTCTGACCCGAGCATTACACCAAAGTAACACCCGGGTCAGGCTGGAAACCAGCGTGAGTAAACCCAACTAACATGGAATGCCAAAGCAATCAACTTACATAAAACCTGGGGTAACCCAAACCAATTTTACAAGCGCACAATATGTTATAGACATAACTAATTTCTCACATCCATTACCTAAGTACCAAAGCTTAAATTTAAATAATCCACTTTCCTTTAATCACTTCATTCCAATATATGAATTTCACAAACCAATCTATAATCGAAGTGGTTTCGGGTATTACCTAATACCCGACCCCAGTCTCTTCGAGACTCGTGTCGTTCAACCCAAATTATCAAAATGAAATACTCAACATTTCATATCAAAAATATCATCTCATCAAGCGTCCAATACCATCCTATCATTCATATCAAATTTGATCATTTCCAAATTAACTCAATTGATTCTACTGGAATTTTTAACCCAACCATTTAGATTCCTTTATTTAACATTAATTAGTTTCAAATCAATTAATCAACCATTCCTTCATAATTCATCTTAATTAATCAGCCTTAATTACATCGTTGATTTTATAAATCATTGATTTTCGATTATATTTCAATTTATCCTAAGCTGAATTAATTACCTTACATACTTAATCGTTAATTAAACTGCAAATATTTTCACTCTTTATTTATCTCATCTTGTAATTATTCATTTTTTTTACTTACTTCATTAAATAAATTAATTATTCATTAATTAACTCTCTTAATTAATCTCCTGACTAATTTCTCAAAGTAATTATATTTTATTAATTTCATTAGGTCATTACCTATCAACCATCCATTGATTATTCTAAATTAATTAATCTTCGTTAATTAACTTAATCCCTAATAGATAAATTCAAACCCTTAATTACAAGATTAATCAACCCAAATTAATTGAATTAATTTATTATCCGTTTGAATTACCTACTATTTAAATGAATCGCAATTCATTAAACCCTTGTTGGCCTTAAATGAAAACATTCTCTTATTTATAATTTAAATTTAAAACAATTTAAAACTCGAATACTTCGAGTCAAGCAACAAGTAACTCGAGAACCAACCAAACCAAAGTCACATCATCATCAGTGCACATCCAATCAATTTAATCATTCAACCAATTATTAAAATTTAACTATTTAAATTTAAATAAATAAAATCCATCATAGTGAGATTTACTCACCTTTGATTTTTTTTGCTTGTTGCAATCCGTCCCAACCAGCTTATTTTCCCTTCAGATTTCAAACCTTAAATAAACATTTACAATTTATTAACATTTGAACCAATCGATCAGCCTATTATCATCTATTAATTTAAATTTAACTAATTTTCCATTTTATAAATTTACTTAGTTAATTATTTATTTAAATCAATGTTCCTTTAATAAAATATTCTTTGGTAACTAAAACAATAATAGGTTTAACTAAACAATTAGATTTCCATTATTTTAAAATTCACTGGTGAATGAAAATAGGTACTCATGTATATTTATTTTCTTCTGAAACTACTTGTACCTAAAACAATAACCTATAGATTTTAAAAGTCTAATTCTATATAAACCTTTAATATTTATAAAATCCCCATCCTTTTGTTTTCAATACTATATATATATTATTATATGTTTTTTTATTAGTAAATAACAAAATAAAAAAAAATTATTCCCTACTGTAATTTTTTTATATAAATGTGCAGATTGAAACTAAAATAAATGAAAAGAAAGCAAATATACCTAACTGCTTAATCCAAAATCCAAGATGCCCAAACCCTAGCGTAGCTCCTCCCCTCGATTATCGCACAGCAAATCAAGGTCTCGACCTGGCCTACGAACCTCGCAAGTCAACGCGGCCATAAGCCGAAAACCCTAGACCCAGAGAATCTCAAATTGATCCACGACCATCTCCTGATCGTCGCCGCCGTTCACGGCGTTGCCTTCCACTGCGAGCCCTTCCGAGTGCGCACGCGAACCCCAAAAATCGATTGCGACTTCCTCCCTTCGCGGCGTTCCTCCACGCAGCTCCTCGAGCTCGCTCGAGCATACCATGACGACGAAATCCCCATCATCGAGTTCGAGTTCAATTTAGTTTCACGTCGCCACTTCGGCCATTCTTATATTATTTTTTATACGAATCGATTTTGGAAATAAAGAAAAAGTAGGAGGCTCGGTTCGAATCTGTAGAAAGGAGAGAGGCCGATAATAAAAATATTGGTTTGGGGAAATTAGCTTCTTCAGCACGCTTGAATACTAAATAATTAAATATGAAAATATCTCGTGTCCCAAAACACGAAATCCCGAACCCCGAATCACACATGCCGACAGACGTTCATAAGGTTTTACCCGCGTTCCGATCACAATGGAACGTGTTTCGGAGGCTAATTTGAACGTATGTACGAGTTATGGAATTAAACGATCAATTTAACATTAAATTGATTAAAATAGTTTGAAGCGTTTTGAGCTGCCACGGTCAAACGACAACTCCGATTGCTACGAAAATTGAAATCCGATAATAACTAACTATTACGGATCCAATGAAACTGGTTTCGTCAAATTCCGAGACTGTGCCTCGGAAGGCTATTTTTAAATTTAATTTAAATGATATATTACTAAAATTAAATAAACCGCCTTTAAATTAAATTTCAACCATTCTATTATCATCAATATCATCATTATAAATTTTATAAGCCTTCAAATTATTTTAAACAGGCTTAGAAATTTCTGATTCGACAATTTACCAAATTTCAATTATTAAATTCAATATTTAAACTATATAATTCAAATGATTTAATTAGCCAGTAAATATTTATATCTTGAATTCAAGCTAAAATTAACTTTTACATATTTTAAAAACAATTAATTATTCCATTTTAAATTGTTAAAAATTACGGATCGTCACATTCCTCCCCCCTTAAAAGAATTTCGTCCTCGAAATTACTAGTTAGGAAGAATGGACCAATACCCGTTTACTTTTCCCAAAACTCACAATTCAACTTCCTACCAACTCTCTTTTATAAAAGGTCTACTATCACCTTAGCCAACTTCCTAAAACCTTCTATGGTTTCAAATACTACCCTTTCGTTCAATCATTAAAATTTAAATTTAACCAACCTTTTGAATTATCAAAATTTTCTCAAAATTTTTCTAACTCTCTAAATTCCCGAAAATTTTTGCCCGCGTCTCCTTTGCGCGGCTAGCTCGGTACTACTACAAAAGGCCTCTACGGGCTCCCAAATTCCAAAAGAAAACAAAAGCCAAGTGGCTACATCAAAAACCCAATCCAATTTCATCTAGAAATTTAAATACGTACCTTTTTGTCGGGCCATACAAATTATCTTTTGGAATCAAATCCAATTACTTTTCCCCTGTATTACCTGCATATCTTGTTTAGCAACAATATTCAATCGAAACTTTACAAATCAATTTATACATTCTCTTATATAGGTTTCATACCTATTTCAAATTAGTCTTTCCCATTTTCATATGAATTCAATTCATCTTTAATTTGAGCATTGAATCTTAACTTTCATTTATAACTGATTCATAGTAGTTTCATCTACTAATTTACTTTAATTTCCCATTTGAAATTGTTTTGTCGTTAACAAAAATTTTTCCAAAAATTTTCAAAAATTTTCTAGCTTCCAAAATTTTCGGAAAATTTTGGCAGAGTCTCCTTTGTACGGAGGATCTTTTGCAATTTGACAAGAGATATAAATATGTATACATCTACCCACACGGTCGGAAAAAGAAAAAACAGTTCATATTTCCTATTTTTATTGCGTATGCGTACCTTATTTAGCATTTTAAGCTAGCAGCTTAATTATTTTAGCAATTAGCATTCCCCAAATCTAGCCAAACGGCTTCCCTGTACCTGTACTTACTCAATTTAAATATGTAAGTGCCATATATAGAAATTCTATTAACATTTCACTTACTTTTAATGGCTAAACACAAGAATTTCAAAAGCAACAAACACCAAACGCTTACCACAAGCGATTTATAGAATTTAAAGCTAATCCAATTGCTTCCAACCAAATTTATATGCCATTTCATTCAATTTTAATGGTTTACAATGCAATTGCTTACATTCAATTCATTTTTAAGCAAAACAAACTCGTATTCATATCAATTGATTCAAAAATCAATTATATTTGCTTCCACTAATTCATAGAATTTAATTAAATCTCGTTTACATTAAACGACAATCATTTCTACACAATTTGATGATATCCATGTGATAAATAATTACTTAAGTTTTATAACCAATTTAAATTGATTCCGACTCAATTTCATTTAATTCCATTCCATTTTAATTTATTCTCAACCCCTTTTATTTAGCTCGACACATTCCATTCTTGTATACTACTAGCCATTCCCAAATTAATTCAACCCAAGCTTTTATTTAATGGGCTTTCACTCTTATTCGAAACCAAACTTCCATAAATTTTAAACTTAAGTTAATTTACTTTATTCCAACATCAAACTTAAGTTTACTTCTATTGATTCTCATTCAATCAATTTCCATTAAATTCAGTTAGCCCACCCATTTTAAATTTTACTTTCAAATTCACCTTCTCAATTTATCAAAATAATATCCAAGCACATACTTAACTCATTTATACCACAAATTAATATATTACCAAATTTAAGTTCAGTCTGATAATCCAATTCAAATCACAACTTTGATTTAGTTTTTTATTCTATCAGACTTCATTCATTCATTATTTAATGCCATTAACTTATTTTATATTTTAATTTACGTACTTAATTCATTTTCGAATTTATTTTATTAATACATGGCCATTCTCAATTTATTTCTATTCACTTGTATTTTGTTGCAATTAAACCATGTCTATAATAATCACTTCTCTTACATCCAATTTACATGAAAATTTCATTAAGTATTATTCAAATCACCCTTGAATTTTATTTATAATACAAACCATCACATTTTCAATCCAACTCTATTTTGTTTTTATTTTACAACATCTCCTCTTATTTATTTCATTATCAAATCCAAGTCGAATTCTATTTACAATTCGAATTCATTACCAAATATTATTAATTTAAAATCCATTTGTTTACCCAAGTTAAATTTTATCAACATACACAATTAAATAATTTACTTAGCTGATTGGTTTACTCACTTTTAATTTAGTATTCGATTTCCTTTAATTATAAAGAATCACTTCATTAAATTTTCTCGAGTTTTAAATTTTATGATTTCAGTTTGGATTTCCTTTGATTGTCTAAATCCCAACACCTTTATTTCAAAATTTTAGAACAGCTTTTAAAGTCACATAATACTATTAAAATAATTCTTTATAGAAATGCTTTTTATAACTCGATGTCTCAACCAGTCCATCCTTGTTCTCACAGAAATTCAGTCATATGTTGATCAGGCGTAGGACTGAAAATCTATAAGTACTTGGTAAACCCGTTTTCAACACCCAGTAAAACATTTGAAAAATAATTTTATTGAAAATATAGGAATCGGGTTTTGAAAATAGAGGAAATATCTTTGCTGAGGATGCTCTGGAAATCATCACCCCCATCCATGGTCGCAGTTAACCCGATGGTTACGTTGCTGTCCCGACAAAATCCACAGATAACTGTAGGCCTCCACGCCCCACGATTACACCATGGAACCCACGACAGATCGCATCTACAACTGGGGTTACATCGCCATCACAGCAAAAACCCATATAATGTAGGCATCAACGCCATCGAATTTCGCTGTCAAAAATGAAACTTCTCCACTCCACTTGACCATAGATCGTAGTCTACCGATGTTGCGTTGCCTTCCCGGTAAAATCAATTGTAGACCGTTGACACTCATCCTCCACACTATTTTTGCTATGGTCCCCACAGTAGATCGCAGCGACATCGAGTTACACTGTCGTCACAGCATAACCCAAATGTCTCTGTAGGCATCAACGCCATCGACTTACGCTACCCAATAATCCTCAGGAACTAGTTTTTTCCGGACTCCTCACAGGATCAACTTTAGAACCCCCCTTGGGGCTCAAGGCAGCACCACCCGGTGGCACTCCTGAGAAGTTCATTTCAAGGGAGCGCCTTTTTCCCCAGAGCCATCATCAAAACATTTTATACTATACATATATAGTATCTTCAAATCATACACCTAGTATGATCTCATACAAAGCTCCTTTACACAAAATCGATTATATCAAAAACGATAATTCTCAAACTAGGCTTTCCAAATTCAATATTAATTTTACCCAAAATCAAAAGCCTTTCCAAATCCAAAGGTTCTCAAAACCTTTTCCAAAATCCTCATAAGACCCTTTATATATATACCTATATATATAAATTTTAAAACTTTGGACCACTATAAACTTGTATAAAATTCCTTTTATACTTCAAACACTTCCAAAATCTTTTTTTTTCCTTCCAACAATAGATTCAACAAAGGGGTTTCATCTTAAATAAAACAAAGATATATAACTTTGTTTATTCAAAATCAAATATTCCAATTTGATTACTCTTTTTAATATCAATTTCTTTTCCATTCACTTATCCACCTTTACATTAATCCTCATTTGGATTATCACTTCAATTCCTATCTCAGTTGGTTATTAAATCCATAACAGTTTGAACTCCGACCAGTTTATATTTAGAAAATAGCTTGAAAAATTTAAAAATAGGTAAGTAGTTGAAAAATAATTATTAGTTTACAAAATGGTTGTAAAATAGTTAACTAGTTATAAAATAGTTGGAAAATAATTAAATAGTTTCATAAATTTTTAAATAATTGCCAAATAGTTGTAAAATAGAAATTAGTTTGTAAAATAGTTGAAAAATAATAAATAGTTTAGAAAACCGTTAAAAAATGGTTAAATAGCTCCAAAAATAATTGTAAACCAAGTATATAAAATAATTTGGCTTTAAGAAAGAAAGGTTGTATATATTTAATAGCTTAGAAAAATAAATTTATATCAAAACAATTTATATTGAAAATAGTCAAGAGCCAACTGTTCACTTCCCCAACAATTCAACTTAAATAACTCCAAATTTCATTGGACTTGATTAATCCCTAATTCAAGTTGAATCAATCTTGATTCCTTTCCCAATTTAAATCAAATTCAAGTTGATTTTAATCCAGTTCAATTTTAATTATAATTTCCTATTATCCAAATCAATTTGAATTATTATTAATTTAATTTCAGAATCCAAATCACTTTAATTTACTCCAATCCAATTTCCCATTTAAATTTTTAAACTTATGCATCTTCAATCTTCAATCACCAATCCAATTACTTCAAACCAAATTCAATTTTGAACTAATTCAATTCAATCTTGAATTTTAAACTATCTTGAAATATATAGATTCGAGTTAAATTCACAAAATTCCATTTTAAATTATCTCAACTTATATATTTCAAGGTTCAAATAAGAGTTCAATACAATTTTATTGTAAAATTTTAATTATTCAGTTTTACCTTCCATATTGAAATCAGTTCTTAAACAAGTTTATTTTACAATTCAATTATTCAAATTTATTTTATTTATACAATACCTTTCTAAATTTAGATATTTTTGTTAACAATAGGATGGTATCATCCAATTTGTTTTTAAATGTCCATCCATTTCAATCTTTAAATCTCAAACCCGTTTTGAGATCACACAAATTCCCAATTCAAATCAACCATTTAACTTTCCAAGTTAAATTCCAATTTCATCTTGAAATTTCTAATTCTAGTTGCTTTTTCTACACTTATTTAACTTCCCAAAGTTAAATTTCAATTTACTTAATCCAGTCAACCTCATTCTCAAATTGGATTCCCACTTCAAACTTCAAATTCTTTCCTTTTTATAAGTTCAAAACTTATATCACTTTGGGTTTTAATATCACATTTCAGGGAAAAAAAAAATCAAAACTCAACCTCATAGAGTTTATTTCAAATTATCTTTAATATCATGTATATCCATACATATATACATATTTATTTCTTGGCACTCGTAGCCATGTTTTAAAATTGTAAACCACCTTTGGTTTTAATTCAAATCAAATTTCAAACAATACATTGTTTGCAACAAGTCCCATTTCCTTTTTATATTATTCTTATTTCTATAATTTCAAGATTAAATTTCAGTTTGAATCCCATTTCAAACTTACATTTATTTAAAGCTTTTAAATAATTTAATTCTTGAATCCTAATTTTAGAATTTCATTTTCAACTAATTAAATTTCGATTTGGTTGTATTTTCGTTTTACTTCATTTAATTCTAATTCAAGACTTCAGTTTCAGTTTGAATCCATTTCAAACTTATCTTTATTTAATTTTAGCTTGGTTGTATTATATTACTTCTTAATTTAATTCTAATAAGTTAACAACCAATCACCTTAATATTTATTAGAAGGAAATATTGCTTTATATATCAAAATATATAGTTTATATAAAATCATTTAAAATCTTTATATAAGAAAATAACAAGTACAATCTCATATATATATATATATATATATATATATATACACAACTCATTTTAGAGTACTGCAGACTCTATTTAATGTGTAATCTCCACTAGAGCCAAGGTTCTCGCTTAACCATTCAGCTCTGATACCAAATGTAACGACCCGAAATTTTCGCACCCGAAAACTCCAGATTGTTATGAAAAAGAAGAAAGAGATAGAAGAAGAAGAACAGAAACACAAAACATCTCACATTCGCAGCGGATAAAATATAATAATAAATAATAATAGCTTACAAAAGAATACTATATTTGTCGATTACGTTTTAATACATCAGAGTTTCACATATATTCAAATGCTGGTCATATACAATCAATTTATCGCAGAATTACAATAATATAATTACAGCGGAAATATTCAACGCGTTCTTGCCATCCAACTCGCCTCTTGAGCTCCAGAACGTCCTACCTGAAAATCTGCAATACTCGGTATGACCTGAGCATTACACCAAAGTAACACCCGGGTCAGGCTGGAAACCAGCGTGAGTAAACCCAACTAACATGGAATACCAAAGCAATCAACTTACATAAAACCCGGGGTAACTCAAACCAATTTTACAAGCGCATAATATGTTATAGACATAACTAATTTCTCACATCCATTATCTAAGTACCAAAGCTTAAATTTAAATAATCCTCTTTCCTTTAATCACTTCATTCCAATATATGAATTTCACAAACCAATCTATAATCGAAGTGGTTTCGGGTATTACCTAATACCCGACCCCAGTCTCTTCGAGACTCGTGTCGTTCAACCCAAATTATCAAAATGAAATACTCAACATTTCATATCAAAAATATCATCTCATCCAAGCATCCAATACCATCCTATCATTCATATCAAATTTGATCATTTCCAAATTAACTCAATTGATTCTACTGGAATTTTTAACCCAACCATTTAGATTCCTTTATTTAACATTAATTAGTTTCAAATCAATTAATCAACCATTCCTTCATAATTCATCTTAATTAATCAGTCTTAATTACATCGTTGATTTTATAAATCATTGATTTTCGATTATATTTCAATTTATCCTAAGCTGAATTAATTACCTTACATACTTAATCGTTAATTAAACTGCAAATATTTTCACTCTTTATTTATCTCATCTTGTAATTATTCATTTTTTTTACTTACTTCATTAAATAAATTAATTATTCATTAATTAACTCTCTTAATTAATCTCCTGACTAATTTCTCAAAGTTATTATATTTTATTAATTTCATTAGGTCATTACCTATCAACCATCCATTGATTATTCTAAATTAATTAATCTTCGTTAATTAACTTAATCCCTAATAGATAAATTCAAACCCTTAATTACAAGATTAATCAACCCAAATTAATTGAATTTAATTATTATCCGTTTGAATTACCTACTATTTAAATGAATCGCAATTCATTAAACCCTTGTTGGCCTTAAATGAAAACATTCTCTTATTCATAATTTAAATTTAAAACAATTTAAAACTCGAATACTTCGAGTCAAGCAACAAGTAACACGAGAACCAACCAAACCAAAGTCACATCATCATCAGTGCACATCCAATCAATTTAATCATTCAACCAATTATTAAAATTTAACTTTTTAAATTTAAATAAATAAAATCCATCATAGTGAGATTTACTCACCTTTGATTTTTTTTGTTTTTTGCAATCCGTCCCAACCAGCTTATTTTCCCTTCAGATTTCAAACCTTAAATAAACATTTACAATTTATTAACATTTGAACCAATCGATCAGCCTATTATCATCTATTAATTTAAATTTAACTAATTTTCCTTTTTATAAATTTACTTAGTTAATTATTTATTTAAATCAATGTTCCTTTAATAAAATATTCTATGGTAACTACAACAATAATAGGTTTAATTAAACAATTAGATTTCCATTATTTTAAAATTCATTGGTGAATGAAAATAGGTACTCATGTATATTTATTTTCTTCTGAAACTACTTGTACCTAAAACAATAACCTATAGATTTTAAAAGTCTAATTCTATATAAACCTTTAATATTTATAAAATCCCCATCCTTTTGTTTTCAATACTATATATATATTATTATATGTTTTTTTATTAGTAAATAACAAAATAAAAAAAACTATTCCCTACTGTAATTTTTTTCTATAAATGTGCAGATTGAAACTAAAATAAATGAAAAGAAAGAAATATACCTAACTACTTAATCCAAAATCCAAGATGCCCAAACCCTAGCAGTAGCTCCTCCCCTCGATTATCGCACAGCAAATCAAGGTCTCGACCTGGCCTACGAACCTCGCAAGTCAACGCGGCCATAAGCCGAAAACCCTAGACCCAGAGAATCTCAAATTGATCCACGACCATCTCCTGATCGTCGCCGCCGTTCAAGGTGTTGCCTTCCACTGCGAGCCCTTCCGAGTGCGCACGCGAACCCCAAAAATCGATTGCGACTTCCTCCCTTCGCGACGTTCCTCCACGCGGCTCCTCGAGCTCGCTCGAGCTTACTATGACGACGAAATCCCCATCGTCGAGTTCGAGTTCAATTTGGTTTCACGTCGCCACTTTGGCCATTCTTATATTGTTTTTTATACGAATCGATTTTGGAAATGAAGAAAAAGTGGGAGGCTCGGTTCGAATCTGTAGGAAGGAGAGAGGCCGATAATAAAAATATTGGTTTGGGGAAATTAGCTTCTTCAGCACGCTTGAATACTAAATAATTAAATATGAAAATATCTCGTGTCCCAAAACACGAAATCCCGAACCCCGAATCACACATGCCGACAGACGTTCATAAGGTTTTACCCGCGTTCCGATCACAATGGAACGTGCTTCGGAGGCTAATTTGAACGTATGTACGAGTTACGGAATTAAACGATCAATTTAAAATTAAATTGATTAAAATAGTTTGAAGCGTTTTGAGCTACCACGGTCAAACGACAACTCCGATTGCTACGAAAATTGAAATCCGATAATAACTAACTATTACGGATCCAATGAAACTGGTTTCGTCAAATTCCGAGACTGTGCCTCGGAAGGCTATTTTTAAATTTAATTTAAACGATATATTACTAAAATTAAATAAATCGCCTTTAAATTAAATTTCAACCATTCTATTTTCATCTATATCATCATTATAAATTTTATAAGCCTTCAAATTATTTTAAACAGGCTTAGAAATTTTTGATTCTACAATTTACCAAATTTCAATTATTAAATTCAATATTTAAACTATATAATTCAAATGATTTAATTAGCCAGTAAATATTTATATCTTGAATTCAAGCTAAAATTAACTTTTACATATTTTAAAAACAATTAATTATTCCATTTTAAATTGTTAAAAATTCCGGGTCGTCACAACGTTAGGCCCTTTAGGGGATACGTCCCTCAAGGCATTTATTTCCCCATTTGGATAAAGTGGTTAGCTTGAGAAAAGTAGAAAACTACCGGTTACCAGTGGTAGTATAACAAGTACAGTTCCAAGTAACTAGTTTGATAAAAGCGATTAAGGCACCATAGGAACTATGTTTGTTATGCGTGTATCGAAGAAAAGGTCACTAGTTTCCTATCATGTTGGAAATCCAATCCCAATATGAGTTTTTCGGTTTTAACTATTGTGCCAAAATAGTTGTAATGACTTGCAAACATTTCAGCTATCCCTTCTGGTATCATATATTCCATTCGATATATTCCGTTGACATAGTCCGGATATATTACCTTAGACTTAGTCCAGATATTGATACCTTATTTGAAAAAGTTTGTTTGAAATGTGTTTCTAAAAGAATGTCATTAAAAATAATATGAAGTATATTTTGGTATAAAGTGTTTTGATTATCATAAGGTAAAAATCCATCCGTGTTTATGTGTAGGCAAGCTCTTATGAGATACCCTTCTTTTCAAAAGTTTTGATAACATCCTCATGATCTATGCATTTAAAATTTCGAGTATCTCATGTTGGTTTATCAAGCCTGATTCGGTTATTTTTAATACTCGGGTCAGATCCGAGTAGTTTCAGGTTAAATTGAAGGTGGTTGGAGTTTCCAGAGGAAAGCTAGAGATCTTGATCATTGTATGGACGTATTCTATTATCCGCTACATCTATTGCATTTGTTTTATTGTTGTCAGCATTTGTAAGGGTAGGTGTTATAACTGTCCATGCCGAATATAGGTTAGACTCTGATATTGTATGTTAAAATTTTCCGCTGTAAAGATTATTATTGAAATAATATATGTTATTCTATTCGTGTGAGATTCTGTTCTGTCTTTACTTTTTTTTCTACCCTCAATGATCCATCTTTTCATGCAACTTGAGTTGGACATGTGTGGTTTATTGTCGATTCAAAGGGTATGGAAGCCTAGATCATTACATTTGGAGAGGACAAACCTATGGAGACTCAAGGTTTTCAAGGCAAGAGGGGAAAGTTCTTCAAAAAGAAGGGAGCTTGGAAGGACGGAGCTGCCAAGAAAGAGAAAGCTAATATTGTTGCTATAAGCGTGATAAGAAATTACACTTTGCTAATGAGTATCGATCTATTGATGGAAAGTCGGTTGTGGGAAAGAAGAACTTGAAGTGTTTTATCTGTAATCAGGTGAGGCATCACAAGAATAAATGTCCAAAAGTGGTCAAGGCTGATAATGGAAGGTTTTTGCTCTAGAGCCATTAGCTTCTAGACCGACCGTAGAGGAGAAAGGAAAGTCCTGGATGGGAGGTATGCTTTTGATTTATGGTATACCTGCTAATGTATCATTTGATACCGGCGCATCATATTCTTTTATCTCACATTGTTTCGTAGACAAGAAGAACCATAATACATTATTACTTCCTTAAGGGTTGCGAGTCCGATATAAGGTTATGCAACTCTTGGGATGAGATGTAACCATTTAAAAATTAAGCTGTTATATCATGAATTTACCTACAATTTGCATCAGCTTGATTTTGTGGGTTTCGGAATTATTCTGGATATGGATTGGTTAACTAGGTATGATGCTAGGATATTTTGTCAGGGCAGAAAGATATTTTTAGGTCAAGCAATCGAATTATATACTCGGTAGAAATTTTGAGTTTTGATGTATGCGCTTTATTGGGTGTAATAGAAGCGGAAGACGAGGTGAATCAGGTTTTTATTGTAAGAGAATATGCAGATGTCTTCTAGCAGTTATAGGACTACCATCAAAACGAACTATTGAGTTTTGATTAGATCTTGTATCTGGAGCTGAACATGTAAGTAAAATGCCTAGCAGAATGACACCTACTGGGATAAAAGAGTTAAAGGTGCAGCTGGTGTAGACTTAGAAGGAAAGAATTTCATTAAACCAAGCAATTCGCCTTGGGGAACGGCTGTGGTGTTCATGAGGAAATAGGATGGGTCGTTAAGAATGTATTGATTATCGTAAGTTGAATGAGAAGACAATAAAGAATCGGTATCCTTTGCCAAGAATAGATGACTTGTTTGATAAGCTGAGTGGAGCCAAAGTATTTCCTCAATTGGATCTGACAATAGGTTCCATCAATTGAGAGTTACAGAGGACGGTATTCCTTTGACAATGTTTCGAACGAGATATGGTGCATATGAATGGTTAGTCATGCCCTGATGTTGAGTCAACATCAACCAAAAGAAAAGTTTTTGAAATGTCTTTTTTGCAAGATAAAAGTGAAGTTTCTTGGTCATATAGTTGCAGAAGAAGGGTTATCTATGGATCTTGCTAAGATTGAAGCTATTAATAATTGGTAAAGACCCAAGACTATGACCGAGATAAGGATTTTTCTTGGACTAGCTGGCCATTATTCGATTCATCAAGGATTTCTCTCGTATATCAGCACATATGACTAAACTAACAAGGAAGGATATAAATTTTGTTTGGGCCGATAAATGTGAAGAAGTATTCTTAATGATGAAACATTTATTGACCAATGCACCCATGTTGATTGTTCTAAATGGAAATCAAGATTTAGTGGTGTTTACTGATGCATGTGGGATAGAATTAGGAGTTGTGCTAATGCAAAAAGTAAAAGTGATTTCCTTTACTTCTCGACAGCTTTGACCACGTGAAGTTAGATATCCGACTCATGTTTCAGAGTTGGCAGCGGTGATCTTTGCTTTGGAAGTGCGGAGACACTATCTTTTGGTGGAATGATTCGAGTTATTTACGGATCATAAGCCTTTAAAGTATTTTTTTTTCTTCCAAAAGGAGTTGAATATAAGACAGCAAAGGTAGCAAGAGTTTTTGGTGGCTTAATATTGAATACATAAGGAAATGGAAATAAAGTTGTGGATGAAACATTAGAGTGTGGTATTAGCTATATTAGCAGAATGGAAAGATTTAGAGGCATTGACTACATGTGGTGTGCAGTTAAGAACGACGACTAGTTCTAGTCGAAATGTTGTAATGTCATCAAGTTTGGAACTTCGATCGGTATCGATCGAAAGAATTGCTTCTAAACATAGAGATGATCCATTACTAGCTGAATAGATTAGAACGCTTGATGAAGGAATCGAGATAAATGATTTGAAAGGTTTTAGTCTTGACCAGAATGGATGGTTGAGGAAAAAGGGATGATTGTGTGTTCCAGATGTTTGTAACCTAAGGAAGGAAGTTCTTAGAGAGTATCATCGATTGAAGTTTAACATTCATCCTAGAGAAACCAAAATGTTCAGATATGAAGAGGAGTTTATTCTAGAAAGGAATGAAGAAAGATGTAGGCCTATGGATGAAACAATATTTGAATTGTTAGTAAGGTAAGCCAAGCATCAGAATCCAAGTGGATTGCTTTAACCTTTCGAAGTGCCACTTTGGAAATAGGATTTTATATCCTTGGATTTTATTGATGGGTTACCAGGGTCGAATTGGGAAAATAAAAGTATTTGGGTTATGGTAGATAGACTTATCAAAAGTGCACTCTTTATCCCCGTTAAGTCAACAAGGACAATATCCACTTTAGCTAAGTTGTTTATGAATAATATTGCAAGACTGCATGAGATTCCTAGTTATACGGTCAATGATATAGATACTTTATTCACTAGTGAATTTTGGATGAGTCTACAAGAAGTGTTAGGTCTCAAGCTGAAGATGAGTACCGCTTATCACCCAAAGATGGATAGGCAGATAGAAAGAGTCAACAAGGTACTTGAAGATTTGCTAAGAGCTTGTGTACTAGGCTTTGGAGGGTCATGGAAAGACCATCTACACTTAGTTGAGTTTTCCTATAATAATAGTTATCAAACTAGTATACGAGTGGCGCCTTCAAACCTTTGTATAGGAGGCCATGCAAATCACCAACATATTGGTTGAAGATAGGTTTGTTCTTGTTCCAGATATGGTGAGAGAAGCTACAGAAAAGATTGAGTTGATCCAAGCAAGGATGAAGGAAGCTCGATCTAAAAAGGAAAGTTACATAGGCAAGAGGCATAAGGATTTAGAGTTCTCGGTTGGAGACCATGTTTTGTTAAAGAATCACTGATAAAGGGTGCGCTACGATTTGGGAAGTTAGGAAAACTGGCTCCGAGATATATTGGTTTGTTTTCTACCAAAGAAAGGATCAGGAAACTTTCTTATCAGATAGAGTTACCGAATTTTTGGTAGGAGTCCATGATGTTTTTCATTTTTCTCATCTTTGAAAGTGAGTTCATGATCTAGAGATGACTATCGCACCGACTGTATTAGAAGATTTAGTACGGAACTAAATATGACTTTTGTTAGGCAACTAGTTTGTGTTGTAGAAAAAGATGAGAAAACGTTAAGAAATACGAAAATCAAATTAGTGAAAGTCTAATGGAGTGACAATGAGAAAGACCGCATTTGGGAGACAGAAGATAAGATTAGAGATACTTATCCTGAGTTGTTTTGATGGTATGTTCTTTATATGTCATATAAACCTTGTGCTAGCGGGATATACTAGTATTGTTGTTCTGTGCTTATCACACATGTTTGCATGATTGATATGCTTGTTTTTTTCCTTATCATAATTTCGAGGATAAAATTCCTTAAGGAAGAGAGCCTGTAACACCTCTAACTGTTGTGTAGCATTATTCAAGATATTTACTTAGATAAATTAAATAGAATAATTTGATGTATGGGTATAGAGAGAATGAGATTTGATAATTAATTGGGTCGAACCTTAATTAATCAATTAATAAGATGATTTAAACATAGAATACAAGGGAATATATGAGAGGGGTAAATTGGGAATAGTTCCCTACTTCATTTCAAAAACCCTTTCCTTCCTCATCATTCTCATTTTAATTTTACAAACTCCAAAACCAACATAAGAGGCCGGCCATTACAAGGGAGAGGAAATCTAAAGCATTCAAGGGAAATGCTAATGGGAATTAACAAATAGCAAATCTTAATCTCTCTTATCCAATCTAAGTTGAATAATAGTATCCATCTCACTTGTTTATGTTTGATTTTGGATCTAGGATGATTTTCTTATTTTTTTTGTGATAATATGTAATGTTATTGTTGAATATATCATTTTTTAGTTGAAAGAAGATTTATTGAAATTATTATGAAATTATTCTTATGGGTTTTAGAAGGTAAAAACCTAATTTTTGATCTCCAATTGAATTGAAATTTTGATATGATGTATAAAACATTTTTTTGGAGATGGGCTTTTAGTTTCATAATTTTCCAAGTTTGTATGAATATTTTCTGAATTTCCTAAGATAAAAAAGGAGTTTATTTCGGGATTTATTTATTAAAACTAATTAAATAAATATTCTAGCCATAAAATTTTTTTATGTAAAAGAATGCGATATTTCTGGTTTTTGGAGATTTTTTCCAAGTGGTTATGATTTACTATGAGTTTATTATTCTAGAAAGGCTATTGATTAATATTAATTAATAATATTAATTACATGGTTTCGCTTATTGTTTTGGGAAGGTAAAACTGACCATTCAGTAAATTCCTGAAATCAAAATGAAAAGTAATTTATTATCCAATGGAAAATTGACAAGGGACAAGAATTAGTGAAAAGATTTGTCCTTAAAAAGGAAATAAATCGGTTTTATATTTATTTATAGAAATGCCACTATGTTAAACTTAGAGATTCAATACCCCTGCACTTTTGACATCTACGGAAGACGGTACTTGGAATAACTATGCAATAGTTATATAAGGTATCAATTCTATAGGTTCGACATATGTACAGAGTGACACATGTAGTATCTACCTTGTAGGTATGTGATGTATCTATTTATATAGAAGTTCGACACCAAGTTCTGTAAGAGTTGGGTATCTCAAGTTGCAGAGATTTGGCACCCTATGGTTTCAAAACTCTATGTTATTCATTTAAAAGCTCGGCAACATTTAAGGGGATCGACACATCATAGTTTATAGAGTTCAGTACCCTCAAGCCTTTTTATAGATTCGGCATCCCAAGTTTTTAAGGGTCAAGCACCCTATAGTGTTTAGAGGATTTGTATCCCCTAAATGTTTTAAACCCGGCATCCTTCTCACATGTTTAATCTACCTCTATGTTTTTGTGGGATTCATGTTGTATGATTATAAGTTCGACACTTATGATGTATAGGAGTGATGGCCTTACATTTTGCAAACGAAAGCTTTGTTTTAAAGGCATGCCTATGTGTTTTAGAAATTCGATAACACTATATTTTCAATAGTATAGACATATGTTTCACAAATCAGAACACTTGTTTTAGAGACTCAATATAAAGGCTCGATATCAAATTCTAGCGGAACAGATGTCGTATATTTATAAATTGAATAGTTTTATTTAGTGGCCCGATAAGCCATATGCCGTCGAGGTTTGACAATCTTGTTTTTGATACCGAATGCTTTAAAAGTTATTTGAAGATGGTTGTATTTTGGCATAGGATTTTGGTTAAGTATTAGGCTATGTTTTCCTTGTTTTAAAGAAAGATTGTAAGTAGCTAATCATTTATAATGATAATTGTTTTTAAGGAAATAAAATGGTATTTTAGCCCAAATATTTATATGAATTTGCCAAAGGAAATTATTACTCGAATTAAATTATTTTATGATGTCAATGACTGTTGATTGAACATACTTGAATAAATAATTATATATGTTTGTTACCATATGATTAGTTATATCTATATGATTTGCCTTGCCATATTCACATCATCGTCATCCAATAATATATCTTAGGGTGTAAGGGCAGAATTAACAGTTAACTTATCCAAGTAGTGAGTATGGTCAGACTTAACTTATAAGTGAGTAGAATTGCTTCCAGAAGATCAGATAGCTCAATTGTTTTAGGATTCTCTGAACTGATAAAAAGATATGATTATTGATGGGTTCATAGTAATCCTAGGAAAAATATGATATGTGCGATTGGTAGTCCCCACGATATATATTTGACCGATAGTCCATATGACTTTTGATAGTTTCATAGTAACCCTAGGAAAACTATGATATGTGTGGTGGATTATCCAAATGACCCGTGATAGATAGTCCATATGATATGTGTGATTGGTAGTCCACATGAGTTGAGACAGATAATCCATTTGAGTTGAGTTAGACAGTTCATAGATTAGGGACTGATAGTACATTTTACGAGATTGGGTAGAATGTTGGAGTGCATGACCCTATGAAAACAGAATAGTCAGACTTTCCCACATTGCATGCCTACATATGAAATATTATGATGTTCTAACCAATGTGGTTGCAGGTGCATGATTTATGATTGACATATCCGAACAAGATACTAGTGAGGGAAAACCCATTCCGCTCAACGGCGTGGTCTCACTAGATATCTATTTTGATTTGAGATGACATATTATTATTTACAATAGACTTTTGTCTAACCCAAAGTTTATGTTTTCCTTCTAAGCACTTGGGTACCAATTTAAGTAGGTTGGGAGTAAGGAATTTTAGGTTAGACAAATAAGCTTTTTGAAGACGTGCATAAGGCAAGCTAGCTAATATTAAAAGTTTATTTCTGTTGTGTTGTTTATAGTCTTTGCTTTGTTAAATTGATGTAATGACAGGATTTATAATTATCAAGTAGTTATACTCTGATCACCGAAGGTGGCATCTTCATATGTCGCTCTTTGAGTGTAATTATATTCATTATATTTTCTCTTAACGTGGAACCGATGAGATTGTGTAATGGGATTACGTAATGAATATGAAAGTTATTAATAAAACGAGTTTTGAAAATTTTCATATTTGCGTGCTCCTAATATTTCAGATACAATTAACGGATCCCATTTTGTCACAGAAATTAAAACTATGGATGATTGCAGCATCCGTAGTGCTTCGCTTCGGTCCTCAAAATGGGGATGTTACAAATTTAATTTTGATCAAAACCAAATTTCATAAGTCCTAAAGTGATAATGTTGACGAAGAGAATAGCTTAAATAACCGTTACTAAAAGATATTGCTTAAATTTTAAAATTGGATTTTATCAAAAAAGATGTATGAGCGATAAATTTGGACAAACTACCATATCGCTTGCTGGTGAAGTGTGAACATTAGTATTTGAATTTTTTGATGTTAATCACAGACTGAATTTACACCTATGAGAGGCACAACCTCATATATAGGTTCTCCAAAATACCACACGATTTAATGGATTTATAAATTATTATAAATTAATTTAATTAACTAATATTTATAAAACACTATTTATTTGTTTGTTTGATGTATTTGTCACTATTTGTTTTTTAGGAGCCATTAGTAATTAATTGGGTGGGTATATAAAAGTTATGTATGTAATAATTGATATATGATACTGATACGCATTTGAATTTGATTAAAAAATAATGCTAAAATGTGTTAGAACATTTGATGGCTCCATCTAGCCTCGTCATAGCTAGCCATGGAGTGAGGAAAAAGAGTTTGAAAATCCAAAGGTTTCTTGGTCGAAAATTCAAAGCAAAATAAAAGAATTTTTTTTGCCATCCAATTAAATCAATCAAATAAAAGGTGGTTCTTTTTCTTTTGCGAAGCTAGGAGTCTGATTCAGATTTAGATCTAAGAGGGTTTATCATTCAAAGTGCAATCGAGGGCAACATTTACAAGGTAATATCTATAACTAAATTTATATTTATTTACTCGATTATATAGATGATGATTTGAAATTTTTTCATATGCATTAGTTGTCTAGTATAACATAGATCTATGAATGTAAGTGTACATATCTGTCAATATATATATATATATATATATATATATATATATATATATATTATCGGATCTGATCAGAACTTTTATTTGATTGATTTTGTTGAGAAACAAAAAAAATTTGTCTTATGATTTGGTTATAATTTTAAAATAAAGATAATTTTTATTGATTTTATTTTAAAATATTAAACTATTTCAAATAACATTACACATTTTCATTATCTTAATTATTTATAAACACATATTATAAGTATGTTGAAATTATTTAAAATCTATTTTGAACTTCTATGCATAACATTGCTTTTTGTTAAGTTATATAAACTATTTATTAATCACCAAATTTTCAATATGATGTTTTTGGATTTTAATACACACACGCGCTCGTGCACATATACATTGATACATATATACATTTCTCATTTTCCTTATGTTGCTTGCAATGCAAAATACATAGTTACGAAGTACTACACAAACTATAGCCCAAGCAACAACAAAGCTACATAATCTAATTAAACAAGTAAAATACATCTATATACAACAAATTTTTACAATCCGGTCCTTTTATTCAAACCGATTTTAATTCTCCACATAACACCAAATATTATCAAGTAAGATCAATCTTTATGCTTATGCCCACTAAATGTAATTATGTTTGGCGGGCTCATAATAAAAAAGGAAATCAAAACACATTCTCCTTCTACCGGCCCATTCACCCTTGGTTTCTTTTCACAAGCAGTTATCACAACCTCCCACCACTTTCTACGGGTGGTTACTGTAACTGCCCACCATTGTTGGCAACACAATGCTTCAAAACTGTTCCCTTCTCGCCATGTTTTTCTACTTTAAGGACGACTGTCGGTACAGAAACGATTCTGGAAAATCTGATCTCATGCGTTTTCTTTACTGCGGTAGCCATAGCTTCATTTTCTGAACTTCAACGTCGGTTTGGCAGCGTCATATTCTTTGATTTATACATAAGGGAAAATTACCATGGGGAAGGAGACTATATCTTCTATCATTAATCCGATAGTTGATTCCAAAGGCTAAGAGATTTTACACCATATCCCTACGAAGACCAGATCTGATGAATGAATCATTTACCATCCATTTAAAGTTTTGAAAATCTTTCTAAGTCCAACCGATAAAGATCTTGAACTCAGGACTCCTCCAAAACCAATAGCTTTGTATCTCTTTGTAACAACCCATAAATTTTATAAATATTTTTAATTCAATTTATTTGAAAACTTTGATTTTTAATCATTTAAATTGAAATTTTGGAATTTTCCAATGTATTTTTGGATTTTGTTTGTAATTATTTTTCCAAATGTAATAAAATAAATATTTTCTGAAAATTTATATTTTTGGTCAACTTTGGTCAAACTTTGACTTCAGTTGAAAATTTTAAATTTGAATTTGAATTTTCTAATCTTTTTCTTTGAAGTTGAATTTGATTCTGATTTTGGTTCTGCTTTTCATTTTGTAAAATTCTGTTTTATACTTTTAAAATTTGATAAATTTCAGCATTTTCACGCGATTATTTTCAGTATTTTATTTGTTATTTTATATTTCTATTCTCTAGTTTTCCATGTTAATTTCTATTTTATTTTGGTTTGGACTTTGACTTTTATTTTTATTTTTTATTTTTCTATTTTGTTTGGGCTTGGAAATTCAAAGGACTTAAGTTTCTTTTCTTTAAAATTCATGTGGTGCCTTTACATTTGCCTAGTCGTTCATTTCCACTTTCTTAGCCATTCAAGACTCCTCACTTCTAATTCTCATTTCACATACAAAATATTCATTTCTCATCTCTCTCCACATTCCATCTCCTGAATAAAATTTTACAAGTTTCATTTTCTCCATCCCTTTCTTTTTTTTCTTTTTCTTCCTCTTCTATTTGCAAACATAGCTCGGCCATGATCTCCTTGCCAACCTCATCCCCTCCACCACCACATCCTGTATGGCCAGCACCACCTCACCATCTCCAATGACCATGGCCGTGACCCCTTGTCCAGAGCACCACCACAAATCATCACCATCCTATGCATGAAAACCCTAGCCGAACTCGATATATTCACCATCTCTTCCTTGCTAGCCTCGGCCACCACCATCACTTCCACCTCCTCCATCCCATTGCTGTGACCATTCTCTGACCATGGCCGCACCTGAACCTGATCTTAGCACATAGGGCCGAGCCATAGTAGCTTAGGGCCGAACCCATACTCCCTTGGCCCTTGACAATATGCCTTCTACATGAGTTTGGTTGCTACCCCTTCACATTCTAACCCCTAGCAGTGCATGTTGCTTATCTTGGTCGAGCCTTTATGCTTCTAAACCATCATGGCCGAGCCATGTTTTGGATGATGGCCGAGCACAAGTGGTGTGACCAAGCCAAACACATGTAGCCGAGCCTACTTGAAGGGTTAGGCCAATCTTGTTTCATTTGGATTCATATATTGCATTGTTTTGATTCATAATCTTCTGCATAAATATAGTTGCTTATATATTTGTTTGTTTACATGACTTGAATCTTTGCTCTCCATCCACTCAAATCTAATTCGTGCTTTGTCGTGCTTTTTGAAGTTTGTTCGTGTGTCTTGAATTATTATCTCCAGCTTTAGAATGTGAGTTTATCACTCTCGACATTCGTACTTATATAGTTGTGAAACAACGGCATGTGAATTATAGTTGATGATATGATAGTAATTTATATATGCCTGTGATATGATATTTGATGATGTTATAACCTGATATTTATTTGTTACATCACCTGATATGATATGTCATATTACACTGTTTATTCATTTACTACTTCTCACACTGCAAGTTCCCTGTTAGAATAGTATCACTATGGGTTGAAATGATACATACCCGAACAGACATTAGAATAAGGAAAAATCATTATGAGCTGAAATGATTGGCTCAAGCGATTTTTATTTTATTTTATTTGACTTGGGATTGCGGGTTTGAAATGATAGAACCCGGATTTTATTTTAAATTATGGATTGAAATGATACATATCCGTATCACTTGACCTAGGTTAGAAAATTATATACAGACTTGTGGTTAATTTTAAATATTTTCTAAACATTATTAAGTATTTTTGAAATTTAAATTATGAAATTTTAACTTAAATTGGATTTAAACGATTTAAATAAATGTTATAGTGATTTTCTATAAGTTAAAAATGTATAAGTAAATAAATGGCTTAATGTAATTTAAAATACGACTTAACTTGATAATTGAAAATTTAGTTTTCGAATGGAAAATTTAAGCTTGACTTAGCAATAAGAATATTTTATTTATGAAATGGATATTTTAAAATAAAGTTTTAAGTTATTGTTAAGATAAAAAGTTAAGTAAAATAATGTACTTTTGACTTAATAAATGAATAATAGTTTAATTTGGATATCTTATTTATAAAATTTTATTTTTATTTGATCATAAGTTAAATGATATCCAAATAAATATTTCTGAAACGTGAGATATGTTTTATAAGTTAAAAATGGTGAAAACTGAAATTTATAATGTATTTGAAATGTTATAATAAATCAAAGTTTTGTATTGGCAGCATTTCCAAATTGCTGTGGTTTTAAGGTAGCGTTTTCTAAGTGCTACCATTTCTGAAAATGTACTGTTTTCTGAAATACTATTATACTTACAGTAACATTTCTAAGTGCTGATGTTTCTGAAAGACTATATTTCTAAAACACTATTATACATACTGTAACGTTTTATAGGTGCTGCTGTTTCTGAAAAGACAATATTTCTGAAGTACTACTATATTTACAGCAACGTTTTCTAAGTGCTACGAATGCTATAATACAATGCGATTTTTGAAATTGTTATAATTGAATGAATGAACTTAGAAATGCTATAACTTTGGAAATGAATATTATTATTATTTTTGAAAGATATTGACATTGAATTTAAATGGTTTAAATGAATATATTTTGATTTGAAATATAAACCATTTTGAAATTTATAACCATGGGTAATAATAACGTTTGGTTGCTAAAGAGACCGGGATCAAAAGTTGTCATACTCTCTACCAATTCCGAAACCACTTTAAAAACCGTGTACGCGATGGAGATTCTAGAATGAAGTAGGATGGTGGCGACGTTCCTTTGAGGTATGTACGTGGACCCGACTCCCGTGAGTTGGCATAAGGTGGCTAAAACAGGAGCGATTCTCGGGCCAATTAGGTAACTCCTCTAATCGGACACACTTCTTCGTATGCCATTCTATTACTTTGCGATTGATATGGTGCGCACCTTTGATTTTTTTAGGATTGTGGCTCGAAGTGGGCGGTAGCTGCGGCTATGCGTTACCACCAGCCCGGATGCGTAATTGGTATATCTACCCTGGCATTGCCTAGTTGTGCCGTGTCACCTACAATAGCGTACCTTATACGAGTTTTGATTTGTCGTACCTATGGAGTATTTGTGGTAGCCTCCCGATCTGGAGGTACGACGGTACTTGCATAGACTATTGGCACTATATATTTGTTAAGGTGGAAAATGTAAAGCCTTCACGCTATTTTTAAGTAAGTTTATTTTACTTTAGACATTATTATAATATCGTATATTACTACATAGTAAATAGTTTAATGGATCCTTAAAGGATGGGGGGTCCCAAGCATCCTTTAAGTTACTTGTACATTTTATTACAGCTCACTTGAGTTGATTTACATTGTATAAGTATATATGTCCTGACTCGAATGTTTCATGTTTTGCTTTACGCTCGGGTCAGCCTAAGTATCAGCTTTGGATTTCACCTTCTGGAGCTAAAGGATTTGCTGGAGTTTATCTATCTATCTAGTTGTTATCTATTTTCATTCAGTATTTTCTATTCAGCTTATATATTAGTGGACCTTTATGTATTGGGATTTCTGTTGTATGTACTTTCAGACTCTGTATTTTGTACTTGTTTATGACTCTGTGTTGTAGTAGCTTCATGAACTACTATGGTTATTTTTATTTCCGCTGCGAGTTATTCTGATTTATCTGTATGTGATTATGTGATTGATTTTATTTGCTCCAAATTATATTACAATCTACTGTTTTGAATTATTCAAGTCCAACATGTGTGATTTTATTGTCGATTTGAATGGTACAAAATAGTGGATCATTACACTCCTTCCAGATTCAAATCAAGAATGCGATGAGAAAACCAGTGTTCACAGTTTCAATTCGTAGGTTGTTGTTATGAACCAAACTAGGTAGAACTCATCCCCAAAAGCTAGCTTGTAAGGAAAGGGTGCCTAATTGATTATGTAGTCATCACCCGTACCATGTTAGGCGATGTGGGACATTACATACCACCATGCTTTCAAAATCCAACGCCCACGTCGGCGCTCTATTGCACTGACACTGCCCATGCAATGTAATGTTCAAAACGACGTCACGCCCATACATGTCGTCCATGCCCATGCATGTCATCAACGAGTTTCGAACTTTTTCTATCATGGTGTTAGGCTCTAATACCATTTATTATGAATCAAATTAGGTGGAACTCACCCTCAAAAGCTAGCTTATAAGGAGAAGGTGCCTAGTTAGTTATAAAGTCATCGCCCGTACTATAAAAGCCCATAATTTTGTAAATATTTCTAATTAAATTTTATTTCAGAACTTTGATTTTTAAGTCATTTAAAAATAAATATCTGGAATTTTCCAATGTAATTTTGGAATTTGTTTACAATTTATTTTCCAAATTCAATAAAATAAGCAATCTCTGAAATTTTTACATTTTGGTGAACTGAAAGTCAAAGTTTGACCATAGTTGAAAACTTAAAATTTAAAAATTTCAAATTCTAATCTTTTTTTCTGAAAATGTATTTTATTTTAATATTAATTCTACTTTCGTTTTGTAAAATTCTGCTTTATACTTTTTAAATTGGATAAATTACAGTGTTTTACACGCAACGATTTTTGATATTTTATTTTCTATTTTTTTATGTTTATTCTCTAAATTTTATTTTCTATTTTATTTGTATAAACTTTAATTATATTTATTTGATTTTTGATTGGTTTTATTTTCAATAATAGCTTAGAAATTTCTAGTGACATAGTTTACTTTTTTATATTTGTTGCTTTTTCCTTTTCCCTTGCCTTTCCATTTGCATAGCCAATTACTTCCCACATTCATAGCGGTGATTTTTGTTAGTCCTTGTGATGATAGTTTTGATGACAACAACCTTATAATAAGATTATGAAATATAAATACTAACATTTTAGTTTTGATATATATATGTATATGCAGGATCTAATCATGCATGTACCAAGAATGAAGACTGTACAGTATAGAGATTCAAGATATCAAGATTGAAGACTCATGGGTATCAAGATTATCAACAACTCCAGATTTCAATGATAAGTAATTTATTTAGGAATTTTTGTTAAAACTCCTAAAAAAGCACTGGCATCTTAAAATTCAATTTATTCATAAAATGGAATCCACTTCGAGCCCGTTAAAGGGATGGAACCCTAAGTAGGATGGAACCTACGAAAAATCTAGTGGAACGTTGTTTTGTATCCACTAACTTTTATTCAAAATGTTTTACAAAATTATATCATGTTTTCAAAATGTTTTCAAAATCTTCCTTTTAAAAGAATCAAAAATATCTATCCTGGTTTTAATACTTTTAGCCTCAAAATAATCTTTAATTTCAAAATCAAATTATCCTTAGTTCTAAACTATCTTTAATAATAATATATTTAACTTTTAATATTTATACTTAGATTTAAATATAAAATTATAGTAAAATTTTATACATATCAAAATATTATTCTCTATATTTACTAATGTATTTTAATTATAGTTAAGTATATTTATAAAGTTTAAAATAGTTTTAATATAAGATAGAAGTTATTTTCAAAAAAAACAAATCACCAAAATTTCCTTTGGAATGTCGACATACCCAAGATACCCAAGTCAACATAGTGGCAGTTAATTTCAAAATTTGAATTTCAAAAGAAGTCTCTATTCGTCATATCACTTCATGGATAGACATGGCTGTTGTTCTTCTATAAATAGGGGCTGTTTTGAACAAATTTCCACTCATATTTTTCTAGTTTTCACTCCTCTTCTTCTTCCACATTTCTTTATACATATTCTTACTATTACTCTGCCGAAATCAACATTGAATCTAGCTAGATCATTTCTGTTTTGATTCTCTATCACTATCTCAACAAGATCTCAGTGCTATTCAGAGTTATAGACTTTTTTGCAATCAATTTAGCGAGAAAAGGTGTGATTGTAGCCTTAGAAATCAATCAAGTGAGAAAAGGTGTGATTGTAGCCTAAGAAATCAATTGGGTGAACTTGTTGACCCTGAAATCAAGTATCTCTACCCAGAGGATTGTGAATTTGGAGAGGTGCACCTCGTAGCCTTGAAATCGAGGGTGTAATTGCACAATTGCTTTTGAAAGGAAATCCGTACTTGTATGCGGGACTGGATGTAGGGTAACTCCTAACCAATATAAAATCCGGTGTGTTCTTTCCTTTACTGCTTTTACTTTATATTTGCATCTATGTTTGATTCTGTGATCATATCTGTGTTTAAATATTGCAAGCATTTGTGTTCAAATTAACAAAAAATCAAAAAGATTTAGTAATTCTTTAAAATACTATTCACCCCCCTCTAGCGTTTTTCCTAGCCTTAAGATCCGTATTCCGCATTTCTCACAATTTTCTCCTATCAATCAGGTACATATTGTTCCTCAAACTCCTCTTTTCTTTGCATGAAAACAAACGAAAAAAATTAATTAAACCCATCAAGTTATTTGCTTTATAGTATTGCCTTTTTATTTTCCAAACCATTCAAACTCTTGTCTTTTATTGCCTAGCCTCTTTATTACTTACCTTAGCCGTTTAATTTTTTTCTTTTGTAAAACCTAGTGACCTCTACATTTTGTAATTCACGTAAAAATCTTCCCATCTCATTCTCATTCATTCATCAGAAGAAAAAAATTGTACAAGATCTATTTCATGGCTTCTCCTTCCTTTTCTTTTTTTTCTATTTTCCTTTTTCTTTTGTTCTTCTTCAAGATAGGCTCGGCCTCCACCTCCTAGCCGACCTCACCACCACTCTAGCACCACCATGCTGACCATTACCACCTCCTTCATCACCCCATGCCATGGCCATGACCACCATGAAGAAGTGACCAAACCCTAGCCAAACTCCTATTTCCCATCACCTCCTCCCCTATTAACCTCGGCCACACCACACTAACTCCACCAAATTTCTTTTCCATGACCTCACCATCCCCTAGCCTAGAGTTTGTGATGCCTAGACCCTACCCAAACCCAAAAGCCAAACCCACTTGGTGGTTGAAGCAAAGGTTATGTCATGTTTATCTCATATTTTTCCATTGTTCTAATTTCTATTCTTTTTTATTGAAATATATTCTTATATATGTTGTATTTGTTTGCATACAAGATTTGAATATGACTCTTCATTCACTCAAGAAAATAGTCATGCTTTTTCGTGCCTTTTCGTGCTATACAGAGTTTAGACTTGGGTTTGAATTTCAGTTCTAGCTTTAAAAAGGTGAGTTATTCACTCTAGACATTACGTACTTATATGATTGTGAAATGATGACAAGTGAATTGTATAAATTAATATGTTATATTCATACCAGCCTGTGATATGTTTATATGATATTAAATGCTGTTTATATACCTGTTACATCACCTGTTATGATATTATATGCTATGCTGTTATTTTATTTCCTGTTTATCACATTGCAAGTTCCCTATCACTATGGGTTGAAACGATACATCCCCGAATGGACTGTAGAATAAGAAAAAATCACTATGGGCTGAAATGATATGCTTGAGTGATTTTTATTGATTTTTATTGTATTTATTTTACTTGGGATTGCGGGTTTGAAATGATAGAACCCGGATTTCTATTTTCAAATTACGGATTGAAATTATATATATATCTGTATCACTTGACTTAGGTTAGAAAATATTATATAGGCCCATGGTTATGTTTTTAAATAATATTTTCCTAACAATTTATTAAGTATTTTTAAATAATATTTTCCTAAAAAATTATTAAGTAATTTTGAGTTAATAAATATATGAAAGTTTAACTTCAAATTTGATTTAATGCTTTAAATTATAAAGGTATATTAGTTTTCTAGTAATTTAAAATTTATAAGTTAATAATTGGTTTTAAGTTGAACTGAAGATTTTTATTGATGATAAATAACTTAATAATTAACTTTGACCTAACATGGAAGTTGTAAATCTAACCTAGAAATTGTTATGAATTTTACTTTAAGAAATGGACATGTTTTGTATAATAAATAATGTATTTTGAACTGGTAAAATGGAATACAGTTTTAATTGGACAATATGTTATAAAATTCATTTAACTAGAAAATCATAGTTAATTGATGTCTAAATGAATAGATATATGAAGAAATTTGATTGTTATATTAACTATGATAAAATATTCTTTTGTGACATGTTATGTATCGTAAGATAAATAGCTATAACTTTAAAATGAAAAAATGTAAGTTAAAACATACATGTGAGATGTAAGTTTAATTAATATTTTAATCGACTAATATAATAAATGTTCTTTACTGTAATAATAAAAACGAAAGAAACATGTAAAGTTTTAATTAATGCAAGAAACATATAAAATTTTAATTAATGAAAGAAACGTGTAAAGTTCTAATAATGAAAGAAACCTGTAAATTTTAATTAATGAAAGAAACATGTAAAGTTTTAATTAATGTAATATTGATTAAAATGATAAATGCTCTTTACTGTAATCAAAACGTAAATTAAACGTACATTTGATAATGTAAGTTTTAATTAATGCAATATTGATTAAAATGATAAATGCTCTTCATGGTAATAAAAATGTAAGCTAAAAACATACATGTGACATGTAAAGTTTTAATTAATGTAATATTGGTTAAAATAATAAATGCTCTTCACTGTAATAAAAATGTAAATTAAACGTACATTCGATAATGTAAGTTTTAATTAGTGTAATATTGATTAAAACGATAAATGCTCTTTATTGTAATAAAAATGTAAGTTAAAAACATACATGTGACATGTAAAGTTTTAATTAATGTAATATTGGTTAAAATAATAAATGCTTTTTACTGTAATAAAAATGTAAATTAAACGTACATTTGATAACGTAAGTTTTAATTAGTGTAATATTGATTAAAATTATAATAATAAATGCTCTTTATTGTAATAAAAATGTAAATTAAAACTTACATTTGATAATGTATGTTTTAATTAGTGTAATATTGATTAAAATGATAAATGCTCTTCATTGTAATAAATGTAAGTTAAAACGTACATTTGACATGTAAGTTTTGATTAATGTAATGGTGTATTTTAATTTGATTAAAATGATAAATGTTCCTTACTGTAATAATAAAATGTAAGCTGATAATGTACATTTGATATGTAAGTTTAATTAATGTAAGTGGCATATTTTAAATGATTAAAATAATAAAGTTTCTTTGTTGTAATAATAAATGTAAGTTAATAATGTACTTTTAACTTAACATAAGAATTTCAGCTTTAAATTGGATATTACAGTAACTATAAGGCTATGATAAAATGACCATGTTAAAAATCGTAAGTATGTAAATACTCTGATTATATAAAATGTTAAAGTGGAAAATATTACATTCCAAAAATGCTACAATTCCTTAAGGTTGCATTTCCAAAATGCTATGATTTTCTTAAGTATTACTTTTCCAAAATGCTATGATGTCTTAAGGTTATGTTTTCGAAACGCTATTATTTCTAAAATGTAATGTTTTCGAAATGCTATGATTATAGAGGTTACATTTTTAAAGTGCTATGGTTTCTAAATTATTATGATTTTAATGTGTTATAATTGAATGTATAAATTTTGGGAGTGTTACAACTTTGAAAATGAATATTACTTTTCTAAAGAATAATGATATTGGGTTTATATGGTTTTGAAATGAATATGTTTGATATGAAATACAAACCATTTGAAAATGAAATAACCGCGGGTTATAATAACGTTTGGTTGTTAAAGAGACCGGGATCGGAAGTTGTCATACTCTCTGCCAACTCCGAAAACCACTTTAATAACCATATATGTGGTGGAGGTTCCAGAATGAAGTAGGATGGTGGTGACGTCCTTTGAGGTATATACGCGGACCCGACTCCCGTGAGTTGGCATAAGGTGGCTAAAACATGAGCGATTCCGAGCCAATGAGGTCGCTTCTCTGATCATACACACTCCTTCGATATCATATTCTGACTTTGGATTGATTTGGTGGCCACTTTTGATTCTTTGATTTAGGGGTGTGGCTCGAGGTGGACGGTAGTAGCTGCTACGCGTTGCCACCATTCTGGATAGTAATTGGTATATCTACCCTGGCATTGCCTAGTTGTGTCGTGTCACCTACCCTATCGCGCCTTGTACGAGTTTGGTTTTCTCCCTAGCCCATGGAGTATCCTCTGGTGGCTTCTCGATCAAGAGGGATTATGATACTGGATGGACTACTGGGACTATTACGTGTTACGGGGAATGTTGGGCCACTCCTTAACGCTATTTAAAGTAAGTTTATTTTACTATAGACATTATTATAATAGCGAAATATTACTACATAGTAAATAGTTTAACGGATCCTTAGAGGATGAGCGGTCCCAAGCATCTTTTAAGTTACTTGTCTCTATCACTGCTCACTTGAGTTGTTTTACATTGTATAAGTATGCATGTCATGACTCGAGTGTTTTGTGTTTTTCTTTATGCTCGGGTCGGACTGAGTGATACAGCGTTAGAGACTCACCTTCGGAGTTGGAGATTTGCTTGAAGATCCAACTATCTATTTCAATTTCAGTATTCAGTTGATCCCAGTTATTCAGTTGGTTCCAATGATGTATTCAGCTTTGTACTTGATTATTGTATTAAACTTCTGTTATACCCTCGTTTAACTTTGATGTATTTATATGGTAGCTTCATGAACTACTATCTCTTTGGTTCCGCTGCATTATATTACTCTGTATCTGATTCTGTAATTTATTTATTTGTTGTATATTCTGAGATTTTCCAAGTTCATTTTACAATTCGGTATTTTGAGCAATTCAAGTCCGACATTTGTGGATGCAAATGGTTGAAAATATTGGGTCGTTGCAGTTGGTATCAGAGCTTTGGCTCTAGGAAAAACTTAGCATATATGGTAAATTTATTTACAGAATCACTTTCATTCGAGTCTGAATCCCTTCCTTTTTGACTATGTTTCCTTTGAATTTTGGAATGTTCCCTGTGGTTCCAAAATTCATTCTTGTTCCCCACTATTCATCTTCTTTTGATTTTGGAGTATCCCGTAAGCCCACTTCGGATGATCTTTATAGTGAGTCGGCAGTCTCGCCAACCTCAAATTGACTTGTAAAGGGGGTGAAACTCCTTTACAATAGGCATTGATTCACATGAGATTATATATATATATATATATATATATATATATATCCTCTGTTTAGATGCTGATTTCTTGTGTCAAACCTGAATTCTATCTTTTGAAATCGAATATAGATTTGCCTTAGAATCCTACACCGATCTAATTCTTGAAGTCACAGTTGACCCAATTAAGGTTTCCCGTGATTTATATAAGCTTATCCATCTCCTTATTTGGTTAGTTAATCATCGTATCTTTTGTTCCAACCTATCCTCAAATCAAAATTTTCTTTGATTTGAGTTAATCAAATTTGAATCTCTATCCTTGCTTTGAAAACCTATTCCTATATGGTGTATTTGTAAAGTTATATTTAAAATGTTGTGTTGTTTGAGTTGTTGATATTGATTTGGGTTTCCGATCGATTCGTTTGATCAACGCTATCGGTAGGATCTCCAAAACACTTGAACAGAGCAAACGGACACAGTATTGTTTTGAAACGTAGTAAATGAATAAATTTTATATAAGTATATTATACACAAGTATAATATTTTGAATTTTTGATAGTTAATCGAATTGGATGTTGAGAAATAATATTTGACTTTGTATATAGCTTGTAACCATTGGCTTTTGTTTCATAGAGAAATAGTTGTACTATAAAATATGGTTATAAATTAATTTAGAAATATAAATGAATTTAAAACAAGAAATTAAGAATTTAATTTTCGATGGTTTCAAACCTTTATGTTTAAAGTTTTAAAAGGGTGTCTTATTTAAAGTATTTCAAGTAGAAATTGTTTCAAAGAATTTTTATTTGCAAATTAGTGCTCTTTTCTTTGTCACTGGAAAATAATTTCGGTGATGACTGCAGCATTATCGACATTCATTTTCGAGTTTCGAAGTGAAGAGACCATTCTGTAATTTTTCTATAGTCTTGCTTTGGAAATTTAAATTGATTTGGATTTCTTAAATATGGTTTGGTTTATAATATATAAGTATATAGATTTGATTTGAAAAATTGCATATATATATATATATATATTTATGTATCTCTAAAATTGTTTGAAGTTAATAAGAAATTTAATTCCTAAAATTTTATCTTAAAGGATGATTTCAATTATAAAATGAAACCAAAATTTTGAATAAATAGTTAAGCTTGGATAATTGAATTAAGAAAATTTTATTTATATAGTAAATTCTATTACATTCCAATATAACTTACCTAAATCATTCAGAAGTTAAATATATAATTGGATAATATACAATATAAAAAGGATTTTATAAATAAAATTTGAGTGTTCATAATAAATATTATACACCTAAATTTTAGTTATAAAAGATTAATAAAGGTAAATAGAATGAAATGTTAATTGAATAATTTACGGTATAAAATGATGTTAAGGGAATTTATAAATAATTTGGAGTAGTTATAATAAAATGTAAATACACTTAATATATGTGATTAGATATATTAAGTGGAATAAAGTTAATAATGATTTTGAATAGAGATGCATTAAATTTATTGAATAAATTATAAGTAGAATAAATGATTTTGAAATCCATAATTTTAGAAATTGTTAATTTGATAATAAGTTAATGAATAAATGAGATAAATTAAATAAATTTTTCTTTGAAGGAATTAATAAATTAACAATTGAATCAACTTAATGAAATACCTGAATAAAATAATAATCAATTATTGAATATTAGTTGATTTAAATTGAAATTTATATGATTAGAATTAACAATTTGAACTAACAAATTCAAAGTGAATGACTATTCATTGATTTAATATAAATGGGATTAACCAAATTTTTAAATATATAAATTAATTTGAATTGGAATTTTATTTTCTTTTGTTTCAAATCAATTTCCTTTCTGGTTGTTTCTAGTCTCTTACCTCCTTCCTTTTCGGCGACGAAAAGTTTTGAGTAGGGGAGAGTGTAACAGCCCATAATTTTGTAAATATTTTTAATTAAATTTTATTTCAAAACTTTGATTTTTAAATCATTTAAAAATGAATTTTTGGAATTTTCCAATGTATGTTTGGAATTTGTTTACAATTTATTTTCAAATTCAATAAAATAAGAAATTTCTGAAATTTTTATATTTTGGTCAACTGTAAGTCAAAGTTTGAGCATAGTTGAAAATTTTAAATTCTAGTCTTTTTCTTTGAAAATGTATTTTAATTTAATATTAATTCTGCTTTTCGTTTCGAAAAATTCCCTTTTATACTTTTTAAATTGGATAAATTACAGTGTTTTACACGCAATGATTTTTGATATTTTATTTCCTATTTTTTTATGTTTCTTCTATAAATTTTATTTGTATAAACTTTGATTATATTTATTTTATTTTTGATTGGTTTTATTTTCAATAAGAGCTTAGAAATTTCTAGAGACATAGGTTACTTTTTTTATTTGTTGCCTTTTCCTTTTCCCTTGCCTTTCCATTTGCATAGCTCATTACTTCCCACATTCATAGCCGTGATTTTCTCCTATCAATCACATACATATTGTTCCTCAAACTCCTCTTTTCATTGCGTGCAAACAAAGGAAAAAAATTAATTAAACCCATCAAGTTATTTGTTTTATAGTATTGCCTTTTTATTTTCCAAACCATTCAAACTCTTGCCTTTTATTGCCTAACCTCTTTATTACTTACCTTAGCCGTTTATTTTTTTCTTTTGTAAACCATAGTCGCCTCTACATTTTTTGATTCACGTACAAATCTTCCTATCTCTTTCTTATTCATTCACCAGAAGAAAAAAATTATACAAGATCTATTCGATGGCTTCTCCTTCCTCTTGTTTTTTTCTATTTTCCTTTTTCTTTTGTTCTTCTTCAAGATAGGCTCGGCCTCCACCTCCTAGCCGACCTCACCACCACCATGCCTACCATTACCACATCCTCCATCACCCTATGCCATGATCGTGACCACCATGAAGACCACAACACCAAAACATGACCAAACCCTAGCCAAACTCCTATTTCCCATCACCTCCTCCCCTATTAACCTCGGCCACACCAAACTAACTCCACCAAATTGGTTTGCCATGACCTTACCATCCCCTACCCATGAGTTTGTGATGCCTAGACCCTACCCAAACCCAAAGGCCAAGCCTACTTGGTTGTTAAGCAAAGGTTATGTCATGTTTATCTCATATTTTTCCATTGTTCTAATTTCCATTCTTTTGTATTGAAATGTATTCTTATATATGTTGTATTTTTTTGCATACAAGATTTGGATCTGACTCTTCATTCACTCAAAAAAAATAATCGTGCTTTTTCATGCCTTTTCGTGCTTTGCGGAGTTTAGATTTGGGTTTGAATTTCAATTCTAGCTTTAAAAATGTGAGTTATTCACTCTAGACATTACACACTTATATGATTGTGAAATGATGACAAGTGAATTGTATAAATTAATATGCTATATTCATACCTTCCTGTGATATGTTTATATGACATTAAATGATATTTATATACCCGTTACATCACCTGTTATGATATTATATGCTATGCTGTTATTTTATTTCCTGTTTATCACACTACAAGTTCCCTATCACTATGGGTTGAAACAATACATACCCGAACGGACTATAAAATAAGGAAAAATTACTATGGGCTGAAATGAGAGGCTTGAGTGACTTTTATTGATTTTTGTTGTATTTATTTTACTTAGGATTGCGGGTTTGAAATGATAGAACCCAGATTTTTTTAATTACAGAATGAAATGATATATATCCGTATCACTTGACCTAGGTTAGAAAATATTATACATACCCATAGTTATATTTTTAAATAATATTTTCCTAAAAATTATTAAGTATTTTTAAATAATATTTTCCTAAAAGATTATTAATTAATTTTGAGTTTATAAATATATGAAAGTTTAACTTAAAATTTGATTTAATGCTTTAAATTATAAAAGTATATTGGTTTTTCTGTAAGTTAGAATTTATAAGTTAATAATTGATTTTAAGTTGATTTAAAGATCTTTATTGATGATAAATAACTTAATAATTGAGTTTGACCTAATATGGAAGTTGTAAATCTAACCTAGAAATTATTATGAATTTTACTTTATGAAATGGACATGTTTTGTATAATAAATAATGTATTTTGAACTGGTAAAATGGAATACAGGTTTAATTGGACAATTCGTAATAAAATTTATTTAACTAGAAAATCATAGTTAATTGATGTCTAAATGAATAGATCTATGAAGAAATTTAATTGTTATATTAACCATGATAAAATATTCTTTTGTGACATGTTATGTTTCGTAAGATAAATAGCTATGACTTTAAAATGAAAAATTGTAAGTTAAAACATACATGTGAGATATAAGTTTAATTTATATAATAAATGTTCTTTACTGTAATAACAAAAATGAAAGAAACACGTAAAGTTTTAATCAATGCAAGAAACATGTAAATTTTTAATTAATGAAAGAAACGTGTAAAGTTCTAACTAATGAGAGAAACACGTAAAGTTTTAATTAATGAAAGAAACATGTAAAGTTTTAATTAATGTAATATAGATTAAAATGATAAATGATCTTTACTGTAATCAAAACGTAAATTAAACGTACATTTGATAATGTAAGTTTTAATTAGTGTAATATTGATTAAAATAATAAATGCTCTTTATTGTAATAAAAATGTAAGTTAAAAACATACATATGACATGTAAAGTTTTAATTAATGTAATATCGGTTAAAATAATAAATGCGCTTTACTGTAATAAAAATGTAAATTAAACGTACATTTGATAATGTAAGTTTTAATTAGTGTAATATTGATTAAAATGATAAATGCTCTTTATTGTAATAAAAATGTAAGTTAAAAACATACATGTGACATGTACAGTTTTAATTAATGTAATATTGGTTAAAATAATAAATGCTCTTTACTGTAATAAAAATGTAAATTAAACGTACATTTGATAATGTAAGTTTTAATTAGTGTAATACTGATTAAAATTATAATAATAAATGCTCTTTATTCTAATAAAAATGTAAATTAAAACACACATTTGATAATGTAAGTTTTAATTAGTGTAATATTGATTAAAATGATAAATGCTCTTTATTGTAACAAATGTAAGTTAAAACGTACATTTGACATGTAAGTTTTAATTAATGTAATGGTGTATTTTAAATTGATTAGAATGATAAATGTTCCTTACTGTAATAATAAAATGTAAGTTGATAATGTACATTTGATATGTAAGTTTAATTAATGTAAATGGAATATTTTAAATGATTAAAATAATAAAGTTTCTTTATTTTAATACTAAATGTAAGTTAATAATGTACTTTTAACTATACATAAGAATTTCAGCTTTAAATTGGATATTACAGTAACAAAGTCTATTTAACTATAAGGCTATGATAAAATGACCATGTTAAAATTCATAAGTATATAAATACTTTGATTATATAAAATGTTAAAGTGAAAAGTATTACATTCCAAAAATGCTATGATTCCTTAAGGTTACATTTCCAAAATGCTACGATTTTCTTAAGTATTACTTTTCCAAAATGCTATGATGTCTTAAGGTTATGTTTTCAAAATGCTATTATTTCTAAAATGTAATGTTTTCGTAATGCTATGATTATAGAGGTCACATTTTTAAAGTGCTATGGTTTCTAAATTATTATGATTTTAATGTGTTATAATTGAATGTATAAATTTTGGGAGTGTTACAATTTTGAATATGAATATTACTTTTCTGAAGAATAATGATATTGGGTTTATATGGTTTTGAAATGAATATGTTTGATATGAAATACAAACCATTTGAAAATGAAATAATCACGGGGCATAATAACGTTTGGTTGTTAAAGAGACCGAGATCAGAAGTTTTCATACTCTCTGCCAACTCTGAAAACCACTTTAATAGCCGTGTATGCTGTGGACATTCCAGAATGAAGTAGGATGGTGGCGACGTCCTTTGAGGTATATACGTGAACCCGACTCCCATGAGTTGGCATAAGGTGGTTAAAATAGGAGCGATTCCGGGCCAATGTGGTCGCTCCTCTGATCGGACACAATCCTTCGATATTATATTCTGACTTTGAGATTGATATGGTGGCCACTTTTGATTCTTTGATTTTGGGGGTGTGCTCGAGGTGGACGGTAGTAGCTGCTACGCGTTACCACCAGCCTGGATAGTAATTGGTATATCTACCCTGGCATTGCCTAGTTGTGCTATGTCACCTATCCTATCGCGCCTTGTACGAGTTTGGTTTTCTCCCGTAGAGTATCCTCTGGTTGCTTCCCGATCAGGAGGGACTATGATACTGGATGGACTATTGGGACTATTACGTGTTAATGGGAATATTGGGTCACTCCTTAACGCTATTTAAAGTAAGTTTATTTTACTATAGACATTATTATAATAGCGAAATATTATTACATAGCAAATAGTTTAACGGATCATTAGAGGATGGGTGGTCCCAAGCATCCTTTAAGTCACTTGTACCTCTCTATTACAGCTCACTTGAGTTGGTTTACATTGTATAAGTATGTATGTCCTGACTCGAGTGTTTTGTGTTTTGCTTTACGCTCGGATCGACTGAGTGATACAGCATTAGAGACTCACCTTCGGAGTTGGAGCTTTGCTTGAACTTTCAGCTATCTATTTCAATTTCAGTATTCAGTTGGTCCCCGTTATTCAGTTGATTCTAGTGATGTATTCAGCTTTATACTTGATTATTGTATTAAACTTCTGTTGTACCCTTGTTTAACTCTAATGTATTTATATAGTAGCATCATGAAATACTATCTCTTTTCTTCCGCTGCATTATATTACTCTATGTCTATGATTCTGTGATTTATTTATTTGCTGTATATTTTGAGATTTGCCAAATTTATTTTACAATTCGATATTTTGAGCAATTCAAGTCCAACATGTGTAGATGCAATTATCGGGTCGTTACACGTACCATATTAGGTGATGTGGGACATTACATTTGTACTGCAACCCTTGGTGTTCTCATCGGCAGCCACAATTATCCTTTGTATCTCATATCTATTTTAGGAATCAGTCTTTGTTTCACCTTGGTCTTCATAAAATTGGCTTTAATTGAAGATTGCCATCCTAACTCAACATAGATTTAGTAATTTTGGGATAATAAGCATTACGTTCCTTCAGAGATAGCAATAGTGACTTCATGATAGCTCAGATTTCGCAGATATCCCCTGGATCTTCCTATAGCTATAGGAACTCAGGGGAAAAAGAATTGAAACGATTGTCCCGGCAACCTATCCATGTCGTAGAGTTCCTCACTAGTACATACTCACACACACACACACACATATATATGTGTGTGTATGTATACACACACACACATAGAGACACACACATATATATTTATATTGATTTACTTTTGAGACGACACGTCTTTCACCTCCCAGAAAGATGCATCACCTTGAAGAAAGAAAGGGATAGAGAAGAGAAAAGATAGAGAAGAAAGAAAGAAACAACATCAGAATCTCAACAGCGGAACGAATAAATTATATTAATCACATAGATATTACATAGTATACAACATCTATCAGAGTTACACATCTTATACAAAACATACTAGACAGTTATAAACACATGTCTAGTTATTACAACTTAATACAATACAGGGATACCAATCACAGCGGAACACTATAAATATCTACAACGCTAAAGCCTTCTGCTCCATTGCTCCTCCACAATTCATCAAAGCTAACCAGAATCCCTTGACTACTCGTAAAAATTTGAGTACCCAAGAGTTTAAGAAAACAGAAGACAAACTCCGGGTCAGACATGGGTCTGGTGTGAGTAACAGGTTAAAGTTGCTTAACTTTGAAAAACCTTTGAAACAAAAGGTATCACGTAAGACTTCCCACACATAAACATGGGTAAGTTTTTACCTTACGCTAACCAAAACATTTGATAGGAAACCCAGTGATATTATAATAGGGTCTAGGGTTTGCAAGTAAATATAAAATAGCCGAAATTGTTACATTCATTAAATTTCAGCTATTAGCCACAAAAGTGGGTAATACAATCAAAACCGTAAGGGCACGTTGGAAGAATGGGTATCCATCAATGGCAGGGCTACTGGGGTACCGCTCGTCACAGTACAGGGCCTAGATCACCGTACCGAGGATTACTCCCAATCCCCTGCAACATAAAGCTGGAACCATCCCTTATTGGATAGTCCCGAAAAAGACAACCCCACAGTTGGATGCGACCCACTTGCCCACATAGCCGAATAAAAAGGGACTTCTAGATGGGAAAATTCTGTCCTACTTAGGCATGACCTACTTAGCCTTGCTGCTCCTCCCCTGTTTTAGCCATTCCCGGTTGATGAGGCTTGAGGCTACGATTACCTTTAGAGAACACATCTCTTAGAATGCTCATCGTCCACCTTACGATGTTCTGAAAGCATTCAATCCATACAAGTTTGTTTCGGGTTCAAACAAAACCGAAGGCATTATCTCGTTACACTCATTTTGGAATCACCCTCAGAGTTAACGACGATAACCCTTGCACTCTAAATCTTCATCTTCACTTGAGATTCACGACCTATCGTTAATTTGGATCGATGTGGTTTTCGGATATCCAAATCTGGAAACCAGATCCCGGTCTCATTGAAATCCAAAACGCCATCGTTTAGGACCAAGTTGTTTTAAAGTTAAAACAATTCAATTCCATTATCTATGTACACACAGATAGATAATTCACATATCACAATAGATAATCTACATTATCATCAAAAATAGATAATTCACATTATCATCACAAATGGACAATTCACATTATCATCACAAATAAATAATTCGTATTATCATTACACTTCAACCAAAGCATCCATATCACACAACATTACTTATCTCATATCTGAAATCTCAAACCATTCAAGGAAATCAATATCATCAATCCATGCATAAGCAAGGATTAATTAACCACACTATAATAAATTTAAAATGAATTAAATTAATTACTTCCATCTCTAATTAATTTAAAGTAAATTAAATTAACTACTTTCATCATTAAAAATCTTGCTTACATAATCATTAATTAATTACAAATTAATTAATTAGTTACCTCTAATTATCCACCTTAATTAATCAACCTCGATTAACTATCCTTTAATTACATTCGAGTAATTAACCTTTAATTAATTTCACAAATTAATTATCCTTAACCACATTCAGTAATTAACCTTCAATTACTTCATTAATTAACTAATTATAATCAATTACATCGATTCTTAATTAATTACATTAATAACTACCATTTAATCACTTATTATTGATTAATTAATCTTAATTAATCAACCCTTAATTATATCATTAATTATATTAATTAATGATCCTAATTACATTTTAATTAGTTATTCCATTTGAATTAATTACATTAAGTAATTAATCTTTAATTAAACCATATTTATTAATCACCCTTGATTAATCTTATCCAATAATTAACTTCCCTTAATTACTTCACCAAATAAATTAATTATTCCTTAATTAATTATCTTCAATTAATCCCTTGATTAATTACAAAAAGTAATTAAACTCAAATTACTTCCATTAATAAATCACCCTTCAAATAATTACATTCAGTAATTATCCATTAATTACTTCCCTAAAGTAATTGTACTTAACAAATCATTAAGTGATTATTCTAAATTAATTAAACTTAATTAATTAACTTAAGCTAATCAAATTTATTTAATTAATTACCTTGAGTAATTAATTCCTTTAATTACTCTCATTTAGTTATTATACTTAAACAATTTCACTAATGATTATCCTCAATTAATTAATCTAATTAATTATTAAAATTAATCACATTAATTAATTGTTAAATAATTTCAAGTTAATGACCTTCATTAACTATTAATAATTCTTTAATTACTTTTCTTAATTAATTAACTTAAATTAATTATTATTAATCATAAATTTATTAATCTTTAATAACCAATTAATTAATCACTAATTATTTAATTAAGTAAGTGTTTAACTTAATTAATCTTAATTACTTGATAAATTAATTTCTAATCATTAATTAAAAATATTGATTTATCTAATTAATGATCTCTTTTTCAAATTAATTAATCTTAATTAATTAACTTCAACCTTAATTAATTAATTAATTCGAATCCTTAACCATTTAATAAAAAATTAATTAATTATCCACATTAATTTACCTTAATTATTTAATGAATCACAAATCATTAAATCTTTATTAACTTTAAAATGAAAACATTTTTCTTATTAATGATTTAATTATCATTCACAATTACATTTGAAAACATTTTACTTTCAGATTTCATTTCAAATATAAAATTTAAAATGAAACAATTTTAACATTAACAAAGTTTAAAAACCATCTACAAACTTTTAAAATCATATGTTAAAGACGTACTCATCTTATAAAGGAAACTTAAAGAATTTAAACCAAATTTACTTTTAAATTCTTACCATTTAAAATACACTTTAAACATTTAAAGTTGTTTAAGACAATTTAATTTATAAAGTTTAATTTAATTTTAAAACTAGGATATAAATTCAGTTTTGAATCGATATTTTAAACGTGGTTTTAAAACTTTGTTTAAAACTTGCGTTCAAATTTAAAATTAAATTCAAATTTGAAACAGATAGGTTTCAGAAAAACTTGTAACAACTATTACCCGAGCCCCCTCTAAAATGCTTCGAGTAAAACCATTCATTACTTCGAGCCAAAACTCGAACTACTTGAGACAAACTCGAGTACAAAACTCTTACAACACAAACTTCATCTGACACAAACTACTGCACCCTGCATATGCACGGTGGCTCCAACCACCTCCGGTCATCACCACACCCTCGAGCAAGTTGCCGATCATCCATATACCCTCATCTGACCATCAGAAATTCACCATTAACTCGAAATCAGAATCGAGCACTAAAGCCAAAAACTAGAATAACCCCCAAAATTGGAACCATCTTGTCCACGATCCTCCGGCCACCAGATCACTTGAAAATCAAGCAGCACCTTCGCCAATACCAAATCTTGCAATCCCCAAACTATGGTGGCACTCGGTCCACCAGATCCATCGCTCCGATCAAACATATCCAACCTGTCTAAACTAGGTTTACAAATTTAATCGACGGACCACCATTGCCACGGTCATCTACACACCCATTCATTTTTTTCCTCCACTCACCGATCATCACTACATCATCAGAAGAAATTCCGACCTTCCAGACCAACCTGATCACTAGAGACAACCCAAAACATCATTTCTGTTCAAACCAGAACTGCCCCCTTTCCTCTTAACTAAAAATTATGATTTTAGTTTCAAAAATCAAGTTTTAGTTTTAGTATTTGATTTAGATTCCTAAATTCATAAAACATGATAATTAAATTTTGATTTATTTTAAGGTTGCTCTGTTGTTTTAAATTTCCAGAGACAATACAAAATTGTTTTAACTTAAACAAGTTTTTAAACTAAAATCTATGATATAACAAACATATTTTGTTCAAGACTTAAGTCTTAAAATTTTTTTAATCAAAAGCAAGTGAATTTTGATTTGATCTTAAGCCTGGAACTAGAATCAGAGAAAAAGAATCCTGATACACAGCATGCACACCAATATCTTCATATATATACACAGAGCTATATTTATAAATACATTCACAAACATACTTGCTTCAGAGATGAACATGCAACATAATTATATACTTAACTATTTAAATTGTGATGTTACTCACCAGTTTTGAGGGTGAAGAACAGAGCACCAAATTTGAAGTTGCTTTTGAAACTTTTAAAACAAAATGCCATATCCTCTTGGAATCTGATTTAAAACTTGAGTTGCTGAAGAAAGTTTCTACTGGATTTTGAATTGTTGTTGCTGAATGTCTTTATTGTTGAGATGATCAAGATTCGATTAAGTTGGAATCTTGTTTCAGGCTACAGGTTGAATAAGCTGCTTACATGCTTTGATTTGATTTTTGCAAATGAATTACAGGCTTTAGAATACGATTAGCCTCTGGTATGAGAAATGTTGAATTTGATTTCTGGTTTGTGAGGAAGTGATTTACAGATTTTGATTTGAACATGATTTTGGTTTTGAGGAGTTTGGCTATGGATCTGTTAATGTTGTTACCAGATTTCATTTTTGAGAAGCTTGAGTTTTTCTAAGCTTTTGAAAATGAAAATTAGAAAAGGGCTGAGAAGGAGAAAAACATGTTTTTATAAGTTAAGGTGATTTATTTTCAAATAAAAGAATAATTAAAAACAAAAATGACACTTGTCTAATCTATTTACATTTGCTTAACCCATGTTATTATGAGGCCTTAGTATAATTACACTTGTCCATTAAGTAATTTTACTTATTTTTATTTATTTTAAAAGTAAATAAAAGCCCATTTTATTATTTATTAAATACTTATCTATATATTTGTAAATTACTTTTTAGAAATATAAAATAAAACAAATTATATATATACAAATATAAACTTATACCTGTCTCTTTTAAAATCTAACATATTTTTGAGTATCTATTCCTTTGAACTTCAAAATAAATTCCAAATTCAAATTAAATATTTTAAAATCCAATTTTAAAATTCATGTTACATATATGCATATATATATCTACACATTAAGTTTTGAAAATAACAAATTCTATTTATATTAAAATCTATGTGTATTTATAAAAATAATACATTATAATTATTATTTGGAAATAACATTTTTATTTAATTTTAAATAATTTATAAAAGAAATTATCTTGTTATATATAAATTACTTATATTACTTAAATGAATTAATGTATCATTTGCAAATTGTATTTTAAACTTCTATATAAATTTCAAATCATACTTATGAAGTAATATTTAAAAGAAATAAAACAAACCTTTTATTTAAATTTAAACTTAAGCCAAGATATAATTTAAAAAAATTAATATTTACCTTATATATTTTAAACTATATAATTATTTATTTAAATAGCTTTGAAAAGTTATATATTAAATTAAATCATAATTTTCCAAATTATCAAAATGTATATTAGAATTCAAAAACAAGATTTTATTTATTTATTAAATTTCAAACCAAAGCTTATCTATTTACAATATATACATATATACATATATTATAAATAGAAAACAATTTATTAGCTTTTAAAATATAAAATCCACTAATTAAATATTTATTTAATTTGATTATTAAGTTAAATTCAAATTTTATTACGAAGATTATCAAATCAATTTAAATTTTAATACAGATTATAAAATTAATATTTCCCAAAATTCTGGGTCATCACATTCCTCCCCCTTAAAAGAATTTCGTCCCCGAAATTTAAAAGAAAAGGTAATTTAATAATCCATCTAAGATTTTAATTTTATATCACAAGCATCTATTATCAATCATATGACAATAATCATAGCAACCAATTCACTCAATCAACCAAATCTAACTATCCAGACAAAATTCTGGCTAGAACTTCCTAGAGTTTCCCAAGTATAAATACCGGAATACTCGCTCTACAGAACCCAAACAATCTATACTACGAAGATACAGAGCTCCTACTCATCTAGATCTATAAAACTAAATAGGATATCAGACCATAGACAAGTCTGACTCAACTACCAAATCCTCCAGAACTGCTGGTTTCAAAACACAAGATGGATCACACACATACTTCCTCAGAGATACGTGAAACACAAGGAATCCCAGTCTTCCAAATTGGCAATTCAAACCTGAAGACCAATCACTTATCCTCGCCAGAACACAGAAAAATCCAATACCTCGGAGCCAGCTTCCCCGTCTTACCACATCTTATAGCTCCTTGGATCGGAGAAAATTTATCCAAAATCAAATCTCCGATTCCAGAATCCAAATTCCTTCGTCTCTTATCCACAAATTTTATTTGACAATCCTGGGCTGCCTTCATCCATCCTGATCAGCTCAACCTTCGTTGATGCTTCTAAAAACAAACCGGACAAAAAACAACCCAACAAAATGATCTTTACAGATCAACCAAAACCAAGAACACAAACTCTACTCCTCAAATATCAGAAGACTGAACTTACTTCTCCTATCCGGAAAAGACAAAACAAAAGCACTCCCAAACTGCTTCCACTTCACAACTCTACTCTGGAGTGGATGAAAATGTTGATGATGAACATGAGCACAAGCTGGACAACACATCCTAGAAATATGGTTCAACGGATCCATAAAGAAAACTCAGAAATTCCACCAATCCTGAGCTGCTTTACCAAACTCTATCTCTAGGAACCATCCTTCTGCTAAGCTGAACCATAGGTAACACTCCTAGAATCCTAGTCGATACGGAAACTCAATCTTCAGGTGTGGACAAACCTTTGACTTCCCTAAAGACATCCAGACAAATCTCTAACAAATCAAGAGAACACTCAAACTATCGCAAGTCACTTTTGCGATCCCCCAGCCTAATTTCAAAGAAACTGCTCTCTCTTAACCAATCAGAACAGCTTATGGTAATCTACCCAATCCATCGAAGGAAAGGATCTACTCTACTACTTCTGAACTCCATCTCGCAAACATTGCTAAGCCAGAAAACTTCCTGCCGACACACAGAATACTCCGAACTACACTGCTGACATAGATGCCAAAGACTTCCTTATCCAAAGCTCTAAGAGAAACTCGGACCTCAAAACCAAACACAAACATCCTACTGAACTCAGCCACAACACCGAAGCAGACACACTTCCTTAAACTTGTTCCTAAAGAAACATTTTCGAAAACATCCATAGTCAATGCGTCTCATTACATAGCTACTACTTCTTGAGGTTACCAAGATACCATCACACACTTCTGCTTAACCGAGAGATCCAAACTCTACTCATCCAAACTTGTACTACCAAGATGGACCCCGAACCTTAATAGGTTTCCTTCAAAGATCGATGAAATCCTTACACCACTGCAAAGCTTATTCGAGACGGTATTACAGTCTCGACGGATACTTCCAACCTCAATCACTCAGACTCCTTCCATTGGTAGTCGTGCTACACACAGCACTACCCCATCTACATTTAGAACTCATATTGGAAAACCCGAACATGTAATCCAACAAATAGGTAGAAATAAATATATATAGTTATATATAAAAATTACAAGTATGCTCTCTCAAGAAAGACACCACTCTAAAGCCTAGGTATTCACTCAACCTAGCGCTATGATACCAAATGAGATGACCCGTCTTTCACCTCCTAGAAAGATGCATCATCTTGAAGAAAGAAAGGGATAAAGAAGAGAAAAGATAGAGAAGAAAGAGAGAAACAACATCAGAATCTCAACAGCGGAACGAATAAATTATATTAATCACATAGATATTACATAGTATACAACACCTATCAGAGTTACACAGCTTATATAACACAAACTAGATTGTTATAAACACTTGTCTAGTTATTACAACTTAATACAATACAGAGATACCAATCACAGCGGAACACTATAAATATCTACAACACTGAAGCCTCCTGCTCCATTGCTCATCCATAATTCGTCAAAGCTAACCTGAATCCCTTGTCTACTCGTAAAAATTTGAGTACCCAAGAGTTTAAGAAAACAGAAGACAAACTCCAGGTCAGACATGGGTCTGGTGTGAGTAACAGGTTAAAGTTACTTAACTTTGAAAAAACTTTAAAACAAAAGGTATCACGTAAGGCTTCCCACACGTAAACATGGGTAAGTTTTTACCTTACGCTAACCAAAACATTTGATAGGAAATCCAGTGATATTATAATAGGGTCTAGGGTTTTCAAGTAAATAGAAAATAGCTGAAATTGTTACATTCATTAAATTCCATCTAATAACCACAAAAGTGGGTAATACAATCAAAACCGTAAGGGCATGCAGGAAGAATGGGTTTCCATCAATAGCAGGGCTACTGGGGTACCGCCTGTCATAGTACGAGGCCTAGATCACCGTACCGAGGATTACTCCCAATCCCCTACAACACAAAGCCAGAACCATCCCTTACTGGATAGTCCCGAACAAGACAACCCCATAGTTGGCTGTGACCCAGCTTCCTACACAGCCGAATAAAAAGGGACTTCTAGACAGGGGAAAATCTTGTCCTACTTGGGCATGACCCACTTAGCCTTACTGCACCTCCTCTGTTTTAGCCATTCACGGTTGATGAGGCTTGACACTACGATTACCTTTAGAGAACACATCTCTTAGAATGCTCATCGTCCACCTGACGATGTTCTGAAAGCGTTCAATCCGTACATGTAACGACGCGGATTTTCGATGCTCGAAAGTCGACATTAATACGTCTACTGTATCAACTGTCGAGAAATCGAAGGCCGGAAAACCGTACCGTTAGGGTTAAAGAAGAGGTAGAAGGTAGAAGAAGAAAGAAAAAGAAACTGAAACAATGTTAGAATCTCACAATCGCAGCAGAACACATATAGTAGATAAATGAATATCTTTAAAACAAAGAACTATATCAGTTATTACATTACATCACATTACATTACGTTATCAGAGTGTACAACAACAAACACATAGTGGACAGTTATATAAACCTGTCCTCACAACTGAATACACCGTGGAAAAGATAATATCGTATACTAGTTTATACGCCATGCCATCTAGCTTGCCTCCAGATCTCTACAGCAACTCCTGAATTCCAGAATGACCTAATAACCTGACTCTAGACCGCCCGTGTAGAAATTGATGGGCACCCAGAGTTTAGAAAGGAAACAATAAACTCCAGATCAGTCATGGGACTGGTGTGAGAACTTAAAACATTTTATCTTTAAAAACTAACAAAGAAATATTTTAAAATAGATCCGCAATGTTTTTTAGAAAATGTAACTACCATAAGGCCTCCTGCCACACACACAATGCAAGCGCAGAATTGGAGGAGATTTCTCCTTATGATAGTCAAACATGCTTGATATGCAAATTTCTTTGATATTATTACTATAAGTGCGAAGTGCAGAAAAACATTTCCATACTTATTTAATAATAAGTAATTCACAAACCTATTTATTTTCAATACTTAGAAAATATTCAATATACTTAAAACACGATTAAGTATATATTTTATTCTTTTAGAAAACGTTCTCTTTAAACACATTTATTTGGATCAAAACGAATGTTGCGTAAAACATCGTTACGACAACCCAAAATCACTAGTATAGGGATTTGAAATTAAGATTGGTATATAAATTCCAATACTATATAAAACATTTCCTTTCGAAAATCATTTACTATAACAACAGTGTTATAGTCCATCTTTTCCTTATTTCTCAAAAACGTCTATTTCAACAAAGAATATTGAAATCTATGGTTTCGATCCTTAACACATTTTAAAACAACTTCAAATCATTTTAATTCTATTTAAAAGATCACTTCCTAAAACATTTCTTTAATATATTATTCACTGTCCAAAATCGTGAATATAAATGTTTACCCAATTCAACACTTCTACATATTCAATTTAAAGGATTTTCCACTGTCCCAAAATCGTGGATATATCTCCTTTAATAAGCTTTCATATTTACATATCAAATTCAATTGGTTTTGGATTTTTAAAACAACGTTTATAAATTCACATTTATATAAATTTTATAAAAACTTCAACTTATAAAATCCCTTAATTAACAAATTCTATTTAAATCTCATTTAAATGCCAAAATCCAATTTATAAGTTAATTACTTATCAGTCTTTTATTTGACAAAATCTATTCATTTTATAACTTCACAATTTATAAATATATAAGTTTCATTCACTTATGAAATCCATTTATACTTCATTTTAACACTTATAAAAACTCGTCTTATAATTCCAATGTTTTAATTTATAAATATCAATTTTATAAATATTTTATATAAACTGTTTATAAAAATTCAAAAATCCCAATTTAAATCATTTTACAAATTGATCAACTACTTATTTCGAAAATCCCATTTCGGTTATATTTCACAAAAATCATAATTTTTAGAACATAAAAATTATAATGTTTATTTATTAAAATGAATCAATTCCAAAATTCAATAAAATGTATACTTTCAAAAATCACTTGGAAACCCTTTTAAATTCGAAATCGTTACTTTAACATTTTTAAAACTCCAAAAATAGGCCCTATGCTGGAACAGCACCAATAAATCAACCATGGCATCCAAACATCATATATCAATATGATAATAGAATATATTGCAAATATCTGTAAATAAATCAATACTGTTTAGGAATCCAGTTGGATCCCTCCAAGCTGTTTCCCTGCATCCACAGATGTTAGCACAATACCAATTCCATTTCAAGACAGATTGTAACAACCCGAGCTTTTGTGAAAATTTATTATCGTCATTAAATAATTATTGTCGCTAGCTAATTGATGATGGAGTTTTTATAACGGGTTGAAATCCTTTGTATTAAATTATCAAGCGACTATGCGGGCTTTAAAATTTATTTTGGCCCACGTCTTTGTATTATTTTGGAGCCGTGTAACTAGGATAACCGTTCCCTTTCTTATTTTGTTCGACCCGATCCCCCTTATCCTTTGATTCATTCGAAACTTAACCCTAAAAACTTACGAACGATAATATTAATGGCGGCTCGTCCCCTTGTTCGTTCCTCTGTCCAAGCTAGGGCTTAGCTTCATTCGTCTCTTCGATCGCTTCGGTCTCGCCTTCGACAGCTCCATTCGTGGCAAAGATGTGTAATTTATATTACTTACAACTTATTCAAACTGTTCGAATTCGTTTGCTTGTTTGTTTTCATGGCCTTCGGCTTCAACTTGATTTTGATTGACGTTGATTCGGTTCGATTTTGGCACTGACTTGTTTAGTATCGGCCTTGGCATTTTTGTGATAGTTCATTTTGATTATGGCTTAACTTCTTCGACTCTTTGTTTGACTTGGATTCGGCTTTGAGCATTATTCTGTTGTCTTTGGTAAATGATGATTGACTTTGATTTGTTTTCACTTTGTCACTGAATTTGATATCTCTTGGTCCCTGTGAGCTTCGGCTCTGACCATCTCTGTGCGCACCCCTTACCTGTCACACTTGCATTAGGTTGATATTAGGCAGTTGTATCCCTTGTGTTGTTTGCTGTATATACGAAATTGGTGCATTGTTTCGAGTTGCATTACTGGACACTTGAGTTTCATTGTGCATTGGGCATATCACTTTTTCCACATAAATTATTCAGTTTGTATTTGTATTTCATCAATGTGCTGCCTTGACCATTTGAGACAGCTTGCCTACCTATTTCATGTAGTCTTTGACTTCACTGACCACTTTTGTACTATGCAGTCATGTGAAGTTGTGTTCCTCGATGTTGTACTTGCATTACCCACTGCATAGTATATTGGTTCATCTCCTTGTAGTCCTCATTACACTGAATATTTATCGTGGCAATGGTTCATTTGTCTGCATTGACTTCATGTAGCTTTTGAGGTGGCTGTACACTGGGTTTGGAAATTTGATTAGTGCTTCGAGTTGCTGCCGTTTCCACTCTTGTTCATGCAGTTTTATATGATGATTATTCTAGTCATTCATACTTTATATTGTATACATGTGCATGTTATCACTTGATGTTCACTTTTCATGTCCTTCACTTGGTGCCTTTTGCAGTTTTGTTCACTTTTCTGAACAGTTCTGGTTGTATTGGTACATGAGATGTTCGAATAAATGGAGTTTGTACTTGTACCATTCTGTCTCTTGATGCATTTTGTGTTGTAGTTGCTGTTGTACTTCGTACACTGTCATGTACTGTGTTTTGGACTGGACCATTAGTGTAGATTCACTGCAACCTCATTTTGCAAGTTTAATACACAGCATACATGTTCTTTCATTCCAGGTTGCACTGAACACCTCACTTGATCTTCTTGCATTGGCATTGTCACTGTTAGATATAATTTGCATTTAGTTGTGCAGTGCATTTGGGATAGATTGTCTTGAACTCGAGTTCATGTAACATTAGCTTGACCTCTGCATTTGGTTAATGATTTTGGCCATATCTCTGTTGCTGTCACCTTATTCCTCTGTGTCTTCATGTTAGTACCACTGCCTTTATTTGTTTGTTAGCACTGTTTCATCATGTCACTGCCATGTTCATTTGGATTGATTTTCGAATTACACTTGAGTTGAATCCGATGACTCGGGTTTGATCTTGTGTTTGTTTGTAAATATTCATTGGGTACATTATCACTGTAGTGGCAAGGCGGTGCACGCAAGCGTGAACTGCAGCCACACGGTATTCATTGGATACATCGTCACTGTAGTGGCAAGGCAGTGCACGCAAGTGTGAACTGCAGCCACACGGTATGGCTTTTATGATATTCTATCTTGTTTTGATTATTTGATCTTTTGCATATTCCATATGCTGTAGTGGCGAGACAGTGCACGCGTGCGTGTACTGCAGCCCTAGCCGAATTAATATTTTAATTAATATTTCAATGGTTTGAACTGTTTTGTTTATTCAATTCAATATTCTGAATTGTATTCTAATTTGGTTTAATTTGCTGATTTGTTGTTTAACACTGTTACATGTTATATTTATCGTTATCCGATTTCTTTATTTAAGGATCGGATAGACGAGATTTATTGTGACTGTCGTTTATTCATTATTTAATTATTATTGCTTCTGTGCACTAATAACTGAGTTTGAATTAGACTGACCCATGTATTATTTTCTTTTGAATGTAATACTCGGGTCAGACCGAGTATTTACAGGTTGTAGATTTTTAGCTTTGGATTGCTGCTAGAGCTATGAAGTCTTTTCATGTCTTTTGGAGTAGTCGTCGTTATGTTTAGTAGCCAGTATATTTGTATAGGATGTTGTACATTCATGTATATTATTCGCGATAATGTACTTGTATATGTAACTTCCAGGGTCGACAGTTGTAGTTGTATCATCTGTATTGTATCACATGTATATCAACTGACATCAGTTATATATACATGAGACTTTCTATTATATCTGTGTTCCGCATTTACATTATCTGTGTTATTATTATATATATTATCCTAAACTATTATGAACCATCGTAGTTCGTTTTATACTAGAATTAGGTATGTCGATGGGAGTAAATAAATATGAGATGGAAAATAAAAATATATACCACTCCTATCGAGGTAACTAATACTAGTGTAAGTCCTAACTACGGATGGCCGCTACTATCCAGCCTTATTCTTCGTGATAACAGACAGTATTCCTTTTAATACTCTTTGTTATTGCGAGCATAGAGGTGGGGCGTCACAGTTGGTATCAAAGCTTGGGGTTTATAGACATAATATTAAACATAACTTAGATGGAACATGTGTTACAACTATTAATCGATATTTTGTGCTTTGAGTCAAAACCAAAGTTTTGAAATTATGATGAAATTTTTAAATAACTTTATTTAAAAATAAAGGTGAAACTGTGTTTTGATGATTGATTGATTTGTGTTCTGTTTATCAGAGTGCGCAGTAGAAACAGTAAAACTGCTTCTCTAAGTACAGCTGATAATTATTTTGATTTAAAAATCGAAATATGAAAATGAATTTAATTTCATTATGCTGTTTAACCAGTGGTTTGATTTGTTGAAATTCTTGCTGGTTTTCTTTGGTGCCAATCATATCTGATTAGATTTTTGCTGTTTTGAATTATCTTCATTGAAGATGTGTTTGAATGATTTCTTAGTTCATTTTGCGGTATACGTGCAAATTTATGTTGCACGTTACTGCATTAATTTTACGTTGAACCGATGTTTGGTTATGAAACGTATTTTGTTGCCGTTATTTTTATAACGGGATTTTTACACCGATGCTAGAATTTTGAAGCACGGTGTTTTGTTGACATTTTAATGAATGAAAATTCACTGATATGAAATTTTGATGCAAATTATTTTGATGAGATTTTGATGTTTAAAAATTACTGTCACTTTGACTTCAGTAACCGTTAAATTTTAAAGTGGATTATTCAAGCGGTTATCCTGCAATGCTGATTTTGAGATCCGTTTCTATGGTGTTTTGAGAAGTACAATTTTCTTATTGAAATTGTCACTAATGTTGCTGTTTTTATCATGGATTTGCAAATCGTTTTAAAAATAAAATTGTTTTTCAAAATTTTTATAGTTTATGCTTTCAAAAGAATGAGGAAGCGATTTAAACGATTCAACAAAATCGAGGACTATGAACCCTTTCTTTTACTGATTTGCTTAATTCCGGGCTTGTTCATTTGAGAATGTAGATTATTTACTTTTATAAAATAAATGAAATTGTTTTCAGAATTTTTATAGTTTGCATTTTCAAAAGAATGAGAAAGTGACTTAAACATTTCAGAAAAATCGAGGATTATGACCCTTTTTTTTTACTGATTCGCTTAATTTCGGACTTGTCCGTTTGAGAATGTGAAATGTTATTTTTGGAATACACAATTTGCACTTTCAAGGAAACGATGAAGAGATTTAAACGATGTAGCAAAAGTGCAGATTATGGAACCACACTTTTACTATTTCGGTTAATTCCGGACTCGTTAATTGAAACATTTGATGTTTGATGATTTTACACGTTCAAGGAAACGATGAAGAGAATCAAACGATTTAGTAAAACACGTGGTATGGGACATGTGCGTTTGCTATTTCGGTTAATTCTGGACTCGTTAATTGAATATATGATGATTTTCGTGTGCTTTCGAGCCACTATGTTGGACCTTCGGGTCATATGTTGGACCTTCGGGTCAATACCAGTACCGGACCTTCGGGTCATATGTTGGACCTTCGGGTCATTTGTTGGGCGCCAAAATTATGTTGGGTACTTGGTAGGCTTCGGCCATATGTTGATGCACGTGCGGCGTAGCTAAAACTCGCCATTTGTTGGGATCGATCCACCTTTTATGTTGATTTTCTAGAAGATCTTAATTGATTTCTAGATATTTGTTGTTTCCAATTATCTGCAGGTAATTGGATATTTGTTGATATGAGTTTTAATTATCGTTTTTGATAATTAGATATTTGTTGATTTGATTATCGCTTGTGATAATTAAATATTTGTTGATATAAGTTCTAATTATTGTTTTTGATAATTAGATATTTGTTGATTTGATTATCGCTTGTGATAATTAAATATTTGTTGATATGAGTTCTAATTATCGTTTTTGATAATTAGATATTTGTTGATTTGATTATCGATTGTGATAATTAAATATTTGTTGATATGAGTTCTAATTATCGTTTTTGATAATTAGATATTTGTTGATTTGATTATCATTTTTGATAATCGAATATTTGTTGATTTGAGATTTGATTATCGTTTTTGATAATAAAATATTTGTTCATTTGAGATTTGATTATCGTTTTTGATAATCAGATAATTATTGTTTCTAATTATCGTTTTTGATAATTAGATATTTGTTGATTTGATTATCGTTTTTGATAATCGAATATTTGTTGATTTGAGATTTGATTATCGTTTTTGATAATCAGAAAATTATTGTTTCTAATTATCGTTTTTGATAATTAGATATTTGTTGATTCGATTATCGTTTTTGATAATCGAATATTTGTTCATTTGAGATTTGATTATCGTTTTTGATAATCAGATAATTATTGTTTCTAATTATCGTTTTTGATAATTAGATATTTGTTGATTTGATTATCGTTTTTGATAATCGAATATTTGTTCATTTGAGATTTGATTATCGTTTTTGATAATCGAATATTTGTTGATTTGAGATTTGATTATCGTTTTTGATAATCGAATATTTGTTCATTTGAGATTTGATTATCGTTTTTGATAATTGAATATTTGTTGATTTGAAATTTGATTACCGTTGTGGTAATTCTTGATTATTGTTTTTGATAGTTAGATATTTGTGATTTTTTTCTTCTAATTATCTTTGTCGATAATTAGATATTGCTGTTTCGTGATTTCTGTATTCTGATTATCTAGTTGATAATTAAACTTTGTAGAGAATTGGTGAATTTCCATTATGAAATTAAAAGATTTCTTTGGTGAACTTCCTATTTCAAATTTATTCATCTTGTGATGTTGTTCCTTATGGTTGTTACCATTTGTTCAATTATTCCTTATGATTGCGAGGACGCAATTTCTTTAAGGAGGGGAGTCTGTAACAACCCGAGCTTTTGTGAAAATTTATTATCGTCATTAAATAATTATTGTCGCTAGCTAATTGATGATGGAGTTTTTATAACGGGTTGAAATCCTTTGTATTAAATTATCAAGCGACTATGCGGGCTTTAAAATTTATTTTGGTCCACGTCTCTGTATTATTTTGGAGCCGTGTTACTAGGATAACCGTTCCCTTTCTTATTTTGTTCGACACGATCCCCCTTCTCCTTTGATTCATTCGAAACCTAATCTTAAAAACTTACGAACGAGAATATTAATGGCAGCTCGTCCCCTCGTTCGTTCCTCCGTCCAAGCTAGGGCTTAGCTTCATTCGTCTCTTCGATCGCTTCGGTCTCGCCTTCGACAGCTCCATTCGTGGCAAAGGTGAGTAATTTATATTACTCATATCTTATTCAAACTGTTCGAATTCGTTTGCTTGTTTGTTTTCGTGGCCTTTGGCTTCAACTTGATTTTGATTGATGTTGATTCGGTTCGATTTTGGCACTGACTTGTTTAGTATCGGCCTTGGCATTTTTGTGATAGTTGATTTTGATTATGGCTTAACTTGTTCGACTCTTTGTTTGACTTGGATTCGGCTTTGAGCATTATTCTGTTGTCTTTGGTAAATGATGATTCACTTTGATTTGTTTTCACTTTGTCACTGACTTTGATATCTCTTGGTCCCTGTGAGCTTCGACTCTGACCATCTCTGTGCGCACCCCTTACCTGTCACACTTGCATTAGGTTGATATTAGGCAGTTGTATCCCTTGTGTTGTTTGCTGTACATACGAAATTGGTGCATTGTTTCGAGTTGCATTACTGGACACTTGAGTTTCATTGTGCATTGGGCATATCACTTTTTCCACATATATTATTCATTTTTTATTTGTATTTCATCAATGCTTGCTGCTATGACCATTTGAGACAGCTTGCCTACCTATTTCATGTAGTCTTTGACTTCACTGGCCACTTTTGTACTATGCAGCCATGTGAAGTTGTGTTCCTCGATGTTGTACTTGCATTACCCACTGCATAGTATATTGGTTCATCTCCTTGTAGTCCTCATTACACTGAATATTTATCGTGGCAATGGTTCATTTGTCTGCATTGACTTCATGTAGCTTTTGAGGTGGCTTGACACTGGGTTTGGCAATTTGATTAGTGCTTCGAGTTGCTGCCGTTTCCACTCTTGTTCATGCAGTTTTATATGATGATTATTCTAGTCATTCATACTTTATGTTGTATACATGTGCATGTTATCACTTGATGTTCACTTTTCATGTCCTTCACTTGGTGCCTTTTGCAGTTTTGTTCACTGTTCTGAACAGTTCTGGTTGTATGGGTACATGAGATGTTCGAATAAATGGAGCATGTACTTGTACCACTCTGTCTCTTGATGCATTTTGTGTTGTAGTTGCTATTGTACTTCGTACACTGTCATGTACTGTGTTTTGGACTGGACCATTAGTGTAGATTCACTACAACCTCATTTTGCAAGTTTAATACACAGCATACATGTTCTTTCATTCCAGGTTGCACTGAACACCTGACTTGATCTTCTTGCATTGGCATTGTCACTGTTAGATATAATTTGCATTTAGTTGTGCAGTGCATTTGGGATAGATTGTCTTGAACTCGAGTTCATGTAACATTAGCTTGACCTCTGCATTTGGTTAATGATTTTGGCCATATCTCTGTTGCTGTCACCTTATTCCTCTATGTCTTCATGCTAGTACCACTGCCTTTATTTGTTTGTTAGCACTGTTTCATCATGTCACTACCATGTGCATTTGGATTGATTTTCGAATTACACTTGAGTTGAATCCGATGACTCGGGTTTGATCTTGTGTTTGTTTGTGAATATTCATTGGGTACATCATCCCTGTAGTGGCAAGGCAGTGCACGCAAGCGTGAACTGCAGCCACACGGTATTCATTGGGTACATCGTCACTGTAGTGGCAAGGCAGTGCACGCAAGCGTGAACTGCAGCCACACGGTATGGCTTTTATGATATTCTATCTTGTTTTGATTATTTGATCTTTAGCATATTCCATATGCTGTAGTGGCGAGGCAGTGCACGCGTGCGTGTACTGCAACCCTACCCAAATTAATATTTTAATTGATATTTCAATGGTTTGAACTGTTTTGTTTATTCAATTCAATATTCTGAATTGTATTCTGATTTGGTTTAATTTGCTGATTTGTTGTTTAACACTGTTACGTGTTATATTTATCGTTATCCGATTTCTTTATTTAAGGATCGGATATACGAGATTTATTGTGACTGTCGTCTATTCATTATTTAATTATTATTGCTTCTGTGCACTAATAACTGAGTTTGAATTAGACTGACCCGTGTATTATTTTCTTTTGAATGTAATACTCGGGTCAGGCCGAGTATTTACAGGTTGTAGATTTTTAGCTTTGGGTTGCTGCTAGAGCTATGAAGTCTTTTCATATCTTTTGGAGTAGTCGTCGTTATGTTTAGTAGCCAATATATTTGTATAGGATGTTGTACATTCATGTATATTATTCGCGATAATGTACTTGTATATGTAACTTCCAGAGTCGACAGTCGTAGTTGTATCATCTGTATTGTATCACATGTATATCAACTGACATCAATTATATATATATATGAGACTTTCTATTATATCTGTGTTCCGCATTTACATTATCTGTGTTATTATTATATATATTGTCCTAAACTATTATGAACCATCGTATTTCGTTTTATACTAGAATTGGGTATGTCGATGGGAGTAAATAAATATGAGATGGAAAATAAAAATATATACCACTCCTATCGAGGTAACTAATACTAGTGTAAGGCCTAACTACGGATGGCCGCTCCTATTCAGCCTTATTCTTCATGATAATAGACAGTATTCCTTTTAATACTCTTTGTTATTGCGAGCATAGAGGTGGGGCGTCACACAGAATATCGCGGTACATGGGTTTATATAAAATATCATCCGCTATTATGCGGCGCAATAGGGTGTCATCCGCTATATAATGCGGGAAATCAACTCCAAGTACATATATAATACCAATTCCACTCCAAGGTGGAATATCACGATATATGGGTTTAATAAATAACATCCGCTTAATATACGGCGCATCGGGTCTATTTTCAAAACAATAGATAATAATTTATCAACCAAGCATATAATCAAGCAATTTTAAATCTAACTATTTAAAATTTAAATCGAAACAGATTCGATCGAGTGAGAAGTTCTCACCTTGCTTCCAATAACAGTTGTAGTGTTTTATTTCGAATAAAATTAAGCGCGCATTTAATTTTACCCAAAAATTTCACTAGCTTCAATCAACTCCAATCCAGCTCCATCGTATAGTGCTCGTCAATACGAACCCGACGCAATTCGTTTCGTCTTTTTTCGACCTCGTATGAACAAGTTACGATAGTTTAAAGTTTTAAACGAATTTAAATATAAATAATTTACATTTCCTTTTTATATTTTATAACCTCTTTAGATCTAGGCCGTCCATTTCTTTGCCCCTGCATCAAGGCCGCACAACCCATCATCTTCTTCCCGAGGTTTAGTACGCACTCAAACCCATCTCGGCCGCCATAAAACCCTAATCAACTAGCCATCATCGTCGACTTCCACGTCGATCAAGCACCACGGTTTTGAAGCCCATCGCGAGTGCTATCATCGGCCAGAGGCCAGCCATGCTCGGTCAACCCTTTTGCTCGTATTTCATATGTAAACGTCGGCCATTTGAACGAGAATCGTCGCTGATTTACTCGCCTATATTCGATCATAACCGTATGGATTTGTAGCTCTCATCGAGCTCTAGAAGTTTGCATTTTAAGATTTCTTGAATAGATCGATGGATTGGAAGAGATTAATAGAAGAAAGTTGGAAATTTTCGGCCATTAATCGTGGAAGTGGCGGCCTGAAGCTTAGGGTTAGGGTTTGTTGCAAAATGTGAAAATAGAGGTGCTTTCATAGAAAATTCTCAAACACTATTCACCCGAAATTTTTCCGAACTCCAAACGAAGCGTGCCGCCTGGCGTTTATAATATTTTACCCCTATTCCAAACACAATGGAATATATATCGGGAGCCAATTCTAAAGTATTTGAAAGATAGGTTTTGAAATCGACTATTTAAATTTAAAAATTCGCCCAAACCGATTTCAGTGCATTTTAGCTTGCTCCGGACAAACCGTAAATCTGATTGACACGAAATTTGAAACAATATAGTAATATAACATTACGGATCCGATGAATCTGGTTTCGTCGAAATCTGAGACTGTTTGAAAAATGGCTATTTTTACTCGTCAATTAAATATTAAAATATTCAATTTCTGCAAATTAACTTTTAATTCGATTTTAAAAGTTCTATAACACCATTCTAACTCCAATATAATTAAATACAACTTTATAAAACATTTTAAATCACATTAAACCCAATTTTCAATTATTTATGAAATTTCAAATATTAAATTATCGATTTAATTATCCAATTAAATCCAGATATTCGAAATATAATTTATTCAACTTACAAATTTTACTTGTTACTATTTAAAATAAATTAAATATATGAATTTCAAATGAAAGAAATTCTGGGTCGTTACAAACTTTCCCCCTTAAAAGAATTTCGTCCTCGAAATTACCAAGTAAGAAAAAGTTACAGAATCCCTTAATTTTTCAAACATCCATTCAAATTAGATTTCAAATCCACTTAAGTTTTTAACCTTCCCAAAATCCATAGTTAAACTTCTTACAATAACTTTACTAAGTTTTCAAATCATACTTAGTTATCTTTTCAAAAAAATTCAATTTTCTCGAAAATATTCTAACACCTTAAATGTTTAGAAAATTTCGTCAACGTCTCCTTTGCGCGGCTCGATCCGAAAAAAATGGCAATATATATATATATATATATATATCACAAATATACATCTCATCAAAGTAATGAGGCATCCCGCTGGGAAAAAAATGTAAAAGTACGATATGTAATCCAAGATATGTACCTTATATATTATTAGCGAGCATATACGGCTAATATAGCGTGAAAGCGAGCTCCAAATGCGAAGCAAGCGCAATCCACACCTATTAAACACTCAACAATAATGAGAAACATGTATATAGAAAATAATATCGTTATACAACATATACCAGAAGCAACAACAATATGTGCCAATATAGCAAATGCAACAAAAAGCAATAAATGCAATCATCAACCAACTAGCATTCAACAACTTATCCAACAAATCCCTATCAAATCAATATACATTCACTTCTCATTAATATTCAATGAATTTGCTTTCCAATTTAAATCATATTTGACTCATTAACATTGGATTTACTAGCATTCATTCATATTCAATTTCAATTAGTTTGCATTCATTAATTCATATTCAAGTTGGTTCACTTCCAAATCAAATTTAATTCTATATAAGATTCACTTAACTTCCAATTTGATTTCAATTACTTTCGCTTTCAATTTCACTGATTCAATTTCATATGGATTTCTATACAATCAACTAACCATTATCTAACAAACAATGTATATTCAATACAATCAAATTCATTCAATTTTCTTTACTTTACATTCAATTTGGTTCAACACATTTAATTAGCTTTAATGAATTAACATTTACATCCATTATTTCATATCAATTTATTTACGTTCAATTGGTTTACATTCTATTTGTTCATTAATTCAATTGCTAATTCATTTTACCATATAAAGTTGAATTTCATTTGTATAACTCAAGTTCATATTCATCACTTCACTTTATTAGTTTACTTCGATACGAAAATCAACTTTATTCAACATTACTTAAGTTATATTCCATTTAAACATCATTTGTTTAACTTAAATTAAATTTCCAAATCCATTAACTTATCCAATCTAATTCAAATCTGATTTGATTTATTTAACTTCCTTTAGTTAAATTTCAAACCATATATTTATTATGCTAACCCAAATTCTTTAACTTTACCAAAGCTAAAATCTTTATTATTTCATATTATAAGTTCATAACTTGATTACTTATATTCAACAATTACAACTTGGATTTTTTTTTCAAATTTGTTTATCACAACAAAGCTTCAATTTTCAATTTACTATGGTAGCGAATCCATCACACAGAAACTTGAAATGATACTGAGGATGCTGCAGTCATCACCCTTATTATTTTTCAGTAACAGTAGTGAATTCAGTGCTTAATATTCTTTCAAAAAATTTCTTTTTATTCATAAATCACATTTACAAATATTTTACTTATACAATTTCACTATTTTTCTTTTAATTTTGGAAACTAATTTCCAAATTAAACAGGATTCAACATTTTCAATTCATGGTTCAAATTCATCTTTATTTACAACTCATATTAATAAATAAATTCATATAGTTTTACTCCTTATATATAAGATTATTTCACAATTGTAAATCACATTAATTATAATTCCATACTTAAAAATTCATTTGCTTATACAATTTTTCTTTTAATTAACTTATATATATTCTTACATTTTCAACAACCAAACAATCAATTTATATACGATTCAATAATTTCTGAAAAATTATTCCTTTATATACAAAATAAAATCAAGGTAAAATTATTTCATTTACCCAATTTAAAATGATACTATGTTGGTTTATCTTGTTTAATAGTTTAGAAACCCCTATGCAAAAAGTTAGCTAGACTGCACCGATCAGAATCTATAAACAATCAACCGATATGTCAACACAATACGGAACAATTTCATATTCACTAACAAATGCGCGCTCATATTTATTATTACACTCAAACTCATTCTAGAGTACCGTTGACTCTATCTCTAATGAGTAACACCCAGCAGAGCCAAGGTTGTCGCTTAACCAAATGTAAAGATTACGATTTTCGACACTCGAAAGTCGACATTAATACATCCATTGTATCAACTGCTGAGAAATCGAAGGCCAGAAAACCATACGTTAGGGTTAAAGAAGAGGTAGAAGGTAGAAGAAGAAAGAAAAAGAAATAGAAACAATATCAGAATCTCACAATCGCAGCGGAACACATAATAGATAAATGAATATCTTTAAAACAAAGAACTATATCAGTTATTACACTACATCACATTACATTACATTATCAGAGTGTACAACAACAAAAACAACAGTGGACAGTTATATAAACCTGTCCTCACAACTGAATACACAGCGGAAAAGATAATATCACATACTAGTTGATACGCCATGCCATCCAGGTTGCCTCCAGATCTCTACAACAACTCCTGAATTCCAGAATGACCTGATAACCTGACATTAGACTGCTCGTGTGGAAATTGATGGGCACCCAGAGTTTAGAAAGGAAACAATAAACTCCAGGTCAGTAATGGGACTGGTGTGAGAACTTAAAACAATTTATCTTTAAAAACTAACAAAGAAATATTTTAAAATATATCCGCAATGTTTTTTAGGAAATGAAACTACCATAAGGCCTCCTGCCACACACACAATGCAAACGCAGAATTGGAGGAGATTTCTCCTTATGATAGTCAAACATGCTTGATACGCAAATTTCTTTGATATTATTACTATAAGTGCGAAGTGTAGGAAAACATTTCCATACTTATTTAATAATAAGTATTTCATAAACCTATTTACTTTCAATACTTAGAAAATATTCAATATACTTAAAACACGATAAAGTATGTATTTTATTCTTTTAGGAAAACGTTCTCTTTAAACACATTTACTTGGGTCAAAACGAATGTTGCGTAAAACATCGTTACGATAACCCAAAATCACTAGTATAGAGAATCGAAATTAAGATAGATATATAAATCCCAATACTATATAAAACATTTCCTTTCGAAAATCATTTACTACAACAACAGTGTTATAGTCCATCTTTTCCTTATTTCTCGAAAACGTCTATTTCAAGAATGAATGTTGAAATCTATGGTTTCGATCCTTAACACATTTTAAAACAACTTCAAATCATATTAATTCTATTTAAAAGATCACTTCGTAAAACATTTCTTTAATATATTATTCACTGCCCAAAATCGTGAATATAAATCGTTTACCCAATTCAACACTTCTACATATTCAATTTAAAGGATTATCCACTGTCCCAAAATCGTGGATATATCTCCTTTGATAAGCTTTCATATTTACTTATCAAATTCAATTGGTTTTGGATTTATAAAACAACGTTTATAAATTCACATTTATATAAATTTTATAAAAACCTCAACTTATAAAATCCCCTAATTAACAAATTCTATTCAAATCTCATTTAAATGCCAAAATCCAATTTATAAGTTAATTACTTATAAATCTTTTATTTGACAAAATCTATTCATTTTATAACTTCTCAATTTATAAATATATAAATTTCATTCACTTATGAAATCCATTTTACTTCATTTTAACACTTATAAAAACTCATCTTATAATTTCAATATTTTAATTTATAAATATCAATTTTATAAATCTTTTATATAAACTGTTTATAAAAATTCAAAAATCCCAATTTAAACCATTTTACAAATTAATCAACTACTTATTTCGAAAATCCCATTTCGGTTATATTTCACGAAAATCATAATTTTTAAAACATAAAAATTATAACGTTTATTTATTAAAATGAATCAATTCCAAAATTCAATAAAATGTATACTTTCAAAATCACTTGGAAACCCTTTTAAATTCGAAATCGTTACTTTAACATTTTTAAAACTCCAAAAATAGGCCTAATGCTGCAACAGCACCAATAAATCAACCACGGCATCCAAACATCATATATCAATATGATAACAGAATATATCGCAAATATCTGTAAATAAATCAATACTGTTGAGGGATCCAGTTGGATCCCTCCTACCTGTTTCCCTGCATTCACAGATGTTAGCACAATACCAATTCCGTTTCAAGACGGAATACCACGGACAAGGGTTTATATAAAATATCATCCGCTATTATGCGGCGCAATAGGGTCTCATCCGCTATATAATGCGAGAAATCAACTCCAAGTACATATATAATACCAATTCCATTCCAAGGTGGAATATCGCGGTATATGGATTTAATAAATAACATCCGCTTAATATACGACACATATGGTCTATTCTCAAAACAATAGATAATTATTTATCATTCGAGCATACAATCAAGCAATTTTAAATCTAGCTATTTAAAATTTAAATCGAAATAGATTCGATTGAGTGAGAAGTTCTCACCTTGCTTCCAATAACAGTTGTAGCGTTTTATTTCGAATAAAATTAAATGTGTGTTTAATTTTACCCAAAAATTTTACTAGCTCCAATCAATTCCAATCCAGCTCCATCCCGTAGTGCTCGTCAGTACGAACCTGACGCAATTCGTTTCGTCATTTTTCGACCTCGTATGAACAAGTTACGATAGTTTAAAGTTTTAAACGAATTTAAATATAAATAATTTACATTTCCTTTTTATATTTTATAACCTCTTTAGATCTAGGCCGTCCATTTCTTTGCCCCTGCATCAAGGCCGCACAACCCATCATCTTCTTCCCCAGGTTTTGAACGCACTCAAACCCATCTCGGCCGCCATAAAACCCTAATCAACCAGCCATCATCGTCGACTTCCACGTCGATCAAGCACCACGGTTTTGAAGCCCATCGCGAGTGCTATCATCGGCTAGAGGCCGGCCATGCTCGGTCAACCCTCTTGCTCGTATTTCATGCGCAAACGTCGGCCATTTGAACGAGAATCACCGTCGATTTACTTGCCTATCTTCGATCATAACCGTATGGATTTGTAGCTCTCATCGAGCTCTAGAAGTTTGTAGTTGACGATTTCTTGAATATATCGATGGATTGGAAGAGATTAATAGAAGAAAGTTGGAAATTTTCGGCCATTAATCGTGGAAGTGGCGGCCTGAAGCTTAGGGTTAGGGTTTGTTGCAAAATGTGAAAATAGAGGTGCTTTTATAGAAAATTCTCAAACACTATTCACCCGAAATTTTTCCGAACTCCAAACGAAGCATGCGGCCTGGCGTTTATAATGTTTTACCCGTATTCCAAACGCAATTGAATATATATCGGGAGCCAATTCTAAAGTATTTGAAAGATAGGTTTTGAAATCGACTATTTAAATTTAAAAATTCGCTCAAACCGATTTCAGTGCGTTTTAGCTTGCACCGGACAAACCGTAAATCTGATTGACACGAAATTTGAAACCATACAGTAATATAACATTACGGATCCGATGAAACTTGTTTCGTCGAAATCCGAGACTGTTTGAAAAATGGCTATTTTTACTCGTCAATTAAATATTAAAATATTCAATTTCTGCAAATTAACCTTTAATTCGATTTTGAAAGTTCTATAACATCATTCTAACTCTAATATGATTAAATACAACTTTATAAATCATTTTCAATCACATTAAACCCTATTTCCAATTATTTCTGAAATTTTAAATATTAAATTATCGATTTAATTATCCAATTAAATTCAGATATTCGAAATGTAATTTATTCAACTTACAAATTTTAGTTGTTGCTATTTAAAAATCAATTAAATATATGAATTTCAAATAACAAAAATTCTAGGTCTTTACAATACAAGTTCGTTCCAGGTTCGAACGAAACGGAAGGCATTATCTCGTTACACTCATTTTGGAATCACCCTCAGCGTTAAGGACGATAACCCTTGCACTCTGAATCTTTGTCTTCACTTGAGATTCACGACCTATCGTTAATTTGGATCAATGTGGTTTTAGAATATCCAAATATGGAAACCCGAACCCGGTCTCATCGAAATCCAAAACGCCATCTTTTAGGTCCAAGTTGTTTTAAAGTTAAAACAATTCAATTCCATTATCTATATACATAAAGATAGATAATTCACATATCACAATAGATAATCTACATTATCATCACAAATAGATAATTCACATTATCATCACATATGGATAATTTACATTATCATCACAAATAGATAATTCATATTATCATCACTCACACAACATTACTTATCTCATATTTGAGATCTCAAACCATTCAAGGAAATCAGTATCATCCATCCATGCATAACTAGGGATTAATTAACCACGCTATAATAAATTTAAAATGAATTAAATTAATTACTTCGATCTCCAATTAGTTTAAAGTAAATTAAATTAATTACTTTCATTATTAAAAATCTTGCTTACATAATCATTAATTAATTACAAATTAATTAATTAGTTATCCTCTAATTATCCACCTTAATTAATCATCCTTGATTAATTATCCTTTAATTACATTCGAGTAATTAACCTTAAATTAATTTCACAAATTAATTATCCTTAACCACTTTCAGTAATTAACCTTTACTTACTTCATTAATTAACTAATTATAATCAATTACATTAATTCTTAATTAATTACATTAATTAATTACCCTTTAATCACTTATTATTGATTAATTAATCTTAATTAATCAACCCTTAATTACATCATTGATTATATTAAATAATGATCCCTAATTACATTTTAATTAATTGTTCTATTTGAATTAATTACATTAAGTAATTAATCTTTAATTAAACCACATTTATTAATCACCCCTGATTAATCTTATCCAGTAATTAACTTCCCTTAATTACTTCACCAATAAATTAATTACTCCTTAATAATTTTCTTCAACTAATCCCTTGATTAATTACAAAAAGTAATTAAACTCAGACTACTTCCATTAATAAATCACCCTTCAAATAATTACATCCAGTAATTATCCATTAATTACTTCCCTGGGTAATTATACTTAACAAATCATGAAATGATTATTCTAAATTAATTAAGCTTAATTAATTAAATTAAACTAATCAAATTTATTTAATTAATTACCTTGAGTAATTAGTTCCTTTAATTACTTTCATTTAGTAATTATACTTAAACAATTTCACAAATGATTATCCTTAATTAACTAAGCTAACTAATTATTAAAATTAATCACATTAATTAATTATTAAATAATCTCAAGTTAATGACCTTCATTACCCATTAACAATTCTTTAATTACTTTTCTTAAGTAATTAACTTAAATTAATTATTACTAATCACAAATTTATTAATCTTTAATAACCAATTAATTAATCACTAATTATTCAATTAATTAAGTGTTTAACTTAATTAATCTTAATTACTTGATAAATTAATTTCTAATCATTAATTAAAAATCTTAATATCTAATTAATGATCTTATTTTCAAATTAATTAATCTTAATTAATTAACTTCAACCTTAATTAATTAATTCGAATCCTTAACCATTTAATAAATTAAATAATTAATTATCCATATTAATTTACCTTAATAATTTAATGACTCACAAATCATTAAATCTTTATTACCTTTAAAATGAAAACATTTTTCTTATTAATGATTTAATTATCATTCACAATCACATTTGAAAACATTTTACTTTCAAATTTCATTTCAAATATAAAATTTAAACTGAAACAATTTTAACTTTAACAAAGTTTAACAACATCCAAACTTTTAAAATCATATGTTAAAGACGTACTCATCTTATAAAGGAAACCTAAAGAATTTAAACCAAATTTACTTTTAAATTCTTACCATTTAAAATACACTTTAAACATTTAAAGTTGTTTAAAAAAAATAATTTATAAAACTTAATTTAATTTTAAAACTAGGATATAAATTCAATTTTGAATCCATATTTTAAGTTTGGTTTTAAAACTTTGTCAAAAACTTGCTTTCAAATTTAAAATTAAATTTAAATTCGAAACCGACAGGTTTCAGAAAAACTTGTAACAACTATTACCCGAGCCCCCTCTAAAATGCTTCGAGTAAAACCATTCATTACTTCGAGCCAAAACTCGAACTACTCGAGAAAAACTTGAGTACAAAACCCTGCAACACAAAACTTCACCTGACACAAACTACTGCACCGTGCACATGCACGGTGGCTCCGACCACTTCCGGTCATCACCACACCCTCGAGCAAGTCGGGGATCATCCACATACCCTCATCTGACCATCATAACTTCACCATTAACTCGAAATCAGAATCGAGCACTAAAGCCAAAAAATGGAATAACCCCCAAACCAGGAACCATCTCATCCATGATCCTCCGGCCACCAGATCACCTGAAAATCAAGCAACACCTTAGCCAATACAAAATCTTGCAATCCCTAAAATATGGTGGTACTCGGTCCACCAGAGCCATCGCTCTAATCAAAACATATCCAACCTGTCTAAACTAGGTTTACAAACTTAATCGACCAACCACCATCGCCACGGTCATCTACACACCCATCCATTATCCTTCCTCCACTTACCAATCATCACTACATCACCAGAAGAAATTCGACCTCACAGACCAACCTGATCACCAGAGACACCCCAAAACATCATTTCTGGTCAAACCAGAACTGCCCCCTTTCCTCTTAACTAAAAATTATGATTTTAGTTTCAAAAATCAAGTTTTATTTTTAGTATTTGATTTAGATTCCTAAATCCATAAAACATGATAATTAAATTTTGACTTATTTTAAGGTTGCTCTGTTGTTTTAAATTTCCAGAGACAATACAAAATTATTTTAACTTAAACAAGTTTTTAAACTAAAATCTATGATATAACAAACATATTTTGTTCAAGACTTAAGTCTTAACAAAGATTGAATCAAGAGTAAGTAAATTTTGATTTGATCTTAAGCCTGGAACTAGAATCAGAGAAAAAGAATCCTGATACATAGTATGCACATATTCATATATATACACAGAGCTATACTTAAAGATACATTCACAAACATATTTGCTTCGGAGATGAACATGCAACATAATTATATACTTAACTATTTAAATTGTGATGTTACTCACCAATTTTGAGGGTGAAGAACAGAGCACCAAATTTGAAGTTGTTTTGAAACTTTTAAAACTAAAATGCCATATCCTCTTTGAATCTGATTTAAAACTTGAGTTGCTGAAGAATGCTTGCTACTGGATTTTGAATTGTTGTTGTTGAATGTCTTTATTGTTGAGATGATTAAGATTTGATTAAATTGGAAACTTGTTTCAGGCTACAGGTTGAATAAGCTGCTTACAGGCTTTGATTTAATTTTTGCAAATGAATTACAGGCTTTAGAATATGATTAGCCTCTGGTATGAGAAATGTTGAATTTGATTTCTGGTTTGTGAGGAAGTGATTTACAGATTTTGATTTGAACATGATTTTGGTTTTGAGGAGTTTGGTTACTGATCTGTGAATGTTTTTACCAGATTTCATTTTTGAGAAGCTTGAGTTTTTCTTAGCTTTTGAAAATGAAAATTAGAAAAGAAATGAGAAGGAGGAAAAACATGTTTTTATAAGTTAAGATTTTATTTTAAAAATAAAAGAAAAATTAAAAACAAAAATGACACTTGTCTAATCTATTTACATTTTCTTAACACATGTTATTATGAGGTCTTAGTATAATTACACTTGTCCATTAAGTAATTTTACTTATTTTTATTTATTTTAAAAGTAAATAAAAGCCCTTTTTATTATTTATTAAATAATTATCTATAAATTTGTAAATTACTTTTTAGAAGAAAAAAAATAAACCAAATTATATATATACAAATAAAAACTTATACCTATCTCTTTAAAACCCAAAATAATTTTAAGTATCTATTCCTTTGAATTTCAAATTAAATTCTAAATTCAAATTCAAATTAAATATTTTAAAATCCAATTTTAAAATTCAAGTTACATATATGCATATATAACTACACATTAAATTTTGAAAATAACAAATTCTATTTATATTAAAATCCATATATATTTATAAAAACAATACATTATAATTATTATTTGGAAATAACACTTTTATTCAATTTTAAATAATTTATAAAATAAATTATCTTGTTATATATAAACTACTTATATTACTTAAATGAATTAATGTATCATTTGCAAATTGTATTTTAAACTTCTATATAAAATTTCAAATCATACTTATCAAGTAATATTCAAAAGAAATAAAACAAACCTTTTATTTAAATTTAAACTTAAGCCAAGATATAATTTAAACAATTATCATTTACCTTAAATATTTTAAACTACGTATTATTTATTTAAATAGCTTTGAAAAGTTATATATTAAATTAAATCATAATTTTCCAAATTATCAAAATGTATATTAGAATTTAAAAACAAGATTTTATTTATTTATTAAATTTCAAACCAAAGCTTATTTATTTACAATATATACATATATACGTATATTATAAATAGGAAACAATTTATTAGCTTTTAAAAGATAAAATCCACTAACTAAATATTTCTTTAATTTGATTATTAAATTAAATTCAAATTTTATTACAAAGATTATCAAATCAATTTAAATTTTAATACAGATTATTAAACTGATATTGCCCAAATTCTGGGTCATCACAACTTTGTCATAACCAAATTTATGAGATATTAATACCTTATTTGAATCATTCTTCTTTGTCAAGATCAGATATGTACGATGTTGATTCCTTATCTAAAATAAGTATCTGTATTTATAATAAATGGTTTTACCTTGATAATACCAGATCTGTAAGATACTGATTTCTTATTTAAAATAAGGATGTGTAGACATGTGTGCATTAATAGCTTTGCTTTGCCAAATCAAGTTTGTAAGGTGTCAATCCCTTGTTTAATTGTTTTACTCAGTCAAATAGATCAATAAGATACTAATTCCTTATTTAATTGATTTACTTTGTCAAAATCAAATCTATTAGATATGTCTTCCTTATTTAAAGTAAGTAACTATATTTAAAATAGATTGATAGCTAATGCATATGTAAAGGGCGAACGTGTGCGTTGCGGTGTAAATCACGATATCTATACAGGAACACATTAACTATGCACATAATTTAAATAGTTGCACTTACACTATACACAAATGGGTATATTTATATACTCATAAACATACCAAGTATAAATTTAGTAAAATCTACATTTAAACAAATTAAATTGAAATAAAAATCATTTTTATTTGAGTATATTAGATCAGATCTAATAATAAATTTAGACATCGTATATTCGTATGTAACATCAATGGCGACAACTTTCTCTATATGGTGCTTCCAATTTGCCTTCTTCAGATCCATTCTCGAACATCATTCTGCCCTTTCTTGTCTTCTTTTGATCGCTTTTACATCAATTCGTCCCTAATCTATGGCCAAGAACCATAAAGAAAAATGTGTTTTAGTTCCTCGATTGCAAACCGCTCTCTTACTAGATCTGAAAGAGTGTACAATTCGTCTGCTGGTGTGGCTACCAGATCTAAAGTAGTATATCCGGCTTTACCTGCATGTGATGGCCTTTCTATCTCTTTTGGAGAGTCGATATTGATGGAAGCTCTTGTGATGCTTGTGGCAAGTCCTCTCTTCCTATCTCAGGTATTATGAATCATACTTCATCCACCGCCATTTCTCCTATCATTCGTCATTCTGCCTCATCGTGGAAAGGTGTCGATCTCCATATTAATAGTTGCGTTGGCCTTAGTTACGCTGTTAGAGATAATAACACGGCTGTAGTAAACTTAGAAACAGTTGAAAATAAAGGCATTGTGGCTGCAATAAATGATTTTGGGTTGAATAATTTTTGAATGCCTTATCTGCCATTAATATTAATCTTGATACTGCTCGATTATCTGTTGGTCTGGATTCTCGATCTGCTGATAATTCTAGTAAAGTGAATGATACTCCTATATCATAAACAAATGTTGAGAGTATCATTGCTCCTGTTTATACCCAAAATATATCTAATACAACTCATGCTCTATAGCATATTCCTATAGGTACTAATTTGAGTGTGACAATAGCTTTTGCTCCTTCTCAGGATAGTAATCCACCTTCTCAAACATACAAGTCTAGTGAACTAAACACAGCCTTAAAATGGTCCTCCTTATTCTCTTCTTTACCAAAAAATGCGGGTGAGTATGTGCCCCATTCTTTTGATATGGTTATCAATAACATGGTTATAATACCCCTTCCAAAGGTAATAAAAGTAGGTATTGACTATTGGTTGGACTATCTAGTTGGGTTCATTTTGGACTATGACACTCCTTATCTTGTAGTTAAGAATAATTGTTTCAAAACTTGGCAACCAAAGGGTACCCTCTTAGTCCACATAGACAACTCTATGTTTTTCTTCAAGTTTTCAAGGCCTAAGGAGTGCCTATGAATTCTTAGTAAAGATCTTATATTTATCAGAGGCAAGCCTTTTATTGTCACTCCTTGGAGTCCGTCTATTGACTGTGCCAGAGAGTAGTACCATCTATTCATGTTTAGACCTACTTCTCTCATATACTATCTGTTTTACAACCTATGTTAGGTCTAAACTGGCTAGCTAGTGCGGTATGTAAAGTTAAATGCTTTGATGCGAACATCGTAGCTAGGGACAAACTTGTCTATGCAAAAGCTTTGATTGCAATATCCCTGGATAAGCCTTTACCAGATGCTATCAAAGTTAGAGTGACTAAAGATCAGGTTGTAGAGATTGTAGTTCGTTATGGTTGGAAGCCACATATATGTACGTCCTATTAGTCTTTTGGTCATTTATTATCTGCATGCTCTCGCTTATCATTTGTTGGTCCTCTCTCAGTTCGGTCCCCTCTTCCTAGACCCTAGAAAATGATATGGATCCTGAAAGTCCGTGATGTTACCCCTACTATAGCACCCTCCTTCCCTCCTGTTGAGCCTTTAGTGCTTTCGACCGTTTCTCCAACCCTTGATGCAATTATGGATTCCATGGTTTCTCCAAATATTTCAGATCCTAGTGTATTTGATATTATGTGGCACTCTACTGAGATGGCATGGATCCATGTTCAGTTTGACATAAGATATGACCCATCTATACATGATTTCCATACTTTTGTTAGTGATGATGATGGTGAATATAGGCGTTTGCATTGCTCTATAGATGGTGCTGGTCTTATTCCCATGGTGGATGGAGCTCGTGGTAAGCGGAATAGATCTCTTCTATTTGATGATAGTGAGGATAGGATATATATATATATATATATATATATATATATATATATATATACTATAAGGATCACCCAGGTTTCGTTTTGGATATTGTATCTCGTTTTGTAGATTTTTTTTTTCATGTATTAGGTCTTGCTGGAAGTGATTCTTCCTCCTCTTGGGAGGAAGAACCGCTGTTTCCTTAGGCCTTTTTTATAGCTGCAGAAGCACCTTTGCTTCTCACCTATTATGTAATATAAGTGGAATGACTACTATAAAACCATATAGTTATTTCTATGCATGTGAAGAATAACTTTTCTTCATAGATATATAGTGGCACGACCCACTATAAAGTCGGCTGGCCTTGCTAAAAAAATTAGACTTCATAAGACCAATAAATATCTAAATAGGATATATTTCTGAAAATTTCTCAATTTTTTCGCTCCTAACTAGCTCGGTTTCTATAGCGTTTTCCAACATGTTAAAGACTTCATATGCCCCTTGCTTACACTCCACAATCTATGCAAGTAACTGTACCATACCTTGATTTTGACTTTTGAAAAATGGGCATAACAGATAATCTGTTTATAATTTCTTAGCCAAATTCTCTCATTTATCGCTAATTAATTTTTGACAGACTCATATATCTGTTTTAAACATTTAGTCATTCTATAGTAGACTGTCATGACTTATCAGATAATCTCATTGTCTCTTGAGTCTTTTCGCCTTTAGTTCGCAATAGGTGAAAATGCCCACAACATTTACTCCGAAATCTACAACTCCACATAAATACCTATAGGATGTTTGCCTAATTTTGGATCAAACCTATACTATTATTTTAAACAAGTTTAATTTCCATGACCCTAAGGGCTCAACTTAATTTTAACACTCTTAAAGTTAAACACATTTGTAAAGTTACATGTATACTATATAAGATAATTACTGGAAAATGCAACATATCTGGCCATACGTTTAAATTTGAACATATTATGCTATTTTTGCAAATAAGTGAATTTAGAATAACCAAATCAGGAACAAAATTAAAACACTTAACTGCATAATTGTCATGTTACTAATATATGATAATATATAAATATCATAACGACCAATAAATTTGTTGAAGGACCAAGCTAAAAATATGAATACTACGTAAGGGTTATGCCTCCAACATTATAAAAGTCCTAATTTGTTTCTTAACATCTTATATAGATATAGCGGTTTGTTTAAATCCTTAATGACCAAAATAATTTGTTTTCATTATCAATGAATTAAGATATGATTTTTGCAATAATAGAAAACATCTTTATGATAGAATATTTTGTATTAAGATGGTTTCATTATCAATTCATTCTAAAATGTATTAAACCTAACATTAAGTTTTAGTATTGTTGGGCCAAAAGATAGCATAACACCCCCAAAATCCAACCTAATAAATATAGATGAAGAAAATGAAGAGAAACAAGAACAAACACGAGAGTTTTATAGTGGTTCGGCAAGAACTCCTGCCCACATTCACTTTAATCCTTTTTATTAATTGCTTTCTCTCTAGAATACAATGATTACAACCCAAATCTGACTACAATCTAGTATATCTTGGATTTGATAGAGATTCTAAGAATTAATGGTAAAAGAAAGATTGAAAATCCAAAGTGCCCAATAATCCCTTTCTAGTTGAATCCCCCTTCCTTTTAATAGATGTTCCAGCTTAAATCTCGCTGTCCCAACTTGATCACATCTCATTCACCAGATCTGAATATATAGCATGAAGAATAGGTCGTCTCATCCTAATATTCAACAATTTAATCATGTTGGCACCGACATAATTGTGCTCCTCTATAGTTCACCTTTTATCCCTTATAACATAAGTCCTTATTCCTTGAAGTGGCCAACTCATGATCAAAGATCATGTCCGTGCCAATTAATTAGGACCATATCGATATGATTATTTTGCTCAATGTTCTAACAAACCCTTAGTATTCCATCATATCATTACTCTTGTTATTCTCCAAGTCTCTGGATCATCCTGAAGTCCATTCTATCTATTTGAGCCTATTCCGAGACCGTGAAAAATTTTCTATAACACTTGCCCTCCCAAATTACACCTTGTGAAAATAAGATGTGCTTCACTCAAGAAATTGTATTGAGATTGGTAAATTGTCAATAGTTATGTTCTGCAACTATCCATCAATTCAAGTCGTGGCGAGTCATCTGGTTCTTTTGGATTCACTTGAAAATTAAAGGTCATTTTAGATCTACAATAGCTAAGGACTTAAGTCCTTACTTAAGTGTTAGTCTCAAAGCCTAATCATTTCATATTCCTTGGTATTACCATATCATACATTATATATATCACAAATCAAATTTATCCCATGTTCGTGCGAGATTTAAGTTATCGTATATCGGGTAATCATAAATTTTTAATCATAGAGGTGCATTCTATCGATTGGAGCATTATTTATAAATTTTTGGTATAGCCTAGCATCACATTATAACCATGTCCAATCGAATTGAAGCAATGACATTCATTAACATTCTGTAATCGCTATCAAATCATAAGACGTTCAAATCCACAGGTCAAGTTTAGGTCTCTTAGGATCACATATCATTAATGAAGGTTGAGCCTAATCCCCTTATTTTCCGGTGAGGGGTCCCAATATTTAAGCACATCCATACAATCACTCTCCAATGAGGGGAGTTTCTATCTGAGCGCATCTATCCGCTCATTCTCTAGTGAGGGTACCCATTATCTTGTACAAGTTCATCTACTCGCTCTCCGATGAAAAAACTTGCACTTCATGATTTATCGTCCCGCCTCTCCTATTGGGGAAACCAAGTTCTATCAGTTTATATATATGTTTTAAGGGATAACTATGTCCTGTTAGCACCCAATATCAATGTAAATTATCATGTTTGAATGATTATCAAATCCAAATATCCATTAGTCATTTATTCATAGAGTTTAAATTGAATGCATCAAGCAAAAATTTAAAATAATCTAATCTAATTAAGGATTTCTGTCAGATCCTAACTCAGAGCATGTTTTAGGACCAATCAGGATCTCATACATAAGTAAGTAGCTTGGTTATATCCTTCGTAATTTATTTGAATCAAAAGAAAAATGCAAAACAGAACACGATTCCAATATGTCCCGATCAAGGGATAAATATTTCCAACCCAGATCCATCCCCGTATCACCAGATATATCAGCTGTAGATGGTTGCTGTTCTTGCTACACCACTATAGGTGAACTCTTTACATATTGCTAAAGTCAACTTCTTCGAACCTGCTCCTCTACCTTGTTGCATGTATGTCCGCAATCATTAGTTCTGTGCCTGTTATCTCATGGAATACAATCTGTAGGCTTTCTTTTAGCCAGCTTTTGGTAGAGGATCTGCCCCTAGTGTCCAAGTAAATCCTTTCTGGAGTCTCCATTAACTCAATATAAGTGGAATTCTTTCGTTCCCTCCTTTTTCTCTTCGGTCCTCCGAAGCCATCATTACCTTTTTTCTTTCCCTAATCCATTCTGTATCCGGCTTTAGATAGTCCTTCATCTTCCATAACATTAACTTCAACACCTTCATTTACTTCAATATCCTCATACTACAGAAACCTATCAACTTGGTAGTAGAAATTTGCATGGTTCACTGGTGGATCTCTCTCTGGAGCTACCTTGAAATCAGTCGTACTGGCAATACCAAAAACCTCTTCCATCAGAATTATTGGTAGGTCTGATTTCTGCACTGCAGCGTGAGATGACCCAATTTTTCGATGCTCGAAAGTCGACATCAATACATCCACTATATCAAATACCGCACAATTGAATGCTGGAAAACCGAACGGTTAGGGTTGAAGAAGAAGAAGATAGAAGAAGAAACAGAAACAATAACAGAATCTCACATTTCGCAGCGGAACAATATATAATAAATAAATGAATAATCTTTAAAACAAAGAACTATATCAATTTATACATACATCGTTAGAGTGTTACAACAACACAATACAACACTGGCAGTCGATATAACTTGACTACATGGAAACTGAACTGGCCGCAATCCATACGCAGCAGGTACTATATAATATAAGTGATACGCTTTGCCATCCAGCTTGCCTCCAGATCTCCACAGCATACTTTCTCGACCTTGCTCCAGAATAATGATAACCTGACTCTAGGCTACCCGAGTGGAAAATTATGGACACTCAGAGTTTAGAAAGGGAACAATAAACTCCAGGTCAGTTCCGGTATCGAACGGAACCGAAGGCACTTCAAAAAAATCCCTTGTAATCTGGATATTCACTAATCACATCCGGAATCCCCATCACAAAAGGTGATCAAATATATATACCGAGGCATTTGGTGCAGAGACATTCGACAGGTAATCCTTTCGCTTTCAAAAATACCCGGTCTTCAACACCATCTTCAAATGCAATCCTAAATCATCGTATAATTATTCGGAATGGGTTTTATGACACAAAATCCTCTCCCGGATAATCTGAATAATGAGCGCTCATTTTTAAAAATAAGTGTTCATTCAGATTTCAAATAAATCACAACAAATTTCCACTTTGATCTTTTAAACAAAAGATCCATCACAAAGATTCGATGTGGTTTTCGAATATCCATTTGGAATCCGACCCCCAATCGTGTCGAAATTCAATTGCCATTTAAAGTTTGGATAGTCGGTTATTTAACTATCAATCAATATTCACAACAATCACCAAATTTCAAATAATTTTCCCCTAATTATTTCTTTTCAGAATATCTTCGCAAGATATATTTCAACACTTCAACACTTTGAAAACAAATTTCAAATCATTTTCCTTAAGTGGAATAAATTTCCAAACATTTATTTCTACTCAAAATTTTTCCGAGTTCAAATAATTTAAAATAAGTTAAATCACTTATCCAAAAATATACTTGGAAACATTTAGAATAAAAACTATTTCTAAACACTATTTAAATATTAGCTATGAAAACATTATACCAATATCTCGTATAAAACTTCAAGTCCAAACTAATTTTAAATAAAATTAGTAGATAGAGTATAAATATTTAAATAACCATTTTCTAAATCAAATATCAATTTAAATCTTTAAAATAATCACTTTTATAATTAATTAAGTAAATATTTACTTTAAAGACTTAAAAACAATCTTAAGATAATAATTTCTCCAAATTATCCTTTTTAAAACCATTCTTTAACTTTCAGTTTATATTTATAAGCTACTTTGAAAACATACTCGGCTTTCCAGGGAAAATACACTTTCCATTTCAAAATGGTTCATTCAAATTAATTTATAAATCTTTCTCGATTTATTTTAATTTACAATCCAAATCTATAAATTTCTTTCCACACCTTTAAAAATAACCAAATGATTGTTTTTAAAATAAATTTCCTTTTCCTTTATAAATTCCTGTTGTTAATTTAAATTTCCAAAAATCCGTTAATATATGATTTTTAAATCGATTTTCAAATATCGCTTTCAAACCAAATCAAATCCCAAATTGATTTCCAATTTATTTCAATCACCAAATCAAAATCCAATTTGATTTCTAAATTTATTTCAAGCACCAAATCAAATTCCAAATTGATTTCCCAAAGATTCATTTTTAAACACCAAATCAATTTTCAAATTGATTTCCAAATTTATTACCCATTAAAAATAAATCCCTTTATTTTTTCCAAACTATTTAAAGTCCAAATTTTAAATAAATTCTTCATCTATTAAACAATATCACTCGAAATCCATTTATTTAACCTTTTTCCCATATTTTGGAATTTTATTCAATAGGATTACAAAAATCAATCTTTATCCTTTTTTTAAAATTCCATCTTTTAAATTTATCTAATTTTGAAAAAATTAATGTTGCTACAAACTTTCTAATTAAATTTCAAAAATCAAACTTTATTTGTTTCTGGTATCCAACGATACCAAAGATATATTCGGCTAAATTATAGCCTTCAAAGATTTCAATCACAATATAATCACACACAGATTATAAATAAATCAACACACAACATATGAAACAAATTCAAATGTTTGAGGAATCCAGTTGAATCCCTCCAACCTGTTTCCCTGCATCCATAGATGTTAGCACAACTGTAACGACCCATTATTTTGGACCATTCAAATCGACAATAATCTACACATGTTGGACTTGAATAATTCAAAATAACAGATTGTACTAAATTTTGAAGCAAATAAAATCAACACAGAATCACACTCTCAAATTAAAGGTGTACATCCAAAAATCACAAGGCATAAAGAGAAGTGTACCCGTGGTTAAAATTCCAAAATGGTTAATAATTTCGAATTAAAATCATTCATTTAAACCATTAAAAAGTGGAGTCAAATCAAATATTAAATTCCCAAATTACAGAGTTCATTTATTTATTTAAATACAATAAAACCATTTTAACATATAAAATTTCATTATTTTCACTTTAAAAATGGTCATTTAAATACCCTTTAACTTATGCGTTTTATAAAGTAAATTTCACAAATAAATATCAAATTTCTCAATTCTTCACTTATTAAAATCAATGTACAATTTCCCTAAATTTTCATTTACTTTACACTTTAATTTAATTTACCATTTCATAAATAAAACTAAATTTCCATTTTTTTCTTAATTTAATTTCATTTATAAACAAAATCTCAAATTTCAAATTTAAATTATATTTCAAATTTCAACTTGACCATTCATTTATTTCACATTTTAACTTGTAGAAAAATCATTAACACTTTAAAAAAATCATTTTTAACTTAATTTAGATCAAAATATCATAAATTTACATTTTAAACATACTCAAGTTTTTCCAAAAAATATATAAAATAATCAGGGGTCTGTATAAAATTTTCTAACATAAGTCAAGTGATAGGATAATATATCATTTCAATCCATAATTACAAAGAAAAATCCGGGTTCTATCATTTCAAACCCGCAATCCCAAGTAAATAAATAAATAAAAATCTTTCAGGCCTATCATTTCAGCCCATAACAATTTTTCTCTATTCTAAAGTCCGTTTGGGTATATATCATTTCACCCATAGTGATTCTAGTCTACAGGGAACTTGAAGTGTGAGAACAGAACAAAATAAACAATTTAGCAACATATAGCAGTAATGGATGCTATGACAGGTTAATAAACAATGTTAACATCATATGGTTCATATCACAGACAGGTATAACATGATATAACATTTCTATATATTCACTTGTTGTCGATTCACCATTTATACAAGTATAATGTTATGAATGAATACTCACCTTTTTACGCGGGGGATAGCAAATCAAAACACACGAATAAAATCCAGAAAGCACGATAGCACGACTTTTGATTTGAGTGGAGTGGAGGGCCAAGACGTTATTCTTGTATTCAACAACAAAACGAAGCAAAATATAAATATAAATGCAATACTAAAATTATTAGAACAAAATGGAAATAGAGTTTACAAAAGACAACACCAACTTTTTTTGACGACCCGGAATTTTAGGCAATATCAATTTAATAATCCGTATTAATAATTAAATTTATTTGATAATTTTTCTTTATAATTTTAATTTAAATTTATAAATTTAATCTTTTAAAGGTTAATAAATATTTAATCTGGTAATATTGATCAATATCTTTATAACAATTTAAAATTTTATAAGATCTATTTTTCAAAGCTAATAAAATTTTATTCTATTTATAATATATATTTGATATATATTGTGAATAGGAAAATCTTTTGTTTTAAATAAAAGATGAATTTTCAAATTGTAATATATATGTATGTATATGTTATAAGTTGATGTTGTTTTGAAATTTAGTATAATCTATTTATAATATATATATATATATATGTATGAATATATTGCAATCTGAAGTCTTGTTTTAAAATTTATATTTTTCAAAAAGTTAATTTAAGATTAATTCAATTGTATTCAAAATATAAGATAATTGTTTATTTTTTATATGATAGTTTAAAAAGGATTTAATCAAAGTTTTGTTTTTGTTTTCTTTAAAGTGCTTAAATTTAAAATGGTTATATAAATATATGTATAAAGTTATTAATAAACTTTCTTTTGAAAAAAATTATTTCTTAAACAATAAAGATAAATGTTTTAGATTATTAAATACATATATAAGAATTTATTTGTATTATAACCAGTTTTATAATATTTTCTTTAAAGATTAAACTTATTTATTCATGCATATGTATTTATTAATTTAGTGAATTAAATAAGTAAGCTTATATTAATATTTAAATTAAATGAAAATTTATTAAAAATACTTAAGTAACATATGTATCCATGTTAGTCATCTTAATAACACATGTAAGGCAATTAAGCAATATGAATGACAAATGTAAGTTTATATAACAAGTGTCTTTATTTTAAAATTTACTTTCTTCAATTTTAATAAACATAACATAATTCATTTAAAATAAAACTTTTTCATCTCTTCACTCTTCTTCCATTATTTCTCAGCTCAACAAAGAAGAAAAAAAAATTAATGGCAAACCAGAAACCATTTTTCAAAACCTGAAAATTTAAACCAAAAGCAAATCAAATCTGAGATTAAAAATCTGCAACTTCAAACCTGAAATTAAAAGGGGAAGAACAACAACAAGTTTAAAACACCAAATTGAAGGCATGCAAAGGTTTCATCAGCAAAACATTTTTCCAGATTAAAGATTTCAAAGCCTGGAAGAATTAAAACCTGCACTGCAAATTAAAAAGTGAGTAAACCTCCTAAAAACAGTTTTAATCATATTGTAGTTGAATTTATTTTTGGATGTGGTGAATTTGGCTTTGTTAATGAATATTTGTACAGTCATGTGTGTATGTTGTAGATGGGAAATGCCTGAGAATAGGAAACCTGTTTGTGTTCATCTCTGTTTCATTTACAAAAACTGTTTTCTTAAGAAAAATTCAAAAGAAAAAAATCTTTTAATCTACACTATATTAGATCTTGATATATGAATGAAAGCTGTATGTTAATGTTTGATGGAAATTTTAAAAATAGTTTCTGTAAATTTAAATTTACAATTTTTTTTAAAATGAAAAATACAGTGAAATCTTGATTCATGTCAAAAGATCAATAACCTTAATTTCTGCTTTGGATTATATGAATGGATTTGTAGTTAAAATGATGATTTTTAACATGCAATTTATAATTTTTAAATTAATATTTAATTGGGAATTTGGAGATAAAGGGTTTCGGGAATATGGTGAATTGTCGATGATCAACTTGTTGATTTGAGTTGAATTTATGGTCGAGGCTAGCTTTCGTGATGTTGATGAAGGGAAAAATACAATCGAATTTTTCCTATGGCTGTATTGTTTGGATTTGATCGAACTAGGGTTTTACCTTATTCCTTGTTCTACATTGCTATCGAGACGATTGCATCGTGTGTAGAGGACCGAAAGCGATCGCGATGGTGGGATGTTGAGCTGGAGGTCGTGATGAGTTGATGAGGGTGTCGTGATGAGTTGATGAGGGTGTCGGCGAAGTTCAACGGCGCTGGGATTGTCGGCGGCGATGGGGTTTTAGGGGTCGAGGTTGTTTCAGTTTTTCGATCAGTGATCGAAACTTTGGTGCGTGAGGTTGTGGTTCGATCGGGGTTTGTTTTTGTGCTCGCCTACGTTCGTGTGATGGTCGATGATGGTCGCGATGACCTACGGTGGCCGGAGCTACCGGTGCACGTGCACCGTGCATGATTTGGGACTAGAAAGTATGGAGTTTGGGGAAGACGAGAGAGGCTCGGGATGGTGCTCGTGTTTTCCACGGTGACGACTTGAAGTGAAGGGTGCTGGGTTTTTGCTTCGGGGAGGGCTCAAGTAGTTAAAGTGCTTGACTCGAGTTTTTGGTGGCGCTATCGGTTAAGTGCTGTTGAGAAGATAAGTTTACACGATTAAACTTGTTATTTTTAATAAATAAAATCAAGGTTTAAGATTTTAAAAAAGAAAATAAATTTACAAGTTAAAGTTTGTTCTTTGAAATAAAGTTAATCAAACTTTGAAAAGCATTAAGTGAATTTATTTTCAAAATTTAAATTGTTTAAGATGATTTCTTTAGAAAGTAATTAACTTAACTAAATGTTGAATTTTAATTTGAGGAAGTGTTTTGAATTTTAATTCAAAAGTAATGTTTTCATTTTAAAATATTAAATCAAAGTTATTAAGAAATGTTTAAAAACAAAGTTTCCAAATTTTATTTAAAATGAATAAGTTTGAATTAGATAGTTAAAGTATTCTAAATTTTAGAATTGATTTCTTAATGCTTTATTTCAAATAAAGTTAAAGTTATAATTTTGTAAACCAATAGAATAATTTGTCTTTAAATTTATTAAATTTGATTAATTCAAATGATTAAATTGTGAGGATAATTAAGATTAAATTATTGTGATATGAACTTAAGAATACTTAATTATTATGATTTGTTAATAGGTAAAGAGTTTAATTAAGATAAATGATTTTCTTAATTAGTTAAGAATTTTTAAATATAAGAAGTTAATTAATTAATTATTTAATTAATTTTAAATGATTAGTTAATTGTTTATTTAATTTTAAATAATCGCTTAATTATGAATTAATTAAGTGTAATTACTAAATGAAGTAATTAATGTATAATTACTTAAAGTAATTAGAAAGAGGAAATTATTTATGGAAGTAATTACTTATGGAAGTAAATAAAGTTAAAGTGATTAAGGGTTAATCACTTGATGTTATTAATTAAGGAATTAATTAATATGATTGTTTTGAAGTTAATTAATTTTAGAGTAATTAATTAAAGAATTAAGGATTATTTAATGATGGGATTAATTACTTGTTAAGGTAATTAATTTAAAGAATAATCATCTAATGAAAGTAATTAGAAGATAATTACTTATGTAAGTAATTAAGGATTAATTACTTGGTTAATTTTAGTTAGTTAATTAATGTATTAATTAATTGATAAATGTGATTAATTTTAAGATTAGTTACTCAGTGTAATTAATTAAAAATGTAATTAATTAATTAATAAAGTAATTAATTAAGGATTATTAGTTAATGTAATTGAATAATAATTACTTAATGAAGTAATTAAATATTTATTAAATTAGAGTAATTAATCATAGATTAATATAATTAATTAAGAAGTTAATTAATTAACATAATGTTGAATATGCGCTTATATGTTTTTGTTTGATGATAATAAACATATATATTCATTTAAATGTATTTGGTAATGTACTATTTTGTTTTTCATAGATTAAATAAATATTTGTTGAATAAAATTAAATTACACAGAATTCGAATTTGAATTCAAACAGAAATTTTATTCAAACAAATATTTATTACAATTTTGAATAGTATGTATTTGGTGATGTACTATTTTGTTTTTCATAGATTAAATAAATATTTGTTGAATAAAATTAAATTACACAGAATTCGAATTTGAATTCAAACAGAACAAGTTAAACAGATTTTGAATTCAAACAGAAATTTTTATTCAAACAAATATTTATTACAATTTTGAATAGTACAATTTCAATCTCTCACTATAACTATACAACTTTGATTACAATCACATCACATTTCACATTTACAGTTAACCTCACTACATATCACTCACACTCGTATTTTTATCTTCAACTGCATTCCAGTTTGAATCCAGCATCTGAGAAATCTGCAAAAATATTCACTAACGCAGTAAAATTGAAAAAGAAATATTTTTGCAATATAAAATGAAATACGATTTTTGAAAAAATGTTTTGCCTCAGTTATTTGGGTTGTTCGTCATCATTCACACTTGATTTCATCACAAAGTCGTGCACATAGATATTACAGGGACAGGTATACATAAGTGGCTGCAGAGCACACACATACATTTGTACACGCGTGCACTTCCCCGCCAACTCGTGTGCACAAATCAAACAAAAGCACTGTTAACAATTCAGCACAAGGTCAAACCCAAATACACATGGGATTCAACTCAAGGCAGAATACAAGCTACAGTATACCAAAGTGATACAGATACATGCAAATTCGACAAGCAACTGAAGGCAAAAGGTCCAAAGTATCACTTACAACATGTATGCAGCCCAATGAACCAGTGACAACAAACTACAAACTCAACAAGACATGTACACAAAGCATAGTGCACCGAAGGAGCAGCAACAATGAAACTAACTCGAAGCAGTAGTGACAGTAAGGCAATGCACAAAGTAAGTAACAGTAAGAACAGAGACCATAGCAACTGCATAGCAACAGCAGAGCCTCAAGTGACATGGTGAAGTAGTACAAAAGAGCAAGTGCAGACCAAAGAAGTGTCATCAAGAATATATGAACAGAGTACATACATGAAGCATGAAATCACAAGTTACAAACATCAAGTCAGGCATGAAGACAACACAGTTCATATACAAAGCTCAAGTCACAATGTCGAGCATGCATGAAACAGTGCAATGAACCAGTGATACAAATGCAACAGTGAAGCTACTGAAGGCAACATGAAGCAACAGTCAGACCAAAAGGCTACATGAAGAACCAGAATAAAAGTACAGGAGGCAGTTCAATATAAACATGCTCAGGTCAGAGACAACACACAAACCCAAATGAATATCACAAGTATGATCAGTGGTACACATGCAAGCTCGAGCACAAATATGGAAACTGCACCAAGTACAAATCACCAAATGAAGACTTCAAGTACAAGACAACAAGTACAACACTGTACAAACCCAAGCAACAACTACAAAGACCAGATACTCGATGCAACTCAGTGGAAAATAAAGGCAACCTGACTATCACTGACTAAATTCACTTATGCAAACTTACTTGAAGATTGCCATCAACATGATGATAATACAGCAGCCCCAAAATCAGTGACACAACAACAAATAATGCAAACAACAAAATACAGTATCAAGCTCATGAGGATGCAGACACCAAGTTCAACAACATACAAACAAGCATGCAATAGCAAGCTTGCAACAGAGAGCATATGCATCAACATAACAGCAAAGACCACATGCCACTGGAGAAAATGTATCACTAGCATATACTACAGGGATGAACACTCGAGAATGGACAAGTCAAGACAGCTACAACACAGAAGTTTTCAAACCAACTACAAATGCACAGCATACATACGAAACAAAGTACTACAAAGACCATGTCGAACACAGTGACAACATTAAGTATGCAATATGGTGAAGCAGCATGTAATGACATTATATACAAATGTAAAGAACAATGGTGATGCAGTGCAGATATCCAGACAACAAGCACATGTATCCAAGTACAAGCTCGTGTCGAAGAAATCAACAGAACAGAGAATTTTCAAAGCAAGTCAATCATCTCAAAGCACATGGTAAACAAATGTCTCGAATTCAAAGCATATTGCAATTGGGTCAACAGAGAGATTCACGGCCATAGTCAATCAACACAAATTCAAAGGCCGAAGCCAATTGTGAACCAGTCAAAAATCAAAACCGTGTGTGCCAAGCATCAAGAATACAAAATTGACAAAGTCAGATTTTATCACAAGCATCCAAGTGTAATCGAGTGGCCGAGATGAACAAATTGACAAATTCAAACACGAATATACGAACGCAAAAATAGGATTTCGAATCCTATAAATAACCACAAATCATCATCGGCAATAGATAGAGTTCGAGAAAGCCAAAATCAGCAGAGCAAAAGGAATAAAACACATACCAGAAAATCACATACGAACTCGATCCAAATCGAAGAGCCGTGAGCTAATAGAAGAGAAACGAAGTCTACAACTATCTGTATCAAGCGGCGACTTCAAGTTGCACAAACCCTAATTTGGAAATCAGGGATGAAGCCCTAAATTCAGAACTGAGAGGAACGAAAGAGAAGAACGACCGCCATTTTTCACAAGGAGATAAAGGAACGGGCTAACAGATAGTGAAGGGGGCCGGCCTTGTTTATGTTAAAAAGGGGAATTAAAAAAATACTATTTTTGGGCCGGCCTTATTATTAAAAGGAGGGGCTTTAATTTTATAATAGTGTTTTTTAGTTTTTAGTTTTATAATAGGGGTTTTTAGTTTGAGCAAAAATCACGTGTCCAAAATTTCATATTTTAATTTTTTGCTCCTGGTTGTATTTTTGAAGTTGTTTTTTCTTTTCAAGTCAAAGAAGTAGTAAATCACCACCTAGGTTTAGGTAGTGTCAGATTGTCTATTTTGAATTAGTTCAGTGAGCAGGGTGTGCGAGTTTGCAAAGCTCTATAGGCGGGAGCAGTGTTTGCGAGTAAGCGAAACTCTATAGGCGGGAGCAGGGTGTGCGAGTCTAGTAGAGTGTTTGTGAGCGGGAGCAAAAGGGTCTGCGAGTCTAGTAGAGTGTTTGTAAGCGTGATACTGTTTAATTCTAATAGAAATCTGTGAATGCGGCAGTAGGCAGGGGTTGCCGAAGCTGGGTAAATTTTGTGTATGATTTACTTTTCAGCATATTTATTTCTGCTATTATATTTCTGTGTTTAATTCGAGAAAATTTGCTATAACCCTATTCACCCCCCCTCTAGGGTTAATCTAGATCCTACAAGTGGTATCAGAGCCCGGTATATTTTTTTTGTTTAACTCTAGAGTCATGAGTCTACAAAATAATGCTTTTTCTGAGGGGCAATCTATTGCTAGGCCACCCATGTTTAACGGGAACGATTATGCTTATTGGAAAGTTAGGATGAGTATTTATCTTAGTTCCGTTGATTATGATGTTTGGGATATTATTGAAACTGGCTATAAACCTCCCACTATAATCGTTTGTGGTACTGAGATTCCTAAACCTAAGGATAGGTGGGATGCTAACGATAAGAGATTGAAAACGACAAATGCTAAAGCCATGAATGCTTTGATATGTGCTCTTGATAAAAATGAATTTAATAGAATTTCTCATTGTACAACGGCATAGGAAATTTGGCACACTTTGGAGGTGACACACGAAGGAACTTCTCAAGTCAAGGAGTCTCGTCTAGCCCTATTCAGCAACGAATACGAAAACTTTGTGATGGACAAAGGCGAGAGCATAAAAGACATGTTTGGACGCTTTTCAACCTTGGTATACAATGCTAGAGCGCTTGGGAAGGTATTCACTGAGGTAGAGCTTGTGCGGAAGATACTACGAGTTTTACCAATGAACTTTGAGGCAAAAGTCACAGCAATCCAAGAATCGAAAGATCTGAGCAAACTAAGCATGGAGGAGTTGATTGGCAACTTGATGACATATGAGCTTGAGTTAAAAGCAAAGGAAGAACGCAACAACTCCGAACCAAAGAAGAAGACGATTGCCTTAAAGAGCAAAGAAGAAAGCGATGAAGAAGATCCAATTGAAGAGCTTGCAATGGCTGTCAATAATCTTAGAAGATGGTCTAGATTCAAGCCACGCAAGAAGAAAACAAAAGGCAATAGGTCAAAAGATTCCGAAAATTCCGATAATGAACTGACGTGTTATAACTGCAACAAGCCTGGCCACATTAAACCAAAATGCCCACTTCTCAAAAACAACAAAGAAAAGAAAAAGGCGAAGAAGGTATTTGCAGCGACTTGGGATGATGAAGAAGGAGAGGAAGCTTCGGATAGCAGCTCAGAGGAGGCTAACTTGTGTTGCATGGCAAAATCAGAATCAGAAGCAACCTCCGACGAATCTAGTGAGGCAGGTGAGTTTTCTTATAAAGAACTTGTTTTTATGTGTTCTGATCTTACTAAGGTAGTGGTTACTCTTGAATCTAAAATTGAAAAACTGAAATCTGATAGGAGAGAATTTGCTCGTGAAAATTTTAGGTTAAAAACTTAACTTGAAAATATTCAAAACCTAGAATGTAAAAAATGTAAGATTTTAGATTCAGAATTATCAAAACTGAGGAATAACTTTGAAAGTCTTGAAAATGAAAACTTGAATCTTAAGGAAACGATCGACACTAGGAGAAAGGATTTTATTAATCGATGCACCTCACTTGTCACTGAAAACTCAACATTAAAAACCAAAGTCCAAAATCTTGAGAAATCCTTGAATAACTTTTCAAGAGGCGAAAAATCTTTCAACATGCTATTGGGAAATCAAATTTTTGCTAACAATAGAAAAGGACTAGGCTTTGGGAAATCACAAAATGATGATAATGCAAAAAGTAAAAGTGTTTTTGCTCGATCTGAAATAATTGGAAATCATGTTGAAAATCATAGTCATAGGAACACAAAATTTAATCAAGTTAATTTAATGAGCACGTTTTGTAGAGAATTTGGACATAATCGAAATAATTGTTGGTATAGACCCAAACACGTGAAAACTATACCAATTTGGGTTTCAAAAGGCACAAATATAAAATCTTTGAAAGTCAAACAAATTTGGGTGCCAAAAGGAACAGATATAAATAGTTTTGGGTCTCCAAAAACATATTTTTCATATTCTGCCACTAACAACAATGGACCTATAAAAACAAATAGGTCACATAAATCTTTTATCGTGTAGGTGTGGTGGCAGGCTAAGGAACAATAACAGTGTTCTCTGGATTTCGGCTGTTCCAGAAACACAACGGGCGACAAAGCAAAGTTCCTTAGCCTAGTATAAAGGTGACAGAATCACAATGGGCAATCACGAAAAATTATCGTAAAGGTAAAACAGGTAATTGTTTTTAAATGTGATTATCTGCACCATACTCTAAATTAAAATCAGCCAATATTGAGATGAACAAAAGATGATGATTTTGATTCTATGATTTTTTCAAAATATTGACCAATCACCTTTAAATAGAATTACTTGGAGTAATTATGATGGTTGACTGATTCGGATTTAACTAATATGATTTTTAGACTTGTTCTTATTTATGACATTGATTTGTGCTTAATTGATGACCAATCAGATTTTCAACTTTGAACTAATCCATATAAATTTGTTCGGTCAAATGATGGTATTTGATTACTCATGCTACACGTAGATATATTTTGCTCACTGCTTGTAAATTTGCACGATTTCAATTTTCATGTGAAAGTTGTTGAAAAAGAACTTTATGAAATTGTTGAAACTTCAAGAAATTGTTTTGAAATAATAAAGAAGTTTTAATGACTGTTGATAGTTGTTCATCCTATGGCTTCTAAGATTGACACTATGATATGTTTTTGATTGTTAACACGACTTCAATTCAAATTCAAAAGAATGTCATTTAAACTGATGTTAAGTTTGAAATTCTTGGTGCACATTTCATGGTTTGATTCAACGAGTGAATATTGAGTGAAATTTAAATTCAGATGCAGATTACACTGGTAATATAGGTGATAGAAAAATTATTAGTGTAACGTGATTAATTCTTGAAACATTCATTTGCTGCATCGTTTCTCAAAGAAAATATCTGCATATTTTTCACTTGAAATAATTTTTAAATAACAGATTTTCTTATGAAACCCCCTCGAGAAAATCATGTTTGACCATATTTACAGCTTAATCATTTTTTGAAAAATTGATTTTATAATTTTTAATTTGATTTTAAATGACAAATTTTGACTAATCTGACTCCCTTTGATTATCGAAAAGATGAATAGTGATTGAAAAAGAGATGAGTGTTGATATTTATTATATATTATAACTCGAGAAAGTATAATTAGAAAATTTCTTTAGAATTTCATAACAAGAGTTATAAAAACTTTTTGTTGGGTAAAAATTCCATGACCATTTCTATTTCTATCATCTTTCTATCGACCATCACTCATCAAGATCATATTTAGTATGTAAATTTGTGGTAGTTGACAAAGGAAATCATTTGTTCTTCAATATCTTTAAATCTGTGAAGGAAATTATTTGTGCTTCAACTTATTATATTTAGCAATAAAAATAAATATCCAAAGTATTCACTCTCATTTAAAAGTCCTCACGGTTATGCATGGGTGAATTACTTGGATTTTTGATTATGTGCTTCCATGCTCATTTAAAAGTCCTCACGGTTATGCATGTATGGAACGCATATCAAAAATAATTGATTTAATAGACAAGTTGATTCTAATCCCATTTAAAAGTCCTCACGGTCATGCGTGGTTAGAAGATACTTGATTTCATTTTTTAAATTAAATTGGAATACTACTAATCTCATTTAAAAGTCCTAACGGTTATGCATGGTTAGTAGATATTCAAATTTCCAGAAATAAATATACCATAAATAGACATATCTATATGAATTTTTGATGATTCTATCTCCATCACTTCTGAAAGTGGAATATGCGCTTGACAAGGGTAATTATGATTTTTGTTTGAGTTTTATTGAAATTTGATATTTATATTTAATTGAGTTAAATGTTTGATTCATGTCTATCACTTCATCCCTATTTTTATAACACTGTTATTCTTTTGCCGATAACAAAAGGGGGAGAGAAAAGTTAAGATTTTGTCAAATAGAATCAAGCAAAGGTCAAATAATTTTCACTTTGCATATAGGCTCATTTATATATTTCTATTTGTATGCATATATGTAGGGGGAGTATTATGTAGAGAGGAGCATTTAAATAGGGGGAGCAATTAAAGTATATAATTGGTCAAATACATTTAACATGGTCAAAATCTTAAATATATGTTTGTTATCATCAAAAGGGGGAGATTGTTGAATATGCGCTTATATGTTTTTGTTTGATGATAATAAACATATATATTCATTTAAATGTATTTGGTAATGTACTATTTTGTTTTTCATAGATTAAATAAATATTTGTTGAATAAAATTAAATTACACAGAATTCGAATTTGAATGCAAACAGAAATTTTATTCAAACAAATATTTATTACAATTTTGAATAGTATGTATTTGGTAATGTACTATTTTGTTTTTCATAGATTAAATAAATATTTGTTGAATAAAATTAAATTACACAGAATTCGAATTTGAATTCAAACAGAACAAGTTAAACAGATTTTGAATTCAAACAGAAATTTTTATTCAAACAAATATTTATTACAATTTTGAATAGTACAATTTCAATCTCTCACTATAACTATACAACTTTGATTACAATCACATCACATTTCACATTTACAGTTAACCTTACTACATATCACTCACACTCGTATTTTTATCTTCAACTGCATTCCAGTTTGAATCCAGCATCTGAGAAATCTGCAAAAATATTCACTAACGCAGTAAAATTGAAAAAGAAATATTTTTGCAATATAAAATGAAATACGATTTTTGAAAAAATGTTTTGCCTCAGTTATTTGGGTTGTTCGTCATCATTCACACTTGATTTCATCACAAAGTCGTGCACATAGATATTACAGGGACAGGTATACATAAGTGGCTGCAGTACACACACATACATTTGTACACGTGTGCACTGCCCCGCCAACTCGTGTGCACAAATCAAACAAAAGCACTGTTAACAATTCAGCACAAGGTCAAACCCAAATAACACACGGGATTCAACTCAAGGCAGAATACAAGCTGCAGTATACCAAAGTGATACAGATACATGCAAATTCGACAAGCAACTGAAGGCAAAAGGTCCAAAGTATCACTTACAACATGTATGCAGCCCAATGAACCAGTGACAACAAACTACAAACTCAACAAGATATGCACACAAAGCATAGTGCACCGAAGGAGCAGCAACAATGAAACTGACTCGAAGCAGTAGTGACGGTAAGGCAATGCACAAAGTAAGTAACAGTAAGAACAGAGACCATAGCAACTGCATAGCAACAGCAGAGCCTCAAGTGACATGGTGAAGTAGTACAAAAGAGCAAGTGCAGACCAAAGAAGTGTCACCAAGAATATATGAACAGAGTACATACATGAAGCATGAAATCACAAGTTACAAACATCAAGTCAGGCATGAAGACAACATAGTTCATATACAAAGCTCAAGTCATAATGTCGAGCATGCATGAAACAGTGCAATGAACCAGTGATACAAATGCAACAGTGAAGCTACTGAAGGCAACATGAAGCAACAGTAAGACCAAAAGGCTACATGAAGAACCAGAATACAAGTACAGGAGGCAGTTCAATATAAACATGCTCAGGTCAGAGACAACACACAAACCCAAATGAATATCACAAGTATGATCAGTGGTACACATGCAAGCTCGAGCACAAATATGGAAACTACACCAAGTACAAATCACCAAATGAAGACTTCAAGTACAAGACAACAAGTACAACACTGTACAAACCCAAGCAACAACTACAAAGACCAGATACTCGATGCAACTCAGTGGAAAATGAAGGCAACCTGACTATCACTGACTAAATTCACTTATGCAAACTAACTTGAAGATTGCCATCAACATGATGATAATACAGCAGCCCCAAAATCAGTGACACAACAACAAATAATGCAAACAACAAAATACAGTGTCAAGATCATGAGGATGCAGACACCAAGTTCAACAACATACAAACAAGCATGCAACAGCAAGCTTGCAACAGAGAGCATATGCATCAACATAACAGCAAAGACCACATGCCACTGGAGAAAATGTATCACTAGCATATTCTACAGGGATGAACACTCGAGAATGGACAAGTCAAGACAGCTACAGCACAGAAGTTTTCAAACCAACTACAAATGCACAGCATACATACGAAACAAAGTACTACAAAGACCATGTCGAACACAGTGACAACATTAAGTATGCAATATGGTGAAGCAGCATGTAATGACATTATATACAAATGTAAAGAACAATGGTGATGCAGTGCAGATATCCAGACAGCAAGCACATGTATCCAAGTACAAGCTCGTGTCGAAGAAATCAACAGAACAGAGAATTTTCAAAGCAAGTCAATCATCTCAAAGCACATGGTAAACAAATGTCTCGAATTCAAAGCATATTGCAATTGGGTCAACAGAGAGATTCACGGCCATAGTCAATCAACACAAATTCAAAGGCCGAAGCCAATTGTGAACCAGTCAAAAATCAAAACCGTGTGTGCCAAGCATCAAGAATACAAAATTGACAAAGTCAGATTTTATCACAAGCATCCAAGTGTAATCGAGTGGCCGAGATGAACAAATTGACAAATTCAAACACGAATATACGAACGCAAAAATAGGATTTCGAATCCTATAAATAACCACAAATCATCATCGCCAATAGATAGAGTTCGAGAAAGCCAAAATCAGCAGAGCAAAAGGAATAAAAAACATACCAGAAAATCACATACGAACTCGATCCAAATCGAAGAGCCGTGAGCTAATATAAGTGAAACGGAGTCTACAACTATCTGTATCAAGCGGCGACTTCAAGTTGCACAAACCCTCATTTGGAAATCAGGGACGAAGCCCTAAATTCAGAACTGAGAGGAACGAAAGAGAAGAACGGCCGCCATTTTTCACAAGGAGATAAAGGAACGGGCTAACAGATAGTGAAGGGGGCCGGCCTTGTTTATGTTAAAAAGTGGAATTAAAAAAATACTATTTTTTGGCCGGCCTTATTATTAAAAGGAGGGGCTTTAATTTTATAATAGTGTTTTTTAGTTTTTAGTTTTATAATAGGGGTTTTTAGTTTGAGCAAAAATCACATGTCCAAAAGTTCATATTTTAATTTTTTGCTCCTGGTTGTATTTTTGAAGTTGTTTTTTCTTTTCAAGTCAAAGAAGTAGTAAATCACCACCTAGGTTTAGGCAGTGTCAGATTGTCTATTTTGAATTAGTTCAGTGAGCAGGGTGTGCGAGTTTGCAAAGCTCTATAGGCGGGAGCCGTGTTTGCAAGTAAGCGAAACTCTATAGGCGGGAGCAGGGTGTGCGAGTCTAGTAGAGTGTTTGTGAGCGGGAGCAAAAGGGTCTGCGAGTCTAGTAGAGTGTTTGTAAGCGTGATACTGTTTAATTCTAATAGAAATCTGTGAATGCAGCAGTAGGCAGGGGTTGCCGAAGTTGGGTAAATTTTGTGTGTGATTTACTTTTCAGCATATTTATTTCTGCTATTATATTTCTGTGTTTAACTATAACCCTATTCACCCCCCCTCTAGGGTTAATCTAGATCCTACACATAAGTAATTACAAGTTGTTAATTACTGTTTATGATTAATGAGATGATTAATTACAAGTTAATTATTTAATTAATTAGAGGGATTATTAATTAATAAGGATCATTAGTTAATGTAATTAATGAAATTAATCAACGTTGATTAACAAAAATGATTAATTAAAATATGATTAGTTAATTGTAATTAATTAAGGATTAATGTAATTAATTATAGTTGATTAATAAATGGAAGTAAATGAAGGATCATTAATTATTGTAATTAATGATAGTAATTAAAGGTTAATTACTGTATATGGATAAGAATAATTAATTTGTGGAATTAATTAAAGAATTGAAGGCTAATTACTTGAATGTAATTAAAGGATAATTAATCAAGGAAGATTAATTAAAGAAGATCATTAAGAGATGATTAATTTATTTATTGAAATAAATTAATGAAGAAGGATTTAGGTAATCCAATTGATTTAGAGATTATCAATTCTGCTTTTGGATGATTGATTGATATTGGATTTCTGTATGATGTTGGATGATTTGGGTATGATATCTATGATGTATGTGATATGCTGCTTGTGAGATGAATGGTTGATATGAATTATCTATTGTGATAATGTGATTCATCTATCTGTTATATCATCCTGAATATAAGTTAATTGTTTAAACCCTTAAACAACTTGGACATTAAAATGGCGTTTGGATTCGGTGAGACCGGATCGGGTTTCCATATTTGGATATCCGAAAACCACATCGATCCAAATTAAACGTTAGGTTGTGAATCCAAGTGGAGCTTAGTAAAGACTCGAAGTGTAAGAACTATTCGTCAGTATAACTCTGGGGGTGATTCCGTGATGAGTTTAACGGAAATAGTACTTACAGGTTCGAGATGGTGATTCAGAGTACAAGGGCTATGGTCGTTGACTCTGAGGGTGATTCCAAAATGAGTGCAACGAGATAGTGCCTTCGGTTTCGTTCGAACCCGGAACGAACTTGTATGGATTGAATGCTTTCAGAACATCATCAGGTGGACGATGAGCATTCTAAGATAGATGTGTTCTATAAAGGTAATCGCAGCCTCAAGCCTTATCAACCGGGAATGGATAAAACAGGGGAGGTGCAGCAAGGCTAGGTGGGTAGCACCCATTTCAGGGTGGGGTCATTCCTAGCTAGATGTCCCTTTTATTTCGGCTTAGTGGGTGGTTGGTCGCTCCAATCACGGGTTGATCTTACTCGGGACTGTTCAGTAAGGAATGGTCCCGGCTTTGTGATGTAGGGGATTGGGAGCAATCCTCGGTACAGTGATCTAGGCCACGTACGGTGACGGGCGGTACCCCGGTAGCCCTTCCATTGATGGAAACCCATTCTTCCTACGAGACCCTACGATTTTGTTTGTGTGCCCACTTTTGTGGCTAGTAGCTGGAATTTAATAGATGTAACAATTTTGGCTATTCCTTATTTACTTGAAAACCCTAGACACTATTATAATATCACTGGATTTCCTATCAAATGTTTTGGTTAGCGTAAGGTAAAAACTTTTCAATGTTTATGTGTGGGAAGTCTTACGCGATGCCTTTTCTTTTCAAAGGATTTTCTAAAGTTAAGCAATTTTAACCCGTTTACTCACACCAGACCCCTGTCTGACCCGAGTGTTTATTTTCTGTTTTATTAAACTCTTGAGTACTCATATTATGTATGAGTAGTCGAGGGATTCAGTTAGCTTGACGAATTCTGGAGGAGATATGGAGCAGGAGGCTTCCGCGTGTAGATATATTATGGTTTCGCTGTGTTTGTGTGGTATCTGTATCTTGTGTACTTGAGTTGTATAGTTAGACAGATGTTTATAACTGTCTAATATGTGTTGTATAAGTTGTATACTCTGATGTAATATGATACTATGTAATATTTTATGTGTTATATTATATTTCATTCTTTCCGCTGTGAGTATCTAATGTTGTTGTGTTTCTTCTTTTCTTTTCTTTTCTTCTTCTATCCCTTTCTTTCTTAATTAGTGACGCGTCTTTCTGGTGTTAGAAAGTCGGGTCGCAACATTTTCAATTGATTTTTCTTGACCATAAATCACATTTGCTCGGCCACAAAGCTATATAGCTTCGGCCTTGGCGATGTTTTGGCAAGGGTATGGATCTGGTTTAGACTCATATAGGCATGGCTACAAGTAAAAGTGAAGGGATAGGAGTTATTAGCGAAGGAAGATCAAAGGTTAAGGAAAAAAGAAGAGTTTTGGTGCAACTTTAGGCTTGGCCATGCATGAATGGGGCTCGGCTTTGGCATGTACAGACCTGGTGGTGGCTGGAGTGAAGGCCAAGGATGGTGAAGTTGATGGTGGTGGTGGCTAAGGGGGTGGCCAATGCAACATATGAAGGGGATGGTGGAAACTAGCTTGGCTATGCATGGTTTCAAGGGGTTTTTTTGCAACTTTTAGAGGTGTTTGCATCATTTGATGGTCATGGCCAATCTTGGTCAGAGGAGGAGGGGTTTAGGTCATGTATGGTGATGGGAAGGAGGTGATGTGGTGATCGGTGAAGCTGGTGAAAGGGTTAAGCCGAGCAAAGCTAGAGATGAACAAGCAAAACAAATGAAAAAAAAGAAGAAGAAAGGAGAGAATAAGAGAGGCCATTGCTTACGTTTTTTTCAGATCTGAAGTGCCATGAGAAATGAAGACGGGAAGATGTGAAAATAGTGATATACGCGGCTAGGGATTAAGGAATGAACGGCATAAATTGTGGAGAAGTTATGGTAGAAAATCAAGGGACACTACAAGAAAAAGCATTTTTAGTTGCATTTATTCATGGCGTTTATTATAAAGTGCAATTAAAAAAATATTTAAGTGCTACCAATATTTTGCAGAATATTATTTATCTAAGTCTAACCAATGGAGGGAATAAAAATTTAAGGCGGGACTTAATTTTTTTCGTGGCCGCACAAAACCTCTTCCACCCTCTTTTATTTTCATTTACCGCTTAATATTTATTTTACTTTCCCTCTAAAATAAGCATCCCTAAATCATAAATCCAAATTCATTGGTTGTTCCTCCGTCCGTCGACTGCCACCCGTGAATGCTTCTCCCTTCGTTTTTAATTCCTCTCTTTGTCTCGATGTAATTTTTATTGATTTTGTTTTCAATACGATTTGTGCGTCCATGATAAATCTTAGAACTCATTTTTTTCTTAGGACCAACTGTGATGATACAGAAATCTATCTTTGTCCGTTTGCTAGGCAAGAAGTGTACTTTCCGTTGTAAAACTTCCAGATCTATCGCCATCTTATAAGCACAACCATTGACTTACACTGTGGATCGCCAAGAAGATTCAACTTTCGAGTCTACTGTACCAGATAAGTTTGAAATTTCTTTACAGTATATTACCTCGGTTGCTTATTATGATTCTCATGTCATGTTCGATTGGTTCAAGCCGTATCCCCTTTGGCTTGCTTTTCTCAAATGCTCTCATATTTTTCTTATGTCATATGTGCCAAACCGCCGTCATTATAGCAGTGTCGATTAGATCTGACTCTATGTTGTTCTTGTTACACTTACTTGCTATGTTGTTGGAAATTTCTGTGATATTACTAGTTTGAATCACATCCAATTTTAATTTTGGTTAGATCTGGAGCCATAATGGAGTTTGGGTACTCACATCACATGTAAAGAATAAGTGGTCCTTTTTTTCTTCATTATTGCCATACAGTTTACATATTGTTGTTTGATCACTGCACCATTTTGTAACCATGTCCAGAGTTTTGAGCATGTTCAACGGTGTAAGATATGTAAACATTGATATTTTGGGTGGGCGTATGCTATTCCATATTTGATGGCACCATGTTAGAATTGAATTCTTTGGTCGAATACAATTCCAGGCAGATTTGAGATTGAAAATGGTAAATACCAATATTGCTTGGTTCAGTGGAAGGTTTGATGGGGCGAGGTCCCATTGAGAATTCTCAATGATAACAACCACATCACTCCTTGCTCTACTACTATGGCTTATGTACTGCAAGAGATTCACCATTCACACAAATGTCAAACCATAAATTTGATTTACTCCAATTGCTCTTATTCTTTTAATTAATCCATCACTTATTTTTCTTGCTTTCAATAGCAGATTCCAAGTACATGGACATTTATGTCTTATTTTTGTTCTAATTTTTTTGTTTAAAGTTTAAACAGTACTTGTTGTTCATCTATTTAGATCGTGTTCATCTATTTAGATCACAAATAAACTTTATTATCTCTAATCGCAAATAAACTTTCTTTGATCCATTTCTCTTAGACCTGTTTTATCACATTGTAGTGTGGATTTTAATTCTCTCAAAATAAATGATGCCTCATTTGATTGTAAGTATACAGATCATGCTATAGGAGATTCAGGTCCTGTTGTTCATCTGAGTGAATCGAACAAGGAATTTGTTTTTGTTCATAATAAAAGATCCAAAGCAAAGTCTGGTGAAGGAGGGTGTTTTGAGATATGCATTGCTAATAGCTTTGACTGTCTCAAATCTATGGGAGATTTTGGTATGAATTCTGATTTGATGGAAGGTGCGGTTGTGAATTCTCAGAGTTATGTTGTAGATAATAAGCAGAAAATGGATGCTCATATCTTTGATGACTGGGCTGTTTCATGTGGTTATGTGGATATTGATAGAGTGCGTGGTGATTCCAATTTACTATGTGATACACATAAGGCCAGTGGTACTCTTGATGATGCACATAAGTCTAGAGATATCGGTGTGCATGGTATTGATTATCTTAAGGCTAGTGATTCTCCGGAGATTGTTATATGCAGGGATGGAGTTGGATTGCTTGAAAGTAATGAGGTGGATATTTGTTGTGATCTTTTATGTTGTGGGGGGGAGGGGGTTTGGGGTTCTTGATGAAATGGTTGGGAGAAGTCTGTCTATTTCTGGTGTTGGGGAGATACACTCAAAGGTTATGGGGTTACTGAATGATGTTGATAATCATGCTCCGGTTACTAGTATCCTTTATTCAATTGATGTTATAGTTGTAAACTTTGGGATGCTGATTTCAAGAAAGGCATAGATTCATATGCAAATGCAGGTTCTGATAATCTTGATATTAGGGATGTGATAAGATGTAATGTTTCAAGTATTGGGGAGCTCAATCGGAGGTGGTGGAGACTCAGATCGAGGATGACAATCTTACCATGGCTGCTGTCAACTCTCTTGCAATGAGTAGCATGAATGCCAGTGCTGGTGTGGATGTGTTCAGAGGTAAGAAAGCTTATTGTTTATAGGCATTCTTCTAATGGAAAGTTAATATACGCCATGCATCAAGTTAATGCTGTGATACAGAAAGTGGTATATGTCTACAATCTATGATACCATTGCTATAATATTATTAAAGCAGCCAAACAAATATGGTGTACGGTCCAAATGCTTGACTATATATGTACACAATACGGAGCAGCTATACCATTGATATCGAAGGTTGTTTTATGATTTAAATCTCATTTCAAATCGAATCCCTTCCTTTACGATTCAATTAATATTTTGATTCAAACTCAGTTAAAACAACAATTAAGAAAAATCATTCAGTTCTTAGTGATATATCCGCAGTTCCAATTTTAATGTTTTCTAAGCGAAATAAAAATGGAACAAGAAAGAAAGTCAACTTTTCAGTTTAGATGTAAAAGTTCAAACATGAAAATCAATTTCAAAGCATGTAGAAATTTTAAAATATGGATCTTTTGTATCTACGATTTACGAGTTAAATCCTGCTTCGTTTGAACTTTACAACTTAGGATTTACAATTTGAATCCCGTTTTGGAAACTTTGCGTCAGACAAGTACTGTATAAGTTCCAAATGTACTGAACTGTAAAGGTTCTAGACTTCTATCTAAATCTGTCATCAAAAAAAGGTTATTTTCTTTTTTATTCAACCTTATAATATTTGAATTGTTTGCTTTTGTTTATTTAACAGAAAAATAGATTTTTTATTTTATTTTTATTTTTATTTTAAATCTAGTTTTTTCTTACAAAGAGTTTCATTACGCACCTTGGATTGGAGTTTCACCAACTCCAACGTTGAAGCTGGGAATTCGATGTTTTCAGGTAAACTGTAAATGTAATTGAATCTCCATATTCTATTTATCTAAAGCACAAGTGCACCCAATTTCCATTTAAAATAGTTATGTACTTATTTATAGAATTCTTGAATAAGGTACTTACTAACAATGTTACAATAACAATGCTCAATGGTTCCCAGAATTTGGTTATTATTTCATGAATTTGGCGAAACAATAAGAACAGAAAATTGTGGATATAGGCTTCAAGAAAATATAAGTTGTTACTTTAACTCTTTTAGTGTAAAATTAAACCACAAGTTATTTTTCTATAAACAAATTACAAAGCAAGACATTATTTTTCACTTGAAGAATAAAAAAAGAAAAAAAGAAAAGAAAAAAGCTTAGTAAGGTTGACACCATGGGAGTAAGAAGACGGGAAGATTTGAACGACACACCAAAATAGTGATAAGTGGGAGGATATGTGATTTGGATTGAGTCTAAGTGAATTTGGAAAAAGAAACAGTCATTTCTGTGAACTATTATAGTTTTATTTCAGAGTTTCTATTTACAAAAAGTACATTGCGTTGATCATAGGAAACCAAAGCCGGGTACATCACACTGTAAACGCATTTGATCAGGGGTGTTCTTCTAGTTTGGGATGGTAGGAGTTGGGGTTTAATTGTCTGGATTTATCGAGACTTTTAGCTATCAAGTCAGTATTACTTTATAGTTGCTATGTACATGTTTTGGTTGACAGAATGCTGGAATTAGTTGCAAATATTTGAAGTAATTTCTAAAGTCTTTTCATATGATCAAACTGTTATTCTATAACTCATAGGTCAGCAGGTGACATTGTGGCATCTTCCAGCGGTGATTACATGCAGCAAGCTCTGGATTACTTCCTTGTAGAAGCGTTCATAATTCATGCTGAAGAGGGTGAAGTGTAGAACAGGTGGTAAGATATTTAATGTTGAAATTGCAGCAGTTTTGAGTTTCTGGAGGTAAGGCAAGTGAATGTTGATGATATGTAGTTAACAGGCTCTGCATTGGGTCACTACTGAATTTGGCAGTCATGTAAGTCGCACATCTATAGTCATTTGACTAGATAAACTGACCGTTGTGAATAGATAAAGTTATACACGCATTTCAATTTACCGCACAGAAGAGCGAAACAAAATTAACTAATGAAGCGTGTGTTGTGTTGATGTAATTTTGCATAATCAGAGAATTAAGCAGGTGATAAGAAGATATGGAAGCAACATTATATTGCCTAGCGGATTGAGAGATCAATGGAGTAGTGGAAGGTAAGCCATTCAAATTTCACTTGTCAAATTTTTATGATCATCTTAGATATTAATACATTGATTCCATGCAGTGTGCTAAGTAACATATCCTCTAGCATCATAGCCTTGGTCACAAAAAAAGGCAAGTCTACCTAAATTTTCAATTCTTTATTATATGTTTACTTGAAGTTTGTTACACGTCTCACTTAGCAAATAAAAGTTTACTTGGGCCATCTTAATATTCGTCAAACACGACGGTATATTGGTATTGTAGGATCGATTTCACCCTGGAGGGGGGGTGAATAGGGTGATAGTGTAAATTATAAAAAAAATTAATCACGGAAGCTTATAAATTAATTTCAATTCAGATCACAGAATAGCAGCACAGATATCGCAGAATATAAATAACAGAATAAAACAGAACAACACAGAATTTACCCAGCTTCGGCAAAACCCTGCCTACGTGCTGCCCCCAAGGTTTCTACTAGAAATTAGATAGTCCCTCGCTTACACACGTAAACTCGCTATACCCGCTATTGACTAATCTAACTCTATGCTCAAAACCCTGCCACAACTCAACTACCGAGTTGCGAATTCTCAAGCTACGCCACGTAGCTTGTCCCCTAGTCACACGACTAGAAATTGAAACGGTTTAAAAAATGAAAATTACAAAACAATTTAAAACAAAATAACCCTAATTTAAAATTTAAACCCTAAAGTAAAAAGCCCTTTTATTCTTTTGCTGATAACAAAAGGGGGAGAGAAAAGTTAAGATTTTGTCAAATAGACTCAAGCAAAGGTCAAATAATTTTCCATTTGCATCTAGGCTTAATTATATTTGACAAAATCTTAACTTTTCTCTCCCCCTTTTGTTATCAGCAAAAGAATAATAGTGTTAGAAAAATAGAGATTAAGTGATCAATATTAATCCAACATTTAACTCAAATTGAATATAAATATTAAACTTCAATAAGAATCAAACAAAAATCATAACTACCCTTGTTAGGCGCATATTCCACAGGTATGACATAGATGATGAAATGGTGCTATGAAAATATAGCCAGTAAATTCAATTTTAATAGTTATCTGAAATTAACTCATACTTATATTTATATTATCTTTTCAGATATGAATATCTAACTGTAAAATAATTACAGAGTGAATATTTAGTAACATGATTATTATTGTTTACACGTAGATAAACGTTTGTGAAGAATTCAAGCAGCAGCACTGGTTTTTGGTATGGTAGCAGCACATGTATGTAGTTAGGTTGATTAAAACTGTTATGAAACTAGTATGTATGTAGCAGCACTACTTTAGCTGCATGTACTATTATGAAACTGTTTATGGTAGTTTGGTTGTGTAAACGTATGGTTAACCTTTTGTCTTGACACTAATGCTATGATATAGTGGTGATTATGTAATTGCTTTTGTTTGTGTTATTGTTGTTCATTGAATGTGTTATTTTTGAATGTGTATGTGTTTATATATTATGTTATTTTATAAGTTTTGAAGTACTTGAATTGGAGGCGAAATCAGATGTAGTCGTGGAACAGCAGACAATAAAATCGAAACATACGGTAGCGGAGAAAAAACGCCACCAAAAATAATTTTTTGTAGCGTTTAAAAAGCGCTACAGAATCAGCAATTATAGCAACTCAGATAATCTCCGTGGCGTTCAAAAAACGCTGCAAAAAATAATAATAAGTGCAACAAAAAAATAAGATAGTAAACGACACCTTTTCGGTGGCATTTCTTAGACGCTGTAAAAAAGATCTTTAGCAACATTTAAAAAACGCTGCCAAAAATTCATTTATAGTGGCGTTAAAATGAATGCAACAAAAAATCATGGATTTTTAGTCGCATGTTTTCTAGCGGCGTTTATCAAAACGCCATCAAAACTTTTTGTAGCGTTTTTTGAGCGCCACTAAAAATCAAATTTCTTGTAGTGGGATGGAAAGATAAAAAGGTAAGAAATCAAAGCAACGTTTGCCTAAAATTAAAAATAGGTACCTTATCTTAATTAATGCATTTCCTATCAATTAAAGAAAGGTGTATACAAGAAGCTTTCATAAACAAATAAATACAATAACATTAAATAAATACATTTTAAAGATATGCCTTTTAAAGCAATAACGTGTGTGTGTGTGTATACATACATATACATTTTAAATTTCTTACCAAGAAATAAATAAGAATCTAAACATATATCATTTAATTAATAAATGAATTTCTAAATAGAAAAATAAGGTAGAGATAGATATTATGAAAACTAAATAAATAGTTTTAGGAAAAGTAGGAAATAAATAAAGAAAATACTCTATTTAATAGAAACTAGAATTAAAAATTGTAAATAAAATTCAACTGACTTTGGAAAATTCAACAACGCTTCTAAATAAATAAAAGTAAAGTAAATAAATGCTGAACGAAATAAATTGTAAATGAAAATAAATAATTCTTTTAAGGAAAAATATAAAATAAATAAAGAAATAGCTATTCAATTGAAACTAGAATTTAAAAGTTGAAAACAATATACAATCAACATTTGAAAATTTAAAAAAAAATTAAAAATGTTTTAAAAATATAACATATGCATAACATATCATGTTACACAAATTAGAACATGATTTTACAAACAAAAATATTATTTATATAAATTAAAATATACAAATTTGTTAAATAAAACAGTTTACACACAATATTGTAAAAAGCGTAACTTTCACAATATTAATCCGATTTCAACGAAACGAAAAGCAGCATTCTTGAAATTAAATCTAATTTCATAATAAAAGATAAAATTAAAAAATTCAAATGTTTAAATTTTAAATTTAAAAGTCAAAGTTTGACCATTTTGATCAAAATCCACTTCTTTGGAAATATTCCATTTATTCAGGTTTGGAATTATAATTCACACAAAAATCAAAATTTATATTTAAAATAAATTTTTTTATCCATTTTAATAAATAAAATAAAGTTTTTAGATCAAGAATTTCAGTTAAAATAATTAAAACACAAAATTTAAATAATCACAAAATACAGGGTTGTTACACTCTCCCCCACTCAAATCTTTTCGTCCTCGAAAAGGAACGAGGTACGGAAAACACAGAAAAAGATAGAATAAAATAAGATTAAGACAAGATAACAAGAAGATTAAAATTATACCGGATAACCGTTGTTATAGGTAAGTTTAACAAGGTGGAGAATAGGAATAGCTAGAAGGGAAAAACAGGTTGAAAGACAAGGATGAACCATTATTTTAAAGCTATATAAATTCCAATTATTTGAAAGGATAAAATAAATGATCAAAATATCCTTTATATAATAATTTATCAAAATACTTTTATAACTCGATGTCTTAACAAGTTTACCCTCGTTCCTGCAGGCTCTGGCTATGCGTTCATTAGGTGCAAAGCTAGAATTCTCCAGGTACTTAGTAGACATGTTCAACACCCAATGAAAATACTGGAAAAACTATAAAAAAATAGATATGGAAAGTTCAATCCAAACATAAAAACTAAACCAAAACATGTCGATCATGGATCGCGGATACACAATGGTTACACCTGGATCCCCCAGAATACATCCGTACCCGTAGGCTGGCTACCGCAGTCCTGCGATTATGCCATGAAGACTGGTAGTACCGCAGATACACAATGGTTATGCCTGGATCCCCCAGGAAACATCCGTACCGGTAGACTCTCGCAGCCACTGCTGATTAACCTACCAAGCGACCCAATAGATCGCAGATACACAATGGCTACGCTGGATCCCCCAGGAAATATCCGTAGCCGTAGGCTCTCGCAGCCCCTGCGAATTACGCTATACAGTCGCACTCAAAAGACCATGGGTTAAGCCATGGTAGGACACTCGAGTATCACATCCGAAAAACCCAAAATCAGGGAGAATAATATCGATAGAATCCACAATGTGGCCACAAAGCGGATATCAAGCAGAAGGCACTTTTCATATCTTTACTTCGAAAATATGTATCATATAGTGCCTTTTTCAAATCACTTTCAAATATCATACTTATATAAAGACCATTATATATAAGATTTTATTTTCAAATCGAATATTTTCCAAATCAATAGTATATCAAATCACACTTATATAGACTTCGATTATATAAGACTTCTCTTTCCAAATTGAGTACCTTTCAAATCAGTAGTTTTCAAATCAACTTCATGCTTATACACATCCATTTATATAAGTTCGACAACTCCTAAATCAAGTACTTAATAATACAAGGTTCTCAATTTCAAATCATTTCAATATCAATCCAGTTTCAAAATCATATATGATTTCACCAAATCATTTCTTCTAAATTAAATATCTTCAGTTTCAAAGTTTCCAAAATAATAAGTTCAGAAAAATAATCCAAATTTCCAAATCAACATAATTTATGTCAAATAAATCTGTTTCTAAAGTCATCATATAAATACTGTGTTTTAAATTCCAATCTATTTCCAAAACCAAATATTTTCTCAAAATCAATTATACCCAAACTGGTTACTAAGTTTAAAACCATCCCTTTTAAAACCTTTAAACTATTTCTTTCTAAATGAAAATCCTATTTGCCATTGGAAAGATTATTATTCTATATATATATATATAACACTCTTTATTCAAAACATTTCCAATCTATATTTCAAACTAGTATAATTCAAAATAGTCTTATTCATTTACTTAACAAAGCAGTTTCAAACTAATTTAAATCATATTAAAACATACAAAACTAAACTCATATACTTTATCAAATACTTTATACTTTTCAAAATTACTTAGCTTGGAAAAGTTAATCTTGATTTGGAAGCGTTCGGACATTCAAATAGTCGAAGAAATCATATTTCAAATCCAAGAGTTGGTAATCAACAACAAATCAGTAAATCAATTCCAAAAGATAGGGTTATATCAATCAAATTCAAAACTCAAGAGCTGAACACCGGCTCAATTCAAAACTATGTCACATATATATGCATAATCTTTTCAAAAATCAAATTATACTTGGTATGTGAAATCAAATTGGTTTATAAAATCACTCGCATACAAAGCTATTAGAGTGGCCTCTCCCCCACTCAAAAAATCGAAAATCAATGTCGATGATGCATGTATTCATCACCGAAATTATTTTCCAACGACATAAGTGGGTTTTGGACTTTTATTTTCTCAAAAACTTCTTTTAAAATTTCTTCGAAATCATTTGAAACTCATTAAAACCATTTGAAACATTTCTTATTCGAAAAAATACTTTCAAATCATATTATTATATATTTTCAAAACCTTAAACCAATTTAAGACGCCGGAGTTTAATCACTCAAATTTCAATTTCAAAACCATTCCATCAAAATCATTTTATAAACTAAATCATTTTCGAAAATTTCAAATCCTTTCAAAGCTTCAAATTTTCATTTTAAAAGGTATATAATTCTTATCGAAAACATTTCTCTTTTATATACAAAATATGGTCACCCTTATCAAAATAATAATTTCGATGTATACACAATTTCAAAATACAATCAACAAAAATTTTCAAGATATGATTCAAGGATGGATTTCAAAATAGAACAGAGACTCAAATTTAGAGGAACCCTAATCAAAAGAATCCTAACCGAAGAGATTTACTAACTAGGTGGATGCAAAAAGGATAAAGTTGAGAAAATTTTGCTTTTGAAATAAAATTTATACCAAAATAATCTTTAAAAATCCTTTAAAATCAGTTGAAAATCGTTTTATACTTCGAAAGTACGTTCTCTCATAAGGAAATGATTCTGAGATTGATTTCACTCATTCTAGGTATTTCTACCCTATCTCTAATGAGTTTTTACTCCTCAAGCTAAGGTTTGCCTAAAACCAAAGCTTTGATGCCAAATGTAACGACCCACTATTTTGGACCATTCAAATCGACAATAATCCACACATGTTGGACTTGAATAATTCAAAATAACAGATTGTACTAAATTTTGAAGCAAATAAAATCAACACAGAATCACAGACACATAATATCAGAATAACTCGCGGCGGAAATAAAATACCATAGTAGTTCATGAAGCTACTATAACAAAGTCTCAAAAACAAATACAATAGAAATTCCAAATACATAGAAGTCCACTAATACAAGAGTTGAAATAGAACAACTGAAACTGAAATGGATAGATAACTAGATAAGCATAATCTCCAGCGGTTCCTAGCTCCAGAAAGAGAAATCCAAAGCTGTGAATACTCAGGCTGACCCGAGCGTAAAGTAAAATACAAAACACTCGAGTCAGGACATACATACTTGTACAATGTAAACCAGCTTAAGAGAACTGTAGTAGTAATGCACAATGACTTAAAGGATGCTTAGGATCGCCCATCCTCTAAGGATCCTTTAAACCATCAATTAAACAGTAACATACGCTATCATAGAAATGCATATATTAAAGTAAACTATGCAAATAATAGTGCTAATGTGGCTAGGGTAGCGTAGAGCTGCAGTAATTGCTCCCCATTAGTCACACTCTCAAATTGAAGGTGTAAATCCAAAAATCACAAGGCATACAGAGAAGTGTACCCATGGTTAAAATTCCAAAATAGTTAATAATTTCGAATTAAAATCATTCATTTAAACCATTAAAAAGTGGAGTCAAATCAAATATTAAATTCCCAAATTTTTAGCCTTTTCAGAGTTCATTTATTCACTTAAATACAATAAAACCATTTTAACGTAAAAATTTCATACTTTTCACTTTAAAAGTGGCCATTTAAATACTCTTTAACTTATGATTTTTATAGAGTAAATTTCACAAATAAATATCAAATTTCTCAATACTTCACTTATTAAAATCAATGTACAATTTCCTTAAATTTTCATTTACTTTACACTTTAATTTAATTTACCATTTCATAAATTAAACTTAATTTCCATTTTTTTTCTTAATTTAATTTCATTTTTAAACAAAATTTCAAATTTCAAATTTAAGTTATATTTCAAATTTCAACTTAACCATTCATTTATTTCACATTTAACTTGTTGAAAAATCATTAACACTTAAAAAAATCATTTTTAACTTAATTTAAATCAAAATATCATAAATTTACATTTTAAACATACTCAAATTTTTCTAGAAAAATATATAAAATAACCATGGGTCTGTATAAAATTTTCTAACCTAAGTCAAGTGATACGGATAATATAACATTTCAATCCATTATTTGCAAAGAAAAATCCGGTTCTATCATTTCAAACCCACAATCCCAAGTAAAATAAATAAATAAAATTGGTTCAGGCCTATCATTTAGCCCATAACGATTTTTCCTTATTCTAAAGTCCGTTCGGGTATGTATCATTTCAACCCATAGTGATTCTAGTCTACAGGGAACTTGCAGTATGAGAACAGAACAAAATAAACAATATAGCAACATATAGTAGTAACAGATGCTATTACAGGTTTATAAACAGGGTTAACATCATATGGTTCATATCACAGGCACGTATAACATGATATAACATTTTTACATATTCACTTGTTGTCAATTCATCATTTATATAACTATAAATGTCATGAGTGAATACTCACCTTTTTACGCTGGAGATAGCAAATCAAAACACGCGAATAAAATTCAGAAAGCACGATAGCATGACTTTTGATTTGAGTGGAGTGAGGGCCAAGATGTTATTCTTGTATTCAATAACAAAACAAAGCAAAATATAAATATAAATATAATACTAAAATTATTGGAACAAAATGGAAATAGAGTTTACAAAAGACAACACTAAGTTTTCAATTGATTTTGCTTGACCACAAATCACATTTGCCCTGCCACAAACCTATATAGGTTCGGCCTTGGTGATGTTTTGGCTAGGGTATGGATCTGGTTTGGACTCATATAGGCATGGCTACAAGTAAAAGTGAAGGGATAGGAGTTACTAGTGAAGGAAGATCAAAAGTTAAGGCAAAAAGAGGAGTTTTTGTGCAACTTTAGGCTTGGCCTTGCATGAATGGGGCTTGGCCTTGGCATGTACAGACCTGGTGGTGGTTGGAGTAAAGGCCAAGGGTGGTGAAGTTGATAGTGGTGGTGGCCAAGGCAATATATGAAGGGGATGGTGGAAACTAGCTTGGCTATGCATGGTTTCAAGGGGTTTTTTGCAACTTTTAGAGGTGTTGCCATCATTTGATGGTCATGGCTAGTCTTGGTCAGAGGAGGAGGGGTTTATGCGGTGTATGGTGATGGGAAGGAGGTCATGTGGTGGTTAGTGAAGGTGGTGAAGAGGTTAAGCTGAGCAAAGCTAGAGATGAACAAGCAAAATAAATGAGAAAAAAGAAGAAGAAAGGAGAGAAAAAGAGATGCCATTGCGTACTTTTTTTTCAGATCTGAAGTGCCGTGAGAAATGAAGATGGAAAGAAATTTTATCATGTGAAAATAGTGATATAGGCGGCTAGGGATTAAGGAATGAACGACACAAACTGTGGAGAAGTTATGGTAGAAAATCAAGGGATGGAAAGATAAAATGGTAAGAAATCAAAGTAACGTTTGCCTAAAATTAAAAACAGGTAACCTATCCTAATTGATGTGTTTCCTATAAATTAAATAAAGGTGTATACAAGAAGCTTCCACAGACAAATACATACAACAACGTTAAATAAATACATTTTAAAGATATGCCTTTTAAAACAATAATGTGTATGTGTATGTGTGTGTGTGTGTGTGTGTATATATATTTGAAATTTCTTTCCAAGAAATAAATAAGGATCTAAACACTTACCATTTAATTAATAAATGAATGTCTAAATAGAAAAATAAGGTAGATATGGATATAATGAAAAATAAATAAATAGTTTAGGAAAAGTAGGAAATAAATAAAGAAAATACTCTATTTAATGGAAAAAAGAATTAAAAATTGTAAATAAAATTCAACTGAATTTGGAAAATTTCAACAACACTTCTAAATAAATAAAAGTCAAGTAAATAAAATAAATTCTGAACAAAATAAAGTGTAAATGAAAGTAAATAATTATTTTAAGGAAAAATAGAAAATAAATAAAGAAATAGCTATTTAATTGAAACTAGAATTTAAAAGTTGAAACCAATATACAATCAACATTTGAAAATTATAACTATACTTTAAAAATGTTTTAAAAATAAAATATATGAATAACATATCATGTTACACAAATTAGAACATGATTTTACAAATAAAAATATTATTTATATAAATTAAAATAAACAAATTTGTTAAATAAAACAGTTTACGCACGATATTGTAAAAAGCATAACTTTCACAATATTAATCCGATTTCAACGAAACGAAAAGCAGTATTCTTGAAACTAAATCTATTTTCGTAATAAAAGATAAAATTAAAAAATTAAAAAATTAAAAAAATTTAAATTTTAAATTTAAAAGTCAAAGTTTGACAATTTTGACCAAAATCCACTTTTTTGGAAATATTCCATTTATTCAGGTTTGGAATTATAATTCACACAAAAATCAAAATTTATATTTAAAATATTTTTTTATCCATTTTAATAAATAAAATAAAGTTTTTAAATCAGGAATTTCAGTTAAAATAATTAAAATACAAAATTAAAATAATTACAAGATACATGGTTATTAAAAAAAATTAAATACCAATTCCACTTCGAGGTGGTATATCGCAGTATATGGGATTATATAATATCATGCGCTATTATGCGACGCATAGGGTCTTATCCGCTATATAATGCAGGAAATCAATCACTCCAAATATATATACTACTATATATATTACCACATCCAAATAGTCAATCAATAACTGAAATTCCAAATTTAATTTGAGTGAGAAGATCTCACCTTTCCTCATGCGTGCAACCCATTTCCATTCCGGTTCGTTTCCTTAATGTTTTTCAGACCTTGTATAAACATTTACAGTTTAATAATATTCGAAATAAATCGAACAAGACATTCCCATTTGATAGATTTAATTAACTAACTATTTTATTTTAAACTACTTTTCTTTTAATTTTAACTAATCCTTTTTAATAAATTTATTTAACTAAAAAATAAATTCTAAAACTAAATTTCCCTTAATAAATTATTTTTAGTGACAAAAATAAATTTTAAATAAGTAATCAAACAAAATAAATAACCATAAAAATTTAGCTTAGAACAAACTAGCAAACTCAAAATATGTATAAGTATATTATTTCCTTTTGGAACTTTATATATATACTAATAAGAAATAAGCTATATAGGTTTAAAAATCAAATTTTTATATAAACGCCTATATTTTCTTAAAATCTTTTCTATATATGTATACATAAAAATTAACCAGTATTTTTTGAAAAAATATGTATATATATACATATTTATTTAACTTTTTTTCTTCTATGCTCGAATATATACAATATACATATAAATCCTTTAAATTGAGAAAATGAATTATTTCCATATTTCCAAAAGCTTATTTACATGTATATATTTACTATACATATAAACATTTATTTCTTTAATTAAATTTAAAATAATACCTCATTGCCTCCTCGAGCCAGCGTCTCGCTCGAGCTCCACTCCCCTCGATACCACCGCCTGATGCCTACCCTAGCCACGATGTCGCCTCCACTTCATCTGTCGCCTTTGATTCCACCATCGCATCCCTCAACTTGCTCGCGCACGAGCATGACAGCCCTACAATTCGCTGCTCGCTCTGCACGATCGTGACCATCCCCAAGTTCATCGTTTCCAAAAATCGAACGGCGATCTATCCAGCGTTGCGGCCTCCTACTTGTGAGCACCCCGCGCACATGCATCCCCAAAGTTCGATGAAAAATCAAACTCGATTTTCGTCCCGTTTTCGCGATTTGGGTTTTGATTTCAGATCGACTTCGATCGATTTCGATTTGTTCTCTTTTTTATTTCGATTTCGAGCATCGGCCATTATTATGATCTGAACGAAATTTTTTCATTTGATTTGAAAAGAGGAGGGGAATAGAAGAGGAACGATTTGCTTTCAATTTCGGCCATTGATTCAAATTTTCTCTGCTCGAATTTGAGTTTTGGTTTCGTTTTGAACAAAGGAAAAAAAAACTTGGTTGATTTTGTTTATTTTATTTTTTCTTAATTTTCCCAAAGAAGACGCATGCTAAAAAAAGTGACATATATTGAAACAGGTACTACGTGTTAGATGAGGGAAACATGTATAATTTATCTTGTGAAAAACAATATTAAATTTTAATTTTAATTTAAATTCAAAGTCACGCAACTCAAAATCTCGATCTCCAATCGAGACGTGCTGCAAGGGGTTTATAATGTTATACGCCCATTCCAAACGTAATGGAAAAGGTTTCGGGTCCAAATTTGATCATATGGAGAAGATAGCTTTTTGGGCCTGTTATTTAATTAAATTTCGATATAAATTTCAGCACGTTTGCTTATTGTACGGCCACATGATCACTCCAAACACTACGAAAATTGAAATTCGATAATAATACAATATTACGGATCCAATGGAATAGGTTTCGTCGAATTCCGAGACTATGCCCGGAAGGCTATTTTTAAATATCGATTTAAACGATAAAATGTCAAAACTGAACAAAACATTTCCAAATTCAATTCTAAAGCTTCCATTATCTTCAGTATCATTAATATAAATTTTCTAAGCCATGAAAATATTTTAAGAAGCATAAAACTCAAGATTTAATATTTTACCCAAATTTAAATAATTAAATTCAGAAATTTTAATTGCCAAATTCATTCTGATATTTGAAATTCAAGTTAAGATAACTACCAATATTTGAAATCAATTAAATATTTCATTTTCAAATGTTCAAAATTTCCGGGTCGTCACATTCTTCCCCCCTTAAAAGAATTTCGTCCCGAAATTACTAGTTAAGAAGAATGATCCTTAACCCCTTTATCATTTTCCGAAAACAAACAGTTTTATCAACTTGCCAAAACAAATCTTTATTATTAAAGATCACATATCACTTCAACTAACTTTCCAAAATCTTCCACGGGTTTCAAACAATATTATTTCCTTACCAATTCAAATTTGAATTTAAATTCATATTTTAAATTTTCAAAATTTCTCAAAATTTTTCTAGCTCCCTAAATTTTCAAAAAATTTCGCCAACGTCTCCTTTACGCGGCTAGCTCGGTACTACTAAAAAATGCCACAACGGGCATCCAGATTTCAAAAAGAAAATGAAAAGCCAAGCGGCTAAACAAGAAAGTCATCAAATTTCATACCGTAATTTAAATACATACTTCTTTCGAGCAATTCAAATTATCTTCGAAATCAAATCCCAATTTATCTTTTGTCTTTAACACACTTGTATATCCTGCTTATCATTTTGCACATTCTTTACAAAAGTTTCAATATCTATTTTTATTCAAGTCTGTACAATATACATACATCATTCATACGCAATATCAAATTTGATCGCTCACTCGATCACACAATTTCACTTCTGAACTAGTATCATCCACCCGACTTCCTAGTGCGGACTCAGATCTGGTTTCTTGATCAGAAACCGTCATTCTCCTTGCATAGCCGTAAACTATGATAGAGAATTTCCAGAATCAATCGAAAATCCATATCCAGGTTCATCGTTGAAAATCGAGTGAAAAATTCCAACTCGAATCGATATAACTATCTCGAAATTCTGTGCTCGAATTCTGGATCAAATCGCTACGCGAAAATAATACACGTATATCCTACATATTTATTTCAAAATTGATTATTAGCCATATCAATTTTCTTTTCTTTTATCCACAATTACGATTCCACAATTTCCAGTTTAATCTTCATTCACTTATAAATTTAGAATATTTTCTCAACTCCAAATTTTTTACTTAAGAATTTCACCATTTATTTCTTAAGTTTAATATAAATATTCTATATACACCTTATTTTTATTTTCAATTCGCCATTTTGGTTTATAACTAATCATATTTAAACTGGATCTCCAATTCCATATGAATTCGATTTACCTTTAATTTATAAATATTGAATTCAATTCATTTCAAACCATATTGAATTTGTTATCCCTTCAATTAGTTTCACTTACTAATTTTATTTCAATACTTCGCTTTGTTTTATTTGGTCCAATTTGACAAATTTCACCATTTCACTTAATTTATCACAAATCAAATTCAATTTCCATGTTTTAGCTTGAATTCCATTTTCTTGCATTTAACTCAATTCAATTACGCTCCATTTCCATTGAAATTTCTAAACTTATATAAGTTTTGAAACTTATAAGTATCCCATAAATATTTTAAATAGGATTCTAGAGTCCTTTAATATTTCAAAAATCATTTTTAAAACCAATTCAAATTATCTTTTGAATTTCCAAAACCAAACACAGTTTTACAAACAATTCTCATTTAAAACAATTTGGTAGCAATTCCTCTTTTGGAAACTCCAAAATGAAAATCGATGATGCTGCAGTCATCACTGAAGTTATTTTCCAACGACCAAAAAGAGTTTAGTGCTTTTATCCCTTCAAAAACATTTTTCCAAAATCTTTGAAAACCATTTCCAAACTCCAAGGGAATTTAATCTTTTCCAAATTTCAAATTTTTCAATCCTTTCAAATTCTTTCAAATATTTCTCTGGAATTCTATTTCAAATTTAAATCACATTTATAATTTATATTTACAAATCCTATTTGCATAGGAATTTATATTCTTAGCTTTCAGTTATGATTTCAATTTCTTATTCAATAATTAATGATAATAATTTATTATTATCACTTCCTATCATCCAAGCAGCTATATACTATAATAATTTACAAAGATTATCCTTTGATATACAAAATAGTTTGGGTAAAATTATTTCATTACCCTATTTTACAAACAATATCATGTCAAATTATTCTGTACAAGTGTTTAGAGATCCCTATCAATAACGTAATTACTCGTATTGACCAGAATCCATATCCCACTCGACAAACCAATTAACACAAAATAAAACAATTTTATAATCACTAACAAATACGCGCTCATATCTATTATTACACTCAAACTCATTCTAGAGTACTACTGACTCTATCTCTAATGAGTAATCCCCACTAGAGCCATGGTTGTCTATTAACCAAATGCTTTGATACCACATTGTAACGACCTAATTTTTCGACGCCCGAATATCGATATCAATACGTCCACTATATCAAATGCCACACAATCGAATGCCGGAAAACCGAACCGTTAGGGTTAAAGAAGAAGAAGATAGAAGAAGAAACAGAAACAATAACAGAATCTCACATTTCGCAGCGGAACAATATATAATAAATAAATGAATAATCTTTAAAACAAAGAAATATATCAAATACATACATCGTCAAAGTGTTACAACAACACAATACAACACTGGCAGTCGATATAACTTGACTACATGGAAACTGAACTTGCTGCAATCCATATGCAGTGGGTACTATATAATATAAGTGATACGCTTCGTCATCCAGCTTGCCTCCAGATCCCCACAGCATACTTTCCCGACTTTGCTCTAGAATAATGATACCCTGACTTTAGGCTACCTGTGTGGAAAATTATAGGCACCCATAGTTTAGAAAGGGAACAATAAACTCCAGGTCAGTCATGGGACTGATATGAGATTTTAAAAATAGTTGTTTTCTCAAAGAAAAGAAAATAAATCCGTTATGCTTTTGGAAAATGAAATTACGATAAGGCCTCCTGCCGCACACACAATGCAAACGCAGAATTGGAGGAAATTTCTCCTTATGATAGTCAAACATGCTTGATACGCAAAATCTCTTTTTAATATTATCATTAGTGCATAGTCCAGAAAACATCTGGAAAGTATAATATTAATCTTAGCCAGCATAGACATTCCGTACTATGCCTACTATAGCTACCATGTTCAATAGCAGGTTACCGCCACATTCCATGGCAGGTTATACAACTAAACCGTACAGGGCGCATATTATTTCTTTGGATTTCCAAAAAATGGTCAGGCTAAGGAAATTCCTATGCCACATCGGTACGCCTTTGGGGGGACGCCCCGAGAACCTAACTGGATCTCTACCAACACAAGGCCGAGTTACCACACGCTGTAATTACAACTGAAACAAGGTAACTACCATGAGTGTTCCATCCCCGATCATTACCGACCTTTATTCGAGGATCCTCAACCACAAAGCACAAATTTGCAGTAACCACATAGGTTAGATATCTGGGCTCCATACCATGAGACCACCCTTTTCCAGAAGGAAATGGACATACCTTGAGGGCGCTACCCTCAAATTGTCTTGCTGCATCCTTCATGTTTCGACCATTTTCGAGTTGTGAGGTCCGAAGAGGTCTCGTCCACAAAGCTACGCTTTCACAAAAGCCATGCTACGATCAACAAATGATCAGCAGCACTTTGTATGCCACATTACCAAATTGGGAATGTATCACTAGTAACCATCAACTACATAACCTCTGAGCTCGTATGTCTCAGAGAAGGGCGCTAAGCTAAGAGAATAAATTCTCCGCCACCAATAGAAATGTAATTGATAGAAAACAGCTTTACATCTCAAAGTGTAACGTCAGACACACATCCATACAAGTCCGTTCCGGGATCGAACGGAACTGAAGGCACTTCAAAAAAAGCCCTTACAATCCAGATATTCACCAATCACATCCGGAATCCCCATCACAAAGGATGATTAAATCTCTATACCGGGGCCATTCGGTGCAGAGACATTCAACAGGTAATCCTTTCGCTTTCGAAAATACCCGGTCTTCAACACCATCTTCGAATGCAATCCCATTTCGTCGTATCATTATTCAGAATGAGTTTTATGACACAAAGTCCTTTTCCGACTAATCCGAATAATGAGCGCTTATTTTTAAAAATAAGTGTTCATTCAGATTTCAAATAAATCACAACAAATTTCCACTTTGATCTTTTAAACAAAAGATCCATCACAAAGATCGATGTGGTTTTCGAATATCCATTTGGAATTCGACCTCTGGTCGGATCGAAATTTAATTTCCAATTAAAGGCCAATATTGATAGTCGGTTATTTAACTATCAATCAATATTCCAGTTTCAAATAATTTTTCCCCAATTATTTCTTTTCAAAATATCTTCACAAGATATATTTCAACATTTCAACACTTCGAAAACAAATTTCAAATCATTTTCCTTATGTGGAATAAGTTTCCAAACATTTATTTCTACTGAATATTTTGCCGAGTTCAAATACTTTAAAATAATTTAATCACTTATCCAAAAATATACTTGGAAACATTTATAATAAAAACTATTTCTAAACACTTATTTAAATATTAGCTATGAAAACATTATACCAATATCTCACATAAAACTTCAAGACCAAACTAATTTTAAAATAAAATTAGTATATAGAGTATAAATATTTAAATAACCATTTTCTAAATCAAATATCAATTTAATTCTTTAAAATAATCACTTCAATAATTAATTAAGTAAATATTTACTTTAAAGATTTAAAAACAATCTTTAGAGAATAATTTCACCAAAGTAATCTTTTTAAAACCATTCTTTAGCTTTCAATTTATATTTATAAGCTACTTTGAAAACATACTCGGCTTTCCAGGGAAAATACATTTTCCATTTCAAAATGGTTCATTCAAATCAATTTATAAATCTTTCTCAATTTATTTTAATTTACATTCCAAATCTGTAAATTTCTTTCCATACCTTAAAAAATAACCAAATGTTTGTTTTTAAAACAAATTTCCCTTTCCTTTATAAATTCTCATTGTGAATTTAAATTTTCAAAAATCCATTAATATACGATTTTCAAATCGATTTTCAAATATCACTTTCAAACCAAATCGAATCCCAAATTGATTTTCAATTTATTTCAATCACCAAATCAAACTCCAATTTGATTTCTAAATTTATTTCAAATTCCAAATTGATTTCCTAAAGATTCATTTTTAAACACCAAATCAATTTTCAAATTGATTTCCAAATTTATTACCCTTTAAAAATAAACCCCTTTTTTTTCCAAACTATTTAAAAATCCAAATTTTAAATAAATTCTTCATATATTAAACAATATCACTCGAAATCCATTTATTCAACCTTTTTCCCATATTTGGAATATTTTTCAATAGGATTACAAAAATCAATCTTTATCCTTTTTTTAAAAATTCCATCTTTTAAATTTATCCAATTTTCAAAAAATTAATTTTTACTATAAACTTTCTACTTAAATTTCAAAAATCAAACTTTATTTATTTCTGGTATCCTACGATACCAAATATATATTCAGCTAAATTATAGCCTTTAACGATTTCAATCGCAATATAATCACACACAGATTATAAATAAATCAACACACAACATATGAAACAAATTCAAATGTTTTTAGGAATCTAGTTGGATCCCTCCAACCTATTTCCCTGCATCCATAGATGTTGGCACAACAATTAAATACCAATTCCACTTCGAGGTGGAATATCGCGATATATGAGATTATATAATATCATCCGTTATTATGCGACGCATAGGGTCTCATCTGCTATATAATGCGGGAAATCAATAGCTCCAAATACACACACACATACTACTATTATATATACTACCACATCCAAACAGTCAACCAATAATTGAAATTCCAAATTTAATTTGAGTGAGAAGATCTCACCTTTCCTCACGCGTACAACCCATTTCCATTCCGGTTCGTTCCCTTCAATTTCAGACCTTCTATAAACATTTATAGTTTATTACTATTCGAAATAAATCGAACAATACATTCCCATTTGATAGATTTAATTAACTAACTATTTTATTTTAAACTAATTTTCTTTTAATTTTAAACCAATCCTTTTTAATAATTTTATTTAACTAAAAAATTAAATTTTAAAACTAAATTTCCTTTAATAAATTATTTTTAGTGACAAAAATAAATTTTAAATAAGTAATCAAACAAAATAAATCACCTTAAAAATTTATCTTAGATCAAACTAGTAAATTGAAAATGTGTATAGGTATATTTATTTCCTTTAGAAACTTTATATATATATATATATATATATATATATATATATATATACTAATAAGAAATAAGCTATATAGGTTTAAAAATCAAATTTTTATATAAGCGCCTATATTTTCCCAAAATCTTATATATATATATATATATATATTTATAAAAATTAACCAGTATTTTTTCTTTAAATATGTATGTATGTATGTGTGTATATATATATATATTTCTTATTTTCTTCTGTACTCGAATATATAAATATACATATAAATCCTTTAAATTGAGAAAATGAATTATTTCCTATATTTCCAGAAGCTTATTGACATGTATATATTTACTGTACATATAAACATTTATTTCTTTAATTAAATTTAAAATAATAACTCACTGCTCCTCGAACCAGCATCTCGCTCGAGCTCCACTCCCATCGATACCACTGCCTGACGCCTATCCAAGCCATGATGTCGCCTCCACTTCATCTATCGCCTCTGATTCCACTGTCGCGTCCCTCAACTTGCTCACGCATGAGCACGACAACCCTACAATTCGCTGCTCGCTCTGCATGATTGCGACCATCCCCAAGTTCATCGTTTCCCAAAATCGAACGGCGATCTATCCAGCGTTGCTGCCTCCTACTTGTGAGCACCGCGCGCACGTGCATCCCTAAAGTTCGATGAAAAATCGAATTCGATTTTCATCACGTTTTCGCAATTTGGGTTTTGCTTTCTGATCGAGTTCGATCGATTTTGATTTGTTCTTTTTTTTTCGATTTCGAGCATCGGCCATTATTATGATCTGAATGAAAATTTTTCGTTCGATTTGAAAAGAGAAGGAGGGGAATAGAAGATGCACGATTTGCTTTCAATTTCGGCCATTGATTCGAATTTTCTCTGCTCGAATTTGAGTTTTGGTTTCGTTTTGAACAAAGGAAAAAAAACTCGGCTGATTTTGTTTATTTATTTTTTTCATAATTTTCCCAAAGAAGACGCGTGCTAAAAAATGACGCATGTTGAAACAGGCACTACGTGTTAGAAGAGGGAAACGTATATAATTTATCTTGTGAAAAAAAATATTAAATATTAAATTTAAATTTAAATTCAAGTCATCAAAATCACGCAACTCAAAATCTCGATCTCCAATCGAGACGTGTCGTCAGGCGTTTATAATGTTATATGCCCATTTCGAACGCAATGGAAATGGTTCTGGGTCCAAATTTGGTCATTAGGAGAAGATAGCTTTTTGGACCTGTTATTTAATTAAATTTCGATATAAATTTCAGCGCGTTTGCTTATCATACGGCCACATGATCACTACAAATACTACGAAAATTGAAATTCGATAATAATACAATATTACGGATCCAATGAAACTAGTTTCATTGAAATCCGAGACTGTGCCCCCAGAAGGCTATTTTTAAATATCGATTTAAACGATAAAATTTCAAAACTGAACAAAACATTTTCAAATTCAATTCTGAAGCTTTCATTATCTTCAATATCATTAATATAAATTTTCTAAGCCTTAAAGATATTTTTAACAAGCATAAAGCTGAGGATTTAATATCTTACCCAAATTTCAATAATTAAATTCAGAAATTTTAATTGCCAAATTCACTGATATTTGAAATTCAAGTCAAAAATAACTATCAATATTTAAAATCAATTAAATATTTCATTTTCAAATATTCAAAATTTTCGAGTCGTCACACAGCGCCTGCTGCATTGAATCTAGTTAGGTAACTCCACAGGGTCTCTTCGGCTCTTTACTTCACACTTGAAAGTGTCATTATGTTTTTCGATTATGTTATATAAACTCTGAACTATTTTATAAACCTATTAAGTAATTTGTTCCATGTGTTGATGGACCCGTTTCCAACTGTATAAACCATGTCGCTGCTAAATCAGTTAAGTATAATGAGAAACACCATCCTATCACTTCCTCCAAAACATCCAACACTCTTATATATTGGATATATCTCATCAGATGAACAGTCAGATTCGCCCTCCCACTATACATTTTCAAAGTTCGGAATTTAAAATTAGGCGGGTTTCTAACGTATCAAATATTTTTAGATATATGGGATTCTATTTACTCCCTTCAGACTCTATTTAGAAGTCCACCTTTCAGTACTCGTCTTATCGCCTTGGTAATTATATCGTTGTCATCCAATGGAAGCCTCCGATCCACATCTTTATTTTCCCCTCCATTCCTACGAGGAATTTCTGCTCCTAACTCCTGTGGCTGCACATGTGCATTCTGATCCACATTTCTAGCTCCATCATCCTCATTACTAGAATCCCAGCTCATCCGAGGCCCAAATCTGTCATGCCCCTAGGATATTCATGTCGGTGCCGACCTGATAGTTGTCGGTACCGAGTGGTTCTAGTCATGCAGGGTTAGCTCTATCTTGTTCTGCTCCAACTCTAGGTGCACCTACATTGCCTTCTAACCTCTGGTTTTGAGTTCCAACTGCTCCGACTGTCCATTGTTGCTCCATTATTTGGAAAAATCCATTAAGCATCTCTTCTTGTCGAGCCATCAAAATTGTCTGCATCTTCGTCATCATTCCTTCCATCTCTCCTCTCTAGTAATATAAATAGAAGGCTGATTCGAACTTGAGGACACCTCTTCACTACCATCTTGTCCTTGTTGACATTCTCCAATCACTACTTTTTTAGTGGATGGTCTCTTCATCTCTTCTAATTCAAGTTCCAAACTTCCAAATCAAGTCCTTCTCAGTGAAAGCACCAAGGACGTTGGACCACACAACACCCTAAAATCTAACAAATACAAAATAAAGAAATTGAAGAAAAACAAGAACAGACATGAAATTTTTATAGTGATTCGGCAAATATTCCAGCCCATGTCCACTTAATCCTTTTTATCAGTAGTTTTCTCTCTGGAATACAATAATTACAACCCAAGTCTAACCACAATCTAGTAGATATTAGATTTGGTAGAGTTTCTTAGAGTTGATGGTGAAAAAAGATTGAAAAATCCAGAGTGCCCAAAAGTCTCTTTCTAGTTGAAATCTCCTTCCTATTTATAGACTATTTCCAGCTTAAATTTCGCTATCTAGGCTCGATTACGTCTCAATTTCCGGATCTGAATATATAGCACAAAGAATAGGTCGTCTCACCATAATATTCAGCAACATAATGATTGTGTTCTTCCATGGTCACCATTTTTCCCTCATAGCCTAAGTTCTCATTCTTCGAAGTGGCTAACTCATGATCAAAGATCATAGTGATACCGACTAATCTGGTTGGTACCGTTATGATTTCATTGCTCAATGTTCCATCAAACTCTTGGTATTCCTTCACATCATTACTTTGTTATTTTCCAAGTCTTTGCGTTTGTTCTTTTGTCATCCTAAAGTCCATTCGATCTGTTTGATTATGTTCCAAGACTATGGAGAACTTTACAGTAACAAGTATAATAAATTCGAATTAGATATTGACCATCAAATTTTTACTAGTGCATGTATGTAGAAAGATGAGTTTAAGTAGAATTATATTATTGTGACTAGTACTTCCTACTGTATCTCTTGAAGACGACTTCTCCTGCATTTTATCTATTCAGCCCATGGGCCTTGTAATATAGCCCAATATCATATACATCATTTTATATATATGTATATACCGTGCAAGTCTGCAATACAATGTAACTTTAGTTTTCTGAAACATTTCTCTGTATACTACAAAACCTCATAATAAAGAATCTTTTCATCTTTCTTGTTTGATAATATGGTATCAGAGCCTTTACTGCCTAACAGCAAATGCCATGCCAATAATTGAGATCAGATATAATATCATCATCTCTCAATTAGGCCGCATCCTCTGAATCATCTAAGGATCAAGAAGATCCCCATCATCTTTATATTCTTGTTTTTTGATCAAGATTAGATATAATATCATCATCTCAAGATCAAAACTGCAGTGTGTTTGAATCACCTGAGAATATAGAATTCTCATCATCAGCAGTTTTCTGCACTTTCAGATCAAGATCAGATATCATATCATCATCTCAAGATCTGAAAGCATTTATCTGAATCATTTGGGAAATATAATATTACCCATCATCATTGAGTTTTCCTTTTTCTGTTTTACTTACCCGATTTGAGATTATCAGTCATATTCTCTGTTGTGCCTTGCCTAGAAGGAATCAAGATTCTCCTGGCTGCACAATTTTTCTGACCTACAGCAAATTTCTGATTGTATAACCATTTACTGTCCAACTTCTGTTTTCATGGCCGAAGGAGACCAAGAAGCATCTGTCTCCTCCAGCACTCGCATCACCACCAGATTGAATCTCACTGAGGAACTTCTGAAAGATATCATTAAGCCTCAGAGCCAATTACTGTCCATCCAACTTGATGAAACCAATTTCTTGCTTTGGAAGTTTCAAGTTGAAACTGCAGTCAGAGCCTATGGATTGGGGCAGTATGTTCAAGGCACTATAATCATACCACCCAAATACACTGCAGACAAAGATGGGTAACTAATTAGCAATCAAGAATTCATACTGCATCAAAGACAAGACAGTTTAGTCAGTTCTTGGCTAATATCATCAATAAGCGCCAATCTCCTTCCACAGTTAATTGGATGCAATTCATCACATGAAATCTGGTCTACATTAGAATAAATCTTTAGTACACAGTCAGCAGCAAAGATCATGTACTACAAGAGACAATTACAAAATGTAAAGAAAGAAAATCAGTCAATGAGAGACTATCTTGTAAAGGTGAAAACTCTATGTGATCATTTGTCATCTGCAGGACATAAAGTAAGTGACACAGAGCACATTTTATCAATTCTTGGTGGTCTAGATGACGAATATGAATCAGTAGTAGCTTTCATATCATCAAAAGAAACTTTACCTACAATTCAGTATGTACACTCTACTCTACTAGCTCATGAGGGTAGATTGGAACAAAAGAAATCAAATGCATCAGATATGTCCCTGAACTTCATCTCAAATAGTAACAGAAATAAAGGTCAGGAAAGAAACTCTAACAACAGGAATCAACAACACTTCAATCAGAGAGGTGGTCAGCCCTACAGATCAAGGGGAAGAGGTGGAAGATGGCCAAATAACAGTGACAATAATAGACCCAGATGTCAGATCTGTGGAAAATATTGGTCATATTGCTAGCAAATGCTACTTTAGGTTTGACATCAACTACAGTTCATCTCAGCAAAGCAATAACAGTACAAGAAACAACAATCCCAGTGCAAATTTAGTTAGTGCTCAACAAGAAACTACGAGTCAGAATGATAACAACAACAGTGATAGTGCAAAAATTGAAGATATCTATGACAACAACTGGTATCCTGACTCTGGTGCAACAAATCATGTCACCAACAACTTGGCAAACTTGAATCTTGGCAACAAAGAATATAAAGGTACACAATCATTATTTATGAGTAATGACAAATCTGTAAAAATTTCTCATATTGGCAGAGGATTTATATCAGGGAAGAAACAACTATACTTGCATAATTTATTAAGAGTACCATCTGTCAAGAAAAACTTATTAAGTGTTTCTCAATTTGCCAAAGATAATAATGTATTTTTTGAGTTCTACCCTACTTACTGTCTAATTAAAGACACACTAACAAAAAATGTTCTGTTACAGGGTAGAGAGATTAAGGGATTGTATACTTTCAATGTTGCTAATTCAAGATTCTCAGAATGTAAAGAAAAATGGTGTAATAACTCTGAAATCAAATATGACATTGACTATAAGAACTTTGATATTTGGCATTGTAAACTTGGTCATCCTTATGTAAATATTGTTAAACAAATATTGAATGAAAATAATATTTCTTTTAACAATATTTCAATTCCATATATTTGCACCTATTGTCAAATGGGTAAAAGTCACAAACTACCATTCATAGATTCCAAAGTTAGCTACAACAGACCTTTAGAACTTGTTACAACTGACTTATGGGGTCCAGCACCCATATCAACTGACTATGGGTACAAATACTATATTTCTTTTGTTGATGCATATTCAAGATATGTGTGGATATATTTTTAAAAAAAATAAGTCTGAAACATACAATGCAGTTCAGCAATTTATAGTGCAGGCAGAAAAGCAAACAAACTGCCAACTAAAAATTCTGCAAACAGATAATGGTACAGAGTTCCTATCTCTGAAGAAATTTTTACAAGAGAAAGGTACTATGCACAGGACAACTTGTCCTTACACTTCAGAACAGAACGGTCTGATTGAAAGAAGGCATAGACATATAGTGGAATCAGGCCTGACATTGCTTGCAAATGCATCACTACCACTTAAATTCTGGCCTGATGCATTTGCCACTGCAGTATTCCTAATTAACAGATTGCCTACAAAGGTGTTAAAATTAAAGTGCCCATTAGAAACACTTTACAATGTCAAGCCTGATTATCATAGTCTAAAAATATTTGGTTGTCTATGCTTTCCCTACCTCAGACCATACAACACACACAAACTAAATTATAGATCATCACCATGCACATTTTTAGGCTATGCAGCAAATCAAAAAGGCTGCAGATGCTTATCTAGTAATGGTAGAATATTTGTGTCAAGACATGTTGTATTTAATGAGCAGGTGTTCCCTTTTAGCAATACAGCAACTAAAACTACTCAAAAAGTGTATAATGCAAAATATTCTATGGTATCTATACCTGAGATACCTGACAAAGCAGTACTCATTCCTGAAGATAAAGCTCAAGGCAATGAAAGTCCACAACATGCAGTGTTCTCTTCAAAACCAGGTCATGGACAAACCGAACCATCTGACAAATCAACTCAAAGGCAACAGTCAGATAGTCAAATGCAACAGTCAGACAGTCAAATGCAACACAATTCAAGTCAGATCTTAAATGATTTACAATCACCTAATGTATCAGAAGAGAATGAAGAGAGCAACAATGTTCATCAAAAATTTACTGAAAGAACTGGGCATCACATGATTACAAGAGCAAAAAGTGGTATATTCAAGCCAAAACTATACAATACAGCCATTGAAACTGAAGAACCAAGCACATACTGGCAAGCTATGCAGAATGACAAATGGAAAGTTGCAATGAATGAAGAATATGATGCTCTTATGAAGAACAAGACTTGGGATCTTGTTCCTCGGCCTACTGATAAGAATATAGTGGGCTGCAAATGGACATATAAATTAAAAAGAAATGCTGATGGGTCAATTTCCAAATATAAGGCAAGACTGGTGGCAAAGGGATATTCACAACAGAATGGTTTTGATTTTAATGAAACATTTTCTCCAGTTGTGAAGCCCTCCACAATCAGAATTGTTCTTAGCATGCCTTATATAAAAATTGGAATATAAAACAACTAGATGTAAATAATGCATTCTTAAATGGTATTTTGCAGGAAGAAGTCTATATGGAGCAACCTCATGGATTCATGAAAAAGGGAAATGAAAAACTAGTATGCAGGTTGAATAAAGCAATTTATGGACTCAAACAAGCACCAAGAGTTTGGTTCGAAAAATTGAAGACAACTTTATTCAAACTTGGCTACAACTGCACAAAATCAGACAATTCTCTTTTCACAAAGTTCTATTCTAATACTGTCACTTATATGCTAATTTATGTTGATGATTTTATTATTACAGGCAGTAATGATCAAGAGATCAACAATCTTATTCAACATTTAAACAAGGAATTTTCAATCAAGGATCTTGGCAATTTGAACTATTTTCTGGGAATTGAAGTAAATAGATGTTCAAAATCCATGATACAGCTCAGTCAAAGAAAATATATCAATGAAATTCTCATTAAAGCCAAAATGGATCAATCAAATTCAATCTCAACACCTATGATAACCAATACTCATCTATCAAAGACTAAAGGAGAAATAATCACAAATGACAGTCAATACAGAAGTATTGTAGGTGCACTACAGTATGCAACTATCACCAGACCAGAAATATCCTTTAGTGTTAACAAAGTAAGTCAGTTCATGCAGTGTCCAACAGATGAGCATTGGAAAGCTGTCAAAAGAATCCTAAGATATCTTAAAGGAACATTAGATCATGGGCTAATTATTGAAGCAGGTGAAACTATTAGCATTACTGGATATGTAGATGAAGACTGGGCAAGTGACATTGATGATAGAAGATCAACAGGTGGATACTGTATTTACTTAGGCAAAAGTCCAATTTCATGGTGTTCAAAAAAACAAACAACTGTTTCTAGATCTAGTACGGAAGCAGAATACAGAAGTATAGCTAATGCCGTAGTAGAAATAATGTGGATTGAGTCTCTATTAAATGAACTACAGATCATAACTGATAGCAAAACTACACTGTGGTGTGATAATTTAAGTGCAGTGTCACTTACAGCCAATCCAGTTTTACACTCGAAAACCAAACACATGGAATTAGATTTGTATTTTGTTCGAGATCAAGTTGCTAAAGGAAAATTGAACATTAATCACGTACCTGCCACTTACCAAGTCGCTGACATCCTAACAAAGCCACTGTCAAAAATGAACTTCACTCGGTTCAGAGACAAACTTAGAGTCACGAACATCAAATGTTAGTCAGGACAAGATAGCTGCATCCATTCAGAATTGAAGGTTCAGCAGGCATCACCAGCAGAACTCGTTCATGCTTCAGCTTTTCGTACTGTCCTTTTTCAAGCTCTTTTCATTGCAAAAGTCTCAATCTTTACTAACCAATCTTAAGATCTCGCATAGCCAACTGTTCGTGGCACAGTCTTCTCATTTATTTGAAGGCAGTAAGCATATTCTGCAAGCTTCTTACAAAATACTCATGCCAGCTTGATGTGCATAAATACTCAAGCAAATGAAAGAAGTCAACTTTGTTCCAGATCTCAGTCGATGAAGCATCTATTAATCAGCAGCATATCTTTCCGAGTCTCAAACAAATGGAAAGAATTCAACTTTGCATCAGATCTGAGTCATCGTCTTCATCTCAGATCTCAAGGCTCATCATCTACTCTGATCCAAAGATAGCTAACATAGTTCGCAAGAGCAACTCTCGTTTGTTAAAACAAAACGGAGAAGAGATTAGTCTTGCATCAGATCTGACCTACTTTCGCAAGAGCAACTCTCGTTTGATAAAGCAAAACGGAAAAGAGATCAGCTTTGCATCAGATCTGACCTACTTTTAAGTTTTTTTTTAATGGCGGCATGGGTATCGTGAGGAGTTGCAAACCCTAGATCTGAAGCCGGGTTTGAGAGGGGTGTATTGTGACTAGTACTTTCTCCTGTATCTCTTGAAGACAACTTCTCCTGCATTTTATCTATTCAGCCCATGAGCCTTGTAATATAGCCCAATATCATATACATCATTTTATATATAAATACCGTGCAAGTCTGCAATACAATGTAACTTTAGTTTTCTGAAACATTTCTCTGTATACTACAAAACCTCATAATAAAGAATCTTTTCATCTTTCTTGTTTGATAATAGATATAGAGGTGAAGAGGCAGGAATTTGAATCACATAAAGAAAAGAGAGGACAAATATAAAAGTAATTAATTAGACTTATAAAAGTAATTAATTAGACTTAGGGTGCCATTGTAGCATGTTTTTCCTTTATTCATTGTGAATAATTATTGTATCATTCAAACAAAATAAATAAATAAATAAAGAAGATGAAAGAAGAAGAAGAAAAAGAAAACCTTGGATTTGATAGGTAAGACGAAAGCTTGTTATATGTGTGAGAATATGAGTCACTTAGATTCATTTTACATATTTTATAGCGGTTGCAGACCCTATTCCGGAAAATCAACGTCAGGATTGTAATATATTTGTAAACAAAAATATTGTTTGCACTTTACGAAGTGCAAACATATACATAGTAAAACGGTTTAAAACATTGTTTTCAGTTATCCATTTTAATTATGTACATAGCAAAGATTTATGAATCAGTTGCGCTTGATTTGATAGAGTTTCTGTGGCATAAAAAAGAACTGACCAAACTTGGAAAATAAAATATATGGATACCCATCAAATTATTAACAATCAATAATGAAGCAAAGATGTGACAAAAACTTATTGGGCATACAACATCCTGTCATAATACATCATTCTTGTTGTAATATTGGGTACCCAGTGTAGTCCACATACACTTAAATGAAGAAGAATCCTTTTCAAATATCACTCTTATCATTATTATCAAAAGGAAAATCAATCATACAAAAATAAAATACTATGTATTGCAAGAATCAAACTATCCATTGCATCAACCATAAGGACCATAAATATGAAATGAATCATTGTATGATCATGGCGTATGCATTCAAACCTTCCAAAGAGAAAAGAGCTAAACTACAGCTAAAGATATATATCCTCCATATTACACTTGTAGACCATAATCATATCTATATGAGTTCAAAACTAAGATAAAATGGACATGAAGACTGTAGACCATACAGTGAGAGACAATGCTGATACCAAGTAAGTCCACAAAAACATGACCGAGCACTCTTCTTGTCCCACATCGAACAGTTGGGTCATTGTCCCTACATTCATCACATTGCAAGCAAGCTTTCATAGCATTTCTTTATGATCAAACTGTTTTTATAACACTTAATGCTTAATGCTTACCTATATTCATAGCGGGAGGAATAGCAAACTGAATCATGAGTACATATCTGTATAATGGATCGTGAGGCAGAAACCCGAAATTGTAGGCTGTTTTTACAATCACAATGCCAACTACAGGAAGTATAACATATCTGACACATATGATTGATACGATCTCAATAGGCTTTATCAGTGATTTTCGTAGTCCTGATATATATATAAGAAAAGTTTAGTCTTGATACTGTAATTTGCATATGTGGTTATAGAAGTGTAGTTTATAGTTTACACCTTGAGTAAGGTTTCCTCCAAGGATGAGGGTGATACATGGTATTGTTCCGTCTCTGTGAGAATATTGTAATACAGTTTAATGTTATACTGTATTTTTTATTATTGTTTTTTATAAGAAATTGAATTTTTAGTTTTTACCCTAGCAATATAATGGAGTCTTGGATAACCCGAAGTGGTGCATTTTCTCCTATGATCAACGACTTTAATAGAGGCACTGCCCCGAAAATGAATCCAATAATCTGAAATTTAAAGAAATTACCATGTTATTTTTTTTTTTTTTTTTTTTTTACTGGGAAGCATTTGACGTAATTGAAAATTTGAAAAAAATTAATAATAATAAGATACCGCAGAGAGTGATGGAGGAGCCAAAAGTTCTTCACCAATCTGATATAGAGTTTCATATAATTTACCAAAGCAGTTTAACTTAGCTCTGGTTAGATCGTCTTCGGATAATAAAGGAACCGCCTGGTTTTTTTGAAAAAAGATAAGAGAAAAAATAAGAATGTGCAGTATGTTTTTCTTGATAGTATTTAAACCTGAACTTACAATTGAATCATTGTTTATGTCTCTGTTGCTTTTTGCAAGTTGACTGTGGTATATTTTACCTGATTTTTTTATTTGACCATATGCATATGTCCATATGAAGAAACCTCCAAGCTACACATACACAAACTTATTCAGTTGTTTTTTTTTAAAATGGAATCACATAAACATCAATTGATTAAACAAAATGAAGATAAATAGAAGGAATTTACGGCCATGGAGAATGAGACGTAGGATAAACTATTGACACTGCAAACTTCACTATCACCAAATGGGTTACCCGGTTCTTTGCAAAGTGCTGGAACAACGATCAAAAGTAGATTTCCAAGATTTCCTACAAAAATTTTCAGTTATTGTTTATTCAAAATAATACTAGTTTCTATGTTCTTAGATGTCTTGTAAAATGTACATGAAATTGTTCAACTGAAACAAGTTATATTATGTATCAACCTGCAGAACATGAAGCAAGGATTAGGCCTTCAAGATGCTTCTCTGGTTTCAAAATTTTAACTACGATCCATCCAAGAACTCCACCAGCCAAAAATGTTAGTGCAATATTTACAGGCATAAACCACCTAATTACGAAAAATGTGGTTCATGTCAATTAATATTCACAAATTTGCTCTTTTTTTAAATTACGAGTTTATGAATGCTCACCATGATATGATGTCTTCATAGGTAACAGATTTTGCTAAGCTTGCAAACATGAGAGATGGAGTAAACACAGCGAAGACTACCTGTATATCATCATAATTTATTATTACTTTTACTTATATATGTGTACGTGCCCATTCGTGCATGCGCGGGTGTGTACACACATATATTGATTTAGTGATACAAGGCTGAAATATACAGTTTTATAGATTTCCACCGTATTTTGTAACTTCATCCTTGTGACCATATCATACTGGCAGACTCTGGTAGAAATTAACATTTTTACTAATTTTATTTTATTTTGCCGAAGATGCAAACAGAATAATAATTTCTACTCTGTTTTGGATTGAACTTTAATCAACTACAGATGTATTTGTAACAGAATTGCACGTGTGCTATAATCACAAACATGAGGTTACGAAATATGATTATGCAAATATATATGCTATACTAAACCAATTTAGAAGAAATATATGCTATGCTAATATGTTTTCATTTTATGCAAGTATATGCTGTGCTAAATCAATTTAGAAAAAAAAAACTTAAATAATGCAAACAGATTAATAATTTCCACTAATAATTTCTATTAAAGCTGGTTACTAAGGTACAGACAGAAATATTGATTATTTAGTTGCCAAAGTTTTTTGACCAAAACATAATCGAAAAATCCCTTTAAAATAAGAACTTTGCCACTGGAGGCCAAAATTCGTGAACAAAAAAGTACTGTGAGGAATTTTATTTAAGGAATAAAATGATATGTTTTTTCATCTCTATACAGCTTCCTAATATCATTGTATTAATTGTTATGATATCAAATTACGGTAAATCAAAGTCCAGCGTCACTATCGCACTAGTTACGGGTTCCAACTTTGATTTGGAAGGTGACATGTTCGAAAATTGCATAACGTAATTCGAACCGCATGACATATATTTACATGTAGTATGTTATATCCTACATAAGACTTGTAGTATTATTTTGTACTACCATCTAAATATTCAATTTAAAAAAATGGGTTAATCAAGTAATAAAATAGAGAGTATTTGTTTGTTAAGCGTAAAACATATTTCTTGAAAAAAAAATATTAGAATAAAAATAAGTATTTGCTAATAACCATTGTCTTAAGCGGTAAGCCTATTATGTTGAGCTGGTATTGGAAGTTTTGGATTCATTTTCTTATGCATACATTATGCGTTAGAGTCAATATTAAAAAAAAAAAAAAATTGAAATCCAAGTATTTTAGAAAAGTAAGAGTTAATATCATCAAGGCAAATACTATTCCACAGTAAATTCAGTTAGAATTTGCTGTGGAATAATAATATCTATCCTTTTGATATTAACTCTTAGTTTCCAAATTACTTGCAGGCATGGTGCATGCAAAGTATACTACTATATAAGTTAAAATTTAAAATATATTCTTAAACAAGACTTAAAAATTTTCACTACTAAAGAAATCCATAACTGCTATTATATAAGTGTATTCATTCAAATAGCTGTATAATGTTCACCATTACACAAGCCTGCTACACAAATGCAAAGTACTACTAGTACAATCAATAATTCGAAAGATAAATAATTAAATAGAAAATATTTGTAATGATAAAATAACCTTATTCATGTCCCTCCTTGTACTGACATTTAAGATGTTGCTATAGCTGCTGGCAAGGTAAGCTCCAAGTAAACCAATGAGCAGCACTTGAATGCTTGGTGTTGATGCCACGACAAACAAAGACCAGAATCCCATTTCCTTCTTTGAACAGAGATAGTAAAGGCCGTATGTTATATTCAAACTACATTTGGTTGAAGATGATATATGTAGATTTTTAACGTTTACTGTGGCAGTATATTAAGTGTAACAACTGTGCATGACATATTGACAAATTGTACTTCACATGCTTTGTCTTCTGCAAGGCACATGATTTCACTGTTCATGTTCTCTAATACTTCTGAATCTCTGATTATTACGTATGGTCATGAGTATGCAATTGTAATCTTACTATATTGTTTTGAATGGCTTTGATTCTGATAAAGCATATACATCTATGTTAGTATCGATTTTCAGAAGCAAAAAGAAACTTTTACATCTAAGTTGATAATTAAACTAAATTTTACCAAATTCATATGCATTTGATAATGGTTTTCACACCATTTGGACATGGTTATATAACCTTTTTACTAGCTACTTCAAACTAATTTTCACCATTTTGTTTTGAAAGGTGCTAGGTTTCGATTGAAACATCAATGTTTGACTCAAAGATACTAGGATACTAGAAAAAATGCTGAAATTTAAAACCAAACATAAAATGAAATTTTGAAATTGCGGGAACTTCCAAAATGAAACTAAATTTGAAAATTTTGGAATTGTTAAAATCCTCAAAGGCTGAGACTAAATCCGAAGTTATGAACTTAAAGACTTAAGACACTGGTTTGACTGTAGCTCTTCAGCTTATGACACTAGGATACTAGATAAAATTGTCCATTAATATTGAATGTGTTTGTCAATATATGAGACCGTGAGGCCTCAAAGACACACTTCCTCAAGAGTCTGAACAATATTCGATTTAAGATAGAAAAAAGACATTACTTTTCAGGCATTCATTTATTTTCTCCGAAATAATGGTTTTCAAAATAAGTTTTCTCTATAAACCCTTGGATAGCACAAAACAGGAGAAAGAAATTCAAGAATTTTTAATTTTTTTTTATTGATGCCAAGAAGTGGAAAGAGAAGACGAATGCATGAACATTACGAATTAAACAAACGTCATAATAGTTCTAAGATGGACAAGAATGAAATGATATAATTGATGTGATTGTTTCACCTGTAAGTGTACAGAACAAACATTGTAATTTGTCTAACATGGAAAATTGCATTGTACATTTCTTGAAAACGTATTAAACAATTAATCAATCAAAATATAAATAATTAAGATGAATAAGGGAGGAGAAAAGAAAGAAAGATACCTTCTCCAAGATGATAGCAAAAGCGAAGAAGATGGAGAGGACTGAAATGTTTGGGAGAATTTTCTTGCTCTTTTTATAGGCATAAGATACATCATTATTTGTTGAATGTTACCTACACCACATAACACTGTATTTACCAAATTTGACGCCTTTCAAATCTACTATAATAATTCTAATTAATTTTGTAAAAATGGATTAAAAGTTAATAGGTTAATTTTGCATTAATTAATTGAATGATAAACTGTTTTATAGTTATCTTTCTTTGTCTGATTATTTATTTGGTTCATGCGATGATAGGCTACATAAATGTCAAGTTCAGACCATAAATTTCAGTTTCATGATTGGATGCAGAACTTGAAGAATCAAATTCTTTTACAAGAATATAGTTAAAAAAGAAAATAAATGTAACGTATTATATAATTCTTTTGTGATTTATGTTTAACCAAGATCAGTAGGCTACGTACATGAATAATGATAGCAATATACATGTGGAAAAAGAAGAATCTGGGGTTAGTTCGGATTAGGTGCCTAGATACATCTACAAATGCAAACTTAACATAAAACCTATTACTACAGCTGTCTTTCAGATTGATTTGTTACAACAAAAAATGGCTCCTCGCCGTTATTGGTACATATATGGATACAGTAATGCTAAAGGCACCTCGGAAGATGCTAGTGGCACCACAGTTGACTACAGTGTAACAAAAAATAAAAAAAAAATTATGGTGTCATTAATCAAATCTATGATGCCTTTAGCACTGCTCTACGGAATAGTGGGCCTCCTTAATTGAAACGGCTTTATCCGTATACCAATACAATTTTTTGTACCACATATCTATACTAGTGGTGAGTTTATGCATACGATTTCATCAACTTTCATATGAATAAGTGCGTAGCACCTTGAGTCACACGCTTTAACAACTTAGAACCTTAAATAGCTGATCCGCATTATTAATTTTAACAGCTTAGCCAACTAAATCGGATTCTATTAGCACCCACTTGATCAGTTTTAACATGAATAATATAATTTGTCCAACTTACAAGACTTCAAAATGAATGCTCTACTTGAATAAAATATCACATTTTTTTAAAAGTCTAGCTTTCTTTTAAATCGAAAGGTGCTTGATTACAGACCATAGTTCAAGGTCTAAGTGCATAACATACGTTAGACCATCACTTCTATTTTCAAATGTTAAACTGCATTAAGTAATTCTAATTTTTATTACTGCAAGTAAATAATATATATTCCAATGTCAATGTTGTGAAATTGATGATAGATTTGTTTTGTTCAGGATTTTAACTCAAATATGATAGAGTTGAGGGTACATCTTAGAGAAAATATGTAAGATTATATAATTGTACACTTAACTCTTTTGTTTGAACCTTGCTTGAAATGAAAATATTCTTTTCTGGTTTCTGTTTCTATCGTGTATGCCTATGTTTACAATCTGTCAGCACCAAAATTGATCACCAACACCCAAATGTAAATGAAAGCACCATCTAACAGTCACTGATAATAGATAAAGTGTGTATAGAGAGTAATAATATGAAGAACAGTTAAAATTAAAATGAAAGCAGTAAAGAACAACAAGTTTTATAGTGGTTTGGTTAACTTCGGCCTACGTCCACTTCAGAAGTTTCCTTTTTATTGATATTCGAATCAATTATAGTTACAAAGTGGCAGACCGGCCTTAGTCTTAGGAAATACAAAGTCAGAGAGCAGAAGAGAAGAAGAAGATCCACCTTTCTGAACCCCTACAAGCTGTATTTATAGGCGAATTTTGAGTTTCTGGGCTTTCTGAACGGTAAAGACCCATTAAGAATTTCCACCGCGCCACATTCGTCTTATGTCGAACGACTTTCCACCGAGTCATCTTCGTCGAGTGACCCACGCCGAGAGGCCAATGCCGAGCGAGGTGCGAGGTGCGAGGTATCGAGGTGCGAGGTATCGAGGTATTGAGGTACGAGGTATCGAGGTGCGACGTATCGAGGTGCGAGGTATCGAGGTATCGAGGTGCGAGGTATCGAGATGCGAGGTATCGAGATGCGAGGTATCGAGTTATCGAGGTGCGAGGTATCGAGGTGCGAGATATCGAGGTATCGAGGTGCGAGGTATCGAGGTGCGAGGTATCGAGTTATCGAGGTGCGAGGTATAGAGGTGTGAGGTATCGAGGTATCGAGGTGCGAGGTATCGAGGTGCGAGATATCGAGGTATCGAGGTGCGAGGTATCGAGGTGTCAGGTATCGAGGTATCGAGGTGCGAGGCATCGAGGTGCGAGGTATCGAGGTGCGAGGCATCGAGGTATCGAGGTGCGACTCCTTTATGCCGAGCGGCAACCAATGCCGAACCATTTCTAATACCGAACGATTCTTTTATGCCGAGCGGGGAGTATAGACCGAACGAAGTACTTGTTCCGTGCATTCCCTCCATTTCCAAATGACATATCCAAGTAAACTTCATCCTTCGAAACTAAATCCATCATACTCCAATCTCGATAGTCGTGAAGTTAGTTAGGTTGAATCCGCCTACTTATGGCTTTGACAAAAGGCGGGTTAAAACTTTACTCTCCAAAACATGCCTTGTTAATGGAAGGTGTGTTTTGTTGCACAATAAGCTGGATGTTCGCATCCTGTTAATGACCTGTAAAGAAATTAATAGCCTTATCTGACCACGAATGACGATCGTTCGGGATCGTATGTCACTCGGGGTGGTATGTGACCGTTCGAGGCCGAGTGCTGTTCACGGCGAATTGTGACTGTTCGCGGTCGGGTGCCGTTCGAGACTAGTTATGATCGTTCGCGATCTGGTGCCGTTCGAGGCGAGTTGTGACCGTTCGCGGTCGGGTGCCGTTAAAGGCGAGTTGTGATCGTTCGCGATTTGGTGCCGTTCGAGGCGAATTGTGACTGTTCGTGGTCGGGTGCCGTTCGAGGCGAGTTGTGTGTGCCCGTGGAGGACTTAGTATCATTAATGTCAGATTTCACGTTCGAGTGAGTTTTTGAACTGTTTGTCGTGGCGGTTCATCTCCATCTCAGAGCATGCCTAAGGACCATTCGCGACCCCATACATGTGTAAGTGGCTTAGCCGTCATGGAATCACAAGCAGCAGATTTTCATTCAAAATAAGTTTTTCAACGGAAATGTCAAACTAAATCAAGTCCAAAGATGAGAAATGGAAAATAAAAGCAAAACAAGGACGTCCAAGTGCAAAAACCTACATTGATGCGATTTATAGTCGTATCAAAGCATGCCTGAGGATCGTTCGCGGTCTTGTACATGTGTAAATGACTTAATCGCGTTGGTGTGGAGTTTGCCACTTATTCGTCATTATTTCAATCAGCTGATGACAAGCTGACGCCCCGATCCCGAGCTGTTCCCAGTTGGTGTAGGTGGTGGCCGCTCTCGTTCCACCGTTGTTGTTCCCCTTCTCACATATTGCGATAGCAAACCATTCCGGATATGTCCCTCAACCTCATCCTTCAAGTGTCTGCAGTCATTCATGCCATGACCGTTTAGTTCGTGGAATAAATAATACTTGTCTAACCTTTTTTCATTGCTGGTTGGATCCCTTCTCATTGGCCTCCGATAGGGAATCTACCGCCTAGTGTCTTGGTAAATTCGTTCCACAGTCTCGTTCAGCTCTGAATAAGAGATGAATCTCGGTTCCTTTCGTGGTCGCGTTGGTCCATCGTCGTTATCCCTGGCCTTCTATTTTTCTTTATCAGTTCTTGAATCTTTTTTAGGAGGATTTTCACCCTTGACTGCATAAACATCATCTCCTTCTCCTTCCTCTCTCTTAGCATTTGCATCCTCTAATTGTAAAAATCCTTCGGCCTCATGATAAAACTCCCCTAGATCCATAGTTGGATCCCTTGTCAGTGAATTTTTGAACTCTATTCCATTAGCTATACCAGATACAGCTGCCACTAAGACCATGGATGGATCTGGTCGATCCACCGATGCTTCCGCTGCATTGAATCGTGTCAGAAAGCTTCTCAAAGATTCCCCGGTCCTCTTCTTTAGAGCTGCCAAACTCATCACATTCTTAGGTCTCGAAATGTGAACTCTGAACCGCCTCATAAACTTCTCAGTCAACTCAGTAAACGTTCCGATGGAACCACTCTCCAATTGCCTAAACCATAGCGTTGTTATGTCTATCAGATACAATGGGAAGCATCGGGCCATGACTTCCTCAAATGCCCCTAGCACTTCCATATGCCTCATATACTTTGTAAGATGAACCGTAGGATCCGTCCTCCCATTATACATCTCCACTGATGGTAGCTTAAAATATGGTGGGTTCCTAGATCGCCTGATAGTAGGAGTAAAGGGACTCCTATTCACATCCTTCAAGTCTTTGTTTACCAATCCACCTCTCATAGCTCGTCTAATCATCTCTGCCAGTCTATCGTTGTCACCAAGCTATAATACTTGTCCGCTGCCTCTGGTCCACCCCCCGAGTTGGTGAGGGAATTCTGGCACATACTCCTCATCTCGTGCTCCTGCACTCCTATTGGTGTCGGGTTGGACAGCGTTATCTGGTATCCCTCCATGGATTGGTTCAACATTCCCTGGTTGTATGGCCCCGAGTCTAGATCCATCAGGATTGATAGCCGTCTGCTGATTGGGTGTTGCCCCATGCTGAGCTATTCCCTCTGCTTACTGGTTGAGCCCTTTTGATCTAGCTCCATAGACCTGAGCTCCTGCATTTCCTGTCTGTGCAAATTGTATGAGAAGAGCCTGCATCATCTCCTTTTGTCTTTTCAACATTGCTTCCATCTCGTCTTTGGTGATGTAGATGGATGTTTGACCTGCTCCAGCTCTAGAGGAAGCCTCTTGACTTCCCTCCTGATTGCTTCTTTCTGTCACTTGCGTTCGTGTTGATGGCCTAGCCATTGCTTTCTAGAGTCCATGTTTCTAGCTCCAAAATCCATGAGTGCTTGCCTTCTCAGTGAAAGCACCAAAATGTTAGCACCAAAATTGGTCACTAACACCCAAATGTAAATGAAAGCACCATCTAACAGTCACTGATAACAGATAAAGTGTGTGTAGAGAGTAATAATATGAAGAACAGTTAAAAATAAATTAAAGCAGTAAAGAACAACAAGTTTTATAGTGGTTCGGCTAACTTCGGTCTACGTCCACTCAAGAAGTTTCCTTTTTATTGATGTTCGAATCAATTACAGTTACAAAGTGGTAGACTGGCCTTAGTCTTAGGAAATAAAAAGTCAGAGAGTAGAAGAGAAGAAGAAGATCCACCTTTCTAAACCTCTACAAGCTATATTTACAGGCGAATTTTGAGCTGCTGGGCTTTCTGAACGGTAAAGGCCCATTAAGAATTTCCACCGAGCCACATTCGTCTTATGCAGAACGATTTTCCACCGAGCCTTCTTCGCCGAGCGACCGAGGTGCGAGGTATCGAGGTGCGAGGTATCGAGGTGCGAGGTATCGAGGTATCGAGGTGCGAGGTATCGTGGTGCGAGGTATCGAGGTGCGAGGTATCTGTAACATCCCGCATTTTCGCACGCTTTAAATCGACACACGTGCCAATTCAAACCATACGGAAGGGCGGATTGTTATGGTATAAATAAGAAAAAGAAGGAAAAAATAAAACAAAGTAGAATCTTGCAGCGGAGCAATAAAATATAATAATCAAATGTATAGTTCATGAAGCTGCTTTACAAAATATTCGATTATACTGATACAATACATATCAGAGTTACACATACCATAGAATGATAATTAATGCAGCGGAACAGATGTGACGCATTGGACTAATATAATATAATAATAGTACTACAAATCTACGTCCTCCAGAATAAAATCTTCAAATCCTGAAACGCTCGGACTGACCCGAGCGAATTGAAAAGACAAAACACTCGAGTTAGAACTAAAATATCTTATATGAGTTAAATCAACAGAAATAAATATGAGTGCAGTAACTTAAGAGATGCTCGGGATTCACATCTCCTAAGGATCCGTTAAACTATTTATTATGTAGTAATATTTCGCTACAATAGTGTCTATTACTAAAATAAACTTACTTTTAAATAGCGTTAAGCCTTACATTTTCCACCTTAACACGTAATAATGCCAATAGTCTATACAGTACCGTAATACCTCCTGAACGGGAGGCTACCAGAGGATACTCCATAGGTACGACACAAATAGAAACTTGTACAAGGCGTGCTTGGGTAGGTGACACGACACAACTAGGCAATGTCAGGGTAGATATACCAATTACGCTTCCGGGTCGGTGGTAACGCGTAGCGCACAGCTACCGCCCACCTCTAGCCACACCCCAAATAAAAAATCAAAAGTGGCCACCGAATAAATCCAAAAGTCAAAGTATAATATCGAAGGGATGTGTCCGATCAAAGGTGCTACCTCATTAACCCGTCAATCGCTTCTGTTTTAGCCACCTTATGACAACTCACAGGAGCCAGGTCCATGTATTTACCTAAAGGAAACGCCGCCACCATCCTACTTAATTCTGGAATCTCCACCGCGTACACGGTTGTTAAAGTGGTTTTCAGAGTTGGCAGAGAGTATGACAACTTCAGATCCCGGTCTCTTCAACAACCAAACGTTATTATAACACCACGGTCATTTTAAAATAATTATACTTCAAAACCAAAATAAAATATTTATTTTAAAACCATATAAATACGATACCATTTTTATTTTAAGACCCAAATCAATATGATATTATTTTATTTCAAATATAACCTTTTTCAAGAAATCGTAGCACTTTCAAATCTACATACTTTGAAGTCTATAGCTTTGAAACATAACTTAATATACTTCAATGGTTTACATATTAAATTACTTTATAAAATAAAATAGCTTCTTTAATCTTTCAAATAAATCCCAAATACCGATTTGAACCTCTCGATAAACCATTTCAATTCATATATTTCAAAGCTTTAAATATTCCACCATTTCAAAACAATTTCTTTGGTAATTCCATATATATCAAATTCAATTACTATTATTTAGATTTAAGATGTTTACTTAATAAATCCAATAAAATTTAAGTAAAACTTTTAACTTCAAACAACTCGATATTCTTTAAAATTTTATTTAACTTGATATATTCATTTATCTTGACTTTATATTCATTTAAAACACTTTAAACCAAAACAAGTTATAAGAATCATATCCTTTAAAATCTCAACTTATATATAAATTGCAAATCAAATTTATTCAAGTACAACTCTTAAATAATTCAATTTAAACCAATTTCATATTTATCTTCCAATTTAAATTTCATTTATGTCCTTTAAACTCTCTATATATAATACCTTAAATAAGTACTTACCCATATAATATAAACCATCAAACTCTATTATTAAACTCATTTTTATCAAATAAATTTTATACATAGCTTAAATTCAAGAATTTAACTATATATATAAAATAATATTTATAACACAACAAAATTAATATTTAATAAACCATATATTCCTTTACAAAACCATAGAAATCATTTAAAAATATTTTTATATATAGACCACGGTGTCTGTATAACGTTTTCTATCCTACGGTCAAGTGATACGGGTATTTATCATTTCAGTCCGTAATTTAAAATTAAAATTAAGGTTATATATCATTTCAAACCGCAATCCCGAATGAAATGAGAATGCATAATAACTTGTAGTTTATAACGATATAGAATACGACATCCATTCACATAATATCAATCATCAACCATTTATTACAAACTTCTTCCAAATTCAAATAATAACATCAATAAATAACAATCAATTACTGACAATTTATTATTCAATAATAAATTAATTTAACTAGCAGTTTATATGCAGTAATAAGTTGAATAACAATTAAATTCAAATAAATGCAATTTAACTGAGATGATGATTAAATATATGCCAAACAGTTATAAATAAATTTCAAATCACATCATATATCAATTTTACAAACATAAGAAATTTTAGATGTTGTGAGTGGGTTTAAACACTCACCTTTTGAATTTAAATTGAATTCAGATCCAATTTAAATCCAAAATTTGGACAGTCTTCAAATTCGTCCAAACCTGTGTCAAAGTGTCCGAAATTCCAATACGAACCTAGCGTAGAAAACCGCGTGTGAAACGGAGTTTGTATGCGGAAGTTATAATGGTTAGAGTGTTGAAAACAAAATTTAAGCAAAACAATTAAAACAAACAAAATAGACCATACCTCCACGCCACATCATCGTCTCTTTCCCAAATCATGCAGCATCAGAAATTAACCCATACACACGCAAAAGTGGCTACGCTCAACTTTGACCAAAAAAATAGGCCGCCACCGCCCACTAAAATCGACGCAACCACCATCATTGCCCTTGCCTCCTACGGCCGCACGCGCTGACCATGGTCCGGTCGCGCGAAGTCCATCCAGCCGCCACGTGAAAAACCGTGATTTCGAACCCTAAACGCCAATTCCGGCCACCACGCTTCGATTCAAGTCAAGCGACCACCACCATCTCGAAGCCCATGACGAGATCTACAATACCCAGAAAGCGATTTCCCAATTGTCGCCCCAAACAAAAAAGCCCAATTTGACTTTGACCGCGATTTCTGATCAATCCGATCACTGTCTCGAAAAACGAACAGCAGACATAGGTTCGTATCATTGAGATCTTCGATATATATTTTTTCCAAATTTTTCGAAGGAGTTTAAATTTTTGAAGTTGATTTTTGAATTGAATTTGAATTGGATAAATTAGGGTTTACAGCCATTGAGGAAGAGGAGCACATTAGTTTCTGTACGTATAGAAATGAGGAATAGGGCTGCTAGGGTCTATAGCAGGGTATTTATAGACAACTAGAAGATATAATAGATGGATCGGGCTGATAAACGCACTAAACGATATATGGCCCGAAAAGCCCGTTCTGACCCCGGAACGAAATTTGTTCAACCCGTATATCAAAATAGATGTTTTAAAATATTTTAAATGCAATGGAAAAGGTTTCAGGTTCAAATTGCATCGTATGAAGAAGTTATGCTCAAACCAATATTTTTCAAATTGATTTCAATTAAATCAATTTCAAGGCGTTTCGCGTTCGTACGATCAAACGACAAGTCCGATCGCTATAAAACTTGAACCCTACAAAAATTCATCGATACGGATCCGATGAAACTAGTTTCGTCGAAATCCGAGTCAGTGGCCAAAATGGATATTATTATATTAATTAAATAAATTAAAATTTTGTCAATTTAATCAAATTTTAAATTTCAATTCGATAATTGACAATTCTTATCATTTTAAATTTTCCAAATCATTTACACTGATTTAAATAAATTTAAATGTCACATTAGAGTTGATTAATTCATCAATCCCAACGTTAACCTCACTTTTAGTAATTAATTTCATTAAATTCCCAAATTAAAAATAAAATCTCCAAAATTTCATTTAGTTAAATAAATTAATTATTATTCCATTCATTCCTGTCAAATAGATGGATTAAATATTGGATTCAAAACTATTGTATAAATTTCTCATATTATCTTTATTTCAAATAACGCATTTTTTAACAATTTCAATTTCATTTAATTGCCATTAAATCCAATTATTGAATTTTCCATTTCACTTAAATAAATAAAGTTTTTATTTCCATTCTTCTTATCCTACTAATTTCTTTAATAAATTGGGATTGCACTAATTAAGTCAATTACTACAATTTCTTTCAAATTAAATTCGATGACTAAACAAATAGGAAATTTATAACAATCGTAACCATTAAACTTTAATTACCAATAACTAAGCTTATTTCCTTCAAACAAATATTATGTTTACTTCCAGAACATTGTTTTTATTTAATGAACATTTATTATAATTTAAATTCATTAATTTAATTCACTGCTTACATTTGTTTTCATATGTTCCATTCGTAGCTAAGTTATAAATTTACATTATTTCCATTGAATTGAAATTCATTCAATTTATTAATAATTACCTTAGTTTACCAATTTGACAACCCCTAACCATTTGTATTACATTTCACATTTATGTAATATTTATTAAAATTTATTTCCAATTAACGTACTACTTAATTCCCCTTAATATACCCAATTTAACACTCCTAAATATTGTGTTACATTTCACATAAATGTAACATTTATTTACATTTATTACAAACTTATTTCCCATTTCAACTAAAAATCTAAATAAATAAATAGGAAACCTACCATAAACATTACCGTTATCTTTTTGTCACATAAATAAGCTTTTATTACTTAAAATCAATTTTAGCATTTATTTCCATACTACTAATTTCATTCACCTATGTTCTATTCAAACATAACATTTAGATTTATTTCATTGATTAATTCAATATTTACATCCACTTTCGTATTTTTTTTGTTACCAAGCTATAACATTTACATTGTTTTACTTATTAGAATTGCATCTAAGTTATTAACAGTTAACTTACATTTATATGGTTTCAATTCATTCTAGTTATTATTTCCAAACAATTACATACATAATATTAATTTTATTTAATCACTATTTATTCATTATTGATGCATAGATTAATTCAATAAGTTCCCTTTGTTTTCCTTACATTAATTTATTACCCAGTAATTCTATTTACAAAAAATTTTAACCCTGCAATTGTTCCAATCAATTGGAATTGCATTAAATTGGTTATTCATCATTGCCATTTACATTCGTACCTAAATTTACATACAGTTACTATTTTCTAACAAATTATTGCATTCATTAATATAACTTTGAATTCATTCAATCACCCCTAATTATGTTATTTCATTAGTTAATACACTATTCACATTTGTTCTCTTATATTACATTCTTGCCTAGTACAACAATTCCTATAACTTCAATTAATCGTAATTTCATTACAATTGTTAATACTTAACTTTAGTTTCCATGGTTGCATTACACTTTTAACATTTACTTCAATATACATCATAAAAAATTTATTTCTTTCTAAAATTTAATTACAAAATTCTTATAATTCAACAAATTTAATTGTCGAAATTTACGGGTCGTTACACTCTCTCCCACTCAAAACTTTTCATCCCCGAAAAGGAAAAAGAGGGAAAAGAAGAATTAAGAAGTCAATATATCTTATTTAAAATATTAAATTTATACACAAATAAATTTACAAAATTTAATAATTTAAATAAAATATAAATTTATAGCTATTAAATCCCCTTTATACTCAAATTAGTAAAGTTTGGAAAAACATTATTTAATAATTTAAATAAAATATAAATTTATAGCTATTAAATCCCCTTTATACTCAAATTAGTAAAGTTTGGAAAAACATTTTTCAAAATACTTTCTAAGTCCAAAAATTTCGGAAAATTTCTACAGAGTCCCCTTTGTATAAAGAGGCTCGGATGAAAATATAATATCAAAATAACAATTTATAACATATATTTTCCAAAATAATATATCCCAACACGGGAAAAATAATATAATAACGATCTAAACCGTAATCCGAGAAACGTACCTATTGGTCGGGCAATTACGCTTAATTATGAAAACAAAAGCAGTAGCAATTTGCTTCCATAACCTATATTTCACTTATATAATCGAAAAGGGTTAACAATTATATAAATGAAATATTAAAGTTTTTTTAATCACCACAAAAAAATCAATCAACCATCACTTGCAACAAGCATACAACCATCACATAAAATCAACACGCATCAATCATTCATTCATATCAAACAAAACAAATAGTTATTCGGGCTCAAACTTTAAATTGTACGGAAAGAAAAATAAACTACTAAGCGTACCCTTCACTCAACAGTCTTAGGTGATATTAAATAGATTATCTAACCTTCCACACAGATTTAAAGTTTCCTTACCCAAAAAACTATAAACCAAACAAACAACAAATCCAAACAATAAACTAAGTTTATTCTTGTTAATTATATTTCATACTATTGTTGTTTGATTTCCTTTTTATCCATATACTGATTTATCTTTTTACTTTTACATTATTTCTTGCAAATTTTCATCTTTAATTCAATTTCTTTGCATATTAATTCATTTATTTACTGTTTAATTTCATTTATTTACAGTATTCATCTATCTGCTTACTTTCAAAATAAATGCCTTCAACACTTACTTAAGTTTATTATCATTTCTTTATAACCTTTCTATTATATTAAATTAGTGGCCTTTCAGTCATAACTTAAGTATATAATAATTATAACTTTAAATCCATATTTATAAAATCATTTCTTTAATTACTTTCATTACCTCAAATTTCTTACTTGTATAATATCTATTACATCTTCTTATTAACATTTCAACTTTTATATCTTTTGGTAAGTTATATATATGCCTTTAAGGATGTAATAGAAAGTTACCCAAGTTTATTTCTATTTCTTTTAATTAACTAAATGTTCAACAATGTTATTCTTTGTTTCATAGGTTACAGTTTCAAATTATCTTTAATTTCATTCATAACCTAGCATTAAATTACTTATTTTAATTAAAGGCTCCAATTATTGATTAGCTTCCATTTTACCACACTAATTGAAACTGTAAAATAACGGAAACTTAAGAATTTAAATACCGGGCTTAATTTCAAATCATTTTAAAGATAATAGATAAAGGTTTATACTTAAACTTATATATCCAATTATAATTAAAACAATAAAAAAAATTTCAAAACAAATCTACAGTAAACTACTACAGTGGCCTTTCCCCTTCGAAATTCGAAAATGAATGTCGATGATGCGTACACTAATCACCGAAATTATTTTCCAACGACAGAGAGGGGAGTACAACTTTATCTTTTCAAAAATTCTTTTAAAAACATTTCTTTCAAATTATATTGAAATACTTATATCGGAAAATACTTCTTTTCAAAATATTATTATTATATTTCAAAATCATTCAAAAGAAATTTCAAATCCCGGAACTTAAGTTCTAAATTTCCAATTTTATTTATTTATTTTAAATCTTATTTCAGCTATTATTTATAAATTTCATTACCTAACAACCAATATATTACAACCAAATATAATCTTTATAAAATTTATTACTTTATATATAGAAAATATAATAGACAAAATTATTTCTTTCACCTATATTAAAAACAAATATTGTGTCGGTCTGTCCTATTAAGTGTTTAGAAATCCCTATTGATGTCATAGCGTCCCACGCATCAACCAGAATTTATAAATACAAAACGGAACAAATTAACACAATATTAAAATCTTTTTATAACACTAACAAATACGCTCTCTCATGTATATATATATATATACACATATATACCATCAACGACTCCCATAGGGTATAACTATCCTATTAGTAAAGAGTCAGACCCCACAAAGCTAAGGTTTATCGCTAAACCAAAGCTCTGATACCAGATGTAACATCCCGCCTTTTCGCATGCTTTAAATCGACACATGTGCCAATTCAAACCATACGGAAGGGCGGATTGTTATGGGGTAAATAAGAAAAAGAAGGAAGAAATAAAACAAAACAGAATCTTGCAACGGAATGATAAAATATAATAATCAAATATATAGTTCATGAAGCTGTTTTACAAAATATTCGATTATACTTATACAATACATATTAGAGTTACACATATCATAGAATGATAATTAATGCAGCGGAACAGATGTGATGCAGTGGACTAATATAATATAATAATAGTACTACAAATCTTCGTCTTGGTCCTCTAGAATAAAATCTTCAAATCTTGAAACGCTCGGACTGACCTGAGCAAATTGAAAAGACAAAACACTCGAGTCAGAACTAAAATATCTTATGTGAGTTAAATCAACAGAAATAAATATGAGTGCAGTAACTTAAGAGATGCTCGGGATTCACATCTCCTAAGGATCCGTTAAAATATTTTCTATGTGGTAATATTTCACTATTATAATAGTGTCTATTAGTAAAATAAACTTACGTTTAAATAGCGTTAAGGCTTTACATTTTCCACCTTAACACGTAATAATGCCAGTAGTCTATACAGTACCGCAATACCTCCTGATCGGGAGGCTACCAGAGGATACTTCATAGGTAAGACACAAATAGAAACTATTACAAGGCACGCTAGGATAGGTGACACGACACAACTACGCAATGTCAGGGTAGATATACCAATTACGCTTCCGGGTCGGTGGTAACGCGTAGTGCGCAGCTACCGCCCACCTCGAGCCACATCCCCAAATAAAAAATCAAAAGTGGCCACCGAATAAATCCAAAAGTCAAAGTATAATATCGAAGGGATGTGTAACAACCCGCATATTTATCGATTGTATATTTAAATATTTTATTTAAATATTTCATCGTTCGTCGGATTTTGGTCCAAAAAGCTATTTTTTGCAAACAGTCGAATTAGGACTCGAGACCACTTCCATTGAGTTCAAAATGCCATTTGCAACCTTTTTGAGTATAAGCTTCGATATGTTTGGAGTAAGTCGAATTTTGCTACTTTTTCTATTGGGTTTTGGGTTTGGGTTCAACCCACTAGCTAACTTAATACCCTAACTCAGCCCTTTCCTCTCCATTCACTCATCTCCACTCCTCAAACTCAAGTTAAAACTGAAAATGGGGGAAGGGAAGATGAATTAGAAACTCCAAGCCCTAGTTCATTTGCAAAATCCAAGATCTAGCTCCAAATTCTAAGAGAAGCCATTGGTAAGCATCTTCTTTATCTTCTCCAACTCTATCTCCATTCAATTTTAGAAATTTCCTAAACCTAACTTAGGGAATGTTCTTCTTTTGAGCTTAGATTCAAGCTCATTTGGGTTGTGTTTAAGAGTGGTTGATCCACCTTAGTTTTCAAGCTTCTCCTTCCTTATTTTGTAAAAAGGTGAGATTTTTATCTCACATCTTAGTCTATAACTATCTTCGATTGTTAGGTATGAATTCCTAACACTTACTCTTATGCATTTGCTTTTGGTTTGGATTGATTTGGTGAATATTCCAATTTTTGGTGTTTTGGGTTCAATTCTTTAAAAATCATAGCTTTGATGTTTTAATCATGTTTTTGGTGATGAACCAAAGAGCTTCAATGGCCGGGTAGTTGATTGGCATAAATCCTTAGTGTCGTTGCTCGACCGATAGCAATTTGGAAGGGAATGGCATTTATTAGATAGGCATGGGAGTGCTGGCAACAGGCTCCGGTCGACAGAGCTCACGGGCCGGTCGACCGACCTGCTACCCCGAGCACTTCCCTGCCTCTGGTTTGGAAGTGCAGGTTACAGGCTCCGGTCGACCGAACTCAGGGTCCGGTCGACCGACCTGCTACCCGAGCACTTCTGTCTTTGGTTCGGTCAACCGACTCAGGGAGTCCGGTTGACCGACCTGCTCCTATTTGCCAATTGTGCCTATATTGCCTATTTTGTTTGAATTTCCAACTTTAATCAATTCGTGTTGTTTCCCTTTTGTTGTTAACATTTATTATCGACTTTGATGACATTTTCTTTGGGAACTTTCGAAATATCTATTTTGATGGATTTGATATCGATTTCTCTGGATTTTTATTCACGTCTTCGAATGTGAATTTTAGTGATTGATTGTTCCTACAATCATTTTCGTGATTTGTCACTTTAAAAATATAAAGGTTTCAATACTAGTAGTAAATATCAAAACTCTTTCATCTAAACGATTTCAACTCTATTTTCCATACCAAACTCGTTTATAAAACCGTTTTCCAATCATTAGTATATACAAACCTTTACCTCACTCGTATGAGAAATCTAATTAAACGACTTAGTAAAACAAGTGGTATGAAACGCTTGCGTTTACTTCATCGGTTAATTCTTGGACTTGTTCGATTGAAACTCTTATGACAATTTTCTAGTGGAGATCTACAATTTGTTTGCAAATATTTAAGTTAAGCTAGTGGTAATGGGACATGATGCTAAACTCATATATTTACTAGCTTATTGTAATTGACACTTCTTGATGATCGATGATGATCATTTTATGGTTTAGACTAGCAATGTGCGATGTCTCTTTGTTCACGTGGAGGATTGTACCTCATTTTATTGAGCTTCGTCTCATTTCTCGCATGGGTCGTACCTATTTAGGTGCGTCGATGTTTATTTACTCATGGGTTGTACCTATTTAGGTGCGTCGATGTTTGTTTACTTCGTGAAGCTATCGGCTCAATAAGTCGGGGCATGGGGCGTATCTTTCTAGGTGCGTTGATGTTCGCCTATGCATGGGACTTATCTTTCTAGGCATGTCGATGTTCGACTTTGCATGGGGTGTATCTTTCTAGGTGCATCGATGTTAGACATTACATGGGGCGTATCTTTTAGATACGTCGATGTTGATTTATACATGGGGCGTATCTTTTTAGGTACTTCGATGCTTATTTATGCATGGGGTGTATCTTTCTAGGTGCATCGATGCTAGACATTACATGGGGCGTATCTATTTAGATGCGTCGATGTTTGTCTTTGCATGGGTCGTACCTTTCTAGGTGCGTCGATGTTTGGTCGTACATGGGGTGTCTCTTTCTAGATGCGTCGATGTTCGGACTATGGAATAGCGTTCCATTTGGGATTGGCCATCCTTTTCTTTTAATTTCTGGATTTCTAATTGATGATTTCTGGAATTTATGTTTCACCACCTTTTTCAATTGGCATTGATATGTATGTCATTTATTGTGGCTTGGTGAAATAAATAAAGAATATGACATTCTTTTTGATACTATGAGATTCTTGAGATTTTGTATGACTTTCGTGATTCTCTAATGTATACTAGTCGTAGTATGAAATTTTTGGTTATCATACGTTTTAATATTATATCTCTTCTTATATCTCATTTTATCTGATAATTATAGCTAGACTGATCCGATTATTATTTTCTTCTTAAATAATACTCGGGTCAGACTGAGATTTTACAGGTGCTTCCTCTTCACTTCCTATCTGGAACCATCATCTGATTTTGGCTAACTACTTAGCTTATAGTAGTTGTTGTATACATTTGAGATTTAGACTCCTTGATGTATACATATTCTTTTGTCTAGCACTTGTATCTATTCTTTTGTGATATTGTGGATCTTGTTTGACCACTACTCTGATGTACACTTTCATGTGTTATATTCATATCTATTTCCGCCTTTGTGATATGAATTATCTGTGACTGATTTGTGTTATGTTTATTTCTATATTTATTTCCGAAGATATTATAGCCACTGTGTAGTAACTTTGAGTTTGTGTCGGTATGCCGGATTTCCACTTGAGATGAAAAGTTATATTTTTATCTGGCATATCGGTACTCGCACAAAGCAATTATACAGATGGTCGCTCCTCAACAGCCTTATCCTCCGCTCTAGTTGACGGCATTACCCCGTAGTGTCCTTGACTAGAGTGGGTATAGAGGTGGGGCGTCACAGCTTGGTATCGGAGCCAAACTTCGGAACAATGTAGAATAATTTAACAAGGATCATCGTCCTAAGTCCATCTTAGGAGTCGTGCTTTAGGATTTAATTCGAGTCTTCGTACCGGTTCATCCTATTTTCTTTATGATTCCTTGTTTTATCTATCAAGATTTCTTGATATTTATTTTGAGAATAACCTTTCTTCTTCTTTCTTTCTTAAAGAAGAGAAATGGTTAGACCTGGCCGTCCCAGCGCCGTCAATCTAGAGCTACTCACCAGGATGGAGTATTTATGTCAGCCCAGCAGCTTCTTGATCTAGTAAAGAATGCTCAAGCTACCGGACCCATTCCAGAGCCTACTCATCCTAAATCCGGTTTTGCACGCTTGTGCAGAGACTATACCGATTTGGGTGGAAGGCCATTCATGGGATCCGAGAGTGTTATAGAAATTCAAGCGTGGCTCAAATCATGCGATCGCAACTTTTCTCGCATGAATCTTGTAGATTTTCATCGAGTCCAAGTGGCTTCTAGCATGCTCCAAGAAAGAGCGTTAGATTGGTATGAGCTCTTGACTTCGAAGATTATCGAAGCGGATCTTACTTGGGAGCAATTCCGAAAACGATTCGAATTGAAATTTGTGCCGGAGGCTGAAAAGGTAACTTTGGCCCGACGTTTTATTGACCTTGTTCAAGGTGAATCTTCTATGACAGACTATGTCGCATCTTTCGAATCTCTTTCCAAATACAGGGTTGAATACATTAATACCCCATTGAAGAAAAATCAGAGATTTGTCTATGGCTTGAATAAGAATCTTAAGAAGCCATTACTCCTGAAACTTGAAGTTTCATTTGATCAGCTTATTGATATCGCTCTTCGTCATGAAGAGGCCGATAGAGAGAGTAATGTTGAAGTTGTGGTTTCCAAACAGAACTTCAACGACAACCTGAAGAGGCCTATCAAATTCAAAGGCCCCACACCCAACAAGAAAGGGAAGCAACAAATTCCGGTAGCAAAGACTCCTACCTCTAGTCGTGGACAATGTTACAATTGTGGTTCCACGGACCACTATGCAAGGGAGTGTCCGAAACCCCTCTTTTGTCGCTATTGCAAAAGTTAGGGTCATCTTTTATCTTCGTGTCCTCGGCTTCCAAGAAAGAGAGAGGGAAAGCTGCAAGCCCCTAACAACTCTTCTCTTGGTCAAGGTATTTTTCACTCAATCCTTGATGGCATTGTTTTATTTCGTGATCTTCTTATTTGAGTTCTTTTTGATATGGGTTCCATCTCACTAATTTATATCAAAAGAACTTGTTGATTCTTTTTAAACATTTTTGGGCTTGAAGTCTTCTTTGAGGATTGTGAATCCGGATGGGTCCGCAACACTCAATTTGCTTTCTATTGATGTCAAAATTATTTTATGTGATTTTTCTTTCCAAGCCAATATTTTTACTTAGGATTCGGAATTGACTTTTTTTGAAAGGATTGGCTTAATCATTGTGAAGCCCATATCCTATTTTCCGAGTGGACTATTCATCTTCGACATTTTCTATCTGTTAAGCAGATTTCTATTTTTCTTTGTGATTTCGATTTCAAATTTTTGGTGGAATCATTTTATTCTTTAAGCTCACATGATGAGGAAAGTGTTATTTCTCTCATCTGAATGGATTGTGAATTCTCCGGTATTTTTGAGTTTGTCTTAGGGTTATCGCCTAAGCAATCTTTTGAGTGGTGTTAAGGTCTTTTCAGCTCGACCTTGCCACCGGTTTTCATTGGCTACGGGTTGCGGAAGTTAGCATTCCACTTACCGCATTTCGCACTCGTTATGATTCTTATGAATGACTTATTATGTCATTCGGTTTATCCATCTTATTTCATCCATTTTATAAATCGAATATTCTATGAATATTTCGATGAGACCATTCTTGTATTTATTGATTTTGGATGAAAATAGCAATTTAAAAATTTTACAAATCTTTTCCATAAGGTTTATTTATAAGTATAATTGGATTTTGTTCTTCAATGAGCAAAGAATATTCTTAAAACTTCTAAGAGATATTTTTATCATATAGAAGATGATTTAGTGATTGTATTGCCCGTTGAGTGCTTTAAGAATTTTGGTCGATGCGCTTGATCAATGTTATCGATAGGAATTTCCTAAACGCTTTGATGAGATAGTTAGACATGATATATTGACTTGTAAAAATGTAAATTTTTCTAGAAAGATAATTACATAAAGATGATTGTAATTTTGAAAGATTTAGTATTGCGGGAAAGAAGATTATTTGAAAGAATTATTTTCTGATACTCTTATTCTTGTGTTTTTCGAAGGGAACCAAGACTTTATCTTTTGTACCTATGCTAATCGTATTGGTTTGGATGTCATTCTCTTGCAAAAGAGAACGCGCTATCACTTGTGTCTCTAAATCATTAGAGCGGATCGAGACTAGGTATGCCACTCATGATCTAGTGCTCACGGCTATTGATTTCACTTTTAGAATTTGGCATCACCATTTTTGGATGAGAAATTTGTTCTCCACTTTGATCATAAATCTATGAAATATTTATTTACTCCCAAGAAACTTAATTTTCGTCAACCCCGTTGGCTCAAATTCCTTGTATCTTATGATCCTTTTACCAAGTTCATCGGACGTTTCGATGCACTTTGTTTTGTTGAGCTTCGTCTCATTTCTTTTATGGGCTTGCGTCCGATGTTCTTTTATGGTGTTCGGTTCATTGGACGTATCGTTTTTGTACTGCATCGGTGTTTCGAATTATTTGAGCTTCGGTTCATTGGACGTACCATTTTTGTACTACGTCGGTGTTCCGAAATTATTCGAGCTTTGGTTCCTCGGGCGTACTGTTATTATACTACGTCGTTGCACCGGTTCAATTTTCTGTTATTCATGACGTTTTCTCACGTCTTTCTACTACGGAAATGCCTTAGAGATTTCGATTTTTATTCTTGAGCCCGGTGTTATTAAGGAAATTGAAGTTTCACCAGATTTGACTTATGAGCAACATTCCATTCGCATCATTGCTTCGGAGGTTGAGCGCCTTGGAATAAAGATGTTCTTCTTGTGAGAGTTTAATGGTTCTCAAATCCTAAGAATTGCTCTTGGGAATCCAGAGAATTCACCGTGCGAACCCGTTCGGGCTTACTCTTTCGTGCTCTTTGAGGTGAACTTCTTCTTTCAAAATTTCTTTTGTGTTGATATGCTTTTATGGTTGATACTCTTTATTTTCTTCTTAAGTATTGCGAGGACGCAATTTCTTTAAGGAGGGGAGTCTATAACAACCCGCATATTTATCGATTGTATATTTAAATATTTTATTTAAATATTTCATCGTTCGTCGGATTTTGGTCCGAAAAGCTACTTTTTGCAAACAGTCGAATTAGGACTCGAGACCACTTCCATTGAGTTCAAAATGTCGTTTGCAACCTTTTTGAGTATAAGCTTTGATATGTTTGGAGTAAGTCGAATTTTGCTGCTTTTTCTATTGGGTTTTGGGTTTGGGTTCAGCCCACTAGCTAACTTAATACCCTAACTTAGCCCTTTCCTCTCCATTCACTCATCCCCACTCCTCAAACTCAAGCTAAATCTAAAAATGGGGGAAGGAAAGAGGAATTAGAAACTCCAAGCCCTAGTTCATTTGCAAAATCCAAGATCTAGCTCCAAATTCTAAGAGAAGCCGTTGGTCAGCATCTTCTTCATCTTCTCCAACTCTATCTCCATTCAATTTCAGAAATTTCCTAAACCTAACTTAGGGAATGCTCTTCTTTTGAGCTTAGATTCAAGCTCATTTGGGTTGTGTTGAAGACTGGTTGATCCACCTTAGTTTTCAAGCTTCTCCTTCCTTATTTTGTAAAAAGGTGAGATTTTTATCTCACATCTTAGTCTATAACTATCTTCGATTGTTAGGTATGAATTCCTAACACTTATTCTTGTGCAATTGCTTTTGGTTTGGATTGATTTGGTGAATATTCCAATTTTTGGTGTTTTGGGTTCAATTCTTTGAAAATCATAGCTTTGATGTTTTGATTATGTTTTTGGTGATGAACCGAAGAGCTTCTATGGCTGGGTAGTCGATTGGTGTAAATCCTTAGTGTCGTTGCACGACCGATAGCAATTTGGAAGGGAATGAAATTTATTAGGTAAGCATGGAAGTGCTGGCAACAGGCTCTGGTCGATCGAGCTCAGGGTCCGGCCGACTGACCTGCTACCCCGAGCACTTCCCTGCCTCTGGTTTGGAAGTGCAGGTTACAGGCTCTGGTCGACCGAATTCAGGTTCCGGTCGACCGACCTGCTACCCGAGCACTTCTATCTTTGGTTCGGTCAGCCGACTCAGGGAGTCCGGTTGACCGACCTGCTCCTATTTGCCAATTATGCCTGTATTGCCTATTTTACTTGAATTTCCAACTTTAATCGATTCGTGTTGTTTCCCTTTTGTTGTTATCATTTGTTATCGACTTTGATGACATTTTCTTTGGGAATTTTCAAAATATCCATTTTGATGGATTTGATATCGATTTCTTTGGATTTTTATTCACGTCTTCGAATGTGAATTTTAGTGATTGATTGTTCCTACAATCATTTTCGTGATTTGTCACTTTAAAAATACAAAGGTTTCAATACTAGTAGTAAATATCAAAACTCTTTCATCTAAACGATTTCAACTCTATTTTCCATACCAAACTCGTTTATAAAACCGTTTTCCAATCTATGAGTATATACAAACCTTTACCTCACTCGTATGAGAAATCTAATTAAACTACTTAGTAAAACAAGTGGTATGAAACGCTTGCGTTTACTTCGTCGGTTAATTCTTGGACTTGTTCGATTGAAACTCTTGTGACAATTTTCTAGTGGAGATCTACAATTTGTTCGCAAATATTTAAGTTAAGCTAGTGGTTATGGGACATGATGCTAAACTCATATATTTACTAGCTTATTGTAATTGACACTTCTTGATGATCGATGATGATCATTTTATGGTTTAGACTAGCAATATGCGATGTCTCTTTGTTCACGTGGAGGATTGTACCTCATTTTATTGAGCTTCGTCTCATTTCTCGCATGGGTCGTACCTATTTAGGTGCGTCGATGTTTATTTACACATGGGTCGTACCTATTTAGGTGGGTCGATGTTTGTTTACTTCATGGAGCAATCGGCTCAATAAGTCGGGGCATGGGGCGTATCTTTCTAGGTGCGTTGATGTTCGTCTATGCATGGGACGTATCTTTCTAGGTACGTCGATGTTCGACTTTGCATGGGGTGTATCTTTCTAGGTGCATTGATGTTAGACATTATATGGGGCGTATCTTTCTAGATACGTCGATGTTGATTTATGCATGGGGCGTATCTTTTTAGGTACGTCGATGCTTATTTATGCATTGGGTGTATCCTTCTAGGTGCATCGATGCTAGACATTACATGGGGCGTATCTATTTAGGTGCGTTGATGTTTGTCTTTGCATGGGTCGTACCTTTCTAGGTGCGTCGATGTTTGGTTGTACATGGGGCGTCTCTTTCTAGATGCGTCGATGATCGGACTATGGAATAACGTTCCATTTGGGATTGGCCATCCTTTTCTTGTGATTTCTGGATTTCTAATTGATGATTTCTGGAATTTATATTTCACCACCTTTTTCAGTTGGCATTGATATGTATGTCATTTATCGTGGCTTGGTGAATTAAATAAAGAATATGACATTCTTTCTGATGCTATGAGATTCTTGAGATTTTGTATGACTTTTGTGATTTTCTAATGTATACTAGTCGTAGTGTGACATTTTTGGTTATCATACGTTTTAATATTATATCTCTTCTTATATCTCATTTTATGTGATAATTACCGCTAGACTGATCCGTTTATTATTTTCTTCTTAAATAATACTCGGGTCAGACTGAGATTTTACAGGTGCTTCCTCTTCACTTCCTATCCGGAACCATCATCTGATTTTAGCTAACTACTTAGCTTATAGTAGTTGTTGTATACATTTGAGATTTAGACTCCTTAATTTATACATATTCTTTTGTCTAGCACTTGTATATATTCTTTTGTGATATTGTGGATCTTGTTTGACCACTACTCTGATGTACACTTTCTTGTGTTATATTCATATCTATTTCCGCCTTTGTGATATGAATTATCTGTGACTGATTTGTGTTATGTTTATTTCTATATTTGTTTCTGAAGATATTATAGCCACTGTGTAGTAACTTTGAGTTTGTGTCGGTATGTCGGATTTCCTCTTGAGATGAAAAGTTATATTTTTATCTGGCATATCGGTACTCGCAAAAAGCAATTATACAGATGGTCGCTCCTCAACCGCCTTATCCTCCGCTCTAGTTGACGGCATTACCCCGTAGTGTCCTTGGCTAGAGTGGGTATAGTGGTTGGGCATCACAGGATGTGTCCGATCAAAGGTGCTACCTCATTAATCCGTCAATCGCTCCTATTTTAGCAACCTTATGCCAAATCACGGGAGTCGGGCCCACGTATTTACCTCAAGGAAATGCCGCCACCATCCTACTTCATTCTGGAATCTCCACCGCATACACCATTGTTAAAGTGGTTTTTGGAATTGGCAGAGAGTATGACAACTTCCAATCCCGGTCTCTTCAACAACCAAACGTTATTATAACACCGCGGTCATTTTAAAATAATTACTTCAAAACCAAAATAAAATTTTTATTTTAAAACCATATAAATACGATATCATTTTTATTTTAAGACCCAAATCAATATGATATCATTTTATTTCAAATATATCCTTTTTCAAGAAATCATAGCACTTTCAAGTCTATATACCTTGAAATCTATAGCTTTGAAACATAACATAATATACTTCAATGGTTTACATATTGAATTACTTAATAAAATAAAATAGCTTCTTTAATCTTTCAAATAAATCCCAAATACCAATTTGAACCTCTCGATAAACAATTTCAATTCATACATTTCAAAGCTTTAAATATTCCTCCGTTTTAGAATAATTTCTTTGATAATTCCAAATATATCAAATTCAATTACTATTATTTAGATTTGAGATGTTTACTTAATAAATCCAATAAAATTTAAGTAAAACTTTTAACTTCAAACAACTCGATATTCTTTAAAATTTTATTTAACTTGATATATTCATTTATCTCAACTTTATATTCATTTAAAACACTTTAAAACAAAACATGTTATAAGAATCATACCCTTTAAAATCTCAACTTATATTTAAATTCCAAATCAAATTTATTCAAGTACAGTTCTTAAATAATTCAATTTAAACCAATTTCATATTTATCTTCCAATTTAAATTTCATTTAAGTTCTTTAAACTCTATATATATAATACCTTAAATAGGTACTTACCCATATAATATAAACCATCAAACTCCATTATTAAACTCATTTTTATCAAATAAATTTTATACATAGCTTAAATTCAAGAATTTAACAATATATATAAAATAATATTTATATAACATCAAAATTTATATTTAATAAACCGTATATTCCTTTCCAAAACCATAGAAATCATTTAAAAATATTTTTATATATAGACCACGGTGTTTGTATAACATTTTTTATCCTATGGTCAAGTGATACAGATATTTATCATTTCAATCCGTAATTTAAATTTAAAATTACGGTTATATATTATTTCAAACCGCAATCCCGAATGAAATGAAAATGCATAATAACTTGTAGTTTATAACAATATAGAATACGTCATCCATTCACACAATATCAATCATCAACCATTTATTACAAGCATCATCCAAAATTCAAATAATAACATCAATAAATAACAATCAATTACCGACAGTTTATTATTCAATAATAAACTAATTTAACTGGCAGTTTATATGCAATAATAAGTTGAATAACAATTAAATTCAAATAAATGCAATTTAACTGAGATGATGATTAAATATATGCCAAATAGTTATAAGTAAATTTCAAATCACATCATATATCAATTTTACAAACATAAGAAATTTTAGATGTTGTGAGTGGGTTAAAATACTCACCTTTCGAATTTAAATTGAATTCAAATCCAATTTAAACCCAAAAATTGGACAGTATCCAAATTTGTCCAAACCTGCATCAAAGTGTTCGAAATTCCAATACGAACCCAGCGGAGAAAACCGCGCGTGAAACGGAGTTCGTATGCGGAAGTTATAATGATTAGTGTGTTGAAAACAAAATTTAAACAAAACAATTAAAACAAACAAAATAGAACATACCTCCACGCCACGTCATCGTATCTTTCCCAAATCACGAATGCGTCAGAAATTAACCCATACGCACGCAACCGTGACCACGTCCAATTTTGACCAAAAAAATAGGCCGCCACCGACCACTAAAATCGACGCCGCCGCCACCATTGCCCTCGCCTACTACGGCCGCATGTGCTGACAAAGGTCCGGTCGCGCGAAGTCCCTCCGGCCACCACGTGAAAAACGGTTATTTCGAACACTAAAACGCCAATTCCGGCCACCACGCTTCGATTCAAGTCAAGCGACCACCACCATCTCGAAGCCCATGACGAGATCTACAATACCCAAAAACCGTTTTCCCAATTGTCGCCCCAAACAAAAACGCCCAATTTGACTTTGACCGCAATTTTTGATCAATCCAGTCACTGTCTCGAAAAACGAACAGCAGATGTAGGTTCGTATCATTGAGATCTTCGATATATATTTTTTCCAAATTTTTCGAAGGAGTTTGAATTTTTGAATTGAATTGGATAAATTAGGGTTTACAGCCATTGAGAAAGAGAAGCATAGCAGTTTCTGTACGTATAGATATGAGGAATAGGGCTGCTAGGGTTAATAGCAGGGTATTTATAGACAACTAGAAGATAGAATAGATGGATCGGGTTGATAAACGCACTGAACGATAAATGGTCCGAAAAGCCCGTTCTGACTCCGGAACAAAATTTTTTCAACCCGTATATCAAAATAGATGTTTTAAAATATTTTAAACGCAATGGAAAAGGTTTCAGGTTCAAATTGCATCGTATGAAGAAGTTATGCTCAAATCAATATTTTTCAAATTGATTTCAATTAAATCGATTTCAAGGCGTTCCGCGTTCGTACGATTAAACGACAAGTCCGATCGCTACGAAACTTGAAACCCTACAAAAATTCATCGATACGGATCCGATGAAAATAGTTTCGTCGAAATCCGAGTCAGTGGCCAAAATGGATATTATTATATTAATTAAATAAATTAAAATTTTGTCAATTTAATCAAATTTTAAATTTCTATTCGATAATTGACAATTCTTATCATTTTAAATTTTACAAATCATTTACACTGATTTAAATAAATTTAAATGTCACATTAGAGTTGATTAGTTCATCAATTCCAACGTTAACCTCACTTTTAGTAATTAATTTCATTAAATTCCCAAATTATAAATTAAATCCCAAAATTTCATTTAGTTAAATTAATTAATTAGTATTCCATTCATTCTTGTCAAATAGATGGATTAAATATTGGATTCAAAACTATTATATAAATTTCTCATATTATCTTTATTTCAAATAACGTATTATTTAACTATTTCAATTTCATTTAATTGCCATTAAATCCAATTATTGAATTTTCCATTCCACTTAAATAAATAAAGTTTAGATTTCCATTCTTCTTATCCTACTAATTTCTTTAATAAATTGGGATTGCACTAATTAAGTCAACACTACAATTTCTTTCAAATTAAATTCTATGACTAAACAAATAGGAAATTTATAACAATCATAACCATTAAACTTTAATTACCAATAATTAAGCATATTTCCTTCAAACAAATATTATAATTATTTCTAGAACATTGTTTTTATTCAATGACCATTTATTATAATTTAAATTCATTAATTTAATTCATTGCTTACATTTGTTTTCATATATTCCATTTGTAGCTAAGTATATATATTTACATTATTTCCATTGAATTGAAATTCATTCAATTTATTAATAATTACCTTAGTTTACCAATTTGACAACCCCTAACCATTTGTATTACATTTCATATTTATGTAATATTTATTAAAATTTATTTCCAGTTAAGGTACTACTTAATTTCCCTTAACATACCCAATTTAACACTCCTAAACATTGTGTTACATTTTACATAAATGTAACATTTATTTACATTTATTACAAATCTATTTCCCATTTCAACTAGCAATCTAAATAAATAAATAGGCAACCTACCATAAGCATTACCGTTATCTTTTTGTCACATAAATAAGCTTTTATTACTTAAAATCAATTTTAGCATTTATTTCCATACTACTAATTTCATTCACCTATGTTCTATTCAAACATAACATTTAGATTTATTTAATTCATTAATTCAATATTTACATCCACTTCCGTATTTTTTTTGTAACCAAGCTATAACAATTACATTATTTTACTTATTAGAATTGCATCCAAGTTATTAACAGTTAACTTACATTTATGTGGTTTCAATTCACTCTAGTTATTATTTCCAAACAATTACATACAGAACATTAATTTTATTTAATCACTATTTATTCATTATTAATGCATAGATTAATTCAATAAGTTCCATTTGTTTTCCTTACATTAATTTATTACCAAATAATTCTATTTACAATAAATTTTAACCCTGCAATTGTTCTAATCAATTGGAATTGCATTAAATTGGTTATTCATCACTGCCATTTACAGTCCTACCTAAATTTACATACAGTTACTATTTTCCAATATATTATTGCATTGGTTAATATAACTTTGAATTCATTCAATCACCCCTAATTATATTATTTCATTAGTTAATACACTATTCACATTTATTATCTTATATTACATTCTTAGCCTAGCACAATAATTTCTATAACTTCAATTAATCGTAATTTCATTACAATTGTTAATACTTAACTTTAATTTCCATGGTTGCATTGCACTTTTAACATTTACTTCAATATGCATCATGAATTTTTTATTTCTTTCTAAAAATTAATTACAAAATTCTTATAATTCAACAAATTTAATTATCGAAATTTACGGGTCGTTACAGTATCGAGGTGCGAGGTATCGAGGTGCGAGGTATCGAGATGCGACTCCTTTAAGCCGAGCGGCAACCAGTGCCGAAACATTTGTAATGCCGAATGATTCTGTTATGCCGAGCGGGGAGTGTAGACCGAATGAAGTACTTGTGCCATGCATTCCCTCCATTCCCAAATGACATATCTAAGTAAACTTCATCCTTCGAAACCAAATCCATCATACTCCAACCTCGATAGTCGTGAAGTTAGTTAGGTTGAATCCGCCTACTTATGGCTTTGACAAAAGGCAGGTTAACATAATCAAATGTTGATTTAGTACATTTTATACATACATACATACAGACAATAAGAAATCCTTAAAAGTATGTATTTAACCAATTGCAATTACGAATGTGTTCATGATCGTGAGTAATGAATATATATATATATATATATATATATATATATATATATATGTATATGTGTGTATATATATATATCCTTAGATGTTCTTAGTCAAGGTGATTTGAGAAAAGGATATTGATTCGTCTACGGGACTAATTGTAACATCCCCCACTTGGAGGTCCAAAACTAACGGCTACAGATGCGACAGTCATTTATAGTTATTAATCATCGGCGACCAAATACAGTAACATTAGATACATCGATATAACAGAAATACATGGATTTGAAAAAAAATTAAAATCATTAAAGAACTTTCTCATTCCATTTCAAATTCATTACATAATCGTAGATTCAAAAACCACATTTAGAGAAAATATAATTATTACAACATACGCCAAGAGTGACATATGAAGATTCCCCATTGAATGTTCAGAGTCTAAACATAGGAAATTAAACAAATTTGCCTTTACAAGAAAACACAGCATAATCAAAATAAAAAGGAACTCCTACTCGCTAGCTTACCTTTTGCACATCTTTGGTAGCTTATTCGTCTAACGAGAACCTGAAAAGCCTCAACTCTTAAACTACTCAAAATCAATCAAGCATCCAAGAGTTTAAGGGGAAACATAAACTTCGAGTCAGACATAAAGCTTGGTATGAATAATGACCTACCATCTCGAACCATTCAGATATCTAGTGAAACCAGCCACTTAGCGGAACGGATTTTCCCCTTACTGACATCTTATCCAAAAATTTATAATAAGCATATACCGTGCTCCTGCTTCCACAATGGTTGAAACATAGCAATTAGAAATACTATGATGATATGCAAACAAGAAAATTATTCTGGATTTCTTATCCCCATTCATTTGACTATCTGTCTCGGTTATAGTTCTAGGATCACTATTAATCTATTAGTTTTCATGGGCCGACTAATAACCTATTTAAAGCTAACGGACTTTCTATCCGGTCTCATAGTTTTCATGGGATCACTAAGAACCTATTAGTCCCTACCAATAACTTCATTATTTCATGTGTTCTCTTAGAACTTATAGGTATCCCCAATAACTTCTTTCATATCATATTTTTCATGGGTTGACTAAGAACCTATTGAATACTATTAATAACTTTATTCGGATATAGTTTTCATGGGATCACTTTGAATCTATTGGCCCCTCCCAGTAACTCTTTCCAAATATATTTTTCATGAGTTTACTATGAACCTATCTTAACTGACAACTTTTTTAATCAGTTTTTAGGCATCCTGAATTCTGGTCTATCTACCTCCTAGACGCAATTCTACTCATACATGAGTTAATTAAATTATATTCACTATTGGGTCAACCTAGCTGGTTATTTTGCCCTTTCTTCTCAAAACATAGTTATGGGTCCATTACACAGTGAATATGTGTTTAGAAGAAGCAAATATAATAACATATCAATACCATCATTTACTGTTTAATATCATTGAAATCATTTTTCACATGAAACATGGTTAATCCCTATAACCTATTATTTTATCAAGGAGAGATTTTCCAAAAACTCCAAAACTAAAAGCCATTTCAAAGCTCTTTTTACATTGCCATGGGTTTTCCTTTAAAAATTGAGATTGGGTTCTTTGTTTTGAAAACTAAGGCTTTCGAAACCTTAGACCTTTACTTTTGAAACCATTAAAATCTATCTTTCGAAACCTTTCAAATCATCTTTTCAAAACACTCAAAGATATGACCTTTGAAACATTTAATCTCTTTCGAAAGCGTCAAAACCTTCCTTTCGAAACCATCAAAACATTCCTTTCAAAGGTATTAAAGTATATCTTGCCAACACATAGAAGCATAGCTACAAGACCATTTTAAAGTACCTCATTCGAAACCATTGGATTTATGCTTAAAATAACTTTTGGGTCAAAGTGAGTATAAATGAAAGTACCCTCAAAACTATTAACCTTCAAATAAAAGAGTTTGGGAAAAACTGATGGCTTCGGAACCATTCTTTCAAAAGATTTAATCTTTTAAGTAAAACAAATGGAAGGATAACTTCGAAACCCCTTTCGAATTCGAAGCTATTGCCTTCATAACCTTTAGTATAAGTGGCTACTGAATCTAATTCAAAAGCATTGAGAATCGACTTGTTAGATTTATAAAAACTTACCTTTCAAACTCATTGAAACTTTAACCTATTCGAAAGGTATGAAGACGGTAGCAAGGTTTCGACTTGGTTTAAAACTACCCTTTCGAAAGCTTTTCTTTAAAATAAAATCTAAGGCGACTCATTTGAAAGCTACCCTTTCGAAACAAGAAGGTGACAACCCATTCGAAAGCTATATAAAAGACCCATTCGAAAAGCACTCATTAAAAACAAGGCAAACGACACCTCTTTTGAAAGCAAAACAAAAGACCTTTGGAAGCTATTTAATTTATCCCAACCCCTTCGAAAAAATGGTTTTGACTTCATACCTTTCACCTTTCTCCAATCCACTACATATCACAACATTGATACAATGTGTATTGGTTTTGACTTAGATGGGGGCAGAATTATGTAGTCGAAAGGTAACTACTAGAAGTGGCGAAACATAGAATTTATGCAAAAATGTTTCCTTGCCTTTTTAAATAGATGCTTTTCAACTAAATGGCCTATTTGTAAAAATATGATTGGTTGCCATAAACTCTACTAAAAATATTTTCCTAAAGGACCACCGAAATCATTTTAGAATTAATTAAAAATGATTAGCAAAGAAGCTCTTTCCTTTAGCATAACAATTAAAACATTTAAGTCGTCTGACTAAATTAATTTAATTTCCATAGTAAATTACTTTGAATTTTTTTTCAAAACTTCTCAAAATTCACTTTTAATATGTTGTCTAATATATAAAAATTTCAAACCCAAAATCTTTCATATAATTGCCGAAACAAATTTTAAACCCAATTATCTATTTCTCCTCCAAAGTTCATGATAAATTATCCATAACTTGGAAAACTATGAAAATTTAAACCCAACTCCAAAATAACATTTTACATAACATATTAAATCCTCATGGAATTCGAAACCCAATAGATACAATTTTAGCTTAAAGTCGCAATAAACATTCATAAATCATACTTGTTTGAATCAAACATATCATAAAATCCAAGCATATCATCATTAAATCATCATAAAGGTTTTAAATATAAAAACCCAAAATCAAATGCTCTTTAAAACAAAAATTGAGATGGTTTTGACTATTATTCACTTTGATTTGGATAATGACTTGAGAATTAATCTTGCTTAGTTCTCCTTTTTTGATTCCTTAACTTTTAATTGGTTTTTCTCCTCTTTTCTCCTAGGTGATGGCCGACTTGAGCTCCTTAGTTTTATGTTTAGGATTTTGAACTCACGAAATAAAAATAGGAATAAGGGTTTATGGGTTAAGGGTTATGGTGGACGGCTATTCCCTATAATACCCTTGCCTTATTCTCTTATTAGTTAACTTAGAAAACCATTTCGATAAACCCATTATTTTAAGTTTATATTTAGTTAAGATCGATCTCTAATATATTTTCATATCTCAATCCCCTTATCACTCTTATCGTTACATTATTCTATTTAATTTATCTAATCAAATCTCCTGAATACTAAAATTTGGGGTATTACAGGATCCTCTCCTTAAAGCATTTCATCCTCGAAATTCAATAAGAACTAAATACTAAACATAGAAATCATCTATAACAGCTCCTATCTACCATACTAGCCTACCTGACTAGCAACGGTCTATATAAAGAAAATATAGAACATACCCTCATAACAGATCAGGATAAGTATCTCCAATCCTGTCTTCTGTCTTCCAAGTATAGTCCTTCTCGTTGTCACTCCACTGAACCTTTATAAACTTGGCTGTCTTGTTTTTCAACCTCTTATCATCCCTCGCCACAACCCGAATAGGTTGTCTAACAAAAGTCAAATTCGGTTCTACTATCAAATCTTCCAACCCCGTTGGTAGAATATTAGTCTCTGGACCATGCACATACTTGTGAAGATGAAACATATTAAATACATTATGAACTCTTGCCATATTGTTCGGTAACTCTACTCTATATGCGAGCTTTTCGATCCTTTCTATAATTAGGAAATAGTCCAACGTATCTCGGTGTCAGTTTTCTTGACTTTCCGAATCGTACCACACCCTTCGTCGGTGATACCTTAATGAAAATTCTATCTTCAATTGAGAATTATAGTTCTTTAAGCCTTTTATTTGCGTAACTCTTTTATCCAGACTGAGCTTCCTTTATCCTTTCTTAGATCAACTCAATCTTCTTTGTCGCTTCTCTAACTAGATCTAGACCCAAGACTAATCTGTCTCCCGTTTCTAACCAACATGTTGGTGATTTGCATGAACTTTCATACAAAGATTCAAAAGGCATCATTCCTATACTAGTCCAATAACTTTTATTATAAGAAAACTCCACTATTTGTAGATGGTCTTCCCAAGATCCACCAAAGTCTAGCACACAAGCTCTCAATAAATCCTCGAGTGCCTTATGACCCTCTTTGTTTGCCCATCTGTCTGAAGATGATACGCAATACTCATCTTAAGCTTGGTACCTAACATGTCTTGTAGACTGTTCTAGAATTAACTAGTAAACAAAGCATCTCTTTACTGACTGTACTACTAGGAATTCCATGTAGTCTAACTATGTTCTCTATGAACAACTTGGCTAAAATAGGTGTTGTCCTGGTTGACTTAACTGGAATGAAATGGGCACTCTTGGTCAACCTGTCCACTATTACCCTTATACTTTCGTTTCCTCTATTAGGCCTTAGCAACCCGTTTATAAAATCCATAGATATCGAATCCCATTTCCAAAATGGTGTCTCCAAAGGCTAAAGCAATCCACTTGGCTTCTGATGCTTGGCCTTCACTTGTTGACAGTTTGCACACTATCTAATTCATAAGCCAACATCCATCTTCATACCTTCCTAGTTGAAGCTCCTCTTCATATCTTGATACATCTTGGTTCCTGCAGGATGAATTGTAAATTTGGATCGATGACATTCCTTAAGAACATCTTTCCTTAAGTCCTCAACATTTGGAACATACAACAATCCCTTCCTTCTCAACCATCCTTTCTGGTCAAAACAAAAATTTCCTAGATCATCGATCTTTGATCCCACCTTAAGATTTCTAATCTTCTCAGTTAATAATGGATCCTCCTTCTACTTAGAAGCAACCCTTTCGATCAAAAATGGTGGAACTTCCAAACAGGACAACATGGCAGTGCTTTGACTAGAATTAGTAGTCGATCTTAACTGCACACTACAAGTAGTCAAAGCTTCTAAATCTTTCCATTCTGCTAACATAGCTAGCACCACTTTTTGATGTCTTCTGCTAAGAGCATCCGCTACCTTATTTCTTTTCCTAGGTATATACTCTATACCAAAATCATAAGCTGCTAAAAACTACAACCACCTTTGCTGTCTTATGTTCAACTCCTTCTGAGAGAATAAATATCTTAAGGACTTATGATCTATGTACAGCTCAAACCTCTCCTCTAAGAGATAATGTCTCCACATCTTTAATGCGAACATCACTGTAACCAATTCCAAATCATGAGTAGGATACCTCATTTCATGCGGTCTAAGCTGTCGTGAAGCATATGCAATGACCTTACCATTCTGCATCAACACAGCTCCCAATCCGGTTCTGCATGCATCAGTATACACCACCAACCCTTGATTTCCGTCTGAAACCACTAATATAGGCGCGTTGGTCAACAAATGTTTTAACATAAGGAACGCTTCCTAACGTTTTTTAGATCAAGTAAACTTCAAGTCCTTCCTGGTTAACTTAGCCAAAGGCGCTGCTATCCACGAGAAATCCTTAATGAATCTCCGGTAATAGCCAGCAAATCCAAGAAAACTTCTAATCTCAATCACCGTCTCTGATCTCTTCTAGTTATTAACTGCTTTGATCTTATCTGGATCGACTGACAAACCGTTCTGTGAAACCACATGACCAAAAAACTTAACCACAAAAAATAACACTTCGAAAACTTCGCTTTCAACTGATATTGCCTTAAGAAGGTCAAATAGAGTATACTAAAATGTCATCTATAAACACCAATACAAACCTATCGAAGTACTCTCAGAAAAATCGGTTCATCAGATCCACGAAGAAAGCTGGTGCGTCGTTACCCAATTGGAATTACTAGCCACTCATACGAACCATACCTAGTCTGAAATGCTGTTAATGGAATACTGCCCTCTGCCACTCTTAACTGATGGAAACTTGTCGCCAAATCCAATTTGGAAAACACTCTGGCTCCATACAGCTGATCAAATAGATCATCAATTCTTGGCAAATGATGCTTATTCTTAATTGTCTTCTCGTTCAACTTACGATAGTCGATACACATCCTTAATGACCCATCCTATTTCTTCACAAACACCACGGCCGCTCCCCAAGGCGAACTACTTGGTCTAATAAAATTTCTCCCTTCTAGATCCACTAGCTGCACCTTCAATTCCTTCATCTCGGTCGATGTCATCCTACTAAGTGGTCTATTGGTAGGTTCTGCTCCTGGCACAAGATCTATCCAAAACTCAACAACTCGTTTCGGTGGTAGTCCTATAATCGGCTCAAAAGCATCTGCAAATTCTCTTACTACTCGAACCTAACTTATATATTCTTCCACATCCATAGCTCTCAACAAAGCACAAGAACTTCAGTCAGAATCCTCCATTAAGAATATCATTCGGTTATGACTATGAAGGTGTCTTAACGATATCTCCCTATCCTAGCAAAATATCCTAGCCTCATATTTACCCAACCAATCCATACCCAAAATAATCTCGAAATCTATGAAATAAAAAACATACAGATAGCATGCAAACTTATGACCTAACAAATCAAGTTCTAACTGGTCACATCTCATCCCTAGAGTTGCATATCCTCCTATCGGATTCGCAACCTTAAGAAAGTAACAAAGTAAGTGAATATCAAACATAAACTATCAACCAAACATTGAGATATAAATGAATGTGATGAACTGATATCAAATAGTATCCTAACCGGCATATACTGAATTAAAAGCATACCTTCCATCACAGTCTTTCCTTCCTCAATGGTAGTTGGCCAGCAGATGATGGTCTAACGGCAAAGACCTTTCCTATGTCCGCCTTGACTGGTTCTGGACACTGATTCTTATAATTCCCTATCTGGTCACAGTTAAAGCACTTCACGCCCTTCTTTTCTACAGCCTTTTTCCCCTTGCATGTCTGGCCTTCATGAGCATAATTACCCTTCTTGTCATACTTGAAACAAACCAGATCAGCATTATACTTCTTGGCAACTTCTCCCTTCTAGGTTCCCTTTTTCTTAAAGAATTTCCTCTTCTTACCTTGAGAACCCTAGGTTTCAACCGACTTCTCCTTCCCATAAATAGCAAGCATTTCCTTATGTTGAATTGCCATCTCCATAACAACATTATAATGATCTCGAAGATGTGGCAGGGTCGTCCTAGAAATCTCGGGTCTCAATCCCCGAATAAATTTCTCACTACTTTTGATGACTGTGTCAATGGTAGCATACCCATAACTGGATAACACATCAAACTCAGTAGCATACTCAATTACCGATATCTCTCCCTGCACCAAATCCATGAACTTTCTCAACAATGCCAACTTAGCAACTTCATATAAAAACCTTTACTCGAATCTTCTTTGAAATTCTGCCCAAGTCAACTCTTCCTCAGGAACTCCGATAGTAACACTATTCCACCAATAAAGCGCTGCTCCCTGAAACTTCCTAGAGGCTAGTCTCATCTTCTGCTCATCATTCAATCCCAAGTTCGCGAAGATTCTCTCATAATGCAACAGCCAATTTTCAACTTCTATGGCATCCTCTGTTCCCACAAATGGCTTCCCATCAAGACTGGTGTAATCTCTGCTCAACTTAGCATAGTTTGTCCCACTAGGAGCCACGAGATTAGCTCCTCCAATGTCCCTAGCTACTCGAGCCGCTACTCCCACTTGCATCAGATTGACGAAGAACTGATACATTATCCATATATCTACTGGCGGATTTCTAGCACCTACGTTAGCATATGCATTTTGATTTGCATTTTCCTGTCGACATTGGTTTCTCCCATTGGGTCGAGCATTTAAATTTGTTATGGTGCTTCCTCCACCGAGATTTTCTCTTCTATTTCCTGCCTCCATATCTTCCTTTCTCATAAATCTGCATACAAGCCTTAGTAATATATAGAAGAATGGTCTAAGAGATAGGGGAATACGTACTTATATACATTTATATATATATCAAATACAAGTACTTTACTATAGCGTTTACCCAAACCTCGATCTTATTTTCTGATTCATCGGATTATGTTTTGAAAAATCTTTTAGGCTTAAATTTCTCTTAAGTTTTTGTAAACCTAGCTCTGATACCAACTTATGACATCCCCCACTTAGAGGCTCAAAACTAAAGACTACGGATTTTGTAATAATCCATAGCTATTAATCCTTGGCGATCAATCACGGTAATGTTAGATACATTGATATAAAAGAAGCATATTGATATGGAAAAAAATTAAAATTATTTTTTTTTCTCATTTTATTTCAAATTCATTACATAAACCCGTATTTGAGAACCACCTTCAGAAAAAAATATAATTATTACAACATACGCAAAGAGTGACATATAAAGATGCCCCTTGGATGATTAGAGTCTAAACATAGGCAATTAAACAACTTTGCCTTTACAACAAAACACAACGGAATTAAAATGGAAAGGAACTCTTACCAGCTAGCTTGCCTTTTGTATGCCTCCGGAAGCTCATCAGTCTAAGTGAACCTGAAAATCCTCGATTGTCAAACTACTAAAAATCAACTGAGCACCCGAGAGTTTAAGGGGAAAACATAAACTTCGAGACCTAAAGCCTAGTATGAATAATAACCTACCGTCTTGAACCATTTCGATATCTAGTGAGACCATGCCACTTAGTGGGATCGGTTTTCCCCTTACTAGTATCTTATCCAAAAATTTATAATAACCTTATACTGTGCTCTTACATCCACAATGGTTAAAACATAGCAATTTACAATATTACGATGATATGCAAATAAACAAATTACTCTGGATTTTCCATTCCCATTCATTTGACTATATGTTTCAGTTATAGTTTCTAGGGTCACTATTGACCTATTAGTTTTCATGGGCTGACCAATAGTCTATTTAAAGTTAATGGACTGCCTGTCAGGTCTCATAGTTTTCATGGGATCACTAGTAATCTATTGGCCTCTGCTAATAACTTTATTATTTCGTGGGTTCTCTCTAAACCATTGGTATCCCCAATAACTTCTTTCATACTTTAGTTTTCATGGGCTAACTAAGAACTTATTGAATTCTGTCAAATACTTTATCCGGATATAGTTTTCATAAGATCAGTACAAACCTATTGGCTCCTGCCAATAACTCTTTTCAAATATAGTTTTCATGGGTTTACTATAAACCTATCTTAACTGACTACCTCTTTAATCAGTCTTTGGATCCTATTTTCCAGTCTATCTGACTTTCTGGATGCAATTCTACTCATACAGGAGTTAATTCAATTTATATTCACTATTGGGTCAACCTAGCTGGTTATTCTGCCCTTTCTCCTCAAACATAGTTATGGGTCCATTACACAGTGAATATGTATTTGGAAGAAGCAAACATAATAACATATCAAAACCAACATTTATGGTTTAATATTCTTGAAATCATTTTTCACATGAAATATGGTTAATGCCTTTAACCTATTATTTTATCATGGAAATCTTCTTCAAAAACTCCAAAATTAAAAGCCATTTCAAAGCTCTTTTTATATTGCCATATATTTTCCTTTAAAAATTGAGATTGGGTTCTTTGTTTTGAAACTAAAGCTTTCAAAATCTTAGACCTTTACTTTCATGACCATTAAGATCTATCTTTCGAAAGCTTTCAAAACACTCAAATATATGACTTTCGAAACATTTAATCTCTTTCGAAAGCATTAAAACCTTCCTCTCGAAACCATCAAAACATTCCTTTCGAACGTATTAAAGTATATCTTTCCAACACATAGAATCATGGCTTCGAGACCATTTGAAAGTACATTTTTCAAAACAATTGGGTTTATCCTTAAAATAAACTTTTGGGTCAAAGTGGCCATAAATGGAAGTACCCTTTTCGAAACCATTAACCTTCTAATAAAAGAGTTTGGGAAGAATTGATGGCTTTGAAACCATCCTTTCGAACGCTTTAATATTTTAAGTAAAAAATTGGAAAGATAGCTTCGAACTCCTTTCTAAGCCATTACCTTCAAAACATTTAGTATAAGTGGTTGTTGGATCCCTTTCAAAAGCATTGGGAAACGGCTTGTCAGATTTATAAAAACTTACCTTTCGAACTCATTGAAACATCAACCTATTCGAAAGGTATGAAGACGGCAACAAGGTTTCAATTTGGTTTAAAAATACCCTTTCGAAAGCTTTTCTTTAAAACATAATCTAAGGCAACTCATTCAATAGCAACTCTTTCGAAACAACATAGCTGCAACCTCTTTGAAAGCTATATAAAAGACCCATTTGAAAGCACTTATTAAAAACAAGTCAAGTGGCACCTCTTTTAAAAGAAAAACAAAAGACCTTTGAAAGCTATTTAAATTAGCTTCGACCCATTCGAAAGCATAGTTTTGACTCCATACCTTCCGTCTTTCTCCAATGCACTACGTATCAAAGCATCGATACCATGTTATTGGTTTAGACTTAGATTAGGGCGGAATATGTAGTCGAAAGGTAGCTACTAGAAGTGGCGAAACATAGAATCTATGAAAATCTGTTTTATTGCTTTTTAAGTAAATGCTTTTCAACTAACTTGTCTATTTGTAAAAATATAATTGGTTGCCATAAAATCAACCAAAAATCTTTTTCTAAAAGATTGTCGAATTCATTTCAAAATTAAAAATGATTAGCAAAGAAGCCCTTCCATTTAGCATAACAATTAAAACATTTAAGTACTCCAATTAATTTAATTTAATTTCCACAGTAAATTACTTAGAAAAAATTCCAAAAAATTCTCGAAACTCATTTTTAATATGTTATCTAACTTATAAAATTTTTAGACCCAAAATCTATCATATAGTTACCGAAACAAATTTCAAACCTAATTATCTATTTCTTTCTCCAAATTTTTTTGAAAGTTTAAACACATCTTTAAAATAAGTTTTTACATAACATATTAAATCCTCATGGCATTTCAAACCTAATAGACACGATTTTTGTAACATCCCAAAATTTATTAATTTAAATTTGGTAATTTATTTGAACTTTTGGAATTTAATTTGAAAAGTTCAAAATAAACGAAATATGTGTTAATTTATATGAATAAAACTTCAATTTCTTTTAAGTTTAAAAAATTTGAAATAATAAATGTTTTAAAAAGCATTTGAATTTAAATCTTATACATATATGTGAATATATATGTATATGTGCATATATGAGTAGATTTGAATTTGTATATTGAATTTGAATTTAAATTTTAAGTAAATGATTTAGAAAAATAATTTGAATTTATAAATATATATCTATGTAACTTATTTAATATGTATTTAATTTCAAAACATTCTCTTTTAAATAATATGTGTTAATATAAAGCAAATATCTTTAATGGGTAATGTATTTGTTAATAAAGTAAATATGGCATAAGTTTTATTTAAAAATATTTAACTCATATAAAATACAAGTGTTTAACATGCAACAAGAGGATTAACACGTGTAGTGATATCATCATTAAAATTAACAAGTGTCATTCAATTTAGGTAATTGTTAAAAAAATAAAACTTAAATTCATAAAAAAAACCTTTCGGCTCCTTTTTCTAATTCTTTGGCTTCTCAAAGTTCTAAAAGAAAAGAAAAAAATATGTGAACATTACAAACCAGAGAATCTCAACACCAAAGAAAAGAAAAATATGAAATTGCAAACAACTTCTTGAATTCAAAGTTTAAAACCTGAGAATTATCTCAAACATCAAAGTAGGAATTTTAATTCCATATATCAGGAAAGTTTAAACCTTCAGAATATTAGTAATCAAAAATCAAGAATGACATTAAATTTCCAAACTGCAGATCAATGAAACCAAGCTCCAGTTTTTTGTCCAGGAAGCAGAGTAGGGTTCCTCTAAGTTAAATTAAGACAAGTAAATTCTTTTTAAAATTTAAGTTTGAATTTGTGATCAATAATCAAGCAAGAACTAAGCAAACTTATATCAATCAAGTTGCAGATAAAATTTCAAGATTCAAAGTAGAAAAAAAATCTAGGCTTTCATTTTTTTCAAACCAGATAGGAAGCTTTCTGTTCTAATTTTGTCAAGTGAGTAAACTCCTTGATTTGAACTTGAATTTATTGTTGTGAACAATAATGAGGCTTGAATGATAAATGTGTGTTTGCATGTATATATTTGCACCTAAAATGAAGATGTATGCCTGTATACATCAAAATAGATTTTGTTCTATCCCTACAGGTTCCTAAACCTATCTGAAAAAAATCCAATACTATATAACAGATTGTTTTTAGGCTTTGAGATTAAAAGAAAACATGTTTGTATGATCATGCTCTAAATTTTAAAAATAAATGTTGGTAAATTAAACAAAAGTCTTGTTTGGAAATTGAAGAATACAAGCAAACTCAATATAAATAGAAATTTCATCAAATATGATTTCAAATTTTGAATATATATATATATATATATATATTGAATCGTCTTTGAAGTTGATGATTTTTAAAAGTGAAATTAATTTTTTTATCAAATATTCGCTGAGGAAAATGGGGATGAACGGAATTGCTATTTTCTCGAAATTCTGGTGATCGGTGTAGTTTGGGTGCTCGAGATTGTGTTCGTGGCTTGCTGGAAGGTTGGAGTTCGTCAGAAAAATGCTCAATTTTTTTTATTTGTTGTGGCGAGCGTAGGGCAATGAATCAGGGATTAAAACCCATAAATGGTTATGGTCAGAAAACGCATCGCTACATCACCGTCGATGGACCGGAACTGTTCGCTCCATTAGCGTTCGAAGCTGGAAAGCTTTACGCAGCTATGGCCAAATTTGTGTGGTCTCCGGTGGTCTAGGTCGCTGACGGGAGATGGATTGGTGATCGAACCTTCATTCCAGTTTGGGTTCGGTAGTGAAATTTCAATTTTGGTGATGATTTGGTTTTTTGGGCGTTTGGGTAGTGCGTGGAGATCATCGTCGACCCATCAACGACGGTAGCACCGATCGTAGCCGCCTGGAGGGGTTGTGCATGTGCACAATGATGAATTTGTGCCAGGTGGAAGTAGTTTGGGAAAGAAGGAAAATGACTTGAAGCGACTCTAGGGAAATGAAAGAATAGCTAGGATACGAACTCGAAGCAAATTATGGCCACACGGGTCTGTACTTAGAAAATTTTGAGTTTGAAAAAAATAATATAAACAACGGGTAGATTTCTGAGGAAACTCGAAGCAGGTGGACGGTAGGCTCGGGAAACACTCGAGGGTGACTCGAGTAATATGATTTCTCGGTTAAAGCTTTAACAATTTAAGCTAAATAAATTTCTAAAGTACTTTTTTTAGAATGATGACTATTTTTCAAGTTGGAATGTGTAGTTTTAAAAAGTTATTTCAAATAAACTTAACAAGTAATTAAGAAGTTAATTAAATGTTCAAATTGTTAATCTAAAAGTAAGATGACTTATATTGTTAATGATAATTAATAATTAATGATTAATAATTACTTAACAATTAATTCATAATTAATTAAAGGATAATTAATTTATAATTAAGGATAAATTAATTAGGGTAATTAATTAAGAAATAATTAATTAGGTTTATTAATTAATAATTAATAATTAAGGATTTAATTAACAAGTAATTAAGATTTAATTAATTAATAATTAAGGATTTAATTAACAAGTAATTAATATTTAATTAATTAATAATTAAAGGTTAATTAACTAATAATTAATATTTAATTAATTAATAATTAAGGATTAATTAATTTAAAATTCAAGATAATTAATCATTAATCAAAGATAATTAATAAAAATAATTATGTGATTAATTGATTATAACCACACTATTAATTCATCTAATTGTTAGATGATTGATTATTATTGAAATGCTTTGAGCTGTTTGATATCCCTGTTTGTGATTGTGATACTGTGTGATGTGAATTGCTTTGTGCTGCTGTGATTTGTGATTTGTTTCTGTGTGATTGTGAAAACCCATTGGCCCATAAAGTGGCATTTAAACTTCGATGCGACAGGGAGTCGGATTCCAGTTGGTTATCCAAAACCCACATCGAACCCTGAATGTGGATCTTTGTGATTGATACATCCACGTGTTTTAAAATTAAGCGCTTACTATTCGGATTAGCCGGGAGAGGGCTTTGTGTCATATAACCCATTCCGAATTGTGATACGATGAAATGAATAGCATTTGAAGACGGTGATGAAGACCGGGTGTCTTCTAAAATGATAGGATAACCTATCAAATGTCTCTGCGCTGAGTTGCTTCGGTATAGAGATCTCCATATGTGATGGGGAGTCCGATCGGGATTGTGGATACCCGAATTGAAAGGGCTTCTTCCTTTATTGGACGAAGTGCCTTCAGTTCTGTACGAACCTGGAACAGACTTGTGTGGTTATGTGTCTGACACTACGCTTTGAGATATAAAGCAGATTTCTTTCAAATACATATCTATTGGTGGTGGAGAATTTATTCTCTTAGCTTAACACCCTTCTCTGAGACGTACGAGCTCAGAGGTTATGTAGTTGAAGGTTATCAGTGATATACTCCCAATTTGGTATTGTGGCATGCTAAGTGCTGCTGCGTGTTGATGATCATTTGTGATCAAAGCATGGCTTTTGTGTAAAGCGTAGCTTTGTGGACGAGACCTCATCGGACCTCACACTCCGGAAATGGTCGAACAGGAAAGATGCGATAAGGTTATGAGGGTCGCGCCCTTTAGGGTATGTCATTTCCTTCTGGCAAAAGGTGGTATCATGGTATGGAGCCTAAATACTTAACCAACGTGGTTGCTGCAATCTCATTGCTGTGTGGTTGTTGCTTTGTGGTTGAGGGCCCTCGGATAAAGGTCGCAAACAACCGGGGAATGGCATAGTCGTGTAGTAGTTACCTAGTTACAGAGGTAACCCGGCCTTGTGTTGGTAGAGAGCTGGGTAAGTTCTCGAGGCGTACCCATGTGGCAATGGGAAGTTCCTTGGCCGAACCATTTGTTGGAAATCCAATCTCTAATACGCGCCTTGTACGGTTTTAGTTGTTTAACCTACCATTTACTTATGGTGGTCACCACTGCTTAGATGGTAACTATAGTAGGCATAGTTCGAAATGTCTATGCTGGCTAAGATTAATATTGTACTTTCAAAAACTTTTCCGCACTAATAATAATATTAAATTGTTTTCGCATATCAAGCATTTTTGACTATCATAAGGAGAAATCTCCTCCAATTCTGCGTTTGCATGGTGTGTGCGGCGGAAGGCCTTATGGTAGTTTCGTTTTCAAAAAAAGCATTACGGATTTCAATTTTTAAATTCTTTGTTGTTTGTTTTAAAGATTAAACTGTTTTTGTTTGCTCATACCAGTCCCATGACTGGCCCGAAGTTTATTGTTCCCTTCCTAAACTCTGGGTGCCCACAATTTTCTACACGGGTAGTCTAGAGTTAGGTTTTTAAAATAATCAAATAGTAGGAGTATATTCAGTAGCCTTCAGTTTTTGGAAATCTTCTTTAGTCTTTGGATGACCGACCTTGCTTAATACAACTTGATGGTGGTTCGAGCTTATCGGAGTGGAGTCTTCGAAATTTTGGATTGGAGATGGAGTTGCATATATTGGGGCTCCTTTTGGAGTTCAAGTTATTTCTGATGCTAGTGCATTTGTGTTGCTGTAGATCTTTGATATGTATTTGTGATTATTGTTGTATATTATTGGATATTGTATCAAATGTTGTTATATCAATGATATTATTCATTTTCTTCCGTTGTGTTGTTGTACTTAATGTGTTATAAGCTCCGGCGAATCGGATTGTACGTTTGGATCTGCAGCATTCGAATACGAGTGAAGTATGGGTGTCGATTTTCGAACGCGAAAATTCGGGCCGTCCTAATTTCAGCCTTAAAATCGAAATAAATATTCATAAATCATACTTGTGTGAATCAAACATATCATGAAATCCGAACATATCATCATTAAAATCATCATAATGGTTTTTAATATAAAAACCCAAAATCAAAAGCTCTTTAAAACGAAAATTGAAATGGTTTTGATTATTAATCACTTTGATTTGGATAAGGACTTGAGATGTAATCTTTCTTGATTCTCTTAGCTTTATTTCTTAGCTTTTACTTGGGGTTTACTCCTCTTTTCCCCTAGGCAATGGCTGACTTGAGCTCCTTAGTTTTATATTTTAGGATTTTGAACTCATGAAATAAAAATAGGAATAAGGGTTTAGGGGTTAAGGGTTATGGTGGACGGCTATTCCCCGTAATACCCTTGCCTTATTCTCTAATTCGTTAACTTAGAAAATCATTTCCATAGACCCATTCTTTTAAGTTTATATTTAGTTAAGCTCGACCTCAAATATATTTTTAAGTCTCAATCCCCTTATCACTCTAATAATTAGATTATTCTATTTAATTTATCTAATTCAATCTCATGAATAATTTTATTAAAATCAGGGGTGTTACACTAATGTACGTATGCTTTCCATACTATGGACGGTGATCTACTCATGACCGTTGAGGACACCAAGAGGTTACTTACTTGTACCTATTTTGGATCAACTATAGAACGACTCGCTGAAAGTCTTCTATAAGTTAGTTATATCTAAATCAAATAGATGATCTCATGTAACGATGTGCGGTGATTTTTTGACTTGAGAGTATTGTGGATACTGTTTGCCAAGGGAATACATGTTTAGATACTCAAAGTAAAACAATACTTAAGATAAAATTTATCTTCTTTAATATAAAAGGTTAATGTCACCGTAATTGGTTTTTGACTCAAAGAAAGAAATCTCTAGCTAGAATAAATTCAATTAATCAGTAATAGTTATTGATTGAACTAAGTAGCTTCGGAGCTTAACTTCGCAATTAAATGTGGACATTATTAAAGCATTGAGGCAAACATGTGCAAATATCTTTGCATAAGGGAGTAGCTTAAAAATGATTATAAAGTAGGATTTTACATAGATGATTGATAAGCATATGACTTCTTTACCCATACTATGATTCAACATAGCCCACAGAGACTTTGATAGTCAAATGGTTTAAATATTAATCTAGGATCGAAGTCACATCTATAAGTCATACAACCGAGATTCGTAGCATTGGTATTAAATTCTATAATATAACAACATATAATTGTTATGAATTGTTACGACGATGATGTATATTATTTTCTATGTATATACACATGAATAATTTAATTTCTGAATTACCAACCTTAATTGAGTTAAATGTGTATAATTGTTGTATATATTTAACTTAATTCAAATGGATAATTTAATTAATCAAAAGTTCTCTTCTTTGTCTCCTCCATTTGAGCACTTCAAACTAGATTTTGCATGAAATGGAGTTTCCGAAGTTCTATCTGTAATTCTGATGTGTACAAGACTACATTCTTTCATTAAGGTAAATTCTATTTCTTCGTTTAAAATATGTCACCATAATTAACATGATTATATTCAACCATTATGAAAAACAACCTCATACGAAATTGGTTAAATATATAGAACTTTCTTTTGTAATTATTGCAAATAGTGAAACTTCATATAAAATGTTTAGTGAAACTTCACATTACAAATAGTGTTATCATAGCAGATGAGCAGTGGGACACGAAGAAACACTTGTTATTGAACACATCTAACTCTTACCTATTGTCATTATGTGCCAAAATTAGTTATAAAATAATTCATTTCATATTTGACAGAATATGGATATGGCTTTACTTTAATGAGAATAATATGAATAATAAAGAATAAACTATTTTGGCAGATCTAAATAATAAAATTTTGGTATAAATAATGATGTTGGGTTAGCTATAAAAAAAATACTAAAGCATCTAAATAAATGAAAACTGCCTTTTGCATTGTAAACAGACTATGTCATTGAGAATTGATTCTACATGTTCAGAAACAAAAATTATCTTCTTGCATTTGATTTTAAATCATATGATACTTGTGAATCATGTCTCAAAAAGGAATATGGACAATCAACTATTTAGTAGGAGCAATGAAAGAGTTGATGAACTCTTAAGACTAATACATATTGATGTATGTATTCGAATGTCCATGATTACCTAAAGCGAGTCAAATTAATTCATCACATTTACTAAAGATTCTATAGATATAGATATGTATATCTTATGACACACAAATCAAAGGTCTATTCGAAAATCATAAAATATAAAATGTAAGTGGATAACATAATATGCAAAAGAGTAAACACTTTGATCGGATCGAAGCGTGAGTATCTAAGATATGACTTCAAATGTACCTAAAAAGGCTACAATTATCTCATAATTATTTCGTCCTCATACTTTACAATAGATCTGTGTTTCAAAAGGGAGAAATCAAACCTTGGTGGACATGGTTAATTTACAATGAATAAAACCGAGTTACCTCTTTCCTTAGAGGATATGTTACAAAGGTTGTAGTGCATGTGTAGAATGTAATATCATCTTGTATATACTTATGATACCTTATAGGATATGGACCGAGAGGAAACTATACCTTAAATGTTTTAAGATATAGAATTGAGTAGCCTATGTTAAAGAATGTAAGCACTAGTGAACTCGAGGTTAAATTAGTTTTGCATAAGTTTATCAGATGTACTTAGATACATATTGTTATCCAGCCTTTTGACCCTACATCCGGACCGATTGGATAAATTAGACTCGATGATAGACAAGGCAACCAACTTAGAGAGGTGATCACAAAGTGAAGAGGTCAAGTATAGACAAGAATATGAAGAAACGATCAAGCAAGATGAAGAGATAGACTCTCTGGAATATTTTAAGTATGATTAGTACCTCCCCTAGGCAGGGAATCGATACTTATCCCTTCCCCTAGGAAGCGGATCGGATTGCATCACAGTAGTCATGAACAACATCGGCCAGCAATTCAACTCAATGGGAATTGATATGTATCTCTAAAGACATGAAGGCTATTATGTAAACAACTTTGGAAGAATGAAGTTAGCATAAAGGGGGACCCACCATGGCGATCGCAAGTTGTTATGTGGACATCTTAACCGATTGTGCTGATCCCTCTTGATTAGGAGTTGGGCCATGAAATTTTCTAGCGGACATCGTCTATATTTGGAGATTCTTATGATGAATTTTCAAAAAGATATTGGGTCATCCACCCCTATAAATCATGAGTTAATAGTTCATTTTAGGGATCTTTACACTTTTATTTTGCTTGTACTCCATTGTATTTACGGGTTTCAATCTGATCTGTCTTATACTCAAAAATTCAAGTGATCATTATAGCTATTTTATCAAAGTGGACGTAAGCATTCAACGACGAACCACTATAAATCTATTTTTCATTCTTTTTTTTACATATTTTTTTCTTGTTGCCACTATTTTAATTTAGATTTGTTCATTTATTTCTTTGCATTCATCCTATTGGGTGTCTATGCCAACTTTTGGTGCAAACATTTTGGTACTTTCACTGAGAACGAAATCTTAGGTTGATTGGATCTCATCATTTACTTATGCATTCTCATATTTGTGAGATAGATCCATATTTTTGCCAACATGTTTTCATTTCTCCTCAGATTTGAAGAAGATCTAAAAGGAAGCTATTAGCCATGGGTAGAGGAAAGTCTACTACTTCATGCACCGTTAGAGGCAACGAAGATATCAACGTTCAACAGGTTAATCAGAGCATACAACCGGTTGCTACCACTCTTCAAAATCTAGATGACTATGACCCCAAAGTAGATTTTTAAGTCCTAATGAAGGAACCGATGGATAGCCGACGGTAGCTCAACCAACAAATCTAGGCTAACATCGACCTAATAAACCCGTTGAAAGATCAACATGGAAAGACAAGGAGGGAGCCTACTCCATACTCAAGATCGAGAACTCCTACTTATCTGACGACAATCATAGAAAATGATGTCATGAAACAGATGCATGATGTCACAAAACAGATGCATATGCAGCTGGAGCATTGGGACGGAATCAAACGATCGACTATGGTCGATCAGCACTGATCGGTTCCAAACCCCCAAGGGGATCTGCACCAAACCCACAAATCATGTGGGTGATCGGCATGTAGGTAAAGGAGCTCATTTTGGAGGTGCCGCAATCGATCAAGGTGTTGGAGCTTAGGCAAATGTAGTTGAACTACAATCGGAGATAATGACAGAACTACTACATAGGTAATGGATCAGGAGCAAGAGGAGCCAAGGCAGCGTGGTGCTGCCTGGAGGCGTGGATTGAGTCACTCACGTAAGGTAGAACATGACTACCACCTGGCACCAACTCTTCAAACACTAGACTTAACAGCTATGGTAATACAGCTAGTGAAAGAAAGTCAAGGCTTAACTAATGATGATTGGGGACTCTCTAAAAGTCGTACTCCATTCACCAACAACATTCTACATGCAAATTATCCATGGAGGTTCCATATGCCTATGATGCCTGCCTATGTAGGAAAAGCCGACCCCACACAACATCTCTTAAAGTAGAATGGCATATGGACTTCGCCCGAGCCACTGATGCAGTCAAGTGCATGCGTTTTCCCATTTTTCTAGAAGATGTTGCGAACATGTGGTTCACCAGCTATGACCATAGTCAATCTCTTCATTTGATGAGTTAGCAGAGAAGTTCCTGGAGTAGTTCTACGGCACATGGCTCACCCAAGGATGTAATGTCACTCTCCAACCTGGTCTAGGGACTGGGGGAGACACTGAAATATTTTCTGGAAAGGTTTAATACTACTGTTATAGAAGTGTTTAATCTGAATGATGATGCAATACTCATGGAACTGACTAGAGGAGTTGATCCCGATTTCGAATTTGGCAATTGGTTAGTGAGAAAGCCTCCTTCTACATTGGTCCATTTCTTTGTAAAGGCGGCTCAATTTCTAAGGAAGGAGGAGGCAAAGCGAACTAGAAAGAGAGATGTTGCAGCCCAAGCGCCAAAGGAGTATAAAGTAATATGGCATCTATTGATAGTTCTGAGAAAGTTCAAATCAATGTTCAGAAAAAATCAAATAAGCAGTAGAAAGGCGGCAATGGAAACAGTGACTGAAGATGGGATTCCAAGAGAGGGATGCCGAGGATCCTATCATTTGATACATAAAATCTATTGAATACGCAGTTAGAAAATGTTTATCTATCAACATGTAGCACTATGCAATACATGAAACCACCTCCAAAGGAACCGATGGAGAAGCAGGGACAGTCCGAAAAGTACTGTAGATTTCATGAAATTTATGGACATACCAGAGACGCGTGTTTCCACCTCCGTGATGTTATTGAGAAGTCAATTCGAAAAATAAAGTTGCAGCAATTTATTAAAGCCCCATATGATGGCGGGCAGGAGACACACGACCTCAATCGAGGATAAGCTATATGCAGTGCTGAGGAACCTCGATAGATAGAAGGAAGATCAGTTATTAATGCCATTATTGGAGGACCACATCTGATTACAAAAGTTGGAATGAAATGGAGCACCACATGAGGCTATCAGACATGTTGACATTGAATGATGCTCAAAACGGAGGACGGTTCTCCAACAAAGTAGTAGAAAACTATGTCAAATGATATCATATTCCAAAGTAAAGATGTAGATACGAAGGAGGCCCCAACAACCGACCCAATGGTAATCTCGGCCATGATCGGCCCGCCTTAGTGGGAAGGATTTTGATTGATTATGGAATTTCTACGAATATCATTTTCAAGAAGGCATATGACTAGATGTAATAGGGAGCCAAAGATTTAAAATTATGCAAAGCCCTTATCATGGATTTAATGTTATTTCAACTAAAGCGGTGGGATATATCGTGCTATAAGTGGAGTTAGGAGACGACAACAGAAGGATAGTGCGGGTGATGCCATTTGTTGTGATGGATGTGAACTCTTCATACAATGCCTTTTTAGGCCGACCGGCCCTTGGTGAATTCAAGGTAGCTATTAACCCTTGGAGTCTAACACTCAGTTCCCAATAGAGAATGGCATGGGTATTATACATGGAGATCAGGTGACTGGATGTGTATGCTATGTGGTTTTGTTGGGAGACGCTCAGCGAAAGGAGAAAGGAAAGGATGTAGTGAAGCCTCTCTGCATCAAAACTATTAAAACTCAGCAACCAGCATCCGAGCCTTAACTCGGGCACCACAGTCAGTACTATAAAGATGTAAATCCAAGAAAGGAAGAAGAGGAGCCTAAAGAAACCAAGGCTGCACCCATCGAGCTAATGATCGACATCATGGTCAGTCAAAAAGACCCATCACGAGTCTTGAAGATCGGATCATAGCTCAGTGCAACGATGATGAAGGAATTAGCTGGTTTTATCCTAGCAAATCTTGATATGTTTGCTTGGACCTATTCTGACATATGTGGGATCTCACAGACTATTATGAGCCATGCATTGAATATCGACCCAAGGCATGTCCCGGTGAAACAAAAATGATGTGGCATGGATTTGAAAACATTTGTTGCACTTAAAGAGGAGGTGGATGAACTCAAAAATAATGGATCTATCCACAATGCCTTCTACCCAAAATGGGTATCCAATACATTTCTCATGAAAAAGCTAATGGAAAATGGCGTACATGCATTGACTACTCAGGCCTAAATAAAGCATGCTCGAAGGAAAACTTTCCACTTCCGAGTTGACCAACTAGTAAACTCGATTGGTGGACACAAACTGCTTCCATTCATGGATGCATACTATGGATACAATCAGATCCCAATACACATCATCGTCCAGGAACACACTAGCTTTGTAACTGATCTAAGGCTGTACTCTACATTGTGATGCATTTTGGATTGAAAAACATTGGAGCTACTTATCATAGACCGGTCAACTAGATGTTCAAAGACCAGATCAGACGATCAATGGAAGTATATGTGGATTATATGCTTCTGAAGTCATGGAAATCAAATGGCCACAATGGCGACTTGGTAAATATGTTCAGTGTTCCTTGGAAATATGGAACGAGACTCAATCCCTTGAAATGCTCTTTTAGCGTTGCATTAGGGAAATTTTTAGGTTTCATCATTAACTCTCATGGAATTAAAGTCAATTCTGAGAAGATTCAGGTGATAAGGGATATCCAAGTGCCGAAGACAATCAAACAGGTGCAAAGTCTAAATAGGAAGGTCATCATCCTAAGTCGGTTCATCTCCAAAGCCACTGACCAGTGCATTCGATTCTTCAACTTAATTAGGAAAGGGAAGAGAAGCTTTGAATGGATGTCGAATTGTATTGATATGTTTCAAGCTCTGGTACATCACTTAGATAGACCCTACATCTTGTCCAAGCCACTAGATCATGAAGAATTGTATATTTACTTAGCTGTGTCGTACATGCCATAATTGTTGCATCGCTACGAGAAGAGAACTAAATTCAGAGGCCAATGTATTAGGTTAGAAAGCGATTGTAAGATGCTTAAAGGAACTATCTGAAATTGGAGAAACTCTCATACTGTCCGTTGATTGTGTCAAGAAAGATCCGCCTCTATTTTCAGGCTCACCCCATTACTATCTTCACTGACTTGCCATTGCTACAGGTCCTATAATGACCTGAGACGTATGGAAGGTTACTGAAATGGTATATTAAATTGAGCTAGTTTGGTATTACTTATCTTTCTCAAAAAGCCATCCATTGACAAACATGGCGGACTTCGTAGCCGAATTAACTACATAAGACAACTCCCCCAAAGCTCAGTGGAGAACCCATGGTACAATGAAAGATGTATACTAATGGAGCATCAAATGTCAGTGTTCTAGCATCGGAGTCATATCGCTAACTCCTAAGGAACGCTCAGTTTGCTATGCCTTGAAACTTGACTTTCCTGAAACAAATTATGAAGCTGAATATGAAGCCCTAATCGCTAGGATTAAACTCACTAAAAAGCTAGGAGTAAAAGCATTGCAAATTTTCGGTGATTCCTAATTAGTAGTAAATTAAGTCAGAGGAGAATATCAGGCCAAAGGAGCGTAATTAGCTCCTTACCTCAACTAGATCCAGGAGCAACTCATCAATTTCAAGCATTACACCATTACTCACATCCCAAGAGAATAAAATGAGAAAGCTAACTCGCCGGCCAAGCTGGCCATTTCCGAGGATGCACAACAAATAGGTTTAATCCCAGTTGAAGTACTTAACGCTTCGAGCATTGGCTAGACAGAGATCGATTGGGTCTTAGAGACAGAGCCTGAGAAGAAGTCATGGATGACTCCAGTTACAAAATATTTGCAAGCAGAATCCTTCTCGAATGGAGGAATAAGAAACGATAAATCCTTTGTAAAGTTTTATGATACATCCTTCAAGAAGGAGTCATGTACCGGAAGGGTTTCTCCATCCCTTTGCTTTGGTGTATTGCCAACAATGAAATTGAACGAGCATTAAGGGAGGTTCATGAAGGAGAATGTGGCGACCACATTGGAGAGCAAACCTTAGCAAAGAATATACTTCGTTACGGTTATTACTGGCCAACTGTCAATAGGGATGCAGCTAATTATGCTAGACGATGCGAAAATTGCCAAATATTTGCAAAGATTCCAAGATCCCTGCCAATGAAAAAGTCCATAGTTGTTTGCTACTTGGGGTATTGACATCATCGGCTCCTTGTCAATTTCCAAAGGTTGTACGAAGTACGCCATCGTGGCAATTGATTACTTTATTAAATGGTCTAAGGTCAAACCTTTTGCCACGATTACTATGAATAAAATGATCTATTTTTTTCAAAACATCAACTGTCATTTCAGCCTCCTTCGAAACAATCAAAACCGCAAACAGGACCCAATTCGATAGTACTAAATTTAAAGACTTCTATCGTCGACATCATATCGAGAAAAGATTTGCAGTAATTGCTCACCCTCAAGCTAATAGACATGTCAAAGCTATCAAAAAACCATAAAATCCATTCCAAAGAAGCATTTGGAAAAGGCTAGAGGCAAGTGGGTTGATGAACTTCCATCAGCATCATGGGCATACATAACCATCCACAAGTCCACGGCTAGCCATGCTCTATTCACCCTTGGTTACGGATCTAAAGGCATGCTTCCTTTAGAACTTGAAGTCCCATCTCATCAAGTGACTTATTATGACCCCAGAACTAACAAAGATCTCCTTTTGGAATCTCTAGACATAGTCGATGAGAAGCGTGAAGAAGTTGATTTGAGGGCAGCTGCACATCGACACTGAGGCGCCCGATACTATATCTTAAAGTCCAAACCAGGACCTCTGTAATTGGCCATTTTTTCCCAAAATGCATCTTTCCTAGCCCTACAAACATGGATCCGAGATGGGAAGGGCCATGTGTCATCAATTAGAAATTTGGAGCTGGAACTTTCAACATAGCGACTGTTGATGGCACTTCCTAGAGCATGGAATAACAAGCATTTATGACACTATTTCACTTTGTTTTATTTCATTTAGTTGTATTTTATTTAGAATTTTCTTTTGCATTTGAATTCAAATACATGTAACAAGACAAACATGGTCGCTTCTTTTTCAATTTTCAATAAAATCTAAAGTTTGCTCCATATCGGTGAATTGTTTGAGCATAATATAATAGTTGTGATATGCGATTAACTTACGTTTACATATGCATAATATAAATTAGCAAGTACGCGAAGTTTAGTGCGGACCAAGTACTTGGGTCCATAATAGAATTAAACAAAATGAACGTGAGGCGACCATTCATTCATTAACTCTCGCCTGCAATCCGATGGACTGAGTATGAAAAAGAGAACTGGTGTGATTCAATCATACATTAGCTAACCCCATCTCCTTATTCAGTGGGTAGAATGTAAAGTAAAAGTGGTCGTGATATGATCGACCACTCTTCGACTTTGCACCAAACTTGGGGACAAGAGAATTAATCAAAGGAAATGTGATTCAAACGTTTCCCAGAACAACTTCAGTCCCCATAGTGTGGCTAGATTATGAACATCAAACAGGTGTGATTGATCGCCTATCAGCCAACTATGATCCCCAGAGTAAAAATAAGAGTATAAACAGAACAAATGAGTGCAATTCGACCGTTCATTCTCCAACTTTGGCCTGAACCCGATGGGAGGAGTATAAACTCATCATGGATGGGACCCAACCACCCATGAACTAACTCTATCAACCCTAGACTGGGGGCAGGAGTCGAATCTCTTAACCACTAAATATGATTATGTAACACTATGGCTCGTTCCTAGTGTTTGATTCAACTTATGGCCACGACCGAAAGGAGGCCTTGAGATGGATTTGTCGGATTGACGCCCGAAGTAATGGGCAATCAAAATATATTGCAAGTTGAACAATGGGTTTTGAATTACAAGTACATTAAATGGAAAACATAATTGCTCAAAACCTTAAAAAAGTTTCATACAAAGATAAAAGAAACAAAAGATTTTTTATTTACATACTGAAACTTAGAAGCTAAGTACATGTTTATTTCAGAAACTAAAAGCCAAAAGTGGGGGCCGTGCTTGCACAATTGCGGCTAACAAAAAGAAAATAGCTACCCAGCTACGCACCACCCAAGCTGATTCAACGGTTATTTCTCATCGTTTTAGGCTTTTTCAGGGTGTTCTTTAGGGTGGACTCTCTAAATCTACCACCTCGTCCTCTCTTTCGACCCTTTTTTCCTTGCCACCCTTAAGAGAAATGCTTTCAGAGACAAGAAAAAAAGCAGTCTCACTTTAGGATACAGATGGGTCGACCACCTCAGTAGTGACACCGCTTGGCCGTATAATTTGGAGAAAATTAATGTCCACTTCAGCACTCTCCTTCTTGACTTGCAAATCCAACTCTCATTTTCAATGTGCTCCTTCATGCTAAGTTTACTAGTATGTTCAAAGATATGAGTCACTACGATATCCTCTGTTTCATCCTAGTCCTGCTAGTTATCAGTCTTTTATGTATATAGAGCCCCTATAACTTTAGCATCCATGTCGGGAGTCTCAACTGGTTGATCGGTAGAAGCCACCTATACAGTGATGGTTGTAGTGGACCCTATGGTCAGCGCCTACTGTCTAGGGATAACATCATCATCGGGAGCATGGACCTACAATTTCTTAAAGATCAATGGGTAAGTCCATGACTATCGGATGCGAGGTGTAAACTTTCTTGAATGTCGGAGAAGTGAGAGATATACCTTCTCTAGATTGGCTTTTGGTCATAGCTGGAGTTCTACCTTGAAGGATTGGAGACAACCCAAATGACTTATGCATCTTTAGATGATATGGATTATAACCTGTGTCCTTTTAAGGCGCATGAAAATCTGAAATTGTAACACCCCTAATTTTATTAACATTATTCAGGAGATTTAATTAGAATAAATTAAATAGAATAATGTAGACAAGGAGATTGAGCTTGATTAATGAATTAAGTAGCCGTGCTTATCTAACCAAATGAACTTATAAATGGTCAAGACACTAAACATAAGGGTATTAGGGTACATAGCCGTCCATATTTCCGCCCTTATACTATCTCCCTTAGTCATACACGTTCATTTTATCTTAAACAAAAATTATAACCATAAGAAGAAAGCAAGCCCGGCCATTAGGAAGAAGAGAAGAGAGAAATCAATTTAAAGTTTAGGACTCAAGCTAGAAGAAAAAAATCTCAATCAAACTTCAGTTTCCTTATCCAATCTAAGGTGAATAATAACTTCTACATCTCTATATTGGTTTTATAATCATTTGGTTTCAATTTAGGAGTAAATCTGTTTGTATGATATATTGAATGATGATATGCTTGAGCTATGTTTTATATGGATTAAACAAGGTTGTTTAAAGTAGATGAACACGGTTTTTGGGTAAAATAGAGATTTATTGATCTTGAAATACCGTGGGAAATTTTTATATTAAAGTAAACATGATCTCAAAGTTGGGTTTCAATTTTCATAACTTTCCAAGTCAAGAAGAACTAGTTATGAATTTTTTAAAAAAATATATGGTTATTTTGGTTTATAAATTTATTGTGGGAAATATATTAAGAATTTGGGTCTAAAATTTTTATATGTTGGAAAACATATTAAAATGGATTTTTTGGGATTTTTCTAGATTTTTCCTAAGTGATTTGATGAGCATATAAAATTATTTAAGGTATGAGATTTAAATGTTTTATATATTAAATTAAGGAGAAGAGGCATTTTATAAAATAAAATTATTATTTAGTTCTGAAATTAGTGGCAGCACTTTTAAAAAAGTATTTGTTAAATAATAAAAATTTGATAAACAAAGGCAGGTTAGTAGAAAAGGTATCTCTTTTAAGTTGAAAACAAGAAAATCATGCTTTTAGCATGTTTTAGCCATTTTAGGCAATAAACCTTCTGACAATGTCGTAAGGTTAGCTTTCGACAAGGTCAAAGTTCAATGCATAGGGTATGTAATGACCCCGAATTTGACTACCTTAAAATATACTATTTAGAGTGATTTTAAATATAAAATAAGGTTATATGATTCAAATAATATTAGATAGAATTTGGAAAGAGAAGTATACACAAAAATAGTAATATTTGCCTATAACGACAAAAGTGACAAAATGCTGATTTCAAAAAAGTAAGTTTCAATGGTTAAATAAATTGTTTTAATTTATATATGAGTGTTTATATTTGTAAATAGCATTATACAAATTTACTTTTAAACTTGGTTTATTATATAAATAAATAGTTTAACAAAAACGTCAAAATGTGATCACAAAACATTTTGTCGAAAAACAATGTTTTGTCGATTAAAAGTTGTCGCAACGTTGTTGCACCTTTATTTTCTTATATAGGAATATATATTCAAATAGTATAAGTATTAATTAATTCACTAATCAAGTTTACTTTTATTAAGCATACTTAAAAAATTCTAGAATATAATTAAGAAAAATAAGCACAAAAAGACGAAAAAATTAGAAAAGTCAAAAAGTAAAACATCAAATCAAAGAAACATAATTATTACCTTCATTACTTAATATCTAAGTGAAAATGGCATAAAGTAATGATTTGAAATGTGATGTTAAGTGTTGAAAAAAATAAAGTTACTTCAGAAGTAAGTACGGTTATTTTGCTAATTTGGTAAAGGAATATTTTGGTAACTTACCACTTCATTTTTTCCTACAAATACCAACCACTTTCTCACTTTTTTCACACTATTTCTACCTTCTTCATCTTCCTCCTTGAAGCTATCTTTAATGGCTTCTTCTTCTCTTTCATTTCTTTACTAACTTTTTAAAAATCATATCAAATCAACTCCAAACACCACCAGACTTTGCCAAAGACCTTAGGATACCATTAAAACATGGTTTAGCATCTAAGTTATGAAGAAATGATGGAGAAAGGAGGGAAATTTATGGAGGCCGAACCTATAAAGAGAAGGAAGCAAGTTGGAAAGCTCCGGAGAAAAAAAGAGAGGGAAATGCCGTCGATTTCATTCCAAGGAGTTAGGAGCAAATTCAAGGTGCTGCGGAAGCTCTGCCGGATTTTCAAGAGTTTGGAAGAAGAGGCCGATAGCATAAAGCAAAAGAAATGGAGTAGAAGTTGATTAATTGAAGTTTTAAGTGAAGTGTTGTTGCATATAAATGTTGGTTGGAAGTTAATCTTTTGGTTAAAGGCGAGTGCTCAAATCTTAGTTTTATTTTAATAAAACTTAAGTTGATAATACATATGTTAAATTAGAAATTTATATATTGAATATTGATTGATATTGGATGATAACTTGGTTTATATTATGGTTGATTATATGTTTGTGATGTGGATGATAACTTGATTTGATAATGATAAGAGAGATGATTAGTAATTAACCATAGTTAATTAAACGGGAATTAAATCCACATAAATGTGTGTATGGAAATTATTTAGCCTCTTAATGATTTCAAAATATCTAAAAAGATTGAAAATGATATTATAATAATATGGTATTATAAAGTGAAATGAAATGGAATATGAGTTGAAATATAAAAATATTGTTTAAATGAGTTTAAAATGATTTAGAAATGTTTTATATACATTTGAAAGTGTTCCAAGAATTTTGAAAAGAAATTGAAAAACAAAAAATGCGCGTCGCATAACGGTAGTTCACGATTTCGCGTCATAAAAGTAAAATGAATGTACAAAGTGGAATATAGCTTGAAATTCTTTGATATAAGAATTTATCAGTCTATTATATCCATAGTTTTCCAACAAAGAAAGAAATCAAGATTTTACCAAGTAGTGTTTGAAATATGTCCAAAATAATTTTCTAAAAACATCGCGATTTTACAATTCGGAATCCAAAAAAAGATTTCTTTCTAGATGATATTTTTAAATCATTAAAAATATGAAATAAATTTTATAAATCTATTAAAATGGTGTAAAAGAGATTTGGAATGGAAAATATGAATTTTCAAATATTAAAAACTCGTTTAAATCAAATAAGCTTATATAGCACTATACACAACACTTTTCTGCGAATTCTATAACGTTTGAATATGAGTTTTAAACTTAACAATTCTTTCCTAAATCTTTTGTCAATAATTTTAAAAGAATAATTAATTAATTAAAAGAATATTAGAAAATTTTAATAAGAGTGTGAATAAATGGTTAAGAGAAATTGTTTGTAACACTTAAACGAAAAGTGAAGAATATTGAATGTAATAGCAAACTAAGTATGCAGAAACGACTAGTATATTTGTTCCGCCCGTGGGATATCGGAAGATAAAAACAAGGTGTTTAACGAAGGTTAGGGATGGAGCAACCATTGTCCTGAACTTACTTGGTCTATGTTTTCTCTTTTTAGGCGAGGGATGGAATATATCGAAAGGAAAGCTCGGATGCTCTAAAAGATCATATTTAAGCTTTTTCAAGATAAATGAAAAGAAACAAATTCGTTGAATGTTATTTAACCACTTAATATCTTTTATTCGATAATTGGTATGAAGGAACCGGGATCGGATTTGGGTAATTTCTACCTAAAGAACCGGGATCGGATTTTGGTGATTCCTATCCGAAAATCACTTCAAACTAATTTTAGAAACCCCATATGAAATTAACATCTTTTTATCGATGATTAGTATGAAGGAATCAGGATCGGATCTGGGTGATTCCTATCTGAAAAACTAGGATCGAATTGCGTGATTCCTATCCAAACACCCCTTCGAACTAATTTTCGAAATAAAATGTATTGAAGACAAAGATCGTTGATGACAAATATCTTCATGATGTAGGATTATTTTCCATTAGTCCCTGAAGATGAAATTTACCATATTTAAAGTGGCAGTAGCGCTCTATTATGAAAATCTTTGATTTGCAAGAATATGATTTAAAGTTAAGAAAGAAATCTTTGATTAAGATTTAATAAATGATTTGGGAATATTTTTCCTAAGTTAAAAGTTATATTTTGAGTATAAGAAATCCTTGATTAAGATTTAACAAATGATTTAGGAATATTTTTCCTAAGTTAAAAGTTATAACTTGAATATAAAAAATCTTTGATTAAGATTTAATGAATGATTTGGAAAGGTTTTCCTAAGTAAACGAGAAAATGATTTGGAACTATTCCAAGATTTAAGAAAGTTTTTATAAATCAAATGAATTGATAAATGGTTCTTAATGATTCCATGTACTCTTTAAAAGAAAATGGAATAAATTGAAAAGAATATATCTAAGAATGATATTTTACAAAAGATGAAGTAATTGATTGATGATTGATATCCACATATGAACTTAACATCCTTTTAAAGTGATGATTGGCTTCAAAGGAACTGAAGTCGGATTTGGGTGATTCCTATCGGAAAACCACTTCGAACCAATGTATACGTTCAAAATTGAAGATATGTTGAAGATGATGATTATTAAAGACTGTGGATCTTTATAGCGTAAGGACTGCTTGTTGAATATGCTCTTGGTAGCTCCCATTATAGAGTTATTTATAGCAGTGGTCTTCCCATTGTGGAGATTTTACGGATTGCAAGGGCTTCTCGCCTAGTAATGGCCGAGGAAAGTGCCTTCGGTTTCATTCAGTCCCAGAACGAACTTGTATGGATGAATGTCTGACGTTTGAATTTTACAAATGTACATCTGCTTGTGGCAGAGAAGGCAACTTCTCTTAGCTTAACACCCTTCTCTGAGACATACGAGCTCAAGGGTTGTATGCTTGTAGGAGTCAAATAGTGCTCAAAGGAATGGAAGTGTGGCATTAAAAGTGGAACCCATTGTGATCAAAGCATGGTTTTGTATGAAAAGCGTGGCTTTGAAGAAATTGAGCGTAGCCTCGTGAGCCTCACACCCCGGTTATGATATGATACTATGTGATCTAACAGACACAAAATTCAAAATAAGTGAGTATGTATGGTGGTGTCAAATATGTTTGGCCCTCTGGGGGATACGTCCCTCAGGGCATTCATTGCCCCCATTTGGATAAAGTGGTTAGCTTAAGAAAAACAGGAAAGTACCAGTTATCAGTTGTAGTATAGCAAGTATAGTTCCATGTGACTAGTTTGAGAAAAGCGATTAAGGCACCGTGGGAACTATGTTTATCATGCATGGATTAAAGAAAAGTCCACTAGTTTTCTATCATGTTGGGAATCCAATTCCAATACGAGATTTATGGTTTTGATTGTATTTCCAAAATAGCTGTAATGACTTGCAAACATTTCAGCTACCCATTTTGGTATCATATATTCCATTCGGTATATTTCGTTGACCTAGTCCAAATATATTACCTTAGACTTAGTCCAGATATTGATACCTTATTTGAATAAGTTTATTTGAAAAGTTTTTTCAAAAGAAAGTCATTAAAAATAATATCAAGTGTATTTTGGTATAAAGTGTTTTGGTTATCATAAGGTAAAACCCGTCCGTGTTATGTGTCGGCGTTGTCTTATGAGATACCCTTCTTTTCAAAGGTTTTGATAATATAGTCATGATCTATGTATTAAAAATTTCGAGTATCTCACGTTGGTTTATCAAGCCTGAACCAAGTATTTTTAATACTCGAGGCAGATCCGAGTAGTTTCTGGTTTAGTTGAAGATGGTTGAAGTCTCCGAGGAGAGATAGAGATCTTCATCATCGTATGGAAGAATTCTATTATCCGCTGCATCTATTGCATTTGTTTTGTTGGTTGTCAGCATTTGTAAAGGACGGGTGTTTATAAATGTCTAGGCTGAATCTAGGTTAGACTCTAACATTGTATTTAAATTTTCCACTGTAAAGATTATTATTGAAATAATATATGTTATTCCATTTATATGAGATTCCGTTCTACATTTATTTTCTTTCTGCCCTTACTGATCCGTCTTTTCATGCAATTTAAGTTAGACATGTGTGGTGTATTATTGATTCAAAGGGTACGAAAAAAGGGCCATTACAAAGTATCAAGTTACTTGGTACGCAATGAATTAAATAGGGTCAAAGGGTTCTTTGTCGAAAGGTTGGTTACTAAAGTGGTTGAGGTATGTTTGTTTTATAAATCAGAAGCTTACACCTATTTTCTTTCAAAAAGGAGCTTTCGACTTGGTTTCTTTTGACCCATTCAATTATTTAAAATAAAGATTTTAAACCTTCCTTTTTATCAGTTGTTTTATTTTAAACATTCCAAGGAAGTCGAATGGTTACTGCTGCTTTATCAATTGTTTTGTTTTGAACCTTCCATCCCAGTCGAAAGGTTACTGCTGCTTTATCAATGTTTTGTTTTGAACCTTCCGATACAATCGAAAGGTTACTGCCGCTTTATTAATTATTATTTTTTGAACCTTCCGACCCAGTCGAAAGGTTACTACTGCTTTTCCAACCTTGCGAAATCGTTGCCCTCGACAAAGTCGAAAGGGTTACTTGTTTTAAAACTTGTTGCTTCTCCAAAGCTTTCAAAAGGTATCAAATCATTCGATTTAGATGATTTGCCCTTGTTTTATAATGCTTTCGAAGCAGAGCTTTTCTATAAAGTTGAAAGGTTGCTTCAAATGAAGTCGAAAGATTTTCAAAGAATATTTTCCACTACTTTTAAATTGAACCCAAAGAGGTTTCAAAAGGTTTTCCAATGCTTTCGAAAGGGTTGAGTTTCAATGGGGTCGAAGGGTTTGGAAAGAAGTGTTTTAAAGTATAAAAAGGGCCGGAACCTATTATTTGAGAAGGATATGATTAAAACCCTTCTAACGGGTTGAAAATAGCAGCTCTCGACATTGTCCAAAGGTTTTAAAAAAAAATCCGATGCTCTAATTTTTAAAGGAAAACCCATTGATTATATAAGATAGTTTTTTAATTACTTTAAGTATGGGATTTTGAAGAAGTATTGCCTTGATAAAAATATAAATTAAATGTTTTAACTATGTTTCATGAAATGTGTTTCAAGGACTTTATATCCACAGGAGTGGTATTGTTAAATTGTTGTTTTGCTTCTTCAAATATGAGTATATTTACATGATAAATCATAATTATATTTTGGGGAAAAGGGGTAGAAAAACAAGCTATGTTAATTCATTTGTGAATATAAATTGCTTAATCTCCTGAATGAGTAGAATTGCATCCAAGGAGTTAAGGTGACCAAAAATATAGATTGCCTAAATATTATAGTTATTAGTGTAAACTTAAAAGTTCAAGTTAACCCATGAAAACTATGATTAAGTTTTTATTGGAGTAAACCAAAAGGTTCATAGTTAACCCATAAAATTATGCATTAAGGATAAAGAATTGACATCGGTCAATAGGTTCCTAGTAAACCCTACTTGTTTTAAATCCTGTCGCTTCTTCGATTCTTGAGGATAGCAGTGCCTCCTGCACGTCTTCAAAAGCTTATTCGTCTTTAGAGGTACCTGAAAAACTCAAATCTCAAGCTACTCAAAAATAGATTTGAGTACTCGAGAGTTTAAGGGGAAAATATAAACTTCGAGTCGGACATAAAGCCTGGTATGAACAATAATTTACAATTTAAATTATTTAGATATCTAGCGAGACCATGCCGGTTAGCAGAACGGGTTTCCCCTCACTAGTATCTTAAAAACTTTTATAAACCATTTTCTATGTTCCTGAAACCATAATGGTTAAACCAATTCAAACAATATCATGTGATGATATGCAAAACAATTGAATCAATTCTGGATTACCCATTCCAGTTCATTTTGACTAACCGTCATAGTTATAGTTTCTAGGATTAATATTAACCTAATTGTTTTCATGGGCTGACTAATAACCGATTACACATTTGACTTCCTACCTAGTTTCATAGTTTTCATGGGATCACCATGAATCTATTGGTAACACCAATATCATTTTTATTATTTTTCATGGGCTGGATAGGAACATATTGACTATCTATCAATATCTTTCTTTTATCCTAGTTTTTATAGGCTAACTAGGAACCTATTGACTATCTATCAATATCTTTTGTCTTATTCGGATATAGTTTTCATGAGCTAACTATAAACCTACTGGCCCCTACCAAAATCATATAGTTTTCATATGCTTACTGTAAACCTACCGGCCCTTGCCAATGTCTATAAATTTTCCCTTACACAGTTTTCATAGGCTTATTGTAAACCTATTGCCCCTGCCAGTATCTTTAATTTATTTTGTTTATTAATGTGCCATGTTTTAGCATTTAAATTAGACTGGGCTATTTGTTTTGAAAATTAAACTTTTGAAATCTTTGAAACATTGCTTTCAACCTCACCGGATAACCTCCTTCGAAAGTATATGTCTGTTTTCAAAACGTTAGACTCCAGCCTTTTTAAAACACTTTAAAATACTTATTAATTATTAGAATACTAGCTTTGAAACCATTGGAAGTATCTCTTCCTAAAGTATTGAAAGACCCCCTTCAACATCATTGGATTTATCTTATCATTTAAGTCAAAATAAACATAAATAAAAGTATCCCTTTTGAAACCATTCTTTACGATATAAAAATGTTATGGAATTTATGATGGTGTCCAAACCATCACTTTCGACAGAGTCAAAAGCATACATTAAAAATTGAAGGATAGCTTCAAAACCCCTTTCGAAACCATTGCTATCGAAACCCATTTCCTTTTCGAAAGCATTTAAAAAGTGGCTTAATATGACTTTTAAAACAAATAATACCTTTCGACAGCATTGATGACTTCAACACCCTCGAAAGGTAAAAGAATTGGCAGCAGGGCTTCGATTGTGTCAGAATTTCTTCTTTCGAAAGCATTGATTTATAGTTAAAGGAACTCGTTCGAAAGCCATTATGAAACCCTTTTCAAAAAGATACGTATCGACTAAGTCAAAATCTTGGTAAAACAAAGGCAGACGCTTTTCTTTTTAAACCAAGCTAAGGTATCAACCCCATCGGAACTATGCTTTCGATACTCTACATTCGCCTTTCCTCCAATCCACTACATACAATCTAGGTGATACCTTGTGTATTAGTTTTGAGCTTAGTAGGTTTTCTACTTGATCGAAGGCGAAAGGTAAGAAGCGAAAGGTACTCTAAATAGAGGGGAAACTTTTTTTCAGTATTAAATACTAAATTAAACAACTTACATAAACTAACCTGTCTACATGTAAACATATTATTGTTTGCCTCAATTATCCGCCTTTTTATTTTTGGATAAGTATCAAACTTAAACTTTTACAAATAAAACTTTCCTTTTAATTTACCTGTAAATCAATTTGATCCTCTTCCCAAAATATTTTATTTTGTATATCAAATCACTTAAGAAAAAGCCCTAAAAATCATAGTAATTTACTTTGATCATACCCTTTAACATATCAAAATTTCAAACCAAAATTCTCAATATATTTTCTTAAATAATTTCATAAACCCAATGTGTTATAACTCCATTTGAAAATTCATAAAAATCTTTTCAAAGCTTGGAAAATTACCAAATTTAAAACCCAACTCTAAAATTTTGTTTTGCATAACATATAATTTTTCCATGGCATATAAACATCAACATCATACAATTTTGATCTAAAACCATATAAACCATTATTTAAACAATCTTACTTAAATTTAAACAAACCAAATTCGAGCATATCATCATCAAACACCATATATTCAGCAAATAAAGATGGAAATTATTATTCATGTTGATCTTTGATAAGGAAAAGGATTGAGATGAGTTTGATATCCCCCTTTTTTAGTTCTTTGAATTTCCTCTTCTTTTTTCTTACATTCTTCTTTTGTAAGAAAATAAATGTGTCTGGCGTTAAGGGTAAACATACACACCCACACACATACACACACACAAACACACATATATATGGGTAAAGGATAGGTGCGGCTGATTCCCATTGTATCCCTTTTAATTATTCATTACCATTTAACTCTTTTAAGATTCTACTTAAATAACTAATTAAGCGTGGCCACTTAATATATTTATTCAAATCTCAATCCCCTTATCACTTAATATTTTCATTATTCTATTTAATTTATCTAATTAAATGTCCAGAATAATGTTATTAAAATTAGGTATGTTATAGGTTCCCCTTCTTGAAGAATTTCATCCTTGAAATTCAGTAAGGACTAATATTAAACATAGGAATCATTTTTAACAACACCTAACAACCATACCAGTCTATCTGACTAGCAACTTTATATATAAATCTAATATAGGCATACCCTCAAAGCAGATCGGGATAAGTATCTCTAATCCCGTTTTCTGTCTTCCAAGTACAGTCTTTATCATTATTGCTCCATTGAATTTTTCACCAACTTGACTGTCTTGGATCTCAACCTTTTCTCATCCCTTGCCATTACCCGAACTTGTTGTCTAACTATAGTCAAATTAGATTCTACTACCAAGTATTTCCATTCTGTTGGAGGAATGACAGTCTCTGGATCATGCACATACTTGCGAAGATAAGACACATGGAATACATTATGGGCACCTGCCATATTGCTCGACCACTCTACTCTGTATGCGAGCTTTCCAATCCTCTCTAAAATCTAAAATGGACAAACATACCTTGGTGTCAGCTTTCCCGACCTTCCCAACTGTATCACACCCTTCATTGGTGACACTTTATAAAAATCTTGTCTCTAACTAAGATCTCTAGTTATTTATGCCTTTTATTTGCATAACTTTTCTTTCTGGATTGAGCTTCCTTCATCCATTCTCGAATAACCTCAATCTTCTCTAATGCCTCACTAACCATATATAGACCTAAGGCTAATCTGTCTCCAGTCTCTAACCAACATGCTATTGATTTACATGGTCTTCCATATAAACATTCAAAAGGCACCATCATGTATTAGTCTGTTAACTATTATTATAGGAAAACTCAATCAGATGTAGATGATCTTCCCTAGATCCACCAAAATCGATTACACAAGCCCTCAACAAATCTTCAAGTACTTTATTGACTCTCTCAGTATGCCCACCCGTTTATGGGTGACATGTTGTACTTATCTTGAGCTTGGTACCAAACACTCTCCGTAGACTTCTCTAAAATTCGCTAGTGAATAAAACATCTATGTCATTGACTATGCTACTAGGAATACCATGAAGTCTAATTATGTTCTTCATGAACAACTTCGCCAAAAAAGGTGCCATCCTGATTGGCTTGACTGGAATGAAATTGGCGCTTTTGGTCAATTTGTCCATTATGACCCATAGCTTTCATTTCCCCTCTTCGACCTTGGCAAACCATCTATAAAATCCATGGATATAGAATCCTACTTTCAAACTAGAATCTCTAAAGGTTGAATCAACCCGCTCGGCTTCTGGTGTTTGGCTTTTACTTGTTGACAGTTCGCACGCTGCCTAACCCATAAGCCAACATCCCTTTTCATGCCTTCCCAATAATAGCTCCTCTTCATATCTTGATACAACGTGGTCCCTTCAAGATGAATCGTAAATTTGAATCGATGACACTCTTCTAGAACTTCTCTTCTCAGGCTCTCTACATTCGAAACACATAAGCGTCCCTTCATTCTCAACCATCCTTTATGGTCATTGTCGAAATTTTTAAGATCATCGATCTCGGATTCCACTTCAAGTCTTTTAATCTTCTTGGTTAATTTGGGATCTTCTTTTTGTTTAGAAGCTATTCTTTCAATCAGCATTGGCCGCACTTCTAAACAAGCCAACATAGTGGTACTCTGACCATAACCAGCAGCCAACCTCGAATGTATGCTATAAGTAGTCAAAGCTTCCTACCATTCTGCGAACACAGCTAACACCACATTATGATGTTTTCTGCTAAGGGCATCCACTACCTTATTTCCTTTCCGAGGAGTATATTCTATACCAAAATCATAAGCAGCCAAAAACTCTTGCCACCTTTGCCGCCGCATATTCAATTCTTTCTAAGAGAATAAATATCTTAAGGACTTATGATCAGTGTATATCTCAAATCTCTCCCCTAGGAGATAATGTCTCCAAATCTTCAGTGCAAAATTACCGCAGCCATCTCTATATCATGAGTAGGATATCTCACTTCATGCGGTCTAAGTTGTTGATGTAACAGCCCGCCTTTTTGCACGCTTTAAATCGACAATAAACCACACACGTCAGATTCAAACCATACGAAAGAGCGGATTGTTATTGGGGTGAATAAGAAAAGCAGAGAAAGAAACAAAACAAAACAGAATCTCACAGCGGAATGACAAAATATAATAATTAAATAAGGGTTCATGAGACTGTTTTATAAAACATTTGATTATACTTATACCACACAGATCAGAGTTCCACATACCAGAGAATAATAAATAATGCAACGGAATACACGATGCAGTGAAATATAATAAATAATAATAATACAATCTTCGTCTTCGTCCTCCAGAAATAAAGTCTTCAAACCCTGAAATGCTCAGGCTGACCCGAGCGAATTGAAAAGATAGAACACTCGAGTTAGAACTAAAAGATCTTATGTAAGCTAAATCAACAGAAATAAATATAAGTGGAACGACGTCAAAGATGTTTACGGGGTTTGACATCTCCTATCCACTGTCTAACGTGAGTGCAATAATTTAAGAGATGCTTGGGATTCACATTTCCTAAGTATCCTTTAAACTATTTACTATGTAGTAATATTTCTCTATTATAATAATGTCTTTTAGTAAAATAAACTTACTTTAAAATAGCGTTAAGGCTTTACATTTTCCACCTCAACACGTAATAGTGTCAGTAGTCTACACAGTACTGTAATACCTCCTAATCGGAAGGCTACCAGAGGATACTCCGTAGGTCGACACAAACCAAACTCCTACAAGGCTCGCTAGGGTAGGTGACACGGAACAATTAGGCAATGTCAGGGTAGGTATACCAATTACGCTTCTGGGCCGATAGTAACGCGTAACGCGCAACTACCGCCCACCTCGAGCCACACCCCCAAATAAAAAAAATCAAAAGTGGCCACCGAATCAATCCAAAAATCAAAGTATAATATCGAATGGATGTGTCCGATCGAAAGTGCTACCTCATTAGCCCGTCAATCGCTCCTATTTTAGCCACCTTATGCCAACTTACGGGAGTCGGGTCCACGTGCATACCTCAAAGGAACGTCGCCACCATCCTACTTCATTCTGGAATCTCCACTGCGTGCATGGTTGTTAAAGTGGTTTTCGGTATCGACAGAGAGTATGCCCATATCAGATCTTGGTCTCTTCAACAACCAACCGTTAATATAACACCGCGGTCATTTTCAAAATAGTTTATACTTTAAAACCAAAATATCAATTCCTTTTCAAAACCAAATCAATACGTTATCGTTTTTCACTTCAAATATATCTTTTTCCAAAGTCATAGCACATTCAAAGTTATAACACTTCAAAATTACAAACACTTGAAATATAACACTTTCAAATCATAATACTTTGAACTCATAACTTTGAAATATAGCTTCCACCACTTAAATGGTTAAATATTTAAAATACTTTATATAATAAAATAGCTTCTTCAATTTCACAAATCAAATCCAACACAACTCAAATTTCTACATTTTATATTTAACCAAATCCCAAATCATAAATTTCAATTCTATTCAATTTCCAAATAAACTATTCCAAATTTATCGATTTCAAAACAGATTAGATCCATAGATTACCCCATTTCAAATTCAATATATTTCAAACTTTAAGTATTCAACAATTTCAAAACTAAGTTTGATAGTTTCATATATGTATATATATATCTAATTCAATTTTCTATTATTTAGTTTCGAAATATTTACTTAATAAATCCATTATCATTTAAATAAAACCCAGATTACAAATAACTAAATGTTTCCTTCAATTTATTTATACTTGAAATATTTATTTAATTCACCTTAAACAAGATCAAGTTATAAATCGTATCCTTTACAGATCTCAAATTTCATAAGTTCTAAATTGATTTCATTTAATAAATTTCTACATTTAATATAGTTTCAAATCTATTTCTTAGCCTTATTTTTTATTAAAAATCATTATAAACTCTATATAAAATATAATTTATGTAAATACTTAACTATATTACATCTTTAATAAAATCAATCTTTATTTTTAAACTTGTTTTATACCAAACAAATTTATACATAGCAAAAAATCAAGAATTTAACTATATATATAAAGTAACATTTATATAATATCTGAAATCAATATTTCTATAAAACCATATATTTCTTTACAAAACCACAGAAATCATTTCAAAATATTTTTATATATAGACCACGGTGTCTGTATGTGATTTTCTATCCTACGGTCAAGTGATACGGATATTTATCATTTCAATCCGCAATTTAATATTTTAGGATTGTATATCATTTCAAACCGCAATCTCGAATGAAATAAAAATCCATAACAACTTGCACTTTATAATAATATAAAATACAACATCCATTCATCCAATATCAATCATCAAACATTTGTCACAATCATCATCCAATAAGATCAATAACACCAATATAGAACAGATAAAAAATAATAGATATTTCCTGGCAGTTTATATTCAATAATAAATTAAATAACAATTTTATCCAACAAGATTCAAATAAACCAAGATGATGATTCAAAATATGCCAAACAGTCATAAATAAATTTCTAATCGCATCAGAAATCAATTTAACATACATAGGAAAATTTAGAAGTTGTGAGTGGGTTGAAACACTCACCTTTTGAATTTAAATTGAATTTAAATCCAATTTAAACCCAAAAATTGACTAGTCTTAGAATCCGTCCAAACTTGCGTCAAAATGTTCGGAATTTTAATGCGATCCAAGCGGAGAAAACCATGCGTGGAACGGACCTCGTATGCAAGAGTTACTTTGATTAGAACATTTGAATTTTAGAATAAAATGAAAAATAAAAGAAAATACACACCCCTCCATGTCATCAGATAAAACGCATCTCCTTCTCCTATTCAAAACCAGCCTATAGATGTTCGAAAGGAGGCCGCTCTAACCGCCATGATCGCACTGCCTCCCATACAGGCACTGGCGATCGCGGCCAAGATCTGACACATCAACGACCTCCCCTGCCCTCCATAAACACCACGCGATCATCCATCATCGCCCGGTCGCACGCAACAGGAGCAGCTGCCGCCCGAATTTATTAACCCTAATCAAATTTTGTACGATGATCTAGCCAATGAAAACACGAACGAATTATACCGATGAAGTCCCCTTGGCCCACTCTACAAAACCCCTCAGACGATTTGGCAATCGGTCACAGTTCATCATGATGCGATGAATGGCCGAAAATGGTTCTTCAATTTTTGGCCAGATAGAGGTTCAAATTGGAAAACGAATTACAGATCTGAGATGCGCTCGTCGAGAGCTTTAGATCGATATAAAATTTGTTATTGTTTGAGGAGTTTGATTTCTGAAGTTGCATTTTGAATTGAAATTGGATTGGGAAGATTAGGGTTTTCAGCCATTGAAGAAGAGGAGCAACGAAAGTTTCTGTACGTACAGAAATGAGAAATAGAAAGGTTGCTAGGGTTTATAATGACATATGTATAAGCAAAACACAATAGAAACAAGTGGGCTTGATTGGTTTGGAAAAATTGAACGATAACAACCCGAAAAGCCCGTTTCGACTCCGGAACGAAAATGGGTCAACCTATATATCAACATAGATGTTGTAAAATATTTTAAAATCAATGGAATAGGTTTCAGGTACAAATTCCATTGTATGAAGAAGTTATGCTAAAATCAAGTTATTTCAAATCGATTTCAATTGATTTCAATTTAATTGATTTCTAGGCGTTTCGAGCTCGTACGATCAAACAACAAGTCCGATCGCTACGAAACTTGAAATCCTATTATAATTCACTGTTACGGATCCGATGAAACAAGTTTCGTAGAAATCCGAGTCAGTAGCCAAAATGGCTATTTTTACATTAATTAAATTAATTAATTAATTAATTAATTAAATCGAATCTTTAATTTCGATCCTATAATTGACAATTTTTATCATTTTTAAATTTGTTAATCATTTACACAAATTTAAATAAATTTGGATGTCAATTTAGAGTTGATAAATTTCTCAATTTCAGTGTTAATCTCATTTCATTAAATTCAAAAATTATAAATTTAATTTCCAATAATTCCATTTAATTGACTTCTCATTCTATTATTCTATCCATTGTTGTCAAATGGATGCAATTAACGTTGGATTCATGATCTATCACATTGATAATCTTAAATTTCATCTTAATTTTCAATTAACGTAACATTTAGATATTTAATTTCATTTAATTGCAATTAACCCAATTATTACAGTTCAACTCCCAATAAATTGACAAATCTTTATTTCCATTCTTTTAATTCAACAAATTGTCCTATTATGAATAACATTAACATTATTTCCAAATATTACCTTAATTAACATTAACATAATATTTTATTTAGATTTATTGCAATTGTTTCTAATTCAATTTAATGGATTAAAATATATTTGTAACTTATAATAATTGTTGCCACTAACTCTTAATCATACTTTTATAAGTTATCTTTTCCAAACAATATTATAATTACTTACAGAATATTAATTTTATTCAATTTCTATTGGTTATTATTAATTCATTAATTAATTCGATATTTACATTTGTTTTCTTATATTCAATTTATAGCATAGTATAACATTTACACAAATTCCATTAATTGTAGTTTCATTCAAATAGTTAATAAATAATTTAGGCTAGCCTTATTACATCTCATTTAAGTTATTATTTCATTAATGAATCACAAATTTTTGTTTTTTCAATATTAGATAACAAACATTTAATAAAATTAACAATTAAATTATCGAAAATTTACGGATCGTTACGGTTGAGTAGCGTAGGCAATGACTTCACCATTCCGCACCAATACAGCTCCCAATGCGGACCCACATGCATCAGTGTATACCCACCAACCCTTGGTTCTCATCTGGAACTACTAGCACTGGTGTATTAGTCAACAAATGCTTCAACTTAAGAAACCCTTCCTCATAATTGTCAGACCAAATAAACTTCACATCCATTCTAGTCAACTTAGTCAAAGGTGCTGCTATTCGTGAAAAACTTTTAATAAATCTTCGGTAATAGCCAGCAAGTCTGAGAAAACTTTTGATCTTGGCTACTATCTCTGGTCTCTTAAAATTATCAAAAGCTTTGATCTTAACTGAATCTACTGCCAAACCCTCCTTTGAAACCATATGACCAAGAAACTTGACCTCGTTCTTTCAAAAATGGCATTTGGAAAACTTTGCCTTTAGCTGATGCTGCCTCAGCATTTCTAACATTACTCTTAGATGATCCTCGTGTTCTCTCTCATCTTTCGAGTATACTAAAATTTCATCGATAAATAACAATACGAACATATCTAAGTGTTCGTGGTAAACTCGATTTGTCAAATCTACGAAGAAAGTAGGTGCATTTGTCAACCCGAATGGCATCACTAACCATTCATATGAACCGTACCTAGTTCGAAATGCTACCAAAGAAATGCTGTCCTCTGCCACTCTCAACTGATGGAACTCCGTCACCAGATCCAAATTGGGAAAACACTTGGCTCTACTCAGCTGATCAAACAGATCAACAATTTGTGGCAAAGGGTACTTTTTGTTGATTGTTTTTTCACTCAGCTTTCGGTAGTAGATGCCCATCCTCAATGGTCTATCCGACTTCTTCACGAAAATCGCGGCCACTCCCAAAGGCGAACTACTTGGTCTAATAAAGTCCCTTCCTTCTAGATCAACTAGCTGCACCTTCAATTCTTTCATCTCGGTTAGTGTCATTCTGCTAGGTGGCCTACTGATAGGTTTAGCTCCTGGTACAAGATCTATCCGAAACTCAATAGCTTGTCTTGATGGTAATCCTGTAGTTAGCTCAAATACATCTGCAAACTCTCTTACAACTCGAACCTGACTTAGCTCCTCTACAGCTTCCAAGGCACTTAATGTAGCACATACACTTCGAATGGAATTCTCTACTGAAAAAATGATTCAATTATGACTATTTGGATGCCTTAATGATATTTTCCCATCCTGGCAAAATATCCTAGCCTCACACCTACTCAACCAATCAATACACAAATGATCCTAACATCTACGAAATCATAAACATACACACTACATGCAAACATATGACCTGACCATTCAAGTTCTAACTGTTCACATATCATCCCTGGAGTTGCATACCCTCCTACTGGATTCACAACTCTTAAGGAAGAAACAAGGTGGGTGGGTTCTAAGCATAACTTATCAACCAAATTCTAAGATATAAATGAATGTGATGCACCGGTATCAAATAGTATCCTAACTGGAATACTTTGAATCAAAAATTTACCTTCCATTACAGTCTTTCATTTATCTGCTGCAGTAGGTTTTGAAGAAGACGGTTGTCTAGTAGCAAAAACCTTTTTCTTGTCCGCCTTGACTAGCTCTGAACACTGGTTCTTGTAATGCCCAACTTGATTGCAATTGAAGCATTCTACATTCTTCTTCTCTGCAGACTTCTTCCCCTACCTTGATCGACACTCATTTGCAAAATAACCTTTCTTGTCACATTTAAAGCAGACTAAATCAGCTTTTGACTTCTTAGTTGTATCTCCTTTCTGGGCTCATTTCTTTTTCGAAGAACTTCCTTTTATCCCCCCGAGGACCTTGGGATTCAACTGGCTTTTCTCTAGCACAAACTACAAGCAATTCCTTATGGAGAATCGCCATCTCTACAATCACATTGCAACGATCATGGATATATGCGATGGTTGCCTTAGCAAGCACATGCCTTAGTCCTCGAATGAATCTTTCATTCCTCCAGATGTCAGCGTCTCCAGTAGCATAACCATATCGAGACAGCTCCTCAAATTTGTTAGCATACTCGATAACTAACATATCTCCCAGAACTAAATCCATAAACTTTCTCATCAATGCTGACTTGGAAACTTTAGAAATAAACCTCTATTCGAATCTTCTTCGAAAATCAGCCCAAGTCAACTCTTCCTCCAAAACTCCGGTAGTCATCCCATTCTACCAGTGAAGTGCTGACCTTTGTAATTTTCTACAGGCCAATCTTCTCTTCTACTCATCTTCTAAACCCAAATCAACAAATATTCTTTTGCAATGCAAAAATAAATTTTCTACTTCGATAATATCCTCCATTCCTATAAATGGGTTTCCACCCCCAACTAGTGTAGTCTCTGCTTAACCTAACATAATTATTCCCAATAGAAGCCACTAGTTTAGCTCCTCCAATATTACCAGCAACTCCTACTTGCATAAAATTAGAAAGGAACTGATACATCATCCCCGCATCCACTGGAGGATTTCTAACACTTGGCTTTCGCATTATGATTAATGTTAGCCTGTCGACCTTTGTTCCTCCCAGTATTAGGTCAAGCATTTCCATCAGTTGTGATACTTCCTCTACATAGATTTACTCTTTCATTTCCTGCTTCCATATCTTCTTTCTCGTAAATCTGTAAGAGCCTTAGTAAGATACAGAATAACGGTTTAAGAGAAAAAGGTAATTACATACTTATATACACACCTATATATATATCAAATACAAGTACGTCACGATTGCGTTAACCCAAACCCGAATTATATTTTTGATTCATTGGATTGCGTTTAAGAAATCTTTATAGGTTTAAATGGCTTAAGTTTTATAAAACCTATACTCTGATACCGACTTGTAACATCCCCATTTGGAGGCCTAAAACTAACAGCTATGGTGGCTGCAGTCATCCATAGTTATTAATCATCGACGATCAAATATGATAATATTAGATAAATTGATATACCAGGAACACATGGATATGAATTTTTTTTAAAATCTCAAAATAACTTTCACATATCATTCCAAAAATCCATTTCAATATTCTCTACATTATCCCATAACATTGACCATGTTCAGAAAAGTATAATTATTACAAATACTTCAAGAGCAGCATATGAAGATGCCCCTTGATGACCATGGTATATAATAGGCAATAAACAACTTTGCCTTAACAAAATACTACAGCGAAATCATATGAGAGAGAGAACTAAAATAACAACATGCCTCGTACACGTCATCAGAAGCTTATTCGTCTTAAGAGGTACTTGAAAACCTCAAATATCAAGCTACTCAAAAATCAATTTGAGTACCCAAGAGTTTAAGGGGAAGACATAAACTTCGAGTCAGAAATAAAGCCTGATATGAATAGTAATCAACCATCTCAAATTATTTAGATATATAGAGAGACCACGCTGCTTAGTGGAATGAGTTTTCCCTCATTAGTATATTAAAAACTTTTATGAACCAGTTTCTGCGCTCCTACATCTACAATAGTTAAACCAATTCAAAACAATATTATGTGATGATATGCAAAACAATTGAATCAATTCTGGATTGCCCATCCCCGTTCATTTTGACTAACCATTATAGTTATAGTTTCTAGGGTTACTATTAACCTAATATTTTTCATGTGCTGACTAATAATCGATCAAACATTTATTGACTTTCTGTCCAATTTTATATTTTCATGGGATCAATATGAACTTTTGGTAACTCCAATATCATTTCTATTATCCTAGTTTACATGGGCTGCCTAGGAACCTATTGAATATATGTCAATATCTTTCTTTTATCCTAGTTTTCATGGGCTAACTAGGAACCTATTGACTATCTGCCAATATCTTTTGTCTTATGTGGATATTGTTTTCATGGGCTAACTATAAACCTATTGGCCCCTGCCAAATACAATTTTCATGGGCTTACTGTAAACCTATTGGCCCCTGCCAATATCTTTAATTTTTCTCTTACACAGTTTTCATGGGCTTACTGTGAACCTAATGACGTCTGCCAATATCATACAGTTTTCATGGGCTTATTGTAAACCTATTAGCTCCTACCAATATCTTTAATTTTTTTGTATTAATGTGGCATGGTTTAGCTTTTAGATTAGATTGGGCTATTTGTTTTGAAAACTATATTTTCGAAATCTTCAAAACTTTACTTTCGACCTCACTTGATAACGTTCTTCGAAAGCATATGTCTTTTTTCAAAACATTAGACTCCTGCCTTTTTATAACACTTTAAAATCCTACTTTCAAAACCTTTTGAATATAATAAAGTGTTGCTTATTAATTATTAGAATACTAGCTTTGAAACCATTGGAAGTATCTCTTTCTAAAGTATTAAAATACCCACTTTCGACATCATTGGATTTATATTTAAAAATATCATTTAAGTCAAAATAAATATAAATGAAAGTATCCCTTTCGAAACCATTCTTTACTGTATAAAAATGTTGGGGAATTTGTGATGGTGTCGAAACCATGACTTCAACAGAATTGAAAGAATATATTAAAGTATTGAAGGATGGTTTCGAAACCCTTTCGAAACCATTGCCATTGAAACCCATAATCCTTTCGAAAGCATTTAAAAGCATCTTAATATGACTTTTAAAACAAATAATACCTTTCTATAGCATTGATGACTTCAATACCCTTGAAAGGTAAAAAAATGGCGGCAAGGCTCGACTATGTCAGAACCCCTTCTTTTTGAAAGCATTGATTTATAATTAAAGGAACTCCTTCGAATGCCATTATAAAAACCTCTCAAAACATACGTATTGACTAAGTCGAAGGCTTAGTAAAACAAAGGCAGGCACTTTTCTTTTAAAAACAAGCTAAGGTATCGCTCCTATCAGAGCTATGCTTCCAACACCATACCTTTTGCCTTTCCTCCAATCCACTATATACCATCTAGGTGATACCTTGTGTATTGTTTTTGAGCTTAGTAGGGTTTCGACTTGATCGAAGGCGAATGGTAAGAGTTGAAAGGTACTCTGAATAGAGGTGAAACCTGATTTTCAAGATTAAATACTAAAGTAAACAACTTAAATAAACTAACGTCCCTACGTGTAAACATATTATTGGTTGCCTCAATTAACCGCCTTTTTATTTTTGGATAATTATCAACCATAAACATTTACAAATAAAACCTTCCATTTAATTTACCCGCAAATCATTTTGATCCTCTTCTCAAAATAATTTATTTTGTACATCAAACCAGTTAAGAAAAATCCCCAAAAATCATAGTAATTTACTTTGATCATATTATCTAACACATAAAAATTTCAAACCCAAATTCTCAATATATTTCCTGAAATAAATTCATAAACCCAAAATGTTATAACTCCATTTGAAATTCATAATAATCTTTCCAAAGCTTGGAAAATTACCAAATTTAAAATTCAACTCTAAAATTATGTTTTGCATAACATATAGTTTTTCCTTGGCATATAAGCTTCAATATCACATGGTTTTGATCTAAAACTCTATAAACCATTATTTAAACTATCTTGTTTAAATTTAAACAAACCAAATTCGATCATATCATCATCAAACACCATATATTCAGCAAAATAAAGATGGAAATTATTATTTACCTTAATCTTCAATACGGAAATGGATTGAGATGAGTTTGATTTCCCCCTTCTTTAGTTCATTGAATTTTCTCTTCTTTTTTCTTACGTTTTGATTTTGTGAAAAAATAAATATGAATTTGTCTAACATTAAGGGTAAACACACACACAGTGTGTGTGTGTGTATTAGTAAATATATGTGCGGCTGATTCCCATTGTACCCCTTTTATTTATTCATTATCATTTAACCCCTTTAAGAGCCTACTTAAATAATTAATTAAGCATGGCCACCTAATATGTTTATTCAAATCTCAATCCCCTTATCATTTATCATTTTCATTATTCTATTTAATTTATCTAATTAAATATCCTGAATAATGTTATTAAAATTAGGGATGTTACACAAACAAATTGAGTTGATGTTAACGATTCCACTACACCCTATAAGACATACCATATTAAGATGGTCTAATAGAGAAAACTTACGCACTGGTGAGAAGCTATGGTTTACTTATTATTCACTAGAAATAGGATTATATCATTCATGATGACTATCACCTTTGTAACCAATGAGCCTCAGGTAGTATAAACTTTATCTTATGATTTGACGCCGTGAAATCCAAAATGTATCCCATGTACACTAGAAAGTTTTGGACTTTGAAATGTTTTGAAGGATCAAATCCCGTTGAGTGCAATGGAATCTTTATTTAAGAAGACTGATGTAGAAAGAAGAGCATTGGCTCGTAAACCAAGGTTGTTAGGACAATTGAATTTGCCACATTCAAAATATTTCTTGCGATGTAACCATTTCATTGATCATCACGCTTAAGTCCATTCGAATTTTACTTGTACTTATCATGCACTAAAACAATGATACATGGATAATTTATGCTAATCTATTTTAATTATGATTTAGAAGAGACTATTTAAACGTTGCCGCCAATGGTTCTCAAGTTTAGTGGGAGCGATAATAAAACTCATAAACACGTAAGATCTTCTCATAATCTTAAAAGAAAACAATTAGAATTTGGAACAAGTGTGTTTAACAAGTCAATCAAATAGTTTATCAAAGTAATCATAGAGGAAGCGTTAGCATATATAAAAGAAAGAAATATGGTACTACTACATCTCGAAAAAAATGTATGCAAATAACTTAATATTGATTGGTAATGATGTACATAAGTTGGTCAAAGTAAAGTTCAAAACAAAATTTATCGATGTATAATTTAGGTGGAAATATCCAATATGCTAGGCACAAATATCCATAAATATGGATCGAGTAGGATGTTGAGATTGTCCCAATCTAAATACAAAACACCTTATAAAAATGTTTAGTATGAAAATCCAAGAAAGAAATATTCCTATACGATTTGGAACTATCCTTTATAGAAAGGTCTCCATATTTCAAATGAGAAGAGTTGGTGCACATGAAAAGGATACTTTATGCATTGGCAATATGATCCGTCATATATGCTATGTTGTACTAGAACCTATATCACTTATCACTTGGTGCACGATCAAATCCAAATGAAAATCACAAATAGATGGTAGGAGTAATATCAAGTATTTATGAAATACTCGATTAAATAACAAATCCCCTTATGAAGAGATATCCAGTTCATGCTATTGTAATGATATCGGTAAAAATAAGTCAATCTCGAAGTTTAAACAACCTTAATAGTGGGACCATAGTTTGGAAAAGTTCCAAATAAGAATTTGTGGCATGTTCATCTATGATGGTTAATACATCGTCTTGAATGATGCCACAAAGGAACCTGTATGTTTTATGCAAATTTATTAGAAAGCGAAGGTAATTCCAACTATTGAAGGTCTAATACTTGATTATTATTATTTCAATAATGAATTTGGACTGCAAAAGGAGCCAATGGGCTGATAATAGAAATTAAGATGTATTCTGGGACGTGCTGCATCATAAAAGTGTATCAATCAAGGATAGTTGGTGTTTGAACAAATAGGTACTGAGTGTGACGATCGCCCAATACCCCGATACACAATATAACCTATAAAGTGCACTGTGACGGTACACTGTCGATGTAGGATGAATGTAAGGGTTGTAATGTAGTAATCATCCAAAATAAACCTGTAATATATCACAAAACAAGAAGAAGGACAAAATATAATTATTACAGAACTACAATAGGAGAGACAACAATAACTAACTGAACCACAAATTTAAAATATCATAGATTCACCATAGTAAAATACGAAGATTACATAATTTATACATTAAATAATAGAACCAAATGTACTATCTCTAAACATGATAAAGCACTCCATAACGCTACAATTAGTGACTTGATTTCCCTTACCAGGCATATAGGAAATACCGAAGTCATAGGAGAGAACTCTAACCATTGCTACCGACGAAGGTTGAGATACTTTTATGAAAAGAGGTATACTAACAATTTATAATTAGTGAATAACTCGAATCTCGAAGTAAGTAGTGCATTCAAATCTTCAAATCAAAAATGGGTGCTACCTACTCTAAATCATGGATCGGGTACTTTCTCTTATGCATTTTTTATCTATCGACTAACATACACTACAACCTTACCCTTGTGCATCAATACTTTGCCAATCCAGTACAACATGCATCTATTTATACCATCAAGTCCTCATTCTCATTCGGAATTGTCAACAATGGTGTACTTGTCAACCTATCTTTCAAACATATAAAAACCTGCTCATGCCTTGTATCCTAAGAAAAAGTCTGATTCTTCTTCGTCAAATTGGTTAATGGTGTTTCTATCTTGGAGAAGTCCTTGATAAATCGCCTATAGTATCTCGCTAGTCCAAGGAAACACCTTACGTAAATAGAACTCTTTGGTCAATCCAACCCTAGACTATTGTAACATTTATAGATCTATAGCAGTGCTCTACTCAGAAACAACATTAGCCCAAAATCATGCTTTCGTCCTTCGAAAGTAACACTTCAAAAACTTTTCCTTCAATCAGTGTCTCCTCAACATCTCTAGCACAATTCTAAAATGCATGTTGTTTTCTTCTTCTCTCTTTGAGTAAATGAGAATACATCAATGAATACATGTATGAACTTTTTCAGCTGATATTTGAATACACTATTCATAAGATCAACAATGTATGTCGGCGCATTTTTTTGCCTAGACGGTATAACCAACCACTCATAGAATCCAAATGGTGTAGAAAACATTGTAATCGACACACACTCTCTCTACTCTCAGTTTCTGAATCCCAATCGCAAAGTTAGACTGAGAAAACATCTTTGCACCATAGAGCCCAATCGATAAAAGTCATCAATACGTAGGAGTGGATACTTGTTCTTCATTGTTACTTTGTTCAGCTCATAGCGATCCACACATTACCTCAAAGATCCATTCACCTTAGTGGAAAATACTATAGGTGCTCCTCACTCGGATATACTCCTGGAATGAACCTTTCCTCAATTGGTCATTCACTTGCCCTCTGGTTCCCTCTAGTCCTTGGATTCCATATGACTCAAAGTCATAACTACTTGTTTAATATCCTTCACTATATGAAACTCTATCTCCCTATGTGGTGGTGATATAGTCACCTCCTCAATATCTCTCGACACTCCCTGGCTATCACCGATGACAACTCATTATGCAGAATCTCGAGTGAATACAAAATACGAACCATCGTCTCATCATTCAGGACACAGCCTAACTCTACCCTCCACTCACGGTCACTCTCTATCATCACCAGTGGCCTCTCTCAGCCTACCATGAATCCATATTTCTTTAGCTAGTCCATACCAATTTGGTATCGAACTGAAAAAAATATAGCAAAAAACAATCAAAAAAGAACACACAATAATGGCTTCGAAGCACTAAATCATGACAAACCATACAGAAACGGTCGAACCACCCATAGGGTTCATCACTATTAAAGGCCTTTCTATTAATCGTTGTCTCAATCCTAGTCTATATACTAAGTCACTTGATATAAAAGAATGTGATGCACTGGTATCAAATAGAAAACAAATAGGCATACCACAAACATAAAGCATACCTTGGACGGTAATGCCTTTCCCCTTCTCCTTTACCAATGGAGAAATTGACGAGGTTGTAATGGCATTAAGCGCATAAGAAAACAATTTTTTCATATTCTCTAATGGCTTGGGACATTCGTTCCTCAAATTTCTAGCCTTATCACAACTAAAATATTTCCTCCCTCGAGACTTTTGTTTCTTGGAGTTCTTACTAAGATGCTCTCTCTCATTGCAATTAAAGCAAATGGGCTCCCATTAGCCTTTCTTTATCTATATCTGCTTCTTCTCATTATTGTTATTCCACTTCCTTTTGCCTCCTCTACTCACTTGCGGCTTTGGCTCTTATGTGGCAACAAAAAGAGCCTTGGACTTTTAATAGAGATTCTCATATCAAAGAGCCTTCTCAACAAGCTTCTCAAAGGATTCATCAATGTGACCCACTAGTCATTCCTCGAGATAATTGTCCTAGCCTACAATGAACTTTTTATTCTTTTTTGATGGAATATCGATAAAAGATAAACCATTCTTCGTAGCATATCGAACTCGAACACGTACTTTGAAACAGTTATATCACCAAATTTTAATTCAATATAAACTTTCTAAACAACATCAACTTCTAAGAAGCCACTGAGAAATTTTCCTCAAATTGGGCTCTAAACTGCTCCTAAATGAGTCGATCCTCGAGAGTAGTGACCTTCACATCATTCCACCATCCCATGGCCTGACTTCGAAATTTCCTAGCGGCCAACTTCCTCTTTGTTGCATCTTCCAACTCTAAGTCCTTGAAGATACGCTCATAGGTATTCCACCAATCATGTACCTCCATAACCAATTCTAGTCCATGGAATGTTTTGTCACCAAGAATATATTAGTCATTGTTCAACTCGACAAAGTCAACTCTGGGGCCAATAGTAGAGCATCACCACTAACAGCAACTGGAGCACCAATCCGGACGTTTTGCAAATGTTCTTGATCATCTAGTTGAAAATGGTTTGCATATTTGGGTTAGCCCACCCTAAGCCTACCACATCATCTAGTCCAGACATAGAGGTCCTTATAACATTTCTCAATTGCCTGCTTATTCTTAATTTGTAATAAGAATGATCAGTATCTCAAAAAGGAAAGCTTCATCAATGATACTTGTGTCCGCAATGCAGTTTATATTATATGTACTACTATATGGTTTTAATAACTAAATGTATAACAAGTATGTTCTCCCATATATCGCTCGATCCATTCTAAGGTGATACTCCTCCTCATTTCTAACGTATCTCATATCAACATAGGTTACATGTGCAACCTAAGCTCTAATACTAAATGTGATGATAACCTTATTGTTGAATATGTGCTTTGCACTATATGATTTTTGTTTGATGATAATAAACATATATACATTCATATAAATGTATTTGGTAATGTACTATTTTGTTTTTCATAGTTTAAATAAATATTTGTTGAATAAAATTAAATTACACAGAATTCGAATTTGAATTCAAACAGAACAAGTTAAACAGATTTTGAATTCAAACAGAAATTTTATTCAAACAAATATTTTGAATAGTATGTATTTGGTTAGATAAATATCTGTTGAATAAAATTAAATTACACAGAATTCGAATTTGAATTCAAACAGAACAAGTTAAACAGATTTTGAATTCAAACAGAAATTTTTATTCAAACAAATATTTATTACAATTTTAAATAGTACAATTTCATGCTCTCACTATACATATACATTTTTGATTACAATCACATCACATTTACAGTTAACCTCACTACATATCATTCACACTCGTATTTTGTCTTCAACTGCATTCCGGTTTGAATCCAGCATCTGAGTAATCTGCAAAAATATTTTCAAACGCAGTAAAATTGAAAGAGAAATATTTTTGAAATTTGAAAGAAACGATGATTTTGAAAACATTGTTTGCCTCAGTTATTTGGGTTGTTCGTCATCATTTTTGACTGTGCAATATCTGTGCATATCAGTATTTTCTATCAGGGACAGGTAATTATAAGTGGCTGCAGTACACACGTGTACATTCGTATACGTGTGCACTGCCTCGCCAACTCGTGTGCAAAAATCAAACAAAAGCACAGAAATCAAAAACAAGGTCAAACCCAAGATAGGTTCAACTCAAAGCACCACTGACCAGAATACAATGCAACAACACAGTCAACAAGGCAACAATGCAAATGAACATCACAATGAACCAACAGGTCAGAGGTGAAAACAATGCAATGCTGAAGTGATGAAGTGCATACAAACAACTGCAACACAAATGCACGACTCATCACAGTGAAACTCAAGCAAGCCAGACCAACACTGCAACTCAAAAACAAACATGTATGCAGCATCAAGTCAGAACACAGTGAAAACTCGAGTCACAGCTCAGTGGCAAGACACAAACTGCAGTGGACAGACCAGAGTGCAACAGGTGGACAGTGAAGGCTGCAGTGAAGCATGTACATGAGTGGACTGGACTACAACTCGACCAAATGGCCAACATAACATGCAGTGCTGTGCACAAAAGCTACAATGGACTGCACAGATGTATTCAAGTCCAGCAACATGAACACATGAGAATGGACAAGGTACAAATCAAGTTGCAGACTCCAAGTTACAAACTCAAATGCAAACAGGAATAAAATATGACAATGCAATATGGTGAAGCAGCATTGATACAGCATAAGTCAAGATAGCTACAACACAAGTACAGGTGAAACCATACTTGACACAGTGGCAAGACTAGAAGCACACGAGTTAATGAAGACTGCATGAATCAAGACCACACAGTGCATATATGTCAAACATGAATGCCACGACTTCAAATGAAGACCAACAAGTTACATGATGAACAAGTGCAAACTGAATGTAACAAGCATGAATAGAGTACAGTGTCACTCTCATGAATGCAACAGATAATGAAACAAGTTGCACCAGACCAAGTTCAAGTAAAAGGGCAGCATACTAACTTAAACAACAACAATGAACCAGAGCCAAGAATATATGTACAGTATGGCAAATATAGGTACAAACAACAGTGAGCACATTCATATGTACAAATGCAAAGAACAGTGGTGATGCAGTGCAATATCTTCAACAAGCAACTGAAGGCAACAGGACCAGAGCAACAAAGACCAAAGCTACAACCTCAAATGAAGTACAAAGCAAATATGCCAACAACTAATGCATCAGTAACCGAGCAACAAAGTGAAAAATCACGAAATCAATACTACAGTGGAGGAATGCAAAGATGAATGAAGCCGTGTCAATCAAGATGATTAAACAAGTCGAAAATATGCGTGTGACAAAGTCAAATATCACAAATTACGAAATCAATTCAAAGCCGTGTGAATCAAGCTACTAGAAATATGAAATTGACAAAGTCAGATCAATCCTCAGCATCAAAGTGTAATCGAACGGCAAAGCAAGAATTTTTGAAGCAATCAGTCGAACGCAAAAATAGGAAATCAAATCCTATTAAAACCCTAATCATCATTGGCATTTATTTCATCGAGTTCAAGTATCAAACAGCAAAGCAAAAAGAGAAAAATACATACCGAAAAACAGAACGAACTCGATCCAAAATTGAAGAAGCCGTAAGCAAATCGAAGAAATATAGGATCGTCAAAGCAATCACGACAACAACCATCTGAACGATCAACGAAGTCGGCGCCTTTAATTTTGCACAACCCTAGTTTAAATCGCAAGGAGTAAAGGCAATTTGCAGAAACCCTAATTCGCAAAAAGGAACGAAAGAGGATCGGCCATAATTTCACAAGCAACAGCAAAAAGGAACGGAGCAAAGTCAAATGGGCTAAAGATAAAGGAGCCGGCATTATAAAAGAGGGTTTATTTTTAAATTAGGCTTTATTATTTTGTTAACTAGGGTTAAGGGTTATTTTCTATTGTCTTTTAATTATCGTTTTTATTTTTCGAATCAAAACTTTGTAAATCACCACCTAGGGTTTAGGTAGTGTCAGATTGTCTAGTTAGAATTAGTTCAGTGAGCAGGGTGTGCGAGTTTGCAAAATTCTATTGTAGGCGGGAGCAGAGTTTGCGAGTAAGAGAAGCTCTATAGGCGGGAGGCCAAGTTTGCGAGTAAGCGAAACTCTATAGGCGGAGCAGGGTGTGCGAGTCTAGTAGAGTGTTTGTGAGCGTGGAGCAAATGTTTGCGAGCAGGGTGTGCGAGTCTAGTGGAGTGTTTGTGAGCGTGGAGCAAATGTCTGCGAGTCTAGTAGAGCGTTTGTAAGCGTGATACTGTTTAATTCTAATAGAAATCTGTGAATGCAGCAGTAGGCAGGGGTTGCCGAAGCTGGGTAAATTTTGTGTGTGATTTACTTTTCAGCATATTTATTTCTGCAATTATATCTCTGTGTTTAATTCGAGAAAATTTGCTATAACCCTATTCACCCCCCTCTAGGGTTAATCTAGATCCTACACTTATAGCTTCGATACTCGATATAACCTATAAACTGCCAAGAGTTGTGAAGTAGAAATCATCAAAAAAAACCTATCAAATATCTTGCAGCGCAAGGACAACATAATAATCAACACAGATATAAAATTGGTGAGACGGTAATAACTAAAAGTAACCACAATTTGGAGTGCCAAAGGTTCATTATTATATATACAGAGCATATAGTTTATGCATCAAGTAATAAACCCAAACATAATGTCTCTAAAAAAGATAAATCGTAGATAAATCTCCATGGTATAACACAATAGAATATAAGCAATAATAAGCCTAGAAGTTGATATACAAAACCATGTCCTCCTGCTCTTCCTCTGCACAATGCTATGTGCTATTCTGCATCTGCTATCTATTCTACTCATTTAAGAGTACCCGAGATAATAAGAAGCAAAGAATAAAACCTCAAGTCATATAACAATCTGGTGTGAGCGATCTACAATCCATAATATTACAAATGCCAATATAGTAAAAAGAGGAACACTAAGCATGAGAAGTCATACCTGTTATGTCTATGCATTCAATAAGTTAGCATATAACATTATATATAGTATACTATCATCACATGGGTGTACAACACAAATAACAATAAGGGTGTCGGAGTATTTAACTAGTTATACATATGTCATATGACATCCATCCTAATCGCATAATAATAGAATCAAAACATAACCGTAGCAATCGAAGCAGTTTAAGGACCATCACCAAGGTCTCACATAACCATAAATATGCCTTTGGATACATGATTAGTCGGACGACCATTACCAAGATCGACAACACACCACATTGCATTCGAATTCAATGCCCGATCACATACCAATCACATATGTACTACCATCACCAAGTTAAGCTAAACCATCACTAAGGTCAATGGTATATAGATGACATCCTCACATACCCTTGCCTTATGAAACACCCATCAAATACAGAGTTATCAATGATCCCTTCAGCACATGACTCGATAGTTAAGCACACTACGTTCCACTCCATCACTTTACATCATCAAACATGCCTCCTCAGACCATTACTAAGTCCATATACACTTCTCACTAAAGTAATCGACCAAAACAATTCACATCATTGATACGTTAAAGTCCAAAACATCTCTAGACTTCCACCACCAGTCAGAGAGTCATGGCCAGTATCCCAAAGTCACCAAGTCAATGCGTTGTGTCATCATTTCACTAGAAAAATGACTAGTCATAGAGCCAAAAATTCCAAATCAATTATCAAACAAACACATGAAAAATCATGGCAAACTACCTTAGGTCTCCTCTACAATTCCTCAATATATGGCTCCGACAATTATGGTAAGTACAGACCTGTAACGACCCGTAATTTCGTTACTTCGAAAATGAGAGATTTCGTTCGTTTTAAATTTAAAAAGGAGTTTAAATCTTGAATAAAAAAATGTTATATATAATAAAAAAATTATTTATTCTTATAGATAATAAATTAAAAAGTATAAATTTGGATTTTTGAACAAATCGACAAAAATTAAGTTTTGTTAATAATGAATAAAGGATTAAATAAATGGATTTAAATATTTATTTAAAAAGGTAAATCTTATTTAAAACATTTAATAAAGATAATAAAAATATGTTAAAAGATTTAAAAGTTTGTTAATATTCGTTTTACAAAAATAACCAAAATTTGTCGCATTTTGTCAGTTTTTGCATACACTGTAAAATTAGAGATTTTGATATTATTTAAATATGATTTTTTAAATATAAAGAGACATATTTTAATTTATTTAAAGAAGTAAAAAGTTCATTTTAAAGTTTGGTTTACTTCAATATATAGCTTAATAAAAACTTCAAATTTTGACTGTAAACTTTGTCGACAAAAACACCGTTTTTAACCAAAGTAAGTTGTCGACAAGTTGTTGCAACTTGATACTTTTTTCTAACATATACATATGCATAAATACAAACTTTTAAAACACTTTACAATTAGTCACATCAAAAATAAGAAAATATCTAAGATATTTTCATAAAAGCATACTTAAAAGTTAAGTAATTAAAAAGCAAACTTACCATCACCTTTCATCTCCTTATACATACTTTCCATCATCATTAGTGAGATGTTACTAAAATGCGTAGGAAAGGAGCAAATGAAAAGTGTAAAGAAAGCTAACTTAAGGAGTTAATGACACAAACATTCATGCATTTAATGCAAATTAAATCAAGGCAAAGTCTTCTCTTTAAAATGCAAAATTAAGAAAGTAATCATTTCTATCTTTAACATCACCATTAATGCTTAAGTCACATCACTTATGGAAAAGGAGCAAATGTTATTTTAACATTTTAAAGTGTAAGAAAAAGAGGCAAAATCATTTCATAAGTACATAAATCAAATCCAAACATCATTTCTTAAGTACAAATTCAAATCAAACCATTTCTTCTCCATTAAGCAAAGGTCAAATCAAGGGTAAAAAAGTAAATAAAAAAGTCAAAAAGTAGAGAAAGGTATTTTAGTCATTTGCCATCCAAATCTCAAATATAAATATGCATCCATACCTTTCATTTTTCACACTTCATTCTCTACCTTCTTCTTCACTTTATCCTTCTTCTTCACCTTCATTTCCATGGCTTCCCACCTCTTCATTTCCAAGCTATCACCTCCATACTCCAAAACCATTACCTTACATCACCTAACACAAGTTAAACTACTACCTATCCACCTCCTCCTCACCCCTACACCCACATACCCCTTCCCAAACCCACGACCTAATCCCAAATCCCAAGGCCGAGCCCAAAAGCACCATGGCTGAGCCCTCCAAACCACCTACCCACCTCCACCTAGGCCGTACCCTCCTCCCTAGGTCATGCACCCCCTAGCCGAGCCATATACACCCTCCTTCATAGAAAAAAAAGAAAAAAAATAAAAAAAGAAAAGAGAAAGAAAAAGAAAGGAAAACAAAAGCGTTCGGAAAGGAAACAGCAAAAGGCGAGACGTTGGAAATAGCACGTTAGCGAGAGACGGAATTCTTACGTTAAAGTTTGACGGAGTGGATATGAATGTGAGAAATTCTCACCGCTTTTTAGATTATATTGATTATCATGCTTAATTGTTATGTTAGATCACTGTATGATGATATGGATGTTTTGGTTGATTGTTTGAATATGTTGGATAATGCGTAGTAATGTTATGACATTTATCGTATGGAAAATATTGATGTTATATGGATATTGTATAGTTGTTATGATAATTTGGATATCAAATTCCTATTAGTTAAGTAACCACTTTGTTTGGTAAGACCATATTTTAGTAATATGAGAAATTATGGAAAAATAAGTCTCTTTTCATTTAAAAGTGAAATTAAAGTTAAAATGAAAGAGAATTTGAAATTTGAAGTGAAATGGATTTGAAAAGGATAGCTAATTAGAAATTGAAATTAAGATGAATAGTGAAATTGAAATTGAAATCGATTTTGAAAAAGTGAAGTTTAGTTTGATATTTAATTGAAGTTTAAATTGAGATTAGATTTGAAATCTAAGTTTTAAATGTGTTTAATTTGAGATTAGAATTGAAATTGATTTGAAATTGAAATTTAAAATTTAATATTAAAACAATGGGAATATAATAATATTATAATATGGTAATAGTGAAAATATATTTTAAATACTTTAAAAAGTGAAAATATTGAATTAAAAATGGTTTCTAATTATTTTATAAGTGTTGAGATCCAATTTGAATTGATTATTTCAAATATTGAAAAAGAAGTTAAAACTAGACGCGTCGCGCAACGGTAGTTCGCGATTTCGCGTCGAAAAGTTCAAATGAGTGTGTAGAATGGAATATAGCTCGGAATTCTTCGAGATAAGAAAATTCCATACTATTATATTCATATCTTCTAAACGAAGAAAGAAAATCAAAATTACGATAAGTAGATTTTGAAATAAGTCCAAATCAATTTTCTAGAATAATCGCGCTAGTGCAGTTTAGCGACCATAACAGAAAATTTGTTTAAATGGACGTTTTTAATTATGGAAAAATATGAAATAAATTTGATAAATCTATTTAAATGATTTAAAAGAGATTTGGATTGGAAAATATGAATTATCGAATGTTTAAAAGTTGTTTAATGAAAATTAGCTTATTTAGCACTTTCCGCAGCACTTTTATGCTGCGAATTCTATAACTTTTGGAATATGAGTTTAAGTGTAACGATGTTTCTCAGGATCAATTGTGAATGTTTTAAAAAGGATAATTAAGCATTTTGAAAGATAGTTTGGAGTATTTATAAGCAATTCCAAAATAAATTTGAAAATCTGAGTATGCGGAAACGACTAGTACATTTGTCCCGCCTGTGAGATCTTGGAAGATAAAACAAGGTGTTTAACTAAGGTTAGGGATGGAGCAACCAGTGCCCTGAACTTACCTGGACTATGTTTTCTTTTCTTAGGCGAGGGGTGGAACAGATCGAAAGGAAAGCCCAGATGCTCTTAAATTAAAAAAGATTCTGTGTTAAGTTTTCCAAACTAAAAGAAGATTGGTATTATCCAAAAGTTAAGTAATCTCCAAAATGAATGATTTCTACGATCCTATTTACTCAAAAATGTTTGTTAAGATTGATCTGGGGTTTATCGTAAATGATGTCTTAAATAACATTGTTTTTGACCCGTCTAAAAGTTTAAAGGATTTGATTGAAAGTTAAGTAAGGAAATTTGAGATATTTTCCAAAGTAAAAGAACGAATTTCTTAGAATCACTCTAAGTTTAAAAGAAAGAGAATTCGAAATCATCCGAAAAGAATTAAAGTGAAAAGAGACTTAATAAATCCTATATACTCATACTCACTTTCTATCGATATTGGATTTCGAAGGAACCGGAGTCGGATTTGGTTAATTCCTATCCGAAAACCACTTCGAACCAATGTATACGTTCGAACGTGAAGACATGTTGAATATGATGATTATTGAAGACCGTGGATCTTTATAGCATGAGGACTGCTTGTTGATTTGCTCGGGGTCGCACCCATTATAGAGTTATATATAGCAGTGGTCTCCTCGTGACGGAGATTTTGCGGATTGCAAGGGCTTCTCGCCTAGTAATGGCCGAGGAAAGTGCCTTCGGTTTGTCCTATTCCTGGACAACTTGTATGGACGTTTGTTTGACATTGCATTTCTAACGATTACGTACATCGGTTTTTACAAACGTGCATTAGTGGTAGCGGAGAAGGCAACTTCTCTTAGCTTAACACCCTCCTTGAGACATACGAGCTCGAGGGTTGTATTTTTATGGAAGGCAATTAGTAGTTAAACGGAAATGGCGATGTGGCATTCAAAGATGTGATATGTGCTTTGTGAAAAGGTAATCGTTTGCCTCAAGCCTCATCAACCCGGAAATGGCCGAAACAGGATTAGATGCAGCAAGGCTAAGTGGGTCATTCCCAATTAGGGTATGATCATCCCCTTCTAGATATATTTCTTCCCACTATGACGTACGGGATGTTAATTAATGTGGTGTATGGAAAGAGAGCTCTCGAATAAAGGTCGGTCACGACTGGGGGATGACATATTCGGTACCATCTAGTTAAGAGGTGAGCCGGTCTTGTGTTGGTAGAGGAGCTTTGTGATGGTTTCTTGAGACATCCATCTAGAGGTGTACCCATTTCGCAAGGTAGATCCTACGCCTGGTCATTTGTATGGAAATCCATTTTCCAATAAGAACCTACGGACTTGATTGTAAACCTATTATGCTGGAATTTAATCAATATAACAATTTCGGCTAAGATTAATAAGTTTATTTGCAAATGTTTTCAAAGAGAAGTCATTAGAAATAATATCAAATGTTTTGATATAAAAGTGTTTTAGTTATCATAAGGTAAAAACCCGTCCGTGTTTATGTGTGGGCGTGGTCTTATGAGATACTCTTTATTTTCAGAGGATTTATAAAAAGGATGATATATGACACTGTCATTAATTATTGAGTTTTTCTCACGCTGATTTATCAAGCCTAATCCGGGTAGTTTCAATACTCGGGTCAGATCCGAGTAGTTTCAGGATAGTCGAAGACAATTGGAGTTCCAGAGGAGAGCTGGAGATATTCATCGACGTATGGAGATATTTTATCATCCGCTTTGCTTTGAGTATTTTGTTTGATGTTTGTCAGAATTTGTAAGGGAAAGTTTTATAACTGTCCCAGCTGAATTTAGGTTAAACTCTGATATATGTATTTAAAGGTTTCCGCTGTAAAACTATTTGTTCAATATTATATGTTATTCTATTCGTGTGAGATTCTGTTCTATCTACTTTCTTTATCACCCTTAATGATCCATCTTTTCGTGCAATTTGAGTTGGACATGTGTGGTTTATTGTCGATTCAAAGGGTATGGGAAAACGGATTGTTACAAGACCACAATAGAGTGGTCGGTACCGACCAAAATTAGCTAACACTTAGCCAAATGTCTAAGTGTATCCAAATAGCCAAAATCGATCATCTAAGGTTGAACTCAGATTACATGCCATCTGCGATGACCGTCTTATGCCTACGATGCAGAGTGTCAAAGGAAAGAAATATAAATAAAGACGAGGAATAGAAAAGAAGAGAATAGAATAGAAGAAGAGAAAATAATAAAAACATCGCGTAATTACATAATCCATCATATATCTCACATTGAATCAGATAAAATACAATAATCAACACAGGTAAAAAATAGTCGAGACAAAAATAACCAAGTGATCCAGATATTAAAGTGCAAATACACAGAGTTATACATTATACAATAAAGTTTATACAAGTGATACATAAACTCAACTGACAAACTGTCTCTAGTAATAATAAGTCAACACTATCAAGGATCAACAGTGCCATACAATGGAATAAACAATAATGCTCTTAGAAATATAAGTATAAGAAAGCGTTTCCTTCTGCTAGTCCATCTACACAGCTCCAAATGTTGTTTATACTTGTTATCTAGTCTACTCATTTGAGAGCATCCAAGATAATAAGAAGCAAAGCATACAAATTCGAGTCAGAGAACGGTTTGGTTTGAGCGATAAACAATCTTAAAATACTATAAAAGTCGATATAGTATATGGAATTGAGGGTATACTAATCATACCTAACCTATTCTGCAACCAAAGTGTCAGCGCATAACATCGATAATATGTTACTTCATAAATGTCATAAAGGGTACTCCATGCTCAGTAACCTGTTGAGATGTCAAGCTATCTCCATTTACAATAACTCCTCCATACTAAGTAATAGTCTGGATATCTTGGTATCCCTATGCCCAATACTTACCTCGTGTAACATCCCTAGAGTGACAGTTGACTAGTGAAACCATAACAAACATAGGATCCATCAAATCATGCTAACTATAAATCATTGTGCTTTAGATCTACGATAACTTATATGTTCGTTTTACTTCCAAGGATTATTGAATAAAATCCCGATTTTCAGTTTTACTTTTTTATCTCGCAGCCCGAAGCTGGATATGTGATCCAATTCTACCTGCCTAGGGTATAATGATCCAATATATCGATCAATAGGCGCCCCCACAAATAGCCTATCTGATACAAAAGAAAATATTTCGAGTATCAAAGACCCCTAGCATGCATCTCCATGCTCTTCCTTGGCTATGTCCATTTCCATGATAGAACCATTCTATATTATGTCTATGGATCACCCTCCAAGAACCCACCCATGTGGAATTCATCACGACGTTAGTCAATCGACCCCAAACCTTCAACCTCAGAACTTAACTCCATATCTTTTGAGCTACTCATCCGAAGAACTAGACCATCATGTTGAAAACATCGAATCATCATGATCATCATATGCACTTATCGAAGAGTAATACCATAATGACACAGAGTTGGTAGCACAAACCACCATATCGCGCTCCTCAAAGCCTCCTAACCGTCCATGTCAAAGGTCGACCGAATTGACCATCATCAATAGTGGTAGTTACTAACCACTCTACAGTGGCCAACACCAACCACTCTGGTCCTGTACTTAGCCAAAAATGGGTAAGTACTGACCAATTGAAAATATCCAGCGTCCATCCTAAAGTCCGAAGCTCATCCAAATCCATCGTCTTCCATCCTGAGATCCATCGGCATACATTCTAGCATTCTCTTACAAATTATTCCAATTTTTTTAGGTTTCCAATCAAGGGGATGGGACCATAGCGCACAGAATATTCCCTAACACTGGATCGCTAATAAGTCGACATTTTCAATCTAAAACTAGGCTAACACACATGCATCCAATAAGCATATAAATGCCTATAATAGTATATGTATAATATACGTAATTCGTCTGTACCAATCAATATAGGAAATCATGCCAATTATAGTTCAAATGTACATTATATATATATATATATATATATATATATATATATATAATCCAACTATGCCAACCAAAGTGGGAAAGCATACCAATAATAGCTCAAATCTAATAATTTTCTAACTATAGCATGTCGATATAAATCATTTTTAAATATGTTTATTTTCTTTTATAAAGAGTCTACTAGATATATAAATATAGGAAAATCACATTTTACAATCAAAAATCATTCCTGAGCACCAATCTAATACTATCCAACCAACCATAGTATAGTGAGAGACAATATCACTCACCTCATCCAAATCTATCCAAACTAAAGCTAAATCGAGAGCTCTCCATCATGAGCGCAACGCAAGAAACAACATCTAAAACGGACCTCGTATGCAAAAGATACACATAGTGTAAGATATCAGAATATATTAGATAATTAATTAACTCAATTGGATAATTAGTTAACTAATTAACTTTACAGATCTCTCTCCCCTAATTGCTAATTATCATGTACACGATATTTCCTATACACCATGAAACCTATCTCTACAGGTCATTATCTATTAGATTTCTCATCAATCACCTAATAAAACTGTTCCCCATCTTCGGCAAACCGTCCGTCTATGCACCCTCTTCACAATACTACACTCGCCTCAAAGCCTGGTCATCCCACTTAATTTCCGACCTGATGCCATGCGTACGTCCTTCAATAAGTGGTGATTATCATAGAGTCGTCGCCGATGGATATTTGCAGGGAAGTGCCGCTCTTAAAGAGAAACCCAATGCTGCAAGCATCATGGCATGTCTGTCCTTCAATCGATAGCAAAACAAAACCCTAGTGGCCTAGCCTTATACGACCATCACCTGCAACACCTCCGCACATCATGAAACTGATATCGGCATGAAGATCTCCTCAATATGAGTTGAACGAAGGAAGTTTGGGGATTTATCATGTAGTAAATTGTCGGATATTAATTTTTGAAAATCAAACAAGGAAGGTGGCAATTCTCTTATTAACGGAACCGTAGCCTGATAGTGGATATTGAGAGAGAGAGAGGAATGAGGGTTTATGATTGGCTAACATTTAAATAATATAATATTCTTTTATTTGATTTCTCAAATAAATGATCGCGTGTTTTAAGCTCGTATGATCAAGTAGTGCATCAAATCTCCATGAATCACATCTACCTTCATTACCTTATTTTTTGGTCCTGTTATAAATTTCATAGCAATATGAGACTGTGCATCGGGATTAAAATTACTTCCTTTTTGAGATTGTTTTGGCCATCGAATCGTCTAAACTTCAAATTTAGCGATCCATATATTTATTCATATTTGCAAAATCGATACGAACCCAATGGAAGTGGCCTCAAGTCCTAATTCAAATGTATGTGAAAAATCATATTTTTGGAACCGTCAATTGATTAACAATTCAATATTAAATGTATCATCACTAAAAATTTGGGTCATTGCATTTTCCATTCCTTAAAAGGATTTTTTCTTGAAATCCCAAGATCGAAGCAATACAACCCAGCGCCCTCTCGTAAGCAACCATAAAAGAAAACCATCACTTCTCAACTCTCAACAACGATCATGGAAAGTGATCACAACATAAGGAATAGACTCGGATAAGCTGGATCCATCATCCTCATCCAAGTACAATAACTATCCAATCCAAAATCAATGCGGATGAACCAAATGTCTAAGTTAGGCACTTATTTCAAAAAAAAAAGGATAATGGAAACAAAAGCGCCAACTCACTAATTAAAAGCCAAGGCAACTAAATCTTATATATTACCAACTACTCAACTCTTGGTAACGTCTAACATCCTATATATTGAATTTCTCCCAATTTTGGCTAATGTCATGGAAAATTTATACCACACCTCCTTTGCATGGCTGGATCTGGAAAAAATCCTGATACAACATAGATATATATACATCTCAAATCTCATAATATACCAAATCTTATGTAGCAACCATCTCAAATAAGTATGCTATATCAAACCATGACTATCCCATATGCCTAGCAACCACACAAACATAGACTATCCTCTTAAATGCTAATAATACAATCAAACATGCATACATAAGATCTATCATCAAAATGTAACATCCATGCCAATCCAAGCATGTGGATACTAAATTACCTAGTATAAAACATCGAATGTCATATTTAACATGAAAGCGAATGATAAAAATGAACTCATACCTCCCAAAGAGCTCCGGATAAGTAGTCCTCATGCTCTTCTTGGTCTCTTGTATCATATCATCTTCACTTTCACTCCACTAAACCTCTACTACTCCATTGCCATCTTTCTAACCTGATTTGTATCTCATTTCGGTACAAATAGACCAAAAAGGTCTCGAAGTCCATGGTTCAGTCCCGATATCACAAATTGATCTGATGACAAATATCCAAACGTCTCTTATGGATTCTCCCAAAACCCACAATCGAACAACGGGTTTCGACCACTTACAATGCTCTTGGAACAAAATGGACTTACACTATCCATCCCATATACGACTTATCAAACACGAATGTCATTCTACTAGACTTAAGGAACATAAACTTAGCATTATTTGTCAACTAATCACTGTGATCCAAATGCTGTCACACTATCCTCGATAATTAGTGATCCATCGATGCAGCCTATAAATATATTTTCCCACTACTCAAGAACAAACAATCTCAATTGGGTTCACACTGCATCGCCTCTATAGACACTACTCACTCTTCGAATTTAGCCATGGTTTCCACTAGTCTAGCCTAACCCCTCTAACTGGTATCAATCCATTAAATTAAAGTAGGATTAATGGTCAAACTAGCTATCATCATTAGCCATAGCCCATCAAGTTTCGAAGTCATAATGGGTGCTAAGCTCGAGCAATGCCTACTCTAGGATATCGCTCCCAAACTGGTATGCCTTCCACTCAAAACATCAAAAACTACATTTTCCTTACAAACGTATAGGAAATGTCAAAGTCATAGGAGGCTAAGAACTCTAACCATCTCTAGTGGTGAAGGTCAAGATCCTTCTCGGAGAAGAGATACTACAGTGATGTGGAATCACTGAATAACTCGAATTCCTCTTGTAATATATACTACCTCCAAATATCCAAAGAAAAATCCATCGGCTGTAACTCTGTATCAAGAGTCGGATACTTCCCGCTATGCAGCTTCAGTCATTGACTAACATGTGACAACCTTAACTTTTGGTTATCAGTAGTGCCCCAGTTAAGTACTACAGTCATGTGAGTACTATCGTCTCCTACTACCCGCTTGGAATGAGTAACATCGATGCGCTCATCAACCTCTCGGTCATACTCACTAACTCATTTCTGCACCTTGCATCTCAAACAAAAGGCTAATAATCTCTCATCAAACAGGTCAACGATTCTACTATCTTAGGTCTCTTTAAATTTTGGACTACCGTAACTATAGGATCTACAACGATGTCCTACTCTAAAACAACGTGACCCAAGCATCTCACTTCCCTCCTTTATAAGTGATACTACTAAAACCTCATCAATCATGTCATGTGTTCCTCTTTTATCCATGGGTAGAAAAAAGTTTTCATCATCAAGCGCTAACACAAACCTACATAAGTGATCTCTCAAAACATGGTCCATGAGATCTATATGGTATGCCAACACATTGGTTTGCCCAAATGGCATAACCAACCAGACATGGAACATTATAATCGCCACACTCCCCCAAAATACGCTCAGTTGGTAAAACCTCACTGTAAGGTCCAACTAAGAGAACATCTCGTGCTATAAATCTGATCGAAAAAGCCAATAACAAACTGAAGTAGAAACTTGTTTATCCTCTCACTCGGCTCACGACAGACAACAAGCATCTCCAAAGGGAAATCCGCCCTTATGACAAACTCTATAAGTACACACACTCAAATATGCTTCTATGGATAAACACTAGCATCAATAGGTCATATGCTCACACTTGTAGTCTCCTCTGCTCCTTGAACATCACATGATTTAAAGGCATAGCTAAGTATGTCTAACCAGATCAATATGGAATTCAATCTCTATATGTTGAAAATCCGGTCACTGCATCAAATGTGTCCGGACACTCTCTAACTATAGGCATAGATGACAATCCACTCTATATAGTCTCTAGCGAATATAGAAAGCTAACCATAACCCTATCATCTGGCAGGTAGCCAATCACTACCGTCCGCCCTTCCATAGTCTCAGTCATCACCAACAGCCTCAAATAGTCCACCACTATTCCATACCTCCTTAGCCGATCGATTTCCAAACTATAATACCAATCCAATTAAATCAAAAATAATCAATAACAAATAAACATCCATGATTTGATAAGGTTAGGTCCCGACAAACCATGTATAGGCCAAGTATAGATAAACCATGTTGTAAGCTAAGTATAGACAACTCATTTTAAACACTTCCCCATTATGAGGTCCAAAACTAAGTGTTAGGGATACTGCAGTCATCCATGGTATTAATTTCCGGTACAAAATATGGGATGTTACATATGTATAGTTCGACTGAGCCCCCAATAAGGTTTGTCTTAGTTTAGAGGTCGGTCAACAATTATGGGTCTCAATTCCAATCTATTTACTAATCACTAAATACGAAGGAATGCCAAACCACGACTTCAAATCACATATGGAAACGCCATAAATGGAAAGCATACTATTGGTGATGATGCCCTTTCATTTATCTTTCATTGATCGAGCAATCAATAAAATCGAAACAGCATTCAACGCATATGCTTCTATTATCCGCCCCTACCTAACTAGTTTGGGACAATCTTTACACTGGGTTCAAGCTCCCATTTTATAAAGCCTTTTTGATAAACTTTTCAAAGCTCTCATCGCTTCCTAAGATGATCACCCAAACCAACGTTTAATTCTCCATCCTTTCCATATAGAGTACTAATAAGAGATAAACCATACTTCGACAGAACATCGAATTTAGTCATACGCCTTAATTCAATTTATCGAACTCCCCATATAACATCGACTTTTGAAAAGTCGAGATAAAGATCTTTGAAATGAACTAATCCCAAGTAAAATGATCCTTGAGAATAGAAGCTATTAGGGCACTCCACAAGTTCATTATTCGTCCCTAGAGTCATGTGGAAGTCAACTGCTACCTCATTGTGTCATCTAACTCCAAGTCATCAAAGGTCCTTTTGAAAATATCACCACATCATGCACCTTAATAGTCAAGTGTGTTCCAAGGAATGGTCTGCCTCCTAGACTCACACTGTCTATATACATCTCGACAAAGTTAACTCTAGGTGTTTGCAGTTGAGCCCCAAAATTATTTAGAGCAACTAGGGCAATCCAGAATAATGTTTCGCACCATCTTTACATATATATTCGGTAAATTAGGGTTTGTCCTCCCCAAACGTATCCACTTGTCAACTCCGAAGATGGACTCAATAGTCATCTCATATGCTAGATAATTCTTAAACTATGATGAGAATGATCAGTTTCTCATGGAAAGAATGATATCAATAGTGCTCATGTGATGATTGTACTTATATAATATATACATTACTATATAGTTTTGAAAATCAAAATATATAACAAATACATGCTCTCTCATATATAGGTATACTCTCGATTTAATCTAGGGTGAGAACTCCTACCCTATCTCTACCAAATCACGGTATCAACTCAGGTCAATCATGTAAACTATGCTCTAAAAACAAATGTGACGATCATCGTCCTACACCTATAACGTTGAGTGGTTGTCAAAGCTAAGAAAAATATAAAGACAAGGAATAGAAAATAAGAGAAGTGAATAGAAGAAAAGAGGAAAGAATAAAACATCAAGTTGTTATATAACCTATCTTATATTTCACACCGAATCAGATAAAATATTAGCCAACACAAATATAAAATAACCGAGACAAAAATAACCAAGTGATCCAGATGTCAGTGTATAAATATATAGAGTTATACATTTTATAATAGAGTTTATACAAGTGATAAATAAACTCAACTAACAAACTGTCTCTAGTAATAATAAGTCAACACTATCAAGGCTCCATAGTGGCATACAATAGAATAAAAAATAATAAGATCAGAAATAAAAGTATGAGAAAGCATCTCCTGCTACTAGTCCATCTACACAGCACCAAATGATGTTTATATCTGTTATCTAGTCTACTCATTTAAGAGTATATAAAATAATAAGAAGTAAAACATAAAACCTTGAGTCAAATAACAGTCTAGTATAAGTGATAAACAATCTTAAAATACTATAAATTTTGATATTGTGTATGGAACATAGGGTATACTAATAATATTGACCTGTCGCGACAACCTAAGAGTTAGCACGTAACATCGATAATATACTACTCTATAAATGTCATAAAGGGTGCTCCATACTACGTAAACTATCGGGGTGTCTAGGTATCTCCATCCACAATACCTACTCCATAATGAGTAATAGTCAGGGAGTCTAGGTATCCTTATGCACAATACCTACCTCACATGACATTCCAAGAGTGACAGGTGACTAGTGAAACCATAATAAACATAGAATCCATCAAACAATACGAACTAACATTCGTTATTCTCTAGATCTATAATAACTCATATGGCCATATTCTACTATGGATTATTGAATAAAATCATGATTTTCAGATGTACTCGCATATCTCCCAGCTTGAAACTGGATACGAGACCCCAGTCTATCGGACCAAGTATAAAGATCTAATCTACAGATTAGTGGGCGTCCCTAAAAATACCCTATCCGAGTATAGAAAAAACAGTCTAAGTATCAAAGACCCGTATCCTGAATCTCCATGCTCTTCCTTGGCTTCATCCATTTCCACGATAGAACTAATCTACATTCAATCCACGGATCACCCTTAAAGAACCCACCCATGTGGAACTCATCACGACGTCAGTCAATCGACACCAGGCCTTCAACCTTAGGGCCTAACTACATATCTATTGAGCTACTCAATCGAAGAACTAGACCAACATGTCAAAAACGTAGAATCATTGCGATCATCGTTAGAACTCTTCGAAGGTTAATACAATTAAGATAGAGAGTCGATCATACAAACCACTATATCGCGCTCCTTGAAGCCTCCTCACTGTCCATGTTAAAGGTCGATAAAATCAACCATCATCAATAGTGAAGAGTATGGACCCTCCATAGTAGTTAATACCAACCACTCTTATCCCATACTTAGCCAAAAATGGATAAGTACTCACCTATTGAAAATGTCAGGCATCCATCCTGAAGTTCAAAGCATGACCAAATCCATCGTCTTCCATCCTTAGATCCATCGGCACAAATTCCCGCACTCTCTAATGCTGGGTCGCCAATAAATTGACATTTTCAACCTAACAACCAGACTAACATACAAGCTTCCAACGAGCATTGTAACAACTCATATTTTTAACGATCAGATATTTAAATAGTTTATTTAAACATTTAATCGTTAATTAAATGAAGATTCGAAAATGAGAATTTTTGCATACGACCAAATCAGGAATCATGACCAATGCTTAAGTTCGGATTGACGTTGCATATTAAAATCAATATAAGGATTGCTATATTTTGAGATCGGTCGATCCAATGGCCAAAATGACCGCGAAATACGTGAAATTAGCCTTATGGGGGGTAGTCTAAGATGGAGACGTGGTTAGTTCCGTTGGATCCAAAAAAATAAGGTGATGTATGCAAATGAGTTTCGTGACAATTGGATGCATCATATGACCGTACGAAGTTGAAACATACATCCATTTATTTAGGAATAAATAAATAGAATATAATATAACATTACAAAAGCCCATATCTAGATCTTTCCTCTATTTTTCCGTTTCTCATTTTCACTATGGCTTACATTTTAGTGGCCGTTTCTTTCCGCTCCTTCAAAAATAAAAATCTTCCAACATGCTTTACTAAGAATCATGAGATTGGATCAATTGGGATCGTAGCGAGGTGGGCTTCATGAAGACGTGGATGATTTGGTATATGATGTCCATTAAGATCGACTGTAGATAGGAACCGCCGATTAGGGTTAAGGATCATTAGAGATTTAGGAAAAAAAGGGCAGACCAGCAATCCTCATTGCACTTCTTGTGTAAAGACGCACCTTTCCGATAAGTTTGGTCATGTTCGGTCATCATTCGCCACCTCTATCCATTTCTTTTTCATGATCAATGAAGAGTGTACCCAATAAAATGCATTTAAATTAAGGCGAGGAGGCATGGCAAATCTTGATGCAGATCGGAGAGGACATGCATTGGGACTCGTTGGCAAAGTCAGATCTCGATTCATCGAAAATCGGCCAAAAAATCAAGGCAAAAGGGAGCTTGGATATGCATAGTTATATTGTGCGTGTACCGTCAAGCAAAGGGGAAGAAGAATTAGAGTATTTAATTATGGTAATTAATGTTTATTTAATTGTTTGATTATCTATTTAGTATTGAATTTTATTTTGGCTATATCTTTTGCATATAAATCTCATTTTGGATGTGGTTTCTTGTGTTGGGATCATATTGGTGAGATCCACGTTTTGGCACTATTTTGTTCAGATTAGGCTACGATGAGTGATATTGTCTCTCGCTTTACTATGGTTGATTATTTAGTGTTATATTGACATTCAGGAATGATTTTTGGTTTTTAAACATGATATTATTATTATTATACAACACCAATATTTTTATAAAAAAATATTTGATTATTTTAAAATTGTTTATAAAGAATATCGCATATTTTCCATCATTGTGCCATATCGAGTAAGTAAGGCTCGATGGATATGTTTGTGCCTAAGGATCATTGATGACTCGGAGTGTTTTCTATCGTACCCGAAGAAGGGGTACTATATGTGGGGATACTTGAGCGCTAGTAGTAATGGTTAGTGTACCTTGGACCGCCTCCAAGGGGTCTAGTGTCAAGCAAGTATGGGAGAGTATTAGGCTGTGGTAGCATACTGGGGCTGAAATAGAACAGTCTATACATGAGTACAATAGAGAACTAGGATTTCCACTAGTCCTTGATAGTAGCAGAGGGTCTTATGAATCATCATATATCACATTGGGTGATAGTTAGTATTTTTTGATGGAAGCTATGTTTGTTATGGTTGCTCACTAGTCACCTATCACCTTAAGATCGTCACTCTAGGTAGGTATTGTGGTAGGGATACCAAGATATCCTAACTTGACTTAATGTGGAGTGGGTAGGATGGAGATACCTAGACACTTTGAAGTTTACATATTATCAAGTAGGGACTATGTAGAATTTCAATTTATATAACTGAAATAAAAGAATAAGATAATTTAATTTTCAACAGGATTTAGTTTTTTTGCCTGTAAACTCAATTTTCAGAAACTTCTTGCATTGGATTTGTTTTAATTTATTTTTAAGTGTTGAATCATGTAAAAACTAATAATTTCCTTTCAGATTCTATGGCCTGAAGTGAATCAGAGGTATTGAAATTGATTTTTTCTTGAATAGGTTTGATATCTGTAAGTATGGAACAAAACTAAAGTTTTATAACTTCCAGATATGTACATATACAAATATACACTTATGCAAGCATTCTTCACATATATTCAGATATAACTTCAAACAATAAGTTTAAAATCCAAATTCAAAAAGGTTTACTCACATTGAAAAGTTCTGAAACAAAGAGCTCCCTTTTTGTTTGAAAAAAAACTTGCAGTTGATCTTCTTTTTGAACCCTGTTTTGATCTGGAATGATTAGCTTAGGTCTGTAAAACAAGGTGATGTTTTACTTCTTTCTTTTTCTTGACTTTGCTATTTTTTTCTTTCTTTCTTTGTTTGAACGAACTGGAGGTAATATGGGTGTAGATATAAAGTAGAGAGTTTGTACAGGTGATTAATTTTCTTTGTACCATCATCAGAGATATTCTTTTATTTGGGGCTGATAATCTTGCTTGATGTACTAGATGTGATGGCATTAAATGCCTTGGTCCCATCTTATGTTTACACATTTTTTTTTCTTGCAAGTACAATTCGTATATATATTTTTTCTTGCTTCACTCTTGTATTTGCTGTTTTAGTCTTTCTTCATAGCTTCATGTTTATTTCTTTGATTGTTTGTACATAGAAAATTTGCATACATTTTTGTTTTGATATTATCTTCTTTCATACACTTTGTTTTATCATTATTTAACATACACAAAATTTCAC